>JBAWJQ010006015.1:0-600000 GCA_037783105.1 Bactrocera zonata | reverse complement strand
TACAGTTTCCATTTCCACCGCACAACGATGGTTTCAACGTTTTCGTTCTGGTGTAGAGGTGGTCGAAGATGCGCCACGCTCCGGAAGGCCTGCCGTCGAAAATTGCGATCAAATCGCTGAATCGATCGAAAGCGACCGGCATAGTAGTCATCAAACCGTTATAAACCATTTGAAGAAGCTTGCAGTCACTAAGAAGCTCGATGTATGGGTGCCACATGAATTGATTCAATAAAAATACCGCAAGACTTTTTTGACAACCTAATATGTCAAGTACCTTAGTGAAACTCAGGGAAGATTTTTTAGTATGTGCCATGATAATAGTTAATAAGAAAATCGGGTCGATAATACGCCAACTCCCAATACTACACACGAGTATAATGATTTTCGTTTTTGTAATAGACCGTATGCCGAATATGTAGGTCAGTGTATAAGTTATATATATCGTTCTTCCATAATACATACTTGGTCATAGTGTACTTACTCATTGCTTTAGTTTAGCATTAAAAAATTTTTTTTCTTCTTTTTATTCAGTGAAAAGTGTCATGGTCATTCTAAACAAATGTCACAATTAGTAGTTTTAAATGTATTTTTTACTGCTTTATTTAATTTCTTATTCTTTTGTTATTTTTAGTTTTTTTATATATCTTTGTTTTAATAAAAAAAATATTTTTTTTTATTTTTTTTTATTATTTTATTTTGACTCATTCATAAAAAAAATAATCTTTGTTTTAATTAAAAAAAAAATATTTTTTTTTATTTGTTTTATTATTTTATTTAGACTTTATTTTTTTTCCTTTAATTTTTTTTTTTATTTTTTTTTTTGCGATTTTTTTTCTTCACACTTTGTATTTTGTGGCATCGGAAAATTGTGTCAATAAAACCATACAAGTGCCGTTAATGCTGCCACAAGCCGACGAGTACACCAGCAAGCAGCAAACCATTGCCCAAGTGGCTGCTCAGCGCCGAAACGGCGTTTTGGCTTGCAACCATTTGTGTATGTGTGTATAAATTATATGTGCAACAAGCATTCGCAATGCGCAAATTACCTTCATTTGCCTTCATTTGTGGTTGGGTTTGGTTTTTCTTGCCACATTGCCTCAATGCCCGCCTAAATCGCACCTTTTCCTTAACAAATGAGGTTTTTTCATTTGCAGGTTTTTGTTGTTTTTGGTTGTACATTAACGCAAAATCGATACTTAAGTTCGGTTTAGCACTTTTTGCACCCTCCCTCTGCATTGCGGCTCCCCTCATGTGTTCTTCAAGTACTAATTCCTTCCACTTGCCTTTTTATAATTTGTTGCTGCTTTCTTCAAAAGTGCTTTGTATCTTTAATACACTTTCACGTGTGCATATGTATATATGTATTAGTATGCTCATATATTACACCTACTTTGCATTTCTAACACTTTCACAGCGTTTGCCATTCATTGCATTTATGTCTACAATATTTCGTTGTTCGCACATCTTTTGTTGTTGTTTGTTGGCATATCTTCGTCTCTCTGTCAGTCTGTCTGTCTATTTGTTTGCCTTTGTCGCCTGGCTACCTTTATGTCGTCTGTCTGTCTTTCTATTGTCGCTTACTTGTGGCTGCTTCACGGTTGCCCTTTCATAATATTTCTAACAATTACCAATCCATGTAACTGCCGCAAACTACGCATGAATTGCCCGGGTATCTGGTGTCAAGCGCACATTGAATACAACATGCTCATTCACCTATGTTTTCATGCACATTATACTATATAGTATAGTATAGGAATAGTAGCGCACAAACCACGCGACCAATGTGTGGAAATGTCACGTTTGTTGCGTCGCAACGGAAGCTCATAAAGGCGAAAATTTCGATTTTTTTCAGCATTGAGTCGGAAGGGAGCTTCGCTTCAAACGCGCTCCTGTTTGGAAGTTTTCTCTTTTGCGCTTCATTTTTGAGGCTTGTGTAGTTTGTTTGGGTACTTCATTGATTTTTGTGTGAAAACATATATTTATTTTCAATGTTCATATTTATAAAGTGTTTTGAGAGTGAGTGGCTTTGTACGCATCATTGTGTTAACTTGTTTTAACATTTAATAAAATAGATTGCTTCAGAACTAATATTATATAAGCGGTCGTCTGCCATCTTGAATGAAATATCATGTTTTTTTTTAAATTTCTAATGTGCTCTTTAAAGAATTTGATCGAAATCATGTTCGAAAACATTTTTATGAGTATTATTTATCTTAAAAACATGGAAAAAAACTCTCTTTTTGTAAATCTAAAACTAAAAAAACTGGGATTGTTATTACATTAAGTAACAAATACAAAAAAACTTCGATTTTACGTTTCTGAAGCTCGACTTCGTCGCACAAGAAATTAAAAATTTCTGAAAAAAAAACTTTTCTAAAGGGTGATCCACATCGAGGTCTCCTACTTTTTAAAGAAAAAACACAGAAACGTCAATTTTAATGCGGAATATTTGTTATCATTCAAAAGAACATTATTGGGCATTTAGTTTTTGAAGATTATTTCTTTCAAATATTGAGCGTGATTTGAGATAGTCCATCCGCTGAGTCCAATTTTTGAAGATTCATTCGAGTATTTCGACTGGTAACTATCGAATGACCCGCATGATGTTTTGTTCCAAGTTCTAAAGCGAAGCTGGATTGTCCGCATAGACTTTAAACTTTACATATCCCAACAGGGCCCAACGTCAAACTATCTGCTCACGGAAGTATTGCCCCAATAAATCCATTGATTGATGTGATGTGTGGTAAGTGGCGCCGTCTTGTTGAAATTTCGGCGAGGTCACGAGCATCAATATCATGCACGATGATTCTACCGGCCTACACATTTCTGGAAATTATTCTTCGTCCCAAATACGGCAATTTTGCATTGCTAAACAAAATTTGGCTCAAAACCGTGAGATCTTCTTGGAACTTTTCAACAGCCCATAGAACGATGTCGCTTGGGAAGGTCGCGTGGCTTCAGTTTTTGCACGTTCTCGACCTTTGCTGCAAACGGTGCCGAATCGATTTTCCACGGTCTTCTTGTATATTCTCAGCTACGGCGGCTATATTTTCTTCACTGCGTTCTGGACGTGGTCTATTCGGTCGAATATTATCCAATAATGAATGCTGGCTCTCAAAATGGGTGATGATGTTATGAATAGTACTTTTAGTAGGCCGATTATGTTGACGAAACATATTCATTACCGAACGTAAATTTTCGTAATAAAGTTGAACGATTTGTTATGGCGTAAGTCTTTCCATAATGAAATGCCAAACAATACTGAACAAAAATAGCAAAACAGCTTGACACGACTCATGCGTAATCTGTCAAAAAACGGGTTATTGAAAAAAAATACATATACTTAGATCAGCCATAATAATATATTCGAGTATAGTTAGAGTCCATGTATACTTTCCAATATTATATCTGTGCACATTTTTATTAATTATTGACTTGCAAGAGCCTTTGGTTTAATAATCCTCCGCAAAAGTTGTCAGTGTCCTAAGCTGAAGTTATAACTAAGAAAAGAATACTAGTTGTTTTACAAAGCGGTTGTTAGATATTTCCAAAGCACCCTCAAGCCTTCGAAAATGGATACCTTCAGTTGCAAGCACGATATTCTGGAAGTCTTCTGGCCAAAGTTGAATAGAAAGTAGGCTCTAGAACTTCCAAACGGTATTTAGCCACAACTTTTAGATGGAAGATATCAACCAATATTTTCGTTAATATCTTTGTTAAATACTTTAATAAATTACTGCTCTCTCAAGAGCTCTTTTGTGTGTCGAGAAAACAGATATTTTATTAATAGTCTTTAATCTGTAAGGACGAAAATTTCTTTTTTTATACAAAACTATCTTTCGCTTCCTTTTTTCCATAATTATTTCATTGAGAGATAACTCTAGCACCTGACATCCTGAAACTATTTGCACATATTTTTTTACGTTCCGGTATTTGCCGTTATATTTAGTTTTTTTTCCGAAAAATTTTAAATAGCCCTAAGCTATAATATAAATCACAAAATAAGGAATGTTTTAGTTAAATATTTAAAAAAAATTATGAATTAATTTTTTTTTTTCAAAAGTGTGATGACTGTGACATTTCTTACCAAAAAAGAAGGCGTTTCTATCCACTATTTTTTTAAGTAGGGTGACAAATATTAGATACTACTAGAACATGTGGCAACCCCAAAATAATTTTTTCTCTAAAAACGTTGTTTTTCCATAGATAATGTGCTATATTCAACTATACGTAAAACCATTCAAGAAGAAGGTTAACCAAATGAGGGAGTATTATTTTCATTTAAATCTCACAGACAGTGGTTCAATATATACTATATATAAAGTGTAGTAAATACGTATGCCTATTTATATACTATATATGTATCTGTATATACTCTGCATGCAAGCACGTTACCGAAGCTCCTCACTTTTTTCATTTCTTCTTATTTGAGGTATTTTGTAATTTCCTCAATCTTATGCAATCGCCAAATACCCGCCTTAACAAATTCAAGTTCATGCTCAACCATGCAATCTTGAGTTTATAATGCAATAGTCTTTTGTTGTCTACTGTGACCTTAAACGAAATCCAATTCAAGGCAAGCCCAACCAGGAAACGCACACACTTACAAAGACACACAGAAAGCGTTGAAAATAGACGAAATAAAATTTGTGAGACAGTCAATGACCGCCTAAAATTGCAAACAAAGCACTGACGTAAGAATGCTGGCTTATCAAATACCTGAAGAAGATATAAATACATATACATACATACGTATATATGCATATGTGTGGTTATATATATTTTATATATGGAAATGCAGAATGTAAATAAAAATGCTGAGAATCCTTCTAACGCCGAATAGGTGAAGGAACTGCGCACGCAAGACAGTTATTAAGACTTTGTATTCACCTGCGTGTGTGTGTGTGTTTGTGTATGCAAAGAAAATCGTAAGCAATGCGAGGCAATAATAGTAAAATGAGCTGAGCTAAGGATATAAAATAGTGGTGGCAACTTTTGCTGTTAGGACGCAGTAAAATGGACTTGCAATGTTTGAGTGGAAAAATATCAGCGTAGCAATAGTTCAGAAATTGAAAAATAAACAGAAATCATGTAAGGTAGCATGAAGTTCGGATGGGATCGCAACCTTCTACGCTCGTGTGAAGCAATATCACGCGTAATAGAATGAAATTTTAGTTCGGGTCTGTATTTAGAAACATTTTTTTTAGATGTTTTCTTGCTCTGATTTCCTTTTCTTCAGTTTCTTTCTGGTATCAACTTTCATACGAATATTTCGATGCAGTAATACCATATATGCCAAACAGTTGTGGTTATTGAAGTAAATTATGAGATAAGGTTCTTTAATTTTCTTTAAAAGGGTTGAGAATGCTTTCTGTTGGTGATTTTTGTTGGTTTTTCGAAAGTACAACACAAAGATTTGATATTATATTACAAGTTCCCTAGAAGCGCTTCAGTTGTGAGGCCAATTAGCGATGTCGTCTAGATTTCTAACTAAAGTTCTTTAACAAAAACGTCGAGTAATTTAGTCGGAGACACCGAACCCCTCATGGTTTCCTTTTCTGCTGACTTCGGAGTCTTCTGGTCGGTAAAAACCGAAGTTTTCATAAAAAAGCGCACATAAACTCCCCTAGCTATCTAAGGCCCTTTCTGCATATCGTTTCGAAAATGTATTATATTCGATATTTGGAAATTTGTACCATCCTGTGTTAGAATAAATACTTACGTTTATCGTTTTGGCTTTCTACAACTTAAAAGCTAACGAATATATTATTGAAAATTATATTTTTTCGAATCGGGTTACAGAACACAACTCTTGTTATATATATACCTTTGAGTCGAAGGATTGCGATAAAAGTTCATGATTTCTGGACTAAAAAAATGTCTCAATCACTCTCACAGTCAACGTAATTTTTAAGGACGAAAATTAGGAAGGGATGCATTGAAACGGGACGACATTATGTTAAAAACATAGAAATGACATTATGATCAAATCGCAAGTCTTCAAATGAAATATACATATATAGCTCAGAGCGGAACTTAGAACTAATTTAGATTTAATTCTTGGCTATGTACCACTTTTTTAAGAAAAAGGCCATATAACCTCAGTTGCTTGAGTATCAAATGAAAATTATTCTATCTCTTGCAATACATATATATCAATAAGATTTCAATTCGAGATCTGTTTCGGATCATGTATCTGAGGAAATATCATTGACAAAATGCTCAAGATTATACAGTAAAGCTAAAATCTGTTGTAAAATATATTATTCTAGAAACTATAAGTGCTATTAAGACCGCAGTGGCCAGATTAGGTTTGTTAAGATTATAAGGTAAGGGATCTCACTTGGGAAGATTAGCACATCGGTCCGTTATGTGACATAGAAATCCTATCTACAAGTAATAGATCACAAGATCCTTACAAATTGGTAAAGCGCCTTGAACTTTTGTGAAAACAAATTTGTTGAGACGGTTAATGTCGAATTCAGTTGTGTCTTCTGGTCCGCAGAATAAGACTGCCAAGATGTTTCAACCTGCATAGGCTGAATTATGGAAGAAAAAGTGACTGGATGTTTCCACCTCGCACTGTTCCATACAACTTTGACAATTTGCGTCCATCAAGAACTTTAGCCTTACCGCATGAATGCCTATTGGACAATAATAAGAACCACTAGGATCGCGACAAGATGAACTCTGCTAAGGGCAAGTAGTTCAGATGATCTCATGTGTACTACTCTAAACCAAAAGGTTCTCACAGGAGAACAGAAGCATATCGTCGACCAACGTCTGCTAAGCGCACGGATCCGCAGGGTCAAGAAAATTAACAAAATTTTGTCACCAAAACTCACACTGTAATATAATGGATTGCAATTTTGTACACATTGACTTAATAGTAGCCATTGTGGGTGTGACTCTGATTATTGTAATACGAGAATTGATAATATCCAGTAAAACAAAAATAGAAAGCAAAAAACAATTCAAGACCAAGTTATACTATATTTATATAAGAACACCACTCTTCAAAGGATTAAAGGTAATATTGAGTTCCCTTATTGAGGGATTTGATAACAAAAAGGTAGCTTTACAAAAGCCAACAAAGTCGATTCTCGGTTGCGATTTTCCAACTCGTAATCCCAGCCCCGCTGCTGCGACTTACGTGCGTTAAGCCAAACAAATTGCTCCCGAGAACAGTAAGCGTCTACTGATGATGATCAGCCTTGCATGCGATTTGATGAACCACATAAATCATTTTCTTATTTACAACCGACAACAAATTAAAACGCAGAACAGCCACATCAGCAAGAAGGAAGAAAACACCGGAGCAAGGAACGGAATGAATAATAAGGATTTACAAGGCAGAGTCATTTAACAATAAACTGACAACAACATATGTATGCACAAAGCGAAGGAAAAAATAAAAAATAAAAATGAGAAATGTGAAATGTGAAAATCTAGGAAAAACTGGGCCAAATTCTTAAGGAGCACAGCGAGATTGTCTTCACACTTCCCAGGCAGCAGACGGCATGACGACAACGACTGCATGCACACATCAAACGACTGTGCAATTGCAAATGCGAGTGCATTCGTTTATTGCTGAAAGGTGGCATGCATTGCCATAGTTATCCTGTTGAAAGCAGCCATCAACGCAAGACGACTGACTAAGCATCTTACACGAGGCAGCGTGTTGCGGGAGGGGAACTATTAGTTGAGAGAATGCAGAGCAATAGTATTGCAATAAAGAGCGAATAAGTAAGAAGTAAGAAAATATTTCAGAAAAAATAGAAAATTTCATGGTGGAGCAGGGGAAACAAGCCACAGTTGTCAGCAAAGTGTGATGGAATATGGGAGACATATATACATATATTTATATGTCTTAAGTCTTAAAAGGAAAAACGTAGTTGCCCATAGCTGATAAAGGAACGTGCCACATAGCAATCACTTGCAAGAAATGCTCCGTTGACATTTGCCTAGCGGGGCGTCAAGAGTGCCCATCATGTGGTTAATGTCTATGAATATTACTTATTTATGAAGGCAAAAAATATGTTTTCGGCAGATAAATAGTCGTTGCAGGTTCTCAATCTCACCTTGATTTGATTGAATCAAAAATATACTCAAAGGCTTGTTTTTGACTATCAAGAAAATTTTTCTTGTGACTTATGTGACTGTAGGTTTTCGTGAGTGAAAAATGTATTGCTACAAATTCACTGTTTTCTGCTTTTAATATATTTTTTCTAGTACTGAAATAATTTAAGTAACTAGAACTGCTATTCAGGCATAACTCTCATAGTAGAGTTGCTGGCATTTATATCTATAACTTTTGTATTTTATAAAAGAATTGCATGTTTAGAATTAAGTCCTGCCTTTATAGTCTCAAAATCTGTCCAAGATGGTTCAGCTCTTTAAAGGAAACTTAGTTGTAAGGTGAAAAATGCTTAGAAGTTTATAAGATTCACCGGGTACTGGAATGTTGCCTAATTAAGCTACTTGAGGGCAATAATAATTGGTTAATTCGGTCTCCTAGGATGAGACGTTTTTGCGACGACCTTTTCTCCTTACTAACTAGCCAAATTCTGTCTTTTTACCCAGGACAATTTTTATTAAGTTAGCATAAAATTCTTTACACCCAGAAGAAAACGTCGGAGACCCAATAAAATATATACATGTAAATAGCCAACGTGACGAGCTGAAAATATTCTTCTGTCCGTCTGTATATAAGTGAACTAGTCCCTCAATATTTGAGATACCGTTTCGAAATTGTGTTGCTGTCCTTTTCTCACCGAAAAGCTTCCCATTTGTCGGAATCGCCGATATAGGGCCACTATAGCATATAGCGGCCATACAAACTGAAAAATCGGAATGAAGTGCTTAAAGGAAAAACTTTTACATTTGACGAGAAGTCTTCAGGAGGCAGAGATATTGTTCAAAGCATCGCTACAATCTCCGAAGAAATTGTTTAGATCGGACTACTATAGCATATAGCTGCCTTACAACTGACCTATTAAACTCAAGTCTGTGTCTGAAAAACTTTTGGCATGAATTATTATCCAAGGCATTGCTATACATTTTTCAGATCGGATCACTATAGCGTGCCATCCACACCGATCGATCAAAATCAGAACAAAGATTTTTTTCTATCTTTTCAAGCTATAAAAATGCACCTTTGAAGTAATGTATTTAGCTTCCAAGTAACCGAAATTAACTTTTTTCCCTATGTAAACTTTTTTTGCCAGAATAAATCTCAACGTTAATTATTTTCCGAAAAGTCTGCTCTTAAAGAGCGGGGTTGACTCTTAACGCCTCTCTTAAATTACTAAGTTCTTCTGAGTTCAAATTTTAGGTCATCAGATTAAATTTTAACTTGAAAAAGAGAATTTTTCTAGATATTAACAATCAATATCCATTGAATCAGAAATTGCGATATACGAGTAGGTTGAAGAAGTTTTGCGGCCGCAGTGGCCAGATTAGGTTTCATAAAGTAATTAAGGTCGATCCTAAAGGGGATCAGGATTTAAAATACTCAATTCATTTACCGTTTTATAAGTTTCAACTAGCCAAACCATTAGGAGTGGCTCGGTGGCATAATATCGTATTTTGTCGGACCGAAAAACACTAATTTGGGGAGTATTAACAAGCACGCTGACTAATCACCTCAACTAAAACACTTATTGTATTTGTATTATCATAAGAGTTCATGAAATATATTAAATGTACTAAAATCGCTAAAACTGTAGACCAAAAAGTTTTCAAAAATCAAGTCTAGATTAGTGAAATTACCACCTTCTTTTCTATCGATTTTAGTGAATTTAATTTACTGAGTTCAAACTTATTTTGTGTATAGAGTATATCTACCCCGCAACTCTACAATCTGAATCCATTTTTTTTTCTCATTCGACATTTTGATAATTAGATCTACGCTTAGGCTCTCTACTAACACCAGCGCGCCACCAAATGGTCGAGTAGACAACTTATTCTGATTACTAAACACTTCGGCTGCTACATTCCCACCTATTTCCCTCGTCTCTAACCAATTGCCGTTTTCTAAGCAGCGCTTCCTTAGGGAGCCTAAAATGTCAGCAACATGCCACAGAACTTCAATTTAATTTATTTTTTACTTCCTTGCCTCTTTTCCGTTATTTATTTATTTATATGCATTTGAATTTCGCCACAAATGCATGCCGTTTAGTTGGCACTGTGGCCTGTGGCGCTGCTGCAAATGACATCAAGACAAATGAGTTATCCCAATGTGTGCCAACCGGCAGCGATAGTCAAGCCACCACAGCGCCCCACCACGAACGCGCACACAAACACAACTGCACCCGTGAAAGCACAATTCCGCTAGTGAAAGCTCGCGGTCGTTTTACATAGCTGGCAGAGTTCTGCGCAAATATTTTCACTCGACTTTACTGCACTACTTTATCACTATTTCCAGCTGCCTAACTGTGGAGTTCCATGCCATTTTATTGCATTTTTTTTTTTCATTCATAACGATGATGATTTCTAGTGGGCGTGTTGTTGTCATTGCTGTTGTTGTTGTGAAAACGGCATAAATCATTATGCAATCGCTAGATAGATTGCACATATTACAGTGTTAAAAGGAGCGTTTAAGGACCTGCCTAGCTGTACTTATGCACATATACATATATATAGCACAGTTAGTTTGCATCTACAGACATTCTCCGTCAACTGAGCTCTCTGCCGTTTCGAAAGTTTGCCTATGGCGACAGCACTTTCACCTGTTTGTGTGCCCCTTTTAATTTGTCAATGATTGCAGTTTAAGTTAATTCAATGAATTCTCGTAATTGACGTCGTTTACGCAGGAGAACATGACTTCTTTTATCCTTCCATTTTTTATGAAGCTTAAATTTAATTAAAATGTGTCTGGCAAAAGGGGCGAAAACGCATTCTGAGCAATTGAAAGTCCCTGAGGCAAATGGTAGCCAGAACAGAAAAATGGCTTTCAGTCAAGCGCATGATTTTGAGCGGATGTCAAATGGAATTTGATTTCACTTTAAAATAGAAAGTTGAATTTTTTATACAAAATTAATAATTATTTTTCTCTCGCAGATTTTTATGTTTTCCTTAGAACTCTTCCGAATACAGTTAAGTGAAGTTTGCATTTTTTCTCCAGTACTGAATTAAAGTCCTTTTTATGGAGTAAAGAGTGGAACGAAAAACTTCTAGCACAACTTTGTCTCGTTGTTTATGATATTGTATTCGTTTTGCAGAAAAAATTTTATTCATTATTATTCGATTTTTGGGATATTTTTGAGCTCCTTGAGTATGATTTTTATCTATCTTATAAAACGCGCGACCTTTAAGGTTCTCTTTATTTTTGAACAATATGTTTTGGCCAAGTAACGAAGTGTGAGTTTTTGAGAAACGAAAAATCTCATAAACAGAGGTCTAACCTTAGCGACTGTTACAGACAATGTAAGCAATAAATACTGCTAAAAAAATATCTTAAAAATTTTAGATCATGAAAAAACAATAAGTGCAATAGAAGTGAGACCAAATGCTGCAAACATCAGCACTTTCAAATAAATTAATATTATTTTTGTATTGCCTACAAAATAAGTTACTGAGCTAGTACAAGCATTCATTGTGATAAAAAAGTACCCGGAATTAAAATTACAAAAAAATTTATTTTGCTAAGTTGGTAGGACTGTCCTTAATTTCTATGCCACATATGAGCGCGATCTTTCAACCAGTTTGCGCACAGCGGCTGCTTAAGTCGGTACACCACAGTAGTGTGTTGCCATTTTTAAAATGGGATACAAATATCGAACAAAGAAATTGTGTTAAATTTTATGTTTTTGAGGTGATTCAGTTTTATCAAAAACAGAAGCCTATGGGTGGTACAAAGTCTTTAAAGACGGTCGAGAAATTGTTGAAGACATGCCTTGCTCTGGACGATTTTCGACTCTACAACTGACGAAAATATTAAAAAAGTGAAGGATATAGGGAAAAAACGAGTCGAAACCAAAAAAAAAAAAATACGACAAATCCTCTCAAAAAAGGGGATGCTCATTTTATTTTTCGATATTCGTAGTTTGGTGCATCTTGAGTTTGTTCCAGAGGGACAGACGGTCATTAAAAAGTTCTATTTGGTTGTATTGAGGCTTTTGCGTGAGAACATCCGTCGAAAATGGCCGTAATTGTGGAAGAACAATTCTTGGATTTTACACAATGCACAATCGCCAGCTTAAAACTCAATGAATACCATCGATCAAACAGCGTATTTAGCAAATTTGGCGAGTTTTTATTCCCCGAAGTGAGATTGCCGCTCCTTGGAACCCGTTTTCAATCGTTCGAAGAGATAAAAGAAAATTCGCTGAAGGAACTGAAGGCCACCCAAAAAGTGCTGATGAAAAGTATTTCGAGAGCTGGAAATTTTTTTAAAGTAAATTTTGAAGAACAATTAAATAATTTTCTTTTCATTTACAATTTTCGGGTACTTTTTTTGTCACAATATGAGTCTCGGTTCGTGTGGTCACAGATGTAAACTTCAAACAAACTTTGTTTAAGTGTATACAAGTGCCGACTGAGATTTAATCAGCTTTTTCAAAGAGTTTCGGGATAATTTTAACCAAGTTGAATGTTCTTTTCCCACTCTCTTAAAAAGCCAGTGTAGATGTTGTTATATACAACTTATAAAAAAATATTTTGTCTTCAAAAATATACAGAAAATATACCTTTAGAAGTATTGAATAATATGTTTGGAACACTTCCGAGGCAAAATATTTGTATGTTCAAAATGTTTATCATAAATGTACAATTAGGTGGTTGTTTCGAAGAGTAATGATTTTCACCGACAAGTTGTCAAATATAATGTTTAGTTAAATGTACTATGAATTTAAGGAGAGCTTATGCTAACTTGTGATATTTGAAATATATCGCACACTACATAAATACAAATGAGTTACAGCTCAAAAATTTTCAAAATCTATTTTTTTTTATACAATATATCAATTCGTATAACGCTTATTTAACTAGCCAAGCAATTTCATTGGCATCCCCATTTTACTTAACTGGAAAATCACCGTTTTACAAGGCTGTGTCTCCAAAACTACTGCTCGGAACGACTAGAGCTTTTAAGACTATATCCTGGAGATCTTATAGAAAAATTTTTGAAGCTAAAAATTCTTTCCAAATTTCCCTGTTTCACTAGAAAATCAATAAAATTGGAGTAAGGCGCTCTGAAAAGAAGATGTATATGCTACATTAGGGACCTTATTTCATTGTAAAATTTCACCAATCTTTACAGGTACTTTTTTTTGGCTTCTCCTGAACAATACCACCTTTCGAGTTGTGACTCTTATGTAGGTAGTATGCGATATATTAATTCCTTTTCAAAAGTTTACAGGCGAAATAAAATCGATATTATAAAAAACACTCCTATTAAATCAAAATTGGAGTTTTGGTTATAAAATGATTATATGAGTATATTGGTTATATCTGTCAGCGGAAACAGCAAATTTTATGCTACGGGTTATATTATGAAGTAGTTAATCGTAAGAAATAAAAAACTTAAATTCCATTTTTTGATGAGTAATTGTTTTGCATTTTAGGTGACATTTTTTCATTAAAAATTAAATTTTTTTAAATTTTTTTGTAAATTTTTTCGCTAATAAACATACCTTACTTTAAATATCTTTAAATATCGTAAATTCTTACTTACTTTGATTGTGAAAAAATACAAAAGTTGCAGTCTTTGTATTATTTTATCGTCTCTTTAGCATATATTCCCGAAGAAGTACACGTAAATGGGCGCAAATCGATTTTTTTTTTTTTTTTCAGGTATTAGACAGCGCCGCGTGCTATCAAACATACAACCGCGCACAGATATATAAAAAGGAAAGTATAATGCACTGCACAATTCCACTGATACCGGCGATTGAAAAAAAGGTATTTTTATTATCTACGTTTTTGTTTTTGTTATTAAATTCTTTCGTGCTTATCCGGCTACAGCAGCCACGAGACAGATGCTAAACACAACGACCGCTGCCTGTGCGATATGAAGCTGCTTACTTTTGATTTTATCAGACACGTTGCACGTCGAGTTTTATTTCCGTTTTTCGTATTTTTGTTTTTGCAATTTTGATTTTGTTGCCCTTTGTTTTGGTACGGCACACCACCGCGGCGCGCAACACGC
This sequence comes from Bactrocera zonata, assembly GCA_037783105.1. NCBI lineage: Eukaryota > Metazoa > Arthropoda > Insecta > Diptera > Tephritidae > Bactrocera > Bactrocera zonata. The sequence continues at coordinate 585,851 of JBAWJQ010006015.1, read as the reverse complement.
TACCAAATTATCCTTTTGCTTTGATCCTTCGTCGTCGTCGTCACTGGCAGCTTGTTTGTTTGTTGTTTTGTGGGGGTCTTATGCTATTTTGGGGGAGGTTTAGTGTTGTCTGGCGCTTGGCCTGCTACTAATTTGGCTCGTAGTTTTTACTTTTGCTGCTTTGCTGTATTTTGCATGCAGCTTCAGAATTTCGAAATTTTGTTGCTTTGGAGAATTTCACAAACTTTCGTTTTTCGACACTCTATTATTGCACTTTTCTTTGGAAGTTTTTTTTCGAAGATTCACTTTTACAAAAACATATATTTTTTAGAGACTACTGATGCACTCAGTTTTAGTTGGAATTTTGATTAATTTTTTTGATTTGTTTGTAGCCGAAATTTTTCTAAGGATGCGCAAATATTCAGGCGTATGAAGTCACACACACACATACGAACACTACACTGACAGATGAAGCATCCTTTTCGACACTACTTAACCTTTGTCTCTTTGCTGACTTTACTGGCTTTTGTAGGTGTGCTCTTAAATTCTTATATCCTCTTCACTTATCCTTTTAGTATGCGTGTTTGGCGTGTTTATACATATGTATGTATATATGTATTTGTGTGCCGGTTTATTGCCAGACTTTATAGACTTTTAGGCGCATAAACTTAACGCAACAATTGCTCACGTAAATTTTGTTTCCTGAAAGCGGATTTTTTGCTGTAGAAAACGCGAAAAAAATTTCTTTGTTTATTATATATGAAAGGATTTTATACCCAAAACTCTTAAATCACAAAAAAAGTCTATATTTTCACAATTTTTTTTTTTTTATTCACTTTGTTTGCATTTATTGCATACGAAAATCACCGGCTTTTACCAGTTTCGAGCGTCACCCTTTTCGGTTGTTCTCCCTAAATTCTTGCGCTGCTTTCTTCAAGCTTCACTGCCTATCTATTTGATTATCTACCGACCTGCCGTCTGTCTGGCTGGCTGTCACTGTACTTCATCACACATTGACTCTGCGATTCTATGCCACTGGCTATTCTATTTGCCCCATCAACTCAATCACACACATCAAAAAAATAAGTGTACCAAGTCCGCTGAAATATTCTAAACGCAGCCAATTGCTCTTCCGTCCATCGTTCACAACAATTCGTTTCAGACTGAAAACAACTTTAGCCAACAAACAAACAATCAACCCACCGTAGTCTGACTGGACTGACACTGCCACCGCCGCTATTGCATGGCTATGGCTGTGAGTGGTTAAAGCGCCGACGCAATAGCCATGTACCGTGCCATACGTAACGCAACAGCGCTTACGTGCGACGTAAATAAATCCCCCCCTCTTTATGGTAGTAAAGCAATTTCAGCATATTTTGCTAGCGCTCATTCGCATACTTACTGTTTTACTCACATTAAGTGGCAGAGTTGCCAAGGTGGAAATTTGGAATTTATTTTTTTAAATTGCTGCATTTTGGTTAAAGGTGAGATTTATACGAAATATCCAAAAAATGTTTATGAAATATCAAACAAAAAATAAAATTTTATTCTTTAATAACAATATATGAACAAAGTAATTACAACGCGATGAGTTTGAAATATTTTAATGCGAAAAAAATTAAATGGAATTATATTAAAAAATGTTTGGATAAAAAAATAAATCCCAAAAAATATATACTTTAAACCATTAATTTCTTGAAAAAGTAAATTTATTGAAAATTTGTAAGACTAAATATTATTAATTGTATAGTATAAATATTTTAATCTTATTTATTTTTAGAAAAAATCTTACGGATTGCGGATCATTACTGGTAATACAAATAGGCTTTTCACAGCGACAAAACGTGTGAGTAAAATTTATTGCAGCTGAACTTAACTTTCCTTGTTTTTTTAATTAATTTTCACTCAAAAATCAAATGTTTATGCATAAGCTCAAATATTTCATCCACTTCGAATTCATCTGCCAAATTCTCCACTTTATTTATTTACTTGCTTTGCTGACAACTCTGTCTCACACTCAATTAATGTTTGCTGCTCTTTACATTGCACTCTTTGTAGCTGAGAGCGCGTATAATATAAAGCCATGAATGCCATTGTGTATTGTTTATTACATACATATATATATCTGCTAGCAAAAACAACAAAAGTGTGTGTCAGAAGCCGGCAAACCATAACAAAGTATCCAATCTGTCGTACTAAGCGAAATACGATAAAACCAGTTTGAGGTATTTATATATATCAGTGTGTGACAGGTATGTGCAATAACATTTACGATACACATTAAAGCTGTTTGCGGCGAATTCCGCCACAAAGTATGCAACGACATGCAGAATCGTGGTGAAAATGCTTTCTTGCATTCAGAGAACGTTTTATGCAGCTACCTACACGTTTATGTGTTTGGTGATTAATAGCTAATCTTAATATGGAATCAACTGAGGTATCTAATATTATCCTCCAGATGTTGTCAACAGTTTTATTTCATATTTCTCATATTTTTTCCACAATAAATTATTCCTTTTATACCCTAAACAGGGGTATATTAAGTTTGCCACAAAGTAGAAGAAAACGTCGAAAATTTTATGAAATTGTATAAAGTATGGTTATAAATGATCAGTGTGGCGAGGCGGCTCAATATAGGCACTTCCCTTTTTGAAATATCGATACAAAATTTCGCCGTAGGAGAGTAGATAGGGTCCACTGAGATCCTAGTAGCTAAATATAGGAACATATGTATGTATTTATGATAATTATAAAGAAAACTGCTTTCAATTTTAATTGAACTCAATTGCTGTTAGTCTGAGGACGTAGGCGAGTTACCTGTTTTTGGTTCAACAGATTTTAAGCCTGAATAAAAAATATGGGATAAGGTACAACAAATTTCCCAAAACAGAAATATGTATAGAAACAAACAGCTGTTTAAAATATTGGTATGATCATGCTCTGAGACATCTTCAAAGCTGAAAGCGACCAGATTTTAAATGGTGCGTTTAATAGTTAATCAGAAAACACCGAAAAGTATATACGAAGCTCACAATCAGTACATTATTTAAGGTTTTAATCGGGCCTTTAATATATTATACCTTTTTTACATACTTCGAATCAAAAAGATAGAAAATAGAGTCCAAATATTTTCAATAAACTCACATCTGCTCGGTGGAGTACCAACATAATTATACAAAAGGTTAGGTTAGGTTAATCTGGTAGGCCAATGCGCCACTCATAGATCAGTTTGGTCCTTTGCGATACCAGATGGAATTCAGTTGCTAAGTCCAAGAGAAGTAGTCATATTTTAGGATGCCTACGCTTGAAGCGAATTTTAACAGACTCTGCGACCTCACTATCGATACCTCATCCTGTGTATCATACGGTGAGGTCCCCAGATGCTTAGAGAAAAGTCTTGCCAATGCGAGACAAGTGCGCAAATATGCTCCATTGTTTCCATTGTGCCCTGCTGAACACATTTAGGTTGCACAAGGCCTTAAAAGTTTTTTAAGCATAATCCAGGACTTAGCTTTTATGCCTCCGAAATATTCATTACCATCTTTTGCCGCTATAGCTCCTTCTGAGTCTCAGCCTGTTGCACATGTGCGCTCTAGACGTCTCGGTCATTTCCGGTTTCTTTTCAATTTTGTATGTATTTCATGTTATACTTTGGTACGTCTATCCCTCTTTTGTCGCGGTTTTCCCCTTGCTGTAGTTGTGCATGTTGTGGCCTCTTAAATATTCTTCTATGTTCTCCTATTGTCGTTGTGCTTTGGTAAAGCGTATAACATTTTCACCTTTTATAAGTTGGTCTAGCTCATAGTTGCTTGTACCTTATACATCACTCGTCATTATCTCTTATGGCTCCAATGACTTTTCTAATCTGTCTTTCGAAGATTTGGCCATTATCTTTTATGGCACCAAAGACTGTCCTTAAGATCTGTCTTTTGAATATTTGGATTTTGCTTTTAGAGTAGCGTCCATGATTCTGTTTCGCACCACAAAATTGATAGAATGATAGTTTTATTTAGGACTACTTTACATTGCCAATTGAGTAGTTTTTTTTTAACTGTTTGATTAGGGCTGTTTATGAGCTATTAACGGCTTTTACTCTTTCTTTGATGCTCAGGCTTGTTGAGTTACCGCTGCAGAGTTCGAAGCCCAAAGGTTTTCACAATTTCAAATGAGTATTGATAATTTTCACTTTTGATGTTGGTTTGCTTTTTTGTTTGTGGACATCTTCCGAATCAGTAGTCGTTGAAAATTTAGAGATATTTCAAAGTTGTACTTTCATAATGTCAATCAAAATTGCCTTATATGTATGTCATTTTTCTTCTATTCTTATTCAGCTCCACTATTTAAAGTAGGATTAATTACTATCTAGTATTCAGATATACTTAAATGTACCGTTGCATACATTTGCCTGTGTAATAATGACTCCCACAAATTTGCTAAACAATACTTCACGCGAAACTTCATAATCCCAAGCAAAGCATCACTAACCTAAACAGACTAAACAAAGAGCGCGTACATAAGTGGCATACATAAGCAGGGCCTTAGTAAAACATGTTTGTGAATAATAGACAAAAACATAGAAACGAATCTACGAGCATAAAAAGCAGCTTGTACAAATCCTCTTGCTGCTCGGTTTGACAAGTGTATTCATGTTTAAAAGTCAATACTTTAGTTGCAACAAAGAATCGCTTTTTGTATTTTACTTGAACAATAGAATTTTGTCAAACATCATAGAATTTGCTGACTACTTGCTTGAAAAGTAGATCAAACATCTAACAATAACTTATGTAAATACGCATGAATTAGAAAGTTGAATGACTTATTTCCGAAAGGAAAATTTAATACAATTTTTAAAGTGAAAAAATTAAATTACAAAATTTATTTATTGGAAAGTTTTCATTTAAGGGTTTTTAGTTTCAAATATTATTTAAATTTTCATGAATTCATGAATATAATTAACCTCAAAGTTGGATTGAATTAATCCACGTGATGTAAATTTTTATTGTTTTAAGTATCAGATTTTAAATACTTTAAATACGAGACTGAAGCTTCGAAGATTTATATTGGGCCGTTTGAAAAATTTTTAAGTATACGAAAATATTTTAACAGATAATTTTCAGCGTTATAGCCAAGTTAAAAACAGGGGCCAGTACTTTCTTCTTTTCGCAAGGTGGCGCCATTTGGAACTTCCAGGCGAAGCCAAGTCCCTTTCCATCTGCTCTTTCCATCAGTTCGGAAATCTTTCTCATCTTTGCCTGCGGGGACAGCGTCGAATACTTTCCGAGCTGGAGTGTTTTCGTCCATTCGGACAATAAGACCTAGCCAGCGTAGCCCCTCAACGTTCCATAGACCGCAGTTTTCGCCCTGGCCAGCGCATAAAAGACCATAAATCTTTCGCAGAACCTTTCTCTGGAAAACTTGTAACGTCGACTCATCAGATGTTGTCTTCGTCCATGCCTCTGCACCATATAGCAGGACAGGGATGTTGAATGACTCATAGAGTTTGGTCTTTGTTCGTCGAGATAGGGCTTTACTTCTCAATTGCCTACTCAGTCCAAAGCAGCACCTTTTGGCAAGAGTTATTCTGCAATGGATTTCGACGCTGACCTTGTTGTTATCATCTACAACCGCGAAGTTATGACCGTCAACAGTGCCTGGGAGCCTAGTGGCGAGATATTTCATCTTGCTCTCGCTCACTACCAGATCCAATTGCTGCGCTTCTTTATTCATTCTGAAGAAAGCACAACTAATGACGCGGATGTTGAAGCCAATGATATCAATATTCACTCGTATAGATGATTATAATTTCACCTGCGGTATGGTATCAGAAGGCTTTGTAGTAGTTGGTGTGAAAATTGGACGATGGACGTGGCCCACTATTTGGTGAAATCACAGTTCTCGGAACTCGACCAACCAATTTCGAATAAATTTAGTACGTGTCTTTCTTCTCGTATTCCTATGTCAAATTGCGAAAGTGGGCGAAATCGGAATACAACCACGCCTACTTCCTACATAACGTATTTTTAAGTACTGTTCAAGCCCCTAAATACCGAAATGTGGATTCCGTTATCTATTGTTGACTTTTGACTGAATATATGAGTCAATGTGTGGGATATACAATTGAAATTCAGAGAGAATCCTTTACTGGCAATAGTTTTTCTGTGTATCACAAATGGGTTGAAACGAGTCAATACTTGCATGAGCCCCCATACACCTAATATATATAAAGATTTGCAAACTTTATACCGCATATATGGGTCAATATGTAAGTTTTTTCAAAAACTACTTACTATTTTTCACATGTTTATTTATCGTTTATTTGTTCTTTAAAAAAAAAAGCTCCTTCTCTAAAAATCCAAATGTTCTAACTACTTTTCTAATTTTCACAAATTCTATTTTTCCTCTTATTTTATTAACTTTTCGCATATATTTTCACTGTCAGCGAAACTTAAGTGAAACTATGACTGCACTCATATGTTTCCAACGCTTTTCGATTAATTTGCTTAAATGCTCGTTTCATTACGCTCATTGTGAAAAACTAGCTCCAGCGCCTGGAAGTGTGCAGTGAAATGCATAACATTCCTTCATGCATATGCGTGTGTGTATGCAAAGTTGAATATTTACTATTACTATACTTGGTGGTACATACTTACACTTTTGCATGTTTATATGCACAGAGTATTTGGCCTCATGCACGCCAGGCATGCGCTTTGTGCTAAAGCTTCACGAATTCGCCTGCAGCCAACACGAGAGGACATTCACCTTTTGATATGCTTTCACGATTTGACTTGCGAACATGCTGGCATACATACATACATACATACATATTGTGTGTGTATAGTCACCTACTGCTGTGTATCTTCAATTTTGGAAAGTGATAAATTTTACTGAAACTTTGAAATATAAATATTTATTATATGCATTATGTGTGTATTTGTGGTCGCAAGGAATTTTTGAATGTATAGTCCGGTGCTTGTATGCTATATATGTATGTCAGGCAGTGGTTTGGACTTTGTTTTTATTATTTTTAATATTAAAAGGATGTATGATGTATCTTAGAGTTTAGCTATATGCCTAACCACTTTAGTCGTTATGTATAATCAAAGAAAAAATATTGTTTTGAACTACTAAGGATTAGCCAATTACTACCAAAGTACAATCGGTTACTTTGCAGTTAGTTCCAATAGCAAATTTTGAGAGCACACTTCTTATGTTGCTCTAAAGTCCTTTAACCATTCTGGCAGTAGTTAAAACTGGCTCCACTTTTAATCTCCAAAGATCCTTGATAGGTGTCCGAGATCAGGATATACCGAATAATTAATAATTAGTATGGAAAATGCTTTTTAGTCCAATTTACAGGCTAAATTATACATCACAAATATTTTGTACCTAAGTTTGACACACTGAGAGCTCCCCCTAAAAATCAATACGGATTTTATTAATTGTCAAATATACATGTATATTGCAACAAATTATGTTGCAAATATTAAATAAAGCTGGAATAAGCAAAAACCCCGTTTCATGCTCGAGTACAAAGCATATAGAGCCCCAACATAAAATGGAGTGAAGCTGCGTTAAGGCAAAAGCGCTGGAAAGCCTATGAAAACACAACCCTACAAAAAGCTTTGAGGTCAGCGGGAAACAGGAGAAATTAAAGCTTAACTTAAACGCTTGCGCTTGCGCTAGAAAAGCGCTAACCCCTTAAAGAGGGGAATTTTTGCTACTAGAGCTATTTCACTCACGCGATAAAAAAGCTCGCTCAGTGAAGTTGAAAAGCTACATGGAATCCAAATCAGAAAGCTTTTGACAACACTCAGGCACCTGAAAATATGCATACCGAATTTGGCGCTTAAAATATGCCAATACACAGGCATACGAAGAGTGAGAATGGTAACACGAAAGAGCTCGAACGCACAGCACACGAAAAGCGCGAACGTGGAGCACACGAAGTGACCCTGGTTAGTGAGTGTGTACGAAGTGGTGGCGCTGAGTATGCGAGTGAGAACGTACATGTGAGAGAGAGACATCTCACTGGAGCTATCTAACAGATACTTACACAAATATTTTATTCGACTAAAAATTGAATGACTTCGCGCTCACAGCATCCACAAACAGTAATACACATAGTAGCTGAGATTTCTATTACTTTTTGTAGCCCGTGCTGTTGTTGTTGTTTAAATTTTGTTAATACACCTTTTACGCTACTTGTTTTCCAACAGTTTATTTAGTTTTTGGGTTGGTCCTGTGTTCGTGTTTTCCCTATTATGTGTATTTATGCTTTCATTTTGCTCCAAAACTTTAAGCGGCCATACTCATGTGTTTGTTTGTGAGTGTATGTGCGCCACTCTTATCAATCGAATGTGTATCTTGTATCGTTGCGGTAAATTTTATATGTAACAACAGCGCGCGGGAACCCCACCCAGCTTTTTAGCTCTCAAACGCATCAATATACGCTCATATACACGCATACAACGAGCTCGGAAAGCATTTACGAAGCAACTCAAACTCACTGAGAAGCTTGCGCCCATCCCAAACCTTTGCGATGCTATTTAAGACAGCTTCACCACGTATATCCACTCATTTCAGATGTCACAGCAGCGTCTAAAGCATCACTAGCGTAGACTTCAAGCAGATTTTGACCATAAAGCTATGCTACCTATACCGTTATTTGTAGTTGTACCCAACTCTACAATTTCACCGTCATTTACACGCCCATTTGGCCCATTTTTATGAAGTGTCCAACTGTACAATAGTAAGTACCGTATTCACTTTTATTTTTCGCAGTGGAATCCTACCATTAATGGCTAACAGAAATACACACACATATGTACATGCAAAGAAGCTATAATTGTTACTGTATTTGTGATTGTGATCAGAATAATCTTTCTAAAGTACATTTGCACAAACGTGCTGCGGCTAACTGTGCTCACTTCCGTCTCCACTCCTGCCCCCAGCCGCCAGAGGCTTACAGCTTACAGCTGCTCACTTGACCACATAACTAAAAGCTCGTACATACATACATACATACATACATAACTGAGTGAGTGCATTTGCCGGAAGTCACAGTTGACCGCAAATGAATTGTACTGCTAGCTGTCAGGAGGCACTCTTGTTGGCCATAACAATCGCCATAAAATTCAATCAACTGAAAATTATGTATACTTTGTATTATTCTACATACATACATACATACGCATATACTATAAATATATAACTGTATGTGTGTGTACTAACACATCCATATACATTTATTTCAACGCAAATTGGCGAATGCGGGAAACTTGTTAACACTAACCGAAGTTGGCTCAAATTAAAATTAACAACCTTCGCCACTTTTACTTTATCGGGTTTGTGGGCCATTTATGCGGCACTTGATGCGGTTCGTAAGCACTTGAAATCCTTAGTGAGTGCGCTACTATGTTTATTTAGTACATATATTTTATTATTGAGTGGACGTTGCATATTTTCACTTCAATTTATTCTGAAGCTACTTTGAAAGTAGTTACTTTTGTGGGAAATAGGTTATTTTGAAAAGGCCTGAGCGGCATGGTATTCACGCCTACGTTGAAAGGAACACCTATTGTAAAATTACGAAAAATTACTTTATTTATATTTACTTAATTAGAGAGTCTCTAGTATACGTTTAAAAATAACATTAAAATTTTAAATCAATATGTTTGGAGTTACGGCCTTCAAAAGTGTATTCATTCAGTTCAATCACCTCTATCAGTTTATCTTTAAACGGTTTTTTTTCAAAGCTATATTTTTTTCTGCTTATTATAATACTATACTCTCTGGACAAGAACCATTAAGTTCCCCCGATTGTGAAAAATGTAGTTTCCATGGGAAAAAAAATCAATTAAATATTAAGAAAAATTCGACATCCTTCTCAAAATTCGCCCTTTTGTTAAATTTCTATTTGTTTCCAACGATATCTCGGCCGTCTTTGAAGCCTTTGCATCTCTCGCAGACTTGTGTTTTTGATAAAACTGAATCATTGTAAGCCTTTTCCAACATTCTCTGTGATTCCGCACGTGAAATTTGGTTCGAATTACAAAATTTGCGACAAATTCTTTGTTCGATACTTGCCGTTGTAAAAATCTCAGCGTACTCCTGAGGCGCTCATATTTGGCATAAGAAGTGAAGACAGTCTTACCAACGTAGCAAAATACATTAGCTAAATCAGATATTCCGAAGGAAAATTATGAAATCTCTACTTTTCTTCTTGTGAACAACAGAATGCACTTTTATTACAAACCAGGAATTTTTTCAGTGTGAAGAATTGATTTTGATATTAATGCTACACTTGGGTACTCTATTTTGTTCTTAATGCTTTTTGAAATTCCTCTGGTACTATTCAAATAAAAATCGCAAATATGGTGATGATTTACTTGTTCTCGCCAAATCATTGGCACAGCAAAATACATAGAAACAAGCTTCCTATTACACCAGTCATTTACTTTTCGTAGCACGAAATGCGAAAAATTTTCAGGATCCATTTCTTATCTTGCAATACGGAATGATCCACATATCATAAAAACGGTCGTTTAACCTTCTTTGTCCGTCGAAATAAATTATATATAAATATAAGTGTCTTCCAAAGTAAACAAGACTCCTGGTACGTTAGAATCTGCTATCTTTATCGATTGTCTCTTAAGAATTTCATGACATTTCATTGATTGGAAGTGAAGTTATTGCGTTTTAAGTGTCAGTAGCGTGTTGGCGGTACGAAAAGGAGCTTCGAACAAAGAGCCAATATTAAATTTTGTTTTAAAATTAGTAAAACTTTTACCAAAAACATTTCAATTGATGAAACAAGTTTATGGCGATGATTGTCTATCCCGTAGCAGAGTGCACGAGTGGTTTCAAGGTTTCAACGTTTTCAAAGTGGTCCTGAGGACATAAATGACAATCAACATGTGGCCCAATCAAAATCCGTGATCACCGGAAATTCCATCGAAACTGTGCGTTAATTCATCAAATATCAGCCGAAATCTTCAATGAAATTCATGGAAATGGAATTGAACATCTCCAAAACATCGATTTACCGCATTTTGACCAAACATTGGGCTTACGAAAGATGTGTGCACGGTTTGTTCCGCACAAATTGACTGATGACCAAAAATTGCTCAGAATCCAACATTCGAAGGACGACTATTTGACCGAAACTCACATTTTAACCATAAACCACTCCCCGTATTCACCAGATATGGCACTGTGCGACTTCATCCTTTTCAGAAAACTGCATTTGCTCATGAAAGGAAAGCGTTATGCAGACATAGAGGCCATTCAAAAGGCTTGCACCAGCATACTGGTGGCCATATCGAGCTAAAACACTCGTTCGAAATGCTTTTGGACCGTGCAAAAAGCTGTCTTGAAGCAGGATTTTTAATAAAATAAATTGATTTTGCCGAAAAACCATTTTTTCTGTTTTTTTTTTTTGTAAAGACCTATTTACTTTAGAATGCACCTTGTAATACAATTTTTTATCGCTTGCCAGTCTCATACATTTCGAACTTATTTTGCTAAGCTAACTTTCAAATGATTTTGTCTACAGCTGAATATGTTTCGTTTTTACTTTTTCAATATTTTTGATAAATAACATGTCATCAACTTGATTCTAAATAAAAAATACCACAAAAAGTACCGCTCTTGTCAAATATGCACAACACTTGAAAATTTTGAATGGTAAGCTTTGGATGACGTGTTTAGCAGGGACGTAGCATTTATGTTCGAAAACGGATTTGCGTAAAATTTAGTGTCTGTTCAGTAAGGTTTGACATTGCACCATGTCGAGTTTCACTGCGATAGAACGATAGGCAATTGTTTAAAATCAGTTCGCGCGTTCACGTTCTCCTGTGGCTAATGTAAGAGCTCTTCGCGCGAAGCAATGTCTTCTAAGATTAGTCCCAATTCTGGCTTACTGTCTTTTTCAACAAACAAAATTGTAGCTATTGAGATGATTCAATCCTCACCCAAAATTTACCGTTTACGGTGTGCCGCCTCATGTTTCACATCTAAACATGGACACATTGCGTGTAAGGTCGCTGAATAATTAAAACAGACACCGTGCCGGCCAGCACGTAGGTGACTCTCACGCCGCGATATTATGTGATTTAACAGTCACGCGGTAAATTCGCGGGAAGCTGGCTGCCAGTTGGCTATAAAAATAAAGCAGGCACCGTGCCTGGCCAGTGCTTAGGTAAATTCGCGGGAAGCTGGCATCAGTTTGCCTGAGTACGAACTAGTCCCTAGGCTGCAGAGTTATAGAACTATAGAATATACATAGCTGTTGTTGGCATAGATTATTATAACTTATTGTTGTTGTTTTGTAATGGTTATCTGTTAGGAAAATATAGTTCAGATAAGATCTCATCGAGGTCAACCAACGGTAGGCCCAGGAAACGTGCTGTTTCGACGGTGTCATACCATGGGGAGAAAGGTGTCATATATGTTGGGTTCGTTGAGCATGCAAACTTATATTTGGAATATCGAGGTTGATTCTGTATACGTAAGAGTTTAACCTGCTACAGTATACAGAACGAAGCTGCACAAGGGTCACTCTCGATTCTCGCGGCAATTCGAGCTCGTTAACTGCAATGGCTAGTGGTTTGACTCCAAGTATGCTATTCACTAAGAATGAGTCGGAGAAGGTGTTTTTTGCTTCGCTGTGAATGGCGGTCAGTGGAGATCTGAAGTTAATTGCGCCCGAAGTATGGTTGGCGTATTGTTTTATTTCGTCGACGTAGTTAAGAAAAGGCCTCTTGATCATCATAAAAGGCGGTTCCGCTTCAAGCAGGCGACTGCAGGGATGCGTGCTATGAAAATACTCCCAGAGGAAACTGCTATGGAGAGGAGTTCATTATGTTCCTTAACTGAGAGCGTACGGGCCTCACTGGGAAGATGTTAAATTATAATTGAAGGCAGTGCTACAATCGTCGATCGAATTTTTCCGTTCAGACCGGTAAAGCAATCAAAATAAAGGTCTTCATAAAAAATATTTTCCGTATTAAGTATAATTCGACCTGAAGGTTGTTTATATCAAAAAAGTGGCGATAAAGGCCCAGCAAAAGGTTTTTGGTAGCCAAAGTTAAGAGTTTTTCTTATATTTGGATAATTTATAATGGTGCTTTGCAGTATATCAGCGGCTTTGGTATTTCATCCAAACCAATCTGCCCCCTACCCAGTAAGTTCTAAGACAACTTAGATATTTATTTATATTTATTAATAATATGCATGTGTATATGCTTTATCGTCAACTTCATGATTGTTATTACATCATACAATTTATGTTTTCAACTTTCGCAGATATCATGAACGATATCACTTTTATAGTAAAATGAACAAAATAACATTACATTTGCTTCGTACATTCTTCATTATTCCTTCGGGTTTTGAGATTTTTTCTTCTTTTGTTTTTTGCTTTTATAAATATTGTTAATTAAGACAAAATTTTAGTAGTTGTAAAAATATGCTAATAAATATTAAATACATGTGTAAATATTTAATACTAGGGGTTTCTATCGTATATATGTATGTGTGTGTATATATGTATATTGTAGGTATATTTTAAGTCGTATTCCTAAAGAAAAACAATAGGATAGCAATCGAGTAGAATACAGAAATAATTTACAGACAGTAAAAGTATTGCAGTTACAGTTAATTTAAATGAAGTACATACATACATACGTACATAAGTGTTTCTTAATATGTATAGTTGTTATAAAATATACAAATGTAGTAGTTTTATGTAATTTTCAATTGCTAACATACGATTATTGTTTGTGGTATATATTTTTGTTTTTTAATAATTTTTAATTTTTGGCTTTTTGAAATTGTTTTTAATTTTTTTTTTCAAATTTTAATTTTTGTCTGTTTTCTTTTTTTAATTTTAATTTTTAATTTTTTTTTTTATTTTTAATTTTTGGTTTTTGATTTTTTTCTTTAATTTTTTCATATTTGGTATTTTTTGTATATTTTATTTTACCATTTATTTGTATTATTTTTTTGTTTGTTTGCAATATTGAGCGTACATTTCTATATCTTTGAGTAAATTTCGTGTTTTCATTTTAGTAGTTTTTATGTGTTTTTATTAAAATTTATTAAATGTGAATTGTGTATCGCAAGAACACAATTTTATTTTAGAAATTGTTTTTTTTATATTTTGATTTTTTTTAAATATTTTTATAATTAATATTTTTTTAATACCTTTTAATTAATTTTTTTAATATCTTTTAATTAATTATTTTTTAATATTTTTTATTTAACTTTTTTAAAATATTTTTTAAGTTGTTTTTATAAATTTTTTTTATTATTTTTTAAAATTAAATTTTTTGGATATATTGTTTTATTTTAATTTTTTGATTTTTTTTCTTTTATTATTTTAATTATTTATAATATATTGTTATTTTTATTACTATTATTTTTTTAATTTTTTTTTATTTTATTATTTATTTTATTATAATTTTTTTTATTTGTTTTTCATTATTTTTATTTATATTTTATTTTATGTTTATTACATTGTTGACACCAGTGTATTTTTAGCTCTACTTTGCCTTTAACTACACTAATTTTTTATAAATGTACAGAATTCATAAAAAATCTTTATTGTTTTTTTTCTAATTTCCTTATATACTACAAATAATATGCTAGTATATTATATGAAGAATATATAAATACATATAAATATTTCAATTGTCATAACTAAATTTAAAATTGCTTTTTTCTTCATACTTAACTTTTAAAACACACAATTTTTATTATTTTTTTATTAAATTACAGACAGCAAACACTTAACTTATATTTACTAAATATACAAATGCATGTATGTATATATAAATGTAATATTCTATATGCATATAATAATCTTGTAAATGGTTTGAAAAAATCTTTGGCATCGAAATTAAATTATGCACAGTAGATGAAAACATTTTTTTTATGAGATAGTTGTTACTTTTATAAATAATTTAGTATTTATTAATGTAATAAAATTTTTATTATTTTTCAAAAATTTACAATAATATTATAATTAAAATCTTTTCTTTAATTATTGATTAATTTTTTTTTTTGCGCAAAAAATAATTTTAATATTTTGCTTTAATTTTATTTAAAAACAATTAAAGGAGACCTGAGTTTACGGTTTTTTTTTTCATGAAAGAGATTTAATTGCTGAAAAAAAAACAAATACATATATTTCCTAAAAATTTACTTAACTTGTTGTTGTAAAAAAATTAAAAAATATTTTTTTTAAATATTTCAAATTTTTTTTTAACAAAATACACAGTTTTGGAAAATTATAAATAAACTATATAATTAAATATAAAACAAAAACATTTGTTTTAAATTTTTCAAAATTTTGCATTTTGCGGAGTATGAAATTTTGTAAAATTTTAATTAACTTTATAAATAAATTAAAAAAAAAAAATATTTCATATGTCTGTCCGTTCGTCGGTCAGTCCACTCGTCTATCCGTGCCCGCTGTAACTTGAGTAAAAATTGAGATATCTAGATGAAGTTAACCAGCGCAAATACTATAAGAACTCCTACCGACAGTGTGAAAATGGGTGAAATCGGACTGCAGCCACGCCTACTTCTATTATAAAACAATTTTAAATACCATCTGATTCTTTCATTTCGAATGTAAAATTCAACTTTGCACGAATAATGCCTTTAGAGTATGCCACCTTATGGCCAAAAATGGTCCAAATTAAACAAAAACAAGCGCCTAAGTACCGAATATATGGACCCCAGTACCTATAGTTGACTTTTTACCGAAAATATCGATCAATGTGTCAGATTTATAATTCAAATTCAGAGAAGATCTTTTCCTATGTCTAAGTGTCCCCATATATCTAATTTGTAAATTTTCGAACTTCCGGGTGAGTTCATACCGCATGTATCGACCAATATGTGAATTAACTTCCCTGGCTTTAATACTTGCAAGTTACAATATATGAAATGTTCGGTTATACGCGAACTTAGCTCTTCCTTGCTTGTCAATTATATATTTTTATACTTTTTCTGTTAACACAAGAAATTAATATTTTAAAAGCTAAAAAGTACTTTTGTTTAATTTCGATTAAAATATTTTATTTATTAGCAAAAATTTTAAATGCATTATTTCTGAAAAAAAAAAGTTGTTTTACATTTTTTTTTTTTAATTTAAGCCTCAACTGCATTTAAAACTTATATATACATACATACATAATTTCTTATTATATATAATACATTCAATTTAAATTAAATTTTCATAATTTATCACACATACATAAACGATTTGCGGTACTTTATATCTGTTAAAAAATAGCAACTACATTTTATAATTATAATTTTTACTTATTCAATATGCTTTTAAGAATTAGAACTTCAGAATCAACCCTTAAAATAATGATCAAACGATCGGTTACATGAACAATCAAACAAACAATGCTTCGTCGATCCTTGCAACAATAAATGAATGCAACAAAACAATTTTCGCAAACAAATAACACAATCTTATACATTCATATGTATGTATGTACATAATATTTCTCGCTTAGCATAATTAAGTGGCAACTCTTTAGCATTTCACTTACAGCAAATTATGTGTATTAAACTTTAATACTGATTTTACATAGCATTTTTGTTTTTATAATTTTGAATTCGTATATATATTAGGATGAATATCCTATAGTTTTCTTTTTCCTGTCAATTATGAATTAGAATATTTTGAAACTTTCATGCTTATTATTATTATTATTTTTTTTTCATAATAGTTTTTTTTTCAAATAATATCTTTGGCAACTTTGGGATTTATACGAGGATTTTGGTAAAATGATGAAAAAAACAAAACAAATTTCATTTTTGAAATCTGCCAACGGTGTTTTCTATATTTTTAAAGCCTTAAGAAAGTCTCTTGCGATTTATACTCAAAGAAAATAAATTATGAACTTTTTCTGGTAATTGGAGTTGGTAATTTGTAATGTACAGATAGAAATGTAAAAGTATACATTTTGACAAAAAATTACCCAGAAATTGTAAATAACGTTTAAGCTCTTGCCTGACGATTTTCAAACATTTTTAATATTTTCATTAGTTGAAGAGGTCGACCTTCGACGATTGAATACAACTTCTGGATGCGTTTTGAGAACAATGTATATTTACTATATATGTATGTATATTCACGACCAAGTCCTTCAGTCTTCGAAATATCGATTTGAAATTTTGCACACGTACTCTCAATAATTGGAATTCGAAGATAAGAACATAATTGTCTGCTTAGCCATTCAATTGACCACCTCTTAGCTGTAATATTGAAAAAATTACGATTGTATCCCTCCATGATGCATGGGACCAGAACCCTCAAAAGCAGCAATTAACTATTTGATTTGAGTTGTAATATTTCAAGGAGAACAAATAGTGAAATTTTGATACATATTAACACGGCTATAACCGCGTAAGCGCTGTCTAGGTCAGTAAAGAAGAAGATGAAGTTTGGGAAATATTTTTTGTTATAAATGTATCGTGAACTAAACGCTTCATTGTTCGAAAAAAACCAACCTTAGCCATACATGCCATAATACACGCAACCTAATGCCGTTGATTTTTAGTGATTTAATTTCATAAAATAGGTGTCTATCATGAACTCCGCTCCTCGGTTTTTGTGCTATATAACATTACTCGTTTTAGTATTGAAATTTAAGTTTTTCTACGTTTAAACTAAAGTTATTTGCGGTGAACACACAATCAGTCTATACAAATAGTATCGATGAATACAACTACATACACATTATTTCGCATCATATTCACTAGAACTTTTTAAAGTTATGTTTGCTTTCAATCAAAATCTATTTTTCAATCTATATGTATGTATGTATATGTTTACAATATTTTCTTGTTCTTCAATGATTTATCAATTATACTGACTTATATATGTATGTATATGTGTTTGTAGATTACATTGTTATATAGCAATTTTTATGACTATCAT
This sequence comes from Bactrocera zonata, assembly GCA_037783105.1. Lineage (NCBI taxonomy): Eukaryota > Metazoa > Arthropoda > Insecta > Diptera > Tephritidae > Bactrocera > Bactrocera zonata. Next base: position 567,907 of record JBAWJQ010006015.1, on the reverse strand, counting down.
CAGTTAGAACATGATATAACTGTTTTACATACGTCTTATGGTATTTCACTTTTAAACAAACTATGTCCTCTTGAGGTTTAGAGTAAATTTTTTATGCATTTATAGGTATATGTATGTATATTGTTGCTTCGAGCTTTGTTATAGGTAAAGTTGAAAGAAAATATTGCATCACTTTTTATTTTATTTTTGTGTTTTTTTGTAAAATCAATTAAATTTTCTTCATCGAAAAATACTTGTATGTATGTAGCTATGGTTGTATGTGTGTACTCGTTTGTAAGGTTATCATGTTATTCAACTGAGTGTAGTTGCATGTGTGGGTTCTTTGCTTGTTCTTCTCGTCGGCTTTAAATTTTTTTAATTTAATTTAATTTTTTTTTAATAATTTTTTTTTTTCAAATATAATTTCTTTTCAAATTTAATTTTTTTCACATTCGATTTTTTATGGTTTTTGATATTCGTTTTCAATTAATTGTTTCGCTTTTTATTAGTTTTTCCTGCATGCCAATGAATGTTTTGTTCGAAATGGTGGTTTATGGTGGGTCCGTACATCGGTGAATAGTTTTTTCAATATCGCTATTATTTTTTATCTCGTTCTAGTTTACTAAAAATGTATTCAATTTACAACTCGTTTTTCTATACTTTTGCTATTTTGTCTAATATATATGTTATATGGTATATATTCCCTAGTAGTATTTAGTTTCGAACTATTTCGTACATTCTTACTTTGATCATTTTGATTTCGCAGTGTTTTGGTGATATTGAACTCAGTTGAGATTTTCTTTCTTTTTTTAATTTCTTTCTTTGTTTAATACCTTCAAATGGTACTAGTTTCAATCGCTTTATAAATGTGTAACTTCCTAGAGAACACTTCTAATATTTCTGTGGATAAAGAACTACCAATTACCTATGTCTCTACGTAGTTTATCTGGTTTATTTTGGTTACAGTATTCGTTGAAATTTCTCTACCAATTAAACCGCTACTTTCCTACCATCTGTTGCTACCTTTTTATTGCAAAAATCTCTTAACAAAATCTAAATTTGTTTCAATGTCGGCAATGAGTTTAAAAAGTTCTCAAAATAATGTTACAGTTATGATTATAATTATAGAATTACTTGGTCTGTAACACAGTTGATTTGTGGTTCAACCGCTAGGCTTGGGTTTAATTTCAGATTCAGACCAACATGACTGAATTTCTTATAGCTTAAAAGACCCTTCGTTGATTGTATAACATCATGTATAGTACATCAGAACTGTGTCGAGAATCTCGACCAGGGATCTTGCCATTTCATTTATATCCTCCATACGAAGTATATATTATATATTCTTAGTTTTGATGAGTATAAACTAGAAGATATTTTATTGTTACAAGTTATAAATAACGGTGAAGATTTAGTGCCTTAGAACACTTCTTTTGAAAACCTTTTCGATCTTGTCCACCTAAATTAAGATTGAAATTTTATGTTGATCTCTTTCTCAAATCTACTTTCTCGAACATGATCTAAAGAATGTTTGAATTTTCCACATAATGTTTGAACTGTCTTTGAATACTTATTTGGAAATCTTTTCCGATCGTGTTAAGCTAAAATAATGTTGAAATTTTATGTTGGTTTCGTGTTCAAATCTACTTCCTCGAACATAATATAAACAATTTTTGAATTTTCTCTCACATAATGTTTGGATTATCCTAGAAGCTGACATTGAAATTTTATGTTGGTCTCTTTCCCGACGATGATCTAAGGAATGTTTGAATTTTCCTCCACATAATGTTTGGAAAAGTTTTTTGAATATCTGAAAACAAAGTGCCGTTTAGGTTAAATACTGTTAACAGACCCTGCTGTGGAGCCTCTTATGAAAACTCCCAGCAATGCATGGTAACAAAGCAATCTTTTTCGCCAGCTAATGGGGTCCTTTCAGCAAGTTTTGGAAGATTTTTGAAATTAAGGAATATATTACAGGTTTTAGTTGCCGTTAAATAAGGAACATAATACTTCAGTTTAAACTATTGAACCCCTATATACTGTGACCTGTTGAACTCTCAAAGCATTTAATTAGCAATAGGTAATTCTCTTTTCATAACTTTTTGGGAATAACTGTATCACTTTTGAAGTAAATGTTCTGATAAACTTTACTATCCAATCTAACCTGTTAAGTCTCCGGATATGGCTGCCTCGCAAAAGAAAATCGTACTCTGCTTAAACTTTCCATAAAATATATGTCTAACCATTATCGAGCTCAACATACTCCAGACCTCAATTCTACACCTGCCTACATCGCTTCACTCGCCTCAAAGTCTGTACCAAGTGTCCAGCTTAAACAAATGTGAGCTCACGATCGCTGCCCGCATCAATGAACTCAAAATCCGCGTAAACTCATTCACCATTTATCACGAAAACCGGACAAAATGCGGAAGGTTTACCACCACCACCACCACCACCCTTACCGTTACCCTTACCGTTATCATTACCATTACCATTACCATTACCGTTATCCTTACAGTCTACTAGTTTGACATGTCGTTGTCTTGTCTGCTGTTTCTGCTGCTTCTGTTCACTACCATTTGCTTTAATTTGTTTCGGTCGTTGTGTCGCCTCTAACTCATCACCGTCGGTTGTGTCCAAATCCTCTTCTTCTGTGACGGCGGTGCCGGTGCCACCACCTTCCAGCACCGCTGTAGTCGTATCGGTACCAGCGCCACCAACGTCACCATCACCATTGCCGCCATCCTCACCCTCGTCATCTTCTTCGTAGCCGTTGCTCTCGCCACTCTCCGCCTCTTCGACGGTCTCGAGTTCGCCGCCGGCCAGCGTTGTCGAGCAATAACAGTACGACAAATTGGTTTTGAGATCTTCACAGAATTGTTGCTGTTGCGCAATGCTTGCAATGCGCTCGCGCGCAAACTCTCACATATAGGCCGGTTTCAGTTTATAGGCACGCTTCCAGATTTCACACAAGCAGACTGTCGAGTGAAAACGATAGAATATTGCCAACGGCATGGACACATGCGTTATTATCGTCCACGCCCACAAACCATAGAAATTCAATTGTATCGGATGCGATTCGGCACGTGACTTCTCCAACGTGCTGATCGCCCACATCGCCAAATTCACGACCAACATGAATGTCACAATCTCGCGGCCGGGTTTCTTACGTATATGCTCCGGTGTGATGGCCTGTCGTCGGCTCGCATCCAAGATGAATAATGTCTGGCAAGCCGTTTGCACAATGGAGGCGAGCGCATTCAACGGTACTAACATGTCATCACTGCGCAATGTAAAATGTCCGGCGATCACTGTGAATATATTGTACAAAAAGGAACCAGTCTGCGCACCGACCAACAAAATATCATCCAACGAGAAGCTGCGATACCAATCGTATTGTAGGTGCCGTATTTGTATCATGCCGATGAGTGTCGCTATTGTCGCTGTGCCGTAGATGAGCAGCTCACAGATGGTCACCTCGGTGACGGCCAGGGCGACAAAGTCTGGTCGCGAGATCAACACGAAGAAGAGAATGAGCGAAATGATGGTCAGCACGAGTATGAGTATGCCAACGAAGAGACCCTTGTGCGCGCGCGCACAATCCACCGAATAGTGATGGGGTGAACGCTTCATCGGCGAACTGATCGTGTCCGGACGTTGTGGCGCTGGTGTTGGCGGTCGCGAAATGCTACGCCACATCACATACAGTATGGCGGCGCAGATCAATGAGTACTCAATGGTGCAGGGAAAGAGGAATGGTGAGGCATCTTGTACCAGTGTGCCGAGTATGTTGGTACGTCGACACTCGAAAATTTGATAAGGACCCTTCAGTCCCCGCGGTATACGCAAATGTGCTGTGGGATCGGTGGGTATTACCGCCGGTATATTTGCATGTCCACGCGAATGTCCGGGTATGCGATGTGAGATACGTAACGTACGATTCTCCGGATTGTAGAACGTCAATATTTCGTGTTTCGTCTCCTGTATCAGCACATTCAGCCAAACTGCCAAATTGGTGCCGATCATATGCATAAGACCGAAGCGTGCGATGATTTTATAGCGATAGACCTTGATTTGCTGCAAGTAAGAGATTTAGTGTGAATGAAGTTATGCAATAAGTGAATTATTTATATTATGAAGATTGGATTGTGTTCTGAGAAAGGGACTGGAACTATTATAAATCTTCAATCTTTTGTCTAAGGGACAAAGAGTTTCGAGCCATTTATTTTTAGTTCGAAGTTAACCGTCTAAGAATTATAAAAATTTCTTCGTCAGCTTTGAGATAACCGAATGAAATATACTACATAAGTACATTTTGATATTACACGCAATGACTTCATACTAGATCACTTGGATCATAGTCGCCAAATTAAACTCTGGCGGCTTCTTCCCCACCCATATACCGGCGAGCGAGTTGTGGGTCGGAAAAGGCTGTTGGAGGAGAGGGCAGTGAGCTTCTTTACTGATGGGTTCAAGCTTGAGGGGGAGGTTGGTGGAGAGTTTAATCTCAGGAGCTCACTACTAACTCCTGCTTCAGATTTCCGTAATATTCCAGGGTTTTTCAAAGCGAGGTTGCAGCCATTAAGGATCCGGACTGCGGCCTCCTTCAGAGAAGTAATCATCCAGCCAGATAGCAGGGCGGCGGTACTAGCCTTGAACTCATTAACAGGGCATTCAGGGTTGGTCAAGGAGTGCCTAACCTCATTATCAATAGCAGCAAGTGCCTTTGTGACGAGACTGGTACGAATACCAGGCCAAAGCGGAATCGCAGGAAATTGTAAAGCTGATGAGCAAGCAAGAAAAGCCACCCTAGAGCCGCTATCGGTAGAATGGAAGCTGGTTTATACTCCCGTATCCTCTTGTATTCTACTACTACTAGGTAGCTGGACTACGCGCGAGGTTAGCCATCGGTATATGCGCTGTAGCAAAAGCCTTTAGGCCCAATATCGGGCCCAAGAGATCTAGTGATCCCTTTGCTTTTAATAAGGCTAGCCCTAGTTGTGGATTTTTTAACAGTCCATTGCTCTATTGGCGTCCATGCTGTAAGGCTTGGAACCTTATCAGACGCCATGTGCAGAAGTTGTAAGGAAGAAGATGAGGTGGGAATAACTCAATACTTTCTTCTTGACTATCCCGCGTTTGGAAGGTCAAGACTTAGACACTTAGGAGCGCATACCTTTAGATATCCATCCGAACTGCCGGGAAAGGAAACTAAGTGCATGCGCAAATTTATATTGTTTCTTCTTTTCTATAGCTTCTCAAAGGTCTATTCATGGCAGTCCACGTGCCATCTCTCTAGATCAGCCATCTAACCTAACCCAACTTAACATTTTGATATTTTATTGATCATTTGTCGGAATCGGCCAGACCGAACATGTACTATATAGCTTTTACATATCTGCCTTATAACCGATTATTGATATTTTTTATTTTCCGGTATCCTGCCTTTAATTGAGAAGCTAAGAGCACGTAATTTCGCAGAACTGATTGGTAGACTATTTCCCACTGAACACTTTCCAGTAAACTCAATTTCGAAATTCGAAAGCAAGTACTAAGATTTTGGAGACTAACGAAAAACGCAGAAATTACTTCTTACCCTAATACCCATCTGTCGAAAAAATATGGTTTGTTCCAATACCTAACCGTAAGTTGTACAGTGTTATTGCTTTAAAAAAAAGTACCTCGCTAAGGAAAGACTTTTGGGGGCCTCATTCTATGCCTTACTTCCCAACTTCAAACGAGAACGTGTTTTAACATCATAAAAACATGAAAAAATCAAGTAAGATAGGGTGTAAAAATTAAAATAAAGATATTAACAATTAACACAATTTTACCACCGCTCACCCCACTTACCTCGTTATTCAGGAATATAAAGTACATTTGTATGAAAATGAATGCCATTCGCGTCGCCGGTGTCAATGCTAACAGAACATTATGACACTTGGTGTCCGGATTCAATTCGAAATACTGACCGAACTCCAAGCCCGAATAGATCATGCTGCCAATGCCAAAAGCTGTAAAAGCAAAAAATATACATGTAAATCAGCGACGAAAGGAAGAATAGGAGCAAGCGAAAATAATGTGCTGAAATAAAATTAGGCATAAATTAGAATTGGCAACAGCCTCCAAAGGCGTCATTAACCGAATTACAACGTCAATTAGGCGCAGCAATTAAAGGCAGCGCAGTGTGCCGTCAGCTGCTACCGAACCCTTCGCAAGTGCAAAGACTAATGAACTGACAAGTCGCACAGCAGTTGCAATTTATTTGGCGATTCAAGGTGGCTGCGCTTGGAAAAAGAAAATCAATAAATAAGAAAAACGGAATAAAATTTGTACATCAAAGCCATTGGCAGCCAGATAAAGCAGGCCATTTATTTTTCAACTGAATATTAAATTATCTTCAGCGGAAGCTACAGAGACCATTCGTCTAAAGCTCAAATAAATTGCAATATTTTTTATATTTTTGTAGAATTTAAGGATTTTAAGGCTACTAAAGGATAAAACAGCATTTGCTGGCGCGAGTTAATCCACAATTGAGCGATGTGCAATAAATAAGAAAGAAATAAATAAATGAAAAGGAAAACAGCAATGCGTTGAAATCTGCTGTCCATTTATATCCTTCTTTACGAAATTTTCTGAGTTTCTCAATAAAAATATAGATAAGATCTAAGAGACAGTAATCGAGTGTCCCACGAATGTACCAGTACTTTGCCTTTTTCAATATATTTGTATGTGTGTATGTTAGTTGTAAATGCTGTGGTACGAATAAGTGGCCATTTTCCATTTCAATCACTTTTATGCTTCCTTTGGGAAATCTGCGTAACATTAGATGCTCAGTGTGTGGAAAAGAGGTAGAGGCAAATCCTTACAAATGGCTGAAATCCAAAGCAATAAAAAACTTTCTTTTTCTTAACTTTGGATTGAGGCTCTTTAATTTTTACAACAATCTGGCAGTTTGAGTATATTCCGTAGTCCTTTAAAAATACATACTATTTTCGAGTACTTTTAGTTTTTGCCCTAAAACATTTACTTTTACTTAAACAATAACCATAATTCGTTTAAAAAAATTGTTAAATTTTTTTTTTTTTTTTTTTTTTTTTATCTTTTTATTTTTTTTGAAATAAGGTGTTAAAACTATTGCATTTTACTATTCTGACTCAAACTTTAGAAAGGAATGGCTATGATACAAAAATATTCTGTTCTTTCTGTACAGTTCTCTTCTGGTTTCCTCCGTACGGGCTTTTCCAGTGCTGTGTCTGAATAAACCCACTTTTTAGAAATGAAATTTTGTGAAATGTCCTTAAGCACGACATTTCTCAATTCGTCATCTTTCAACTATCCGTTGAAAAAAGTATACAGTTGCTTCTGAATCAACGGTAAGTTTACGTTACTTATTTTACGCAAGGCTAGATTTTGATTCATCTCAAAACAACATTTCACAACACCTTAAAGAGTTTTAAAGATTAGGTAAGGCTACATGGTATGCTCGTGAGCCACGTATAGACCAGTTTTGATCCCTAGTAATGCCAAATAAAATGCAATCTCTTTTATCAAAAGTTAGGAGAAGCCTTGTATATTTTAATCTCTCGTTTGAACATGAAGCAGTATAGTATAAAGACAAGGCTGGGTTTATCAATATATCGCACACAGCTCTTCACAATCTCGTCCACTATCTCATTTTCATCGATGCCTTTGTGTCCTGACACCCAATAGAAGTCAAATCGCTTGTTCCTGGAGACACTCTCCATTGCTGCCCTGCTTCCCAAGACACTTCTGGCGGATATGTGATACTTACTGCCTTATTTGCTGCTCGGCTGTCCACATAGATGTTGACTCCGAAGTTGCCTGCTGATGCATTAGAGATTAGCTAGCAGCTTTCTCAATAGTAAAGATCTCTTCTTGAATTGTAATGCAATGGTTCGGCAACTTAAAGGTCTATTTTATGATTAACTCTAGACAGTACATACTATATGGGCAAAAAATAGTAAGACTTTGTTCATAAATTCAAAATTCTTCATTTATTCTGAAAAGTCTATATGTTCACAACAAAGTAATTACCCTTGTAATTACCGTTGTTAAAGTCGATTTCCGGCGTAGCCTTCAATGTGCGTAGCGATTCACGTTTAATGCCTTCAGTTGACTCAAAACGGTGTCGCCGCCGCCAACGCTTGAGTTTGCTGAATAGCCAGAAGTCACTAGGAGCTAAATCAGGCGAATGCGGTGACTGCGACATAATATTGGTTGAAAACTTGGCGAAAAACTCACGAAGAACCAATGCAGTATGTGACTGTGCATTATCGTCGTCCAAAAACAAGAGTTGTTGGCCCATAATTCCGGCCTCTTTTTATGAAGAGTTTTGCGCAAATAACGCGTACCACTCAAAGAGTATTCTTTGTTGACGGTTTGGCTGGTCGGAAGGAATTCGGAGTACTCCACACCTCGACAATCGAAAAAAAACTGCCAAAATAAACTTGATTTTTGATTTGCCTTGGCGAGGTTCTTTCGGCTACGGCGCACCTTTGTCACAATTTTCGGGCGATTGATCGTCTGTTTCCGGGCAAATATTTTACAGAATTTTTGATTTTTGAACCAGTTGTGCTTTTACTTTTCTTATGCCCAAATGGTATTTCAAAATGTTTTGCACTGATCCTTTTGATATTCCAATCATGTCAGTAGATCTCTGACTGTTTACTGTCAATTCCGAAGCACCAATTCCCTTATTTCAGTGACGTCTTGATCATCAGTTGGCCTGATGTTATTTTTATACTTTTATGATATTTATCATTAACTATTTAGTTCAGATAACAACTTTTAGTATAAAATTTTTATGAATTTTATTATAGTCTTGCGTTTTTCATCCTTTTTTGACTACACCCTAGTAAATCCTGTTAAAAATGCTTTTATTTTTGACATATACATACAATAAACGACCGGCAGTATTTTTGCTATTAATTTTTCATATTGTCAGAAGTGTGGGAGAAAAATAAAAAAAGATAGCACGATTTTAATTTTACTGCTGAAAAAAAGTCCCTTGCAAAATTCTGCTTGATCCTGTTTCGTCTCATTTTGCGAACTCCATGCTTTTAGTGCAAAGGAAAGGCTTTTAGTGAGAGTGCTGGGTAAATTTCCTTTCTCAACAGCATTTACTAAATGCGAGTTGTGTATGTATGTAATTGTGCATATTAATTTACAACTTCAACTTCATAAATTTTCATTAAATGCATAAGAATGTGCATGCCTTAAAGCGAGCAAATAAATCTTCATCTTCATAAATTCAGCGAATACGCAAGAGCGGACGGATTTTATTTAACTTGAAACGCAAGATGCGAACGATACCGTTAGTGAGAAGTAGGTGCGCTTAAAGTAGTAAAAGCGTTTATATTATCTTATCTACAGTGTGTGTGTGTGTATTGAAGCATCAGTTAAGGCTAGAGCAGCTGCTCGATGCCACCATCAACTTGACCGCTTCATTTCCAGCGCGCCAACGTTTCCGCGCACACACACGAGTACAAATTTTAGCAGGACATTGCCACAGAATACTCACCCACTGCGCCCATACGCAGATAGAAGGATCCGTAGTGATGCTGCCGGCCGAGCGGTGCCAATAGCGAGGGTCTTCGGGCGGGTATCACCGTCGGTATGCGTTTGTTATGCATCGAATTGCTGTCCGTGTCCGATTCGTCCATGCTCTCCGAGGCGGTGGAGGAACGCGCTTTTGATGTTGATTTGCTGGGCGAAGCTGAAGCGAAAGGATAAAGGATTCATGAAATATCAGTTTTCAGTTTTGTTCTCTTTTTTATTATTTTATATATTTTTCATTTTTATTTTCATTTTTATTTTTATTTTTTGTGGTTTAAATGAGCTCATATGTGTGTCTGACTGTACATAACTGTTTGCTTAATTATGAATGGACGGACTTTCGGCGCGATTAACGTTGACGTTTGGTAATGACACGCGTAATAATGAATATCAATAAAACGGCGCAAAAACATTTTAATTACCAATACTCTCTCAGTAATATTTTACTTAATTCCTTTTCTACTTAAATTTTTATTTTTTTTTATTTTTGAAAGGCTTTTAATTAATCATTTTTTGTTTGCTGTTTTCCACATATGTATATATTTCACATTGAAATGATGTATAAGTAGGAAAGCTTAAGCTCGGACACAGTCGATATCAGCAACATTTGCTGTACAAATATATACGATACACGTTCGTTATTCGTTAAATAAGTATGTATCAGATATCTTGCATAGAATACCCATATTTGTAAAATTTGGTTATAAACTATGTACCTATACGAGTATATCCGAAATATGTACTACATAGTTTACCTAAAATATGAATGCTGAAAAAGTATTGAATGAACCAGATCAATGGCAGCTCTATGCCACAGTCACTTTATCTGGAATTTTTTTTTCGGATATTGCATTGTCTTAACTAATAAACCATGTCAAATTTCGTGAGGATATCTCGTCAAATGAAAACGCTTGTATGTAACAAGCTCTTGATTCCGATCTTTCAGTTTATTTATTTATTTATTGCAGATATCGGCCGTTCCGACAAATGAGCCACTTCTTGGAAAAATACTGGTTTCTAAACGATATTTCAAAAACAGGGGAACTAGTTCTTATATACACAGACAGACGAACGGACATTTCATTATAGTTAGTGTACAGGGGCTAGTATAACACAAGAACCATTTTCACTCATATTTGAGGTCAATCTACGAGTGTGGTACGTCCAAATTAATATGTTCACTTAATTTAGTTATGACATCTAGCCGATATTCATTGCATAGAGTCAACCAGAAAAACAAAAAATCACTTTATTAAGGATAGATATATTTTATACTTTTACTAGATTTCAGAAAAATTTATTTAAGAATTTTCGCAATTCTTGGTATAAGGTCAATCATAGTCATAGATATACATTCGTTATCTGGGGACTAGAAAATGTATCCGCCTATTTCAACCAGTTTAAGCAGTAAATAATTTTTACAAACTAGAGGAATTAGTTTCATCTAATTTCGATTGTCTTATTTAGTTGTATATTGCTCTCTTTGGTACTTACTTATATTTGCTGGTATTTTAGGTCGTCCCCATAATAGCGTGGCATACATGAAGAGCAGAAATATCATACTGCCAATGTACAAGTAAAGATAATACACCTGAAAATTAAGAGAATACATAAATTAATATTTTCGCTTCAAATATAATATAGTGTGTACTTTTACATTCAAATAAACAAACTGTCAATGTCATTTTTTAAGGGGGAAGCCTGCTTTAGAGGTTTCAAAAAATCTATATTTTCAAGAATTTTTTTGTAAAGGAAAGAAATGTCTGATTGAAATGAAACTTCTTTATCTTTATACATTTGAAGAGTCTTCTCAAATTTTTTTAATATTATACATTATATATTCTTCATGTTTGCAGAAATTTACGGAGGCGCCTCGAGTGTTCAATTTCTGTGTGGCGGGCAAGATGCAGGTCGCAATTTTCATTTGAAACAAAAAAACAAAAGAAATTTTTAATTTTGTGTAATTCCCAGGTGAACCAAGAAAATTCAACAAAAAGTGAATAATTCAATAATTTTTCGCAGATTAAAAAAAAAATGCATTAAAAAAAATGACTTTAAATCGTTTAAAAACCGAATTAATGTTAACTTTCTTAAGGTATTTTAGGTTCACCTAGAAGAGAATTAAATGCCAAGAACAACACATTTACGTATACTTTTTTCCTATCCTGCCCGCCAATTCAGAAAAATCGTAAAAATGAAAAACCGAGAAATCGCGCGTCAAAGTTTTCGCTTTCTGCCCAATCGCTCATATATCTGCTAGACGCTTGGTCACTATTTCCCTTCTAGCTTCGAAAATATTTCGAATTTCCATCTAAAACTTTTGGGACATATTCTTAGATTATTTTTAAAGAGATTTAAGCAAAAAAAAGTAAATTATTTTTTTAAGCTTCCACAGCAGGCTCCCCCCTTAATATCTTTGAGTAGAGAAATTGCTGACTCTAACTCATCAATGGGATAATAACCGAACTGTTTAGTGAACAAAATACTTTTGTTGCAAATCGATTCATTCTGAAGCACCTAATCAGTATGTAGTTGATTTTCTTCAGGGTCAATTGTATAAATACATTTTAATTCCAATACAAGAAAACTGCAATTACTTTCAGCATTACATATATTTATTGAATTTTTGTAAGTTCCCTTTGCAATATTTCGCTTCTTAATACTTTAAATTTTAACTTGTCGAACTTTTATCTAAATCATTTAACTCTTGTGGAATAAATATTGAGGTAAAGCTAGGTACACATTGTAACAAAAAGCACACGGAAATTGTAATTAAATTCCCCGGGTAAATCATATTTCAAAATGTTTATTTTGCTAAGTTGGTAGGACTTTTCTTAATTACCCTGTCAAACATGATACTGATGAAAATATTAAAAAAGTGAAATATATAGTGCTTGAAAGTCAACATTCTTACTCGACTCGTTCCGATAAAGCTAAATTTTATTCAAAAAGAATACCGTAAACAGGTATCTTTGGACATGCTTGATCGTGCGAAGTCCGATCCCACATTCATAGAGAGAAAATTGGCATTCAAGTTAATCAACAATAATCGAAATAGAGGGGAAAAACAAACCAAAACCAAAAAAACCACGCCAAGCCCGCTCAAAAACCAAGGCAATGCTCATTGTGTTTTTTTTCATATTCGTTGTTTGGTGCATCATCAATTTATTCTGGAACGACAATTTGTTCCGGGATATCATTTTGACGTTTGAACATCCATCGGAACATTGAACATCCGTCGAAAATGGAAGTACAATTCATTGATTTTACACGATGATAATGCACCATCGGATCGAGCCACGATTGTGACCGAGTTTAAGGCCAAAAACGCAATGAATACCATCGATCAGCCATCGTATTCACCGGATTTAGCTCCGTGTGATTTTTTTTTGTTCCCCAAACTGAAATTGCCGCTCCGTGGAACCCGTTTTCAGTCGATCGAAGATACATGTATTCACTAAAGGAGCTGAAGGCCACCCGTTTCAAAGAATGAAAAAATCGTTGGCGCGGTTTACTTTGAAGTGAAAAAAATAAATATTTTATTCACAGTTTTCGGGTTCTTTTTTGTCACAATGTATATTTATTAAAAATAAAATAAGAATAAATGTTAGCTTGGGTTGCAGCGAAGCTATAATACCCTCCACAAAACAAAAATTCCTTACAAAACTTTGATTGTGATCGGTCAGTTTATATGGCAGATATATGCTGTAGTGATTCGATCTAGACAATTTTTTTTTTTGGAAAATTGCATTTTAGATTTAGATAATAGGTCATGCTAAATTTCTTAGCGATAGCTCGTCAAATGGAAAAGCTTTCCATACAAGCACTTGATTCTGATCGTTCAATTTATATAGCAGATAAACGCTTTAGTGGTCAGATAACGCCGTTTCCTAGAAATGAGTAGAGTCTAGATGAGAAGGAGACCTCAGATCGATATCTCAAAAAATGAGGGACGACGTGTTCGCACATATACAGACGGAAAGACGGACGGAAATGCTGGCCAAAGCGACTCAAATCAACAATTCTTTTATTTGTATAACACATGTATTTTGTAGGGTCTCCGGCGTTTCCTTCTGGATGCTACAAACGTGGTGGCAAATTTAATATACCTTGTTAAGGATATAAAAAAATAAATCAATTTTTATATAGGTAGTTATAAGTTTTTGAAATAGAGGACAAAGGCCGTGACGTAGTAAGCATGGTTTTTACTCTTCTGGTCATTTATAAAAGAAAGCAATGACGGATTCTTGATTAGCAAATATGTATGTCAATATCATGTGGGAAGACAAAACCGAAAAACAATTTTTCCATGTAATGGCGGCTACTTTTTCAACATTTTCTTTGATATTTTTTTAATTCTTTAATTTTTAAGAGAATTATTAACTTTGAATTATTTTTCTCATGCGACAGAGAGTTGTTTAAGTAATATTTTCAAATTTCTTGACTATAATAATTACACCCTTGATGTTACAGACTGATAACATGGCATTATGTGTAATTTTTCTGCCACCACTGTAACTATTATAACCAAATTTATGTCGATAAAAGACTTAGATAATTATCAGATATTGTAATATTGTATATGAGTATCTGTATATTTCCTTTAAAAACCTCAAGTCGTTTTTCTTCGAAGTATACTTAATGCTTTCATTATTGCTCTCTTCTATTATTTATTAAAATACGCGGAACAGGCCTACAAGGAAGAATTCCAGCGAAAATATGCAAATCAATAGACGCCTGAAGCGGCACACATACACACACACAAACAAGTATGCCTCACCGACACTACTGACATATGATTGACCGAAAAAAGATTTATTGAACCCGCTGCCATCACAATACTTTGGCCACGACAATCGATAATATCAACGACACGCCAAACAAGCACACGCACACACATATGCAGCACAGACACTGGGCTTGTGTGGCAAATTGTTTGCAAACGATGACTATTAATCCAGGGAAATGCACTTCCGCAATCAATGGCTGGCGCTGAAGCGTGTAGAAAACATGGCTATGCACGCACACACACACATATGCCCACCGATACACACACATGCACACGCGCGAAGCAACGCAATCGAAAAGCAATATTTCTAAGGCTCGTTAGCGAAAGCTACACGTACGTTGTGGTTGTATGTGACAAACAACAACAATAAATTTACGCGTGTTAGAGCCGCGAATGCAGTTAACAACAAACAGGCAACATAAGTAATAACAACAACAACGAAGGCAACAATACAACAGTGTGTCAGTTAGACAGTCAGCGTTCGCGGCCATTAGTTGCAGCATAAGTCAAAATGTTGTTGCTACACCACGTCTTGCAGGCAACGCACCAGCATAGATACCTATTGAGCTGTATAGATGTTTGTCGTTTGCATTTATATGCCTATAAGTGTGTGGGAAACAGAAGGATTACGGCTAAAGAGCGACAGCTCGACATTTGTCGCAACCAGCCAGGCAGCAAGGCAGGCAGCAAAGAGTAAATGTCGTCTGCAATTGAACATGACATGTAGCATGACTTCCAGTCAACCAAGCCAAACAGACAGCCATTTGCGCCGTTAGGCGTGCCAACAACGCCTAACCACCACAAAGGCAACCAAAGCGGTGGGTGAGCATTTGGAGAAGCGAGCCGAGCAGCTTTCAAGGCAGTCAATACGATGTAAGTATATGTGTGAGTGTGTGGTTGTGGGCGCAGAATATTTATCGTTTGTCTGTCCATCTTGTCTACCATGTCTTCTGTCTTTTCTCAAATTGTCTGCTGGGACGACTTGCCTAACACATTGACAAACTGTGACACCTACCTAAACAAATGTTAACAAGACAGCTTTTAACAAATTGAATTCATTTGTATTTTTTTGTTGTTGTTAAGACTTTTCAAAATTGTATTTTCTTTTTGTACTCTATTTTCAGATTTTCTTTGAATTTTGCTCCTCTGTAACACTTCACAGGTGAAACACGCTCGAGAAGACAAATTATAATGCAGATAGATGATCAACTGATTGTCTGATACATTGCACAGCAGAATGGTGTTGCCAGATGGGAGATTTTCGGGAAGTTAATTAACAAGTCAGCAAAAAAAGTATGCAGCAAAAGTTGATATTTTGCATAAAGTGGGCTCTGGCTCTTCGTATCCCATATAAACATTACTTTTAAGTTTCCACATGCTTTCTTTAAGCTAAAACACTAATATTAGAAATATAGATACATAAATAAGCCAAGCTTTACAATAAAAAAGATAAATAAACAACTAAAAACCCAAAACTTGATATTTTATTTTATTTCTTTAATTAATGTAAGTAGTGGACTTTAAATATACTTTTTTCGAAATGATCTCAACCAAAATTCGACCAGCGACCTTTAATTTGGCACCCATCACTTCATAGTAAAATAAATATTTTTTTTTAAGTCTGTGTTGAACTTTTTCATTTCGAAATAACAAGGGTATGCATAACTATTTTTAATTTTATCCACTTGAGTGTTGCACAAAGCGTTAAGCTTTCATATGACACCTCATTCATTAAGATCCATGCATTAATAACGAAGTTATAAGCGAAACACCGGCGTTGGATTTTTTATTTTCAGAATATCATGGTTATGCAACAATATTTTTAAAAATTTTTTTCGCTTGAATTTTGCGTCAAGCGTTAAGCTTTCTAATGACACCTCATTCTTTCAGATCGGTCCATAAATGACGAAGTTATCAACGAAAAAGCACCACCTCCCTGACTACTCACACGTACGCACCTATACATACTTGCGTGCAAAGCAAATTTGTCCACATGCGATTTTGCCTGTTTCTGGCTACCAGCTACCAGGCCAACAGCACCGTGCAGTAGGTAGCGGCGGAATGGTTTTTCGCTAATAACTTTGTTAATACTGGTCCGATTGCAAAGAATGAGGTGTCAAATGAAAGCTTATCGCTTGGCGCAACTGATGGGTTATCCTTCCTTGACAGACATCAAAGATTTCTTTGGGATATTTGGCTTGCAAAAAAAAATTCGCCGTTTTTTTAAGAAAAAGTGCATAAATTCTGCTAAAAATTGCTAATGATGCATAAAGCAGACTACCTTAAATGTATATGAAGCCATTCCAAAGAAAAAATTTTAAGAAAATTCAACTCTTACCTATGATTTTAAGGTTTATCACTCAAAAGTATTAAATACACTCTAAAAGCAGTTTCTAGGCATATATAACCATTTTTAGGCATGCAATCAGATACATTAAGATTTATTATAAATTTTCCTTTCACTTGGCACACATCACTTCTTAAAAAACATGTTGTTTTTATAAAAACAGCCGAGGATAACGTCATATTACTCAAATGTAACTAGTCGACTTAAAATACACTTTTTTTCGAAATCTAATGAACCGATTTCGAAAATTCGACCACCGGAATTTGCCCCTGGACTCGGGTTATAAATTTGATATATGTTTCGCATACCCTAGGTGAGTCCATCATCCCGTAAAATGCATTTTTGTGGTGAAAAAAGCACTCTGGGTTCAGATCTCGAATTTTCCTGAATTACCGGATTGAACCCTGAAAAATTCATCTGGCCAGGATTGTAGCCCAAGCTCCAAGCTACAAATAGAAGTTATCAGAAAAAATATTCCTCCGGCCGTTTCCGAGAAAAATCGAAAAAACCCGTGAAATTAACGTCATATTTCTCAAATGTAACTAGTCGACTTAAAATACACTTTTTTCGAAATCTAATGAACCGATTTCCAAAATTCGACCACTGGAATTTGCCCCTGGACTCGGGGCATAAATTCGATATATATTTCGCATACCCTAGGTGAGTCCATCATCCCGTAAAATGCATTTTTGTGATCAAAAAAAGCACTCTGGGTTCAGGTCTCGAATTTTCCTGACTTACCGGATTGCACCCTGAAAAATTCACCTTGCCAGGATTGTAGCCCAAGCTCCGGGCTACAAATAGAAATTATCACAAAAAATATTCCTCCAACCGTTTCCGAGAAAAATCGAAAAACCCCTTTGGCGGCTACCTACTCCATGCCTCTGGGCGCCTGGTGCTCAGAAACCAAAAATGCACGATAATTGTGATTTTTCATTTTGCGAGTTTGCCGGAAATGTGCGTGTGGGTGCAGAAAGTGCTGCATATGCTGAGGGGCAAATTAGCGTCATATTCTAGTGGACTTTAAAATACACTTTTTTCGAAATCTAATGAACCGATTTCAAAAAATTCGTCCACAGGAATTTGCTTCGTCACTCGGGGCATTAGTAAGAGTTGTGCATACCACATATATATGCATAGTTGACACCTTTACAGGATAAGTGAATTTTTGTGTTTGGAAGCGCTTTCTGGATAACAATAAAAGTTTCTTTATCCAAATTACTGGAATTGCTCCGATAACTGTGACCAGCCAGAAATGTAGACTATGCTTCGAGTAAATATATGTTGAGAGAAAAATTGGTATGGAAAGGTTATTAATATGTGGTTGCGTCACAAATTTACTTACCTCATAGAAGGAAGGTGGTATATAAGTCGATATGACTTCAGCCATTGGAAATGCGATGCCCATTACCACCAATAATTTGCCATACAGTGCGGAGAAGAGTGTGGCCAAGGCATCACCACTGAAAGAGAGATAAAAATTTGTCTTTAAAAATATGAAAATAGATATTATTTATGTTCTGAGGAATAGTTAACAAAGCAAAGGCTTTGTTTTAGTTCTTTCTCAGCACGTTCTTCAACACCTTGGATAATGTGGCCTTGAGAGATTGATTGTTTCTGCGGTGTGTGTGAGTAGAAAAAACCAATAGCTGAATATTTGAATTAAGTGGACCATCTGGTATTTATTCCTTAATTAGTTACTTTATTTTAAATTGTAGAAAATATACTTGAGTCACAGGAAACCGGTATTATCTTCGCTCTATTATTGACAATACACTCTCGCCTCGTGCATGTACTCTGCCTCTTAAGAGCTCTAAATCAAGTGCAAATCAAGTTTTCGCCTCAAGCAAGCTAAGGCTAAGCGCAAATTCATAAATTATGCATTAACCTCAGTAATGTAATAAATGTGGGCACTCGAACTTACATATACATATGTATGTATGTATGCAGACGAACAATGCTTAACCCCATTTCCAAAGCTGTCGACTTCGGAAAATAATGGGAAACGTGCGGTTAATTTCGGTGAACACCTTTCCGCACTTAACCGCAGCATAACGAGCAACAACAGCAAACACAACCACAAACCAACTATTAATTGGCAGAAGAAAACGGTAAACGGGAGTCATTGAGTGACAGTTACGAGGCAAGCGTCTGTTAAAGGAAGTTAATATGCCAAGCATATAGTATGTACATATAATATATATGTATATGTATGTATTTATATTTATATTATATTTAACATGTATTTATGTCTGTATGTAAGTCAAGTGCATTGTTCATCGATGCAATATGCCTACAGTTAGTTACAGGTGCCTGCTAAGTGAAGAACACACACGAGTGATGAATTGATGGACAAGCGAAGAAAACAACAGGGATTATCACGATGGATAATTAAACACATTGAAGCACAATTCACGGATAAATGGGTAAATGGAAGTGCATGTGGATAGTTCCATACATATTATACACATTACTCATACGAGGGTTGCCGTTATTTGGCGAGATTTGGCAATCCTAAGGTTGCAATCTAACAGCCCACAACTTTGTCTTACAGTTTTATAGTTTTGATGTTATACATACTCGGAATTTAAAATATACGAGCGCTATGTGTGTTGTTCATAGTAACATCAAATATTCATCTCTACCAAAGAATGACATTTTGGTGCGATTTTTTCCTAAAACTTTCGACATGAATTAACTCAGAAACCATGCATCAATGATTCCATTTTCGGCAATGAAACTCTATCAAGGGCCGGTGTTTAATGATTGTATACATTACTCCAATATTAATTTCGTGAAGGTTGTCCAAAATCAGTTGTTGTTCTGGAAATTATTCTTACTGAGCGACAATTGATATTGTGACCTACCCTGAGATTGAGACAATCCCACACATTTGGTCAATCACTCAAAATCAGGCTCATATCAATGGTCGAGACAAATGTTAACAAAATACGATAGCGGTGCTCCGAAACGCGTCTATGGCATCATGACAGGTGATGAATAGTGGATTTACACGTAAGACCTCGAAAATAAACAGCACTAGACTGTATGGATGTTTCCAGTTGAGCTAAGTCCAACAAAATCTGTTTGCGTTTATTAGAAAAACTGGACATGCCGCAACCATTTCACTGGAACAATGCAGAACAATAAATTTGTTTACCATTTGTCTTTCAAAAACTCAAGAAAACCAACCGGCGGAAATGGATCACTCTTCTCCACAGTAATGTTAGCTCTCATATGTATACTAACTGAAAGAATTGCATTTTTGAGTACTCAAAACATAGATTTGATGAGTCATCCTTCGTAAAGTACTGACTTTCTATTTTTTTTTATTCCCCAACACAATCAACTTAGGCACTTTTGAATCGCTTAGCAGGTTTAAGGTTTCCTCTTCAATATTTTAAATTAAAATAAGAAAGGAAGAGCTAATCACACACATTGAGTAAAGTCATTCAGATGCTCGAAAATCCTGATATAAGTTATATAGCGGCTTTACAAAGTACAAACCCACCCGGAAGTACAAACATTTTTGTATTAAGTATATGGGGGCTAAGGGAAGTGGAGTATTGGCCCAATTCAGCCAATTTTTGACATACAGACATACCATTGTCAGAGAAGGTTTCTCCCTGAATTTCAATTATATATCTCACACAATCACCGATATTTTCGAACAAAAGTCCACTCTTGCTACAGGGTCCAAATATTCAGTACCTAGGGGATTGAGCAGTTTTTGTTGGATTTGCACATGGGTTTTGTCCGATTTTGTGCTGTAACATAGAAATAAGAGAAGATGCCAATACTTAATTTTGTCGAAATCGGTCGCTCTGTCCCCGAGATATGGGATTTCATCTAGAAGGTAAAATTTAGATATTGATTTATTGCGTTATAAGGGCGGTGTGCGGGGTTATCTTCTGATTTCATCCATCTTCACACTGCCAGTAAGAGTTGCCATAATATTTACGCTAAGCTAATTTTGTTGTTGTAGTTTTAGTAATATAGGAGCTATGTGTATTAATTTAGTGCTTAGTTATGGCAGTTTATAGGTTTTCGGTTACTGACGTTTTGTGGAAGTGGAAGTGGTCTGATTATGCCCATCTACCAACTCGTATTTTTTTTGTACTAGAAAACATATCAAGTTTCATCAATATAACTCAATTTTTACTCAAGTTACAGCTTGCACGGACGGACTGAATTGTTTATGGTCTAGAGGAAGAAGAGCCTGGACACAGCTTTCGGCAGTAAAAATAAAATTGTAGAAAATTTGTAAAAAATCATTATTTAAAAAAAAAATTAGATAAGAAATTAAAATGTTACATATTTATGAAACCACCCTCGTACTGCTTAACACAGTATATACAAAGTAATATTACTCTGCCACAACTACTTTCTCACAACTACTTATACATTGACGTTACTAATTATCATCGAAAGTAAGAGCTAATGGCGAAGAAGAGCTGGTGACGTGTGTCTATGAAGCGGTGTTAACTAACTCCAGAGCGTTGAAGCTCATTAAATGGCAGCCGACGACTAATCCTAAAACAACGTTAGATATCTTATACTCGTACACTAGTACATATGTGTACCTAGAAGCTGTCGGAGATAATGACCTGATAAAAGGGAAAATGTAAAGATCAACGATGATGTAAATGTGCAGCGTAATGAGAGAAAACGTTGCGAGTCAGGCTAAATGCTGGGACAGAGCGTAGATGAAAATTTATTGCGAAGAGCAACGGGCAGCGCGGATGGGCGTAAATAGAAATACATAAATGATACATTATAAAAGAAATATTTATATTTTTATGTTTGGTATACATTTTTAAACAAAAATAATAATAAAAAAAACTAGTTTTTTTAGAGATATTATGGAATTCCTAATCCAAAACTTATGGTGAACCAGACGAATATCAACCAAGTTAGTAACAACTAAGTTATACTCATGTGCCAAAAAATAAGTGACATTGTATTTATTTCGAAAATTCTTTATTTATTCTTCCAAATCAATTTCATTCCCTTCAAAGTAATCCCCTCCGGATGCAATGCACTTATGCCAACGGATTTTCCAATCTTCGAAACACTGGTTGTAGTCACTTTCCGGATCTTCGCTGCGGCTTGAATCTCCTCTGTCGTATAAAAACGGTGTCTCCGGAGCGGTCTTTTGAGCTTGGTGAACAGCCAGAAGTCGCACGGCGCCAGATCAGGTGAATACGGTGGTTGCGGAACGATATGGGTTGAGCTTTTGGCGAAATGATCACGAATTAGGGGGGCAGT
The DNA here is from genome assembly GCA_037783105.1 of Bactrocera zonata. Classification (NCBI taxonomy): domain Eukaryota; kingdom Metazoa; phylum Arthropoda; class Insecta; order Diptera; family Tephritidae; genus Bactrocera; species Bactrocera zonata. The sequence goes on along the minus strand of JBAWJQ010006015.1, from coordinate 545,945 downwards.
ATGGGATGGTGCATTATCGTGGTGTAAAAACCAGGAATTGTCTTTCCTCAATTCCGGCCTTTTTAGGCAAATAGCGTTACGCAAACGACGCATAACGTTCAAATAGTATTCCTTGTTGACTGTTTGACCGGTTGGAAGGAATTCATAATGCACAACTCCACGATAATCGAAGAAAACAGTGAACATGACCTTGATTTTCGAGCGAATTTGGCGCGATTTTTTTGGTCTCGGCTCTCTTTTGGCACGATATTCGTTCGATTTATCGGTTGTTTCGGGGTCGTAAGCATAGATGCAAGTCTGATCGCCAGTTATAATGCGTTTCGCGATACACTGGTATCAATGTTTTCGGTACCAGTCGAGATTTGACGCGCTTGAGGCCCAAAACATCCTTCAAAATGGTATGGGCTGAGCCTTTCGATATGCCAACTTCATCAGCAAAGTCTCTAATTGTTAATCGACGGGTTTTCAACACCGAATCTTTGATTTGTTGAACGTGAGCTTCGTCGGTTGAGGTTAATGGTCGCCCTGGACGCTCTTCGTCTTCGACACGTTCACGGCCGGCTTGGAACTCACTACACCACTTGTAAACATTTTTTTATACATAGCCTCATCTCCAAAGGCTTTCTGCACCATCCTCAAAGCATCCGCAGCAGAAAATTGATTCCCTAAAGAAAATTTAATGCAAATTCTTTGCTCAACAAATTTCGACATCGCAAAAAATGAAAAACTCACTTTCAGCAGCTCACAAAACGACACGTATCTCAAACACTAATGAATATTTTGACATGAAATTTGACATAAATGTGACTGACAGTACTATCAACCCAAAAAAAAAAAAATAATTCTCCAAATTCTTCGACGCGCGCAGTTTAAATTCAAATGTCACCTTATTGGGCACAGTATATTTTTAAAATTCAAAAGAATTGAAGGCATAATCATCGAATTAATGCTAAGAGGATAAGGGAAATAGACAATCATAAATTTTTTAAAGTACAAAATGACCACTTATTTATTGTATTGAGTATTTGTGGGTTAAAATATGCACGGGCAAAACAATTCTGCTTCATTGCATTATATACTCGAAGGTTGCTTATTCTTTAATAAATGAATATAATATAAAAATAAAGCTTACTTTAGGACAGATCTCACTAGCTTAAAATTTCTGAACAATATTCATTGGACGTTAAGATAATTAGAAAAATCAGTATGTTGAGGTTACCTTTCCGGGGCTGCGCTCGCAAAAAAATAATAATATTGTATGTGAACGAATAAAATAAGCAAATTCAACTATATCTAGAGAAGGAAATCCAGTATTCTAAAAAAAAACGATGAAATACAAACATTGCAGAAAAATAATTTGGAATAATTTAAATAAAGCAGGATGTATAGACGCCATATTAATGAATGCAAAAAAACCAATTTTCATGTGTTTCTTCTGCGAATCACTGATGAATCGCAACAAAATCGATCCACTTTTGAAGTGTACAAGTAGTGAAAAGTGCGTCAACGTGGGTTAAGGACAACGTCAATCGAAAGCTTTAGTAATAGAATCCAAGCTGGAACTAATGGTCAAGAAAGATGTGATTAGAGATATTGATAGGGAATGATCTACTATGAGCCCTACAGCAAAACTCTTACTTCGACCCTTTATTGCTAACAATTGGACTGTTTGAAGGAAAAAAAATTCACAGAAGTGAATAGATTTTTTAAATGATAAGCATCAGCTTCTTTGTAGAATATGGTCGGACGAAAGCATGCCCAACGATTAGAATTCAAGTGTGCTCTCTGCCATAGGATAATAGGAGACAGCAGCTACGCCGGCTAAGTCAAGTCCATCTCTGAGAATATTCGACGCAGTACCCGCCGGGCGATACCGGGGAAGATGAAGACCTACATTCCGTTGGAGAGACCAGGCTACGCTTGGAATCTCCAATAGGCGCCAAACAAAGAAAAGGAAGAACGACTGGCGCACTTTTGTAAACTCGGCTATAACCGCGTAAGCGGTGTTTATGCCAATAAATAAGAAGAAGAATAAGGACATTTTCGGAAAATAGAAACAGTGTTGCATTAGAACGGGTAGTGAGTCGCCAAAAAATCCTGAAGCTTGGTTGGACGATTCTTTTGCATCCACTTCATGGTTCAGACCTAACACCATGTGATTACTACCTGTTCCTGTCTATGAATTAACATTTTTTTTTTACAAAAATAATTGCCTTTTTACATTTATTATACAGCTGATAAGGAATCAATAAACTCGATTTATATATAAGTCAGAAATTCTAGAGCTGTATATTTTTTCCCCATAATCTAATATTTTATATAGTTTAAAGCATCTCTTCGCAATTTCAAACAACCTCTGGAAAGAGGTTCCCTAGTTTATTTTTTAAGGCGTGGCTATTATTTAACCGCATAGTATTAAAAAATATAATAGTGCAGTTAAGTTTTACCGTTTTAATAGAGGTAAATTTATAGGCAGTCCGCTAGCATGCTGGATTATAAAGTGCATCAAATAAGATGGCACTTTACTGCAACGCACAATCAACCAAATGCACTTATATATATACTATACATACATATGTTTGTATGTATGCATGCATGTCCATGAAACTAGAGGCAAGCGTGAATGTCAAAATAAAGTAATTTCCCTGTTGCAGTTGCAGCGCTTGAGACATTACGTTTCTAAAAGCTTAATTAATGGTTCTATGTGTGTGTAAACATGCAGTTATGTGTGGTTAATGGCAAATTGCTGCCTCACCACAACTGCTACCAGAAACAGAATGGCAATTATGCGCCCACCACAACGGTTAGAGAGTGTCTTTTCGTAGATTGAAGGCATGCAATTTGTTAAACGTTGTGAGATGGCACTGATTACAATTAGCACGACTGTATGTATATACAATAATATATTCTAAATTTGTGATATCGATTTAAGTGAAAATGTTTGAGCCACTTAGCTGTAAATGGTATGGTCAATATTTTCTGCACATTTTCTGTAATTTTCTTAGTTCAACATTTTTTTAGAAGTAATAGAGTTTCTATTGTATCACTTAGCCATCAAAAAGGTGAAAATACAACTACAACTATGGTTATCTCAACACTTTATTCAACCCTTATAATCAGTAGTACAACAAAACTCACAAATTACTTTTAGAAAGTTTAAAAGATTATAATGTGAAAGCAGGCAAAACCGGACCTCAAACATATTCAGTTTAAAAATATACATTTTATATACCACCAGCAAAGATATCGGAACAAAATATAACATAAATATTATTTCATAAATTTTGTGGAAAAAAAAACTTCTCTTAGTTATCATGTATCGAATGCAATTGCTTATCTGGTTAGTTTGGTAATGAAAATATAGCCGTCATTCTATACTCACAAATTATAAGGTTGCTCTCTGTTAAAAAAGTTTTCATGTGAGAGCAACAAACTACTTAGTTATATATTGTAGTTTGTGCCGCATTTGAGACGAAGAGCAACCTAAAGAGATTCAAAAGCCTCCATTTGATCAAAAAAAAATAATCGTTTGGTGTGTTTTGTAGGTAGGTGAAATCATCACTTCAAATTTCTTAAAAAATAATGCCGGTGAAAACGCAACCGTCAATAGCGACCCTTATGACTCCATGATAACCGAATATTTGACGTCTGAAATTGAAGTTCCTAATCTCGGTGACATTTGATTTCCAGATGATGGCGCCACTTCCCACACATTTCATCAATCTTATAATCAATGGACTTATTGAGAGAACACTTCGGTATATCGGATAATTTCACGTTTTGGATCGTTCGATTGGCCATCAAGAACGTGTGATATCACACCGTTATAATTTTTCTTGTGGGGATATGTAAAGTCTAAAGTCTATGCGGATAATCCCGCTTTATGTAATTCAGGCCTTAGAGCAAAAATTCACGTATGTCAGTTACCAGACGAAATGCTCGAACAAGTTTTCCAAAATTGGAATGAACGGACGTAACCGCATCTAACATTTTCGTGTGTTCCCCATTAAATTTAAGGTTTCTGTGTTTTTCTTTAAAAAAGTAGGGAATTTCGAAAAGAATCACCCTTTTTAATGATTATAATGCAATGTTACTATCAAGTATTTGGCTTTATTTGACCGCCGTGATTGGTCGGATTAAATTTCAGGCGAGAGACCAAATTTTTGATGACAGCGATTGAAACCGTATATCATCAGAATAAATCATGGAAGCCAAGCCACAAGGCCCATGACGAGAGATAATTTGAATAACAAAAAGTATCCTTCAATTATTCGATTTTTTCGTTGGCTTTATGGCAATTAAGCTCTCTTGTTGGACACAGAGGTCGTCCACATCAACATCCTCCCATAAAGCGGAAGATATATTGTTTTTTAGAGAATGACGCGGTGTCTGAACAAGTGCTTATTCATTATCATCTCTCGAAATTCAACCCAAAGTTAGCTACATTGCTGAACAAATTTTCTTGTGAAAATCGGAATCGATGGTCATCTCGTTTAGAGCCCATTAAATTCTTGCACGAGTTCAATTTTGTAAAGCAAACGCAAACTAAGAGCCTTTCACAGAATCTTCCATAAAGCGAATAAACACAGCTCCAATTGTTGCGGGATTTAGCGGATAAACTCATTCGGGTCTTTTTCGATACTCTGCTTCAGTAATAGGATCCTCGGTAGTATAGAACGGCGTATCTGATGATGTGCATTATCCTCTATATATGCGATGCTACCCGCGAATATAGAGGATTTGTATAATAAATTGCACGATTTGTAAGCGTTATTCCGGAGAAAGTGTGGGCATTTTGAAATGGCAAATCAAATTGAGTATAAATCAAGTAACAGCTGTCAAAAAGACCAATTCGGAAAAAATATTGTCCCACTGAAAACCACACATCACCTTACAAATTTGCTAGATGCTTGACTGAGTTTCTGGTCTGAACATTTTTGTGGAGTGCACCTTAATGTTAATCAGCAAAAGGGGAGAGACCTACAAACCATAAGCTACAGTTCCGAATGTCTTATGGTTTCCATGTGAAGGTTTTCAATGTAAAAATATATTCGGATATGAGCATCACCTGCCAAGAACATTTGACTTTTAATGCTGGCCGATTAGTGAGAACGAACGTAATGGGAGAGTGTACCATTAATCACCACATCAAGCGGCTGTCGCTGTACTAAAGCATATTTTTCATATATTTTTTTTAATAAATAAATATCGTTATTAAATTTCAAGCACAATCGTATAACTACATCATAGCATACATACAACATGTACTCTCTGTGGCCTACAATTTATGAACCTTATCAAGTCTAAGTCTATAAAATTACACTTTTCAAACTTTAATAAACCATAACGAATCATATTTTCTACTTAGCATACATACATACATATATATTATACATATACGTACAGCGCCAAAATATCAACATCATGTCAAATTTATGAACTCGCAGTTCATCACAAAGCAATTTGTCTTTGCGCCAAACAACGTCCAGAGCAGGCGACAACACTAAGAAGGAGACATTAGGAAATTTAAGGAAAAGCCCAGAAGTGAGTTGGTGAAAGCAAAAGCGTGAGTTTTCGTGGCTCTTGTAGATTTAAACGACCTTTAATGAACAACATATAAGCCATACACACACACTGTACACTCTTGTCTCGGGGTACTCATACATGAACTAATGTTTATGACATCAATTTTTGTTTAAGGAAATATTATAAGTTCGGTATACTACTTATGTAATGCATAAATATGCGCATGTAAGTCATTTTTCATGCTTTGAGTTGACAAAATTCCTTTTTTTTCATTTACTCCAAAATTGATGAAGCAATTTTGTGGGATTTGGCCTTTGTGTCTGAGGCAGCGAGGCGCATGATTCGCTTTTAATTGAATTCGCCGCCATCATGATATTAGGGACTTTGAAAAATGTTGCGGATAATGGTACAATATCTAGATGCATATATAGGGCCAACAAACTTGATTTCACACAAATTTTGATTTGGATATTGACAAATTGCAGGGAGCAACCGGAAATATGTTAAAAAGTAATCAAGGCTCATTTTGATACCAATATAAAACTTGAATCGCGCTCTTAAATAATTACGGTGACAAATTGAATGGATAAAATTTTAAAAGTAGCAAATGGCAGTAAATAAACTAATAAGAAATCGAGGTGATGTTGGTATGTAATTTTGATTACATTTCAATGAACAGTGGAGCTTCTAAGGCAAAAATTTTACGACTCAATTTGGAAAAGTTAAAGAAAACGATTAATATGAAGAAGTGAGTTTGAAAATTGCCTAATTAAAATGTATGGTTTGGCAAAGGATTTGCTCATTTGTCAGAAAATAGAATATTGACACTAAAAACATTGAAATTTACAGAATAAAAACAATTAGAGAAGACAATACAACACTTTTTCTTCTGGACCAAATCAACGCCTGCGCTATGCTGCTGAAACAGAACAAACTCGACCCATTTTTGAAACGGATGGTGACTGCGACAAAAATGGATCACATACGACAATATCAAGCGAAAACGGTCGTGGTCGAAGGCCGGTGAATCATCCCAAACAGTGGCCAAGCCGGTATTAACGGCCAGAAAAGTTTTGCTGTGTGTTTGGTGGAATTGGAAGGGAATCATCAACTATGAGTTGCTCCCATATGACCAGACGCTTAATTCTACCATCTACTGCGAACAACTGGAGCGCTTGAAGCAGTCGATCGACCAGAAGTGTCCAGAATTGGCCAACAGGAAGGGTGTAGTGTTCCACCAGGACAACGCCAGACCACACACTTCGTTGATGACTCGTCAGAAGCTACGGGAGCTCGGATGGAAGGTCTTATGGCATCTATCATATAGCTCGAACATAATGCCAAGTGATTACCACCTCTTCCTATCCACGGCGAACGCCCTTGTTGGCGTAAAGTTGAGTTCAAAAGAGGCTTGTGAAAAGTGGCTGTCCGAGTTCTTCGTAAATAAGGAAGGGGGCTTCTGAGAAGGGGGTATTATGATGTTGCCATCTAGATGGAAACAAATTATCGAAAGAAACAGCGCATATTTTAACTAAATCCGATCACTATAACACTTTTTTTAAAGCATTGAATAAAGAGCAAAAAAGCCTTACGGTATTTTCGCTAGTTTGCGCTGAAAGCGCGTAGTTCTAGTTTTATTCGTCGCATCGGGTCATGCTATACCTTTTTGGAAAGCTCATTTCACGCGCTAACACGTGTTTGATTGATTGTCGTTTCCTTTAAGTCGTTCGTGAGTTATAACGTCGCAAACATGGAGCAAAATAAAGAGAAAATACGGCATATTTTACAGTACTACTACGATAAAGGCAAAAATGCATCTCAAGCTGCCAATAAAATTTGTGCAGTTTATGGACCCGATACAGTTTCTTCTGGTGTAGAGGTGGTCGAAGACGCGCCCCGCTCCGGAAGGCCTGTCGTCGAAAATTGCGATAAAATCGCTGAATTGGTCGAAGGAGACCGGCATTGTAGTCATCAAACCGTTATAAACCATTTAAAGAAGCTTGGAGTCACTAAGAAACTCGATGTATGGGTGCCACACGAATTGATTAAATAAAAATACCGCAAAACTTTTTTGACAAACCAATATATATATCCGACTGTTGTAGATGAGAGAAACGTATGAGTCTTTTATGCTTGACAAAATAGCAAATTTTATGCAAATTACAATCGTCACTCTATAAAGCTATTAGACCGAATAAGAAACAATATCTATTGAGAGTACATTCCTGAATCTGAAACAAACTTGCTTGGTAATTAGCAATACTTGTTGAAATTGAAGTCAAAGTATGCATGATCTCACTAGCAGTAGCGCCATGGCAACGAAGTTGTCGAAAATTTTAAAGTCGGTAAGCTTGCAAAAGAATGGCGCTGCTAGCCAAAGTTCACATCACCATGATAGGTGTGCTTACTGTATACTGCCCCATGACTACTCATGAGGTGAAGCTAAAGATTTTGGAGAACGCAATTTGTCAAGGTAGCAATGAGGAAGAGGAGGTGGACACTTTCTCCTCCACTGTACATATACAGTAGTCTCTAGTTGTACAAGTGGTATTATTCGCGACCTCAAGAAAAAATTTCATTAACCTAGCCTAATCTTCTTCTTCTTAATTGGCGTAGACCTAATCTACTTGGTAAAAATTAAACTTAATTTTCTGTTTAAAACTATCGTAGGACACAATTTTACCGCGAATGCAAACAATAATTCAGATATTATCGGGAGATAGAATGTATGCAGTTAGTAGCCTCATCTAGAGACGATTTCAACGCATAAAATATATAGTACATATATGAAAAATTAAATTAAAGGTGTACTTACGCTCTGACACGCGGCATCGGTGGATATATGAATGACGGTCGATGCGTTCGCTTGATGGCTGGCAACACCGGATAGCTGGTCAACTGATGCGAATGATACATTAACGCTAAATGCCCCGTCTGTCGATCATCACCAAGCGCCGAGGAGAGACGTCGATGTGATGAACCGGGCGACGGTGGACCCGAACCGCCTGCACCGCCACCGCCACTGCCACCAGCATCACCATCATCGCCACCCTCACCACCTCTAACATCCAACTGATGGCTCAACGCTGACGACGTTGCTATATTTGACTCATCAATGGTGACACGATGATGAGAGCCCGAACGACTGGCCAAGCGGCCTGGCGACACTGAAGCACTTGAAGCAGCGGCATCTGCGACCAGCAGGACACTAGAAGTGGCCATAGTGGCAGCGGTAGTGCCACTGCTAGGCGGCGAACGACGTTCTTGTGTGTGTGGCGGTTTGGCTGGTGGCGTTGGACCGCTAACGCCGCTCACACTGCCACTGCTATCCTCATCCATTGCGCTGCTGCTGTAGGGACTCGTTTTGTGGTGATGATGCAGCAGATGTTGTGCGCCCGCATAGCTGGCAGGCACTGTGGGCGTGGCTACGGGCACGCCACCGTGTGTGTGATGATTTTGATGATGTGGATGCTGGAACTGGTGCGGCAGGTGATAATGATGATGACTGCTGAGGTGTGCGCGCATCACATGTTGTGGCGGCTGTTGTTCGTCCTGGTAGCTGAGCGATGTGCTCGCTGTGGCAGCGGCGGCGGTAGGCGGTGCGGCGGCCATGGTGGGTGAGACGACCGAAGCGGCGTCTAAGGTTTCACTAGACGCGGCTGCCGAGTCGCTGTAGGTGCTGCAAGTGGAATTGGAACGAGAAAATGTTGTTGCAGCCATATAAAAGTCGGTTGTATATATATAGATTGCTTGTGATTTTATATAAATTTTGTGGGAAAAATCACTAAGGTCGTTTGACGAACACTATCATATATTTATCGTTCAAATTTAAACTTTTACGATTATTTTTCGAATTTTTCAAAATATTTCGCTCGTTGATTTTTTTTTTTTTTTAATTTTCTTTCTTTTTGTTTTTACCAAACTAGTTCAAACACAAATGGAATTCTTCAAAGCCATCAATAAAAACATGAATATTCAAAACTTTAATATTTCTATGCACAAAATCGTATAACGGCCTCAGCCACAAATTTCGAACCGCCCGCCATAGCTCACACTCGCCGAGTAACTGCGATGGCGGTGCCGTTGATTTATGTGCCCAACTGTCCCACAGACCGGATGTGCTTGAAAACGCTGTAGTCGCGCAATAATAAAAAAAAATAAAAAAGATTTACAACAACACTTGCAAATTTATTTATTAGCAGCTTGTTCGGTACGTATGTGTGTGCGTGTTTTTTGTTGTTACCATTAAATTGGATAATTCAGTTTTAAGTTGTTTGAACGCCCTAATTGGCGTTGGTGTCGGCACGACTTTGCCACCGTGGGGTGAGTATCTTTCGCAAAACAGCGAAAGTGAATGTGAAAAAAATAAGAAGATATCACTGTCGTGTTACTTTTGCTGTTGTTGTTGCTCGTGTCATACGCTCATTTGTACGGACAAAGCGTTGCATTCAATTTGCATTATGAAAAAATCACTATGAACTCAATTCGGGGAAGACTTCATTCATTGAGGTGACGAAAGTCTTGAGCATTTCGCATTAAGTGATAAAATGATTTGCTGGCACGTAATGCTCGACACAACTTGAGGGCATTTACTAGAGTACAATTTTAAGCAAATATATAGTATGTTTATATAGTTTTTAAAAACTCATGTAACAGTTGAGAGTCAGAATTTCATCTAATTTTTACAATTTTGTTGGGATATCATACTATTGCAGTAGTACAGTTCTTGCTCTTTATTGCACTATAGAACGATGATAACCAACTTTTTGTGGCCGCAATGGGAAGATGTTGATGCTAACAGCATTTGGTTGCAACAAGTCTGGGCTACGTGCCATACAGCAAGTATAACAACAGAATTGCTGGAAAAAATGTTTGAAGATTCGATTATTTCAAGAAATTATGTCATTGAATGGCCTCCAAGAAGTTGTGATTTAACACCATTAGACTACTTCTTGTGGAGTTATTATAAGTCTTTGATCTTACAATAGACCAGACTCTCTTCAAGCTTTAGAAGTATACCACATTCTCTTTATTCATTTGAAGTGAATATGGAATGGGCTAATCATGACTTACGATTTGATTTAGTGGAAAAAGTACTCGAAAATTGGATTCCGGCAAAATCAGTAGGGGAGACCATTTAAATGATGTTATATTCAGAACATAATTGTATCGAATGTACTTAAATAAAAATAATTTGAATTTCCTTAATACTTAGTGTTTTTTTTTTTAAAGAAATCATTTTACTCATATTGGGAAACCCTATATTATGTATTAGTACTTGTATTCTCATTTGAATAGCGTAAAACATTGAAGTTTCATTAAAAAAGCATATTTTTTTTAATAAAATAGCTAAATTCATATCTGATGAACAACCGTTAAGGTATGGGGTCCTCAGCGCAGTGTACTTGGCCCAATACAGAAGATATTCCAACAGATAATAAAGTATTGACTTCAATTTTTGCGGATGACGCAGCTCCAGTATATTGTAATAAATATCTCATCAGAGTGCCAAGGCTACTTGAGGAGCATTTCTCTTTGGTCAAAGAAAGGGTAGCCAACTGCATTTTACTAATTCCAAAAGAGGTGCTAGTCGATTAAAATGAATAACATTTTAGCATCATTAACACGTGATATAACTCTTTCACTTGGATAGAAAACTGGATTTTAGATAAAAACTCTAAGCTTAGCCTTTACAACAAAGTTCTGTCATATAGTTCAACGCAGTAAAAAAACTGACTTTGATGTTACGACCTGTGCAACCAACATTAAATATAGTACACAGGTTCCAATCAAAAATAATTAGAGCAATAACGGGTTCACCACGGTACATTCAAAATGCAAATATTCACAAGCTCATGATATTCCCATGTTAAAAAGAGGTAGAACAGAAGTAGAGGACGACAGAAACATATACGAACTTAAACTCAGAAAACACTGAAATACATTAGTCTTGCCACAATTCCGTAATTGAAAAAATCTACCAGCTTTCTAAAGACCAACGAATTATCAAAAAGTCTCAACCACAATCTTAAGCTTATTTAATTTTAGATAGATTTCTGATTTATTATTTATGGTTAGGTTTTAAACAAGCAGATTCAATAAGAGAAGGAATATTAAAATAAAAAAATATCATATTTGGATATTACAAAAATGTAAAAATTCAAAAAGCAAAAAAAATTTGAGAAGTATGTAACCATGCCCTCAATGTATGATGTTAAATAATCTGGTAGTATTTATTTAAGTGGGAAGCTATACTCAATACCGATGTATCTTTGACTGCTCTGTGGTCAATTTCATTGAAACGAAGAACAATTTGAGTCCATGAAACAAATAATTAAACTTTAAAAGATTTCCAACCAATAGTGAGACTTCCCCTAAGCTAGAGGCATCAAACTGAAAAGGAGTCTATCTCTAGTAGCAATAAATGCTCTAATATTGAGTAAAAAACTATAAGATAATTAAAATATACAGAAAAGTAATTACAACCTAAGAAAATTAACGATTTTTAATATAATTTCTGTACCGACATACATAGAAGGCCAACGCTCTTCTTTCTTTTTATTTTTTTTTTTCAGAATAGTAAAGCTAGTTGTGTACCAAATTAATAGGTCTAATTGTACCACTTTACTTTTTTATGAAGACATAGACATTCGTTCAAAACCTTATCGAGGAAAACCTCAGTGATTAAAATAAAAATCAGTATAAAGATTTGTTGAAAGAATGCAGCCTTGCTTAGCAGGAAGAGCTTTGCGTTACCCATTTCACATTACAATTATAATTTAAGCGCATGAAAACACCGAAGAAAATGCAAGTCGCGACTCCAAATGTGACTTTATTATAATTGCAAGATTATAGATTAAAAATACAAGCTAAAGATAATTATGGCCAATAGTTTTTCTCCAACTCCACTTTGTTTGTGCTATAAATTTATTGACGCGGAGAGTCTTGGGAAAAAGCCAACAACATTTTCAACCCACTATAGTAATGGAATTATAGATAAGATTCTGACAGATCACACATTTTTTGAATTAGTTCATACTTATCTTTAAATTAATTAATAATTAGTGGACTGACATATTCATATGACCATATGGCTTCACTGTTAAGCTATATGACGTTGGAAAGATGATATTTCAAAAAAATTTGTGATTTCTTGACTGAGCTCAGTGTGAGTATGTGTCAAAGCTAGACACCATAAAAGAAAAACTAATCCACATTTTACTGTTTTTGCCCGCGAAAGGGAAACCTCAAGCTAGGCGGCTAGGCTAGATCAATAGTGTTTATCCTTTTGGTTCTGTAACAACTAATCATGCAAAATTTTAGTTTCTTTGATACCATTGTGATAATTTTTATGTCACAGATGCAGCACAGTACGGAAGGCCAATCATCGAAAATAAGGATACAATGAACAAATCAGTCGAGTCCGATCTCCTTGTTAGATTTGTACCGGTTGCCCAGGAGCTAAGCATTGCACAAAAACCATTTAAGTAAGGATTCACACAAAAAGGCATTCGAGGTATGGTCAACACAAGTTAACGAAAAAATCTCAAGGACCGATTTTCCACTTATGAATCGTTGCTAAATAGCAAGAAAACCGATCTATTTCTGAAGTGAACGAACACTGGTGATGAAAAATTGATAATTTACGACAATGTCAAGCGAAAAAGGTCGTAGTCGATTGACTGTGAGGAAACGTTTCTTATTTACATCTATTATGAGCTGTTCCCTTACATACAAACTTTTAATTCGGACAAATACTGTCAACAATTCGACCACCTGCAGGAAGCAATTGCCCAAAAGCTTTGGGGAATAGTTCTCCATCAGGACAACTACCGACCACACATGTCGATACTAATTCACCAGAAGCTCCGGGAGTTATGTAGGGAGCTCTTTATGCATCTACCTTATAGTCAGGACCTGAGAACAAATAGTTACTATCTGCTCCTGTCAAAGCCTATGATTTTGATTATGAAAATTTTAGCTCAAAAAGAAGCTTCTGAAAATCGATTTTGATTGCCTTAGTTTTTTGTCAATAAGGATGAGGGTTTCTACGATGCATATTTGGCCTAAATAGGATCGGTCTAATTATGCTAAACAAAACCTTCAAGTTAAGTAAAAATAATTGATTACTTTTTACAAGATGTTAGAACATATATTTATTTTTTCAAAATCAAGGAAAAAAAAAAACATAAAAATATACAGTCTGAAATTGGAGAAAAATAATAATACCTTAAAAAACAAAATAAAATTTAACAGTCAAATATTAAAAAATCATGTACGCACCGTATTCTTCGCCTGTCTCAAAATTGAGCTATAACTAAACATACCATATATATTTTTGTTGCTACATCTCTATCCATCAATCGAATTAAAACACCCAAGTAATACTCTTTATGGCAAAGCGGTAAATAACAAAGTAGCTATTTTAACTTTCTTAATTTGCAACCAATGAGAACAGTGGAGCGCTATCCCGTTGCTCTGGAAACAAATCCTTGTAATTAAGAATTGAACTCCACCGCCACCAGTCCGAAATCAATTTTCATGAAACAAAATAAATTTTTGCTGCACGAAAACTCGACACTCGAGACGCGCAAATATAAAGGGTGATTTTTTAAGAGCTTGATAACTTTTTTAAAAAAAAAAACGCATAAAATTTGCAAAATCTCATCGGTTCTTTATTTGAAACGTTAGATTGGTTCATGACATTTACTTTTTGAAGATAATTTCATTTAAATGTTGACCGCGGCTGCGTCTTAGGTGGTCCATTCGGAAAGTCCAATTTTGGGCAACTTTTTCGAGCATTTCGGCCGGAATAGCCCGAATTTCTTCGGAAATGTTGTCTTCCAAAGCTGGAATAGTTGCTGGCTTATTTCTGTAGACTTTAGACTTGACGTAGCCCCACAAAAAATAGTCTAAAGGCGTTAAATCGCATGATCTTGGTGGCCAACTTACGGGTCCATTTCTTGAGATGAATTGTTGTCCGAAGTTTTCCCTCAAAATGGCCATAGAATCGCGAGCTGTGTGGCATGTAGCGCCATCTTGTTGAAACCACATGTCAACCAAGTTCAGTTCTTCCATTTTTGGCAACAAAAAGTTTGTTAGCATCGAACGATAGCGATCGCCATTCACCGTAACGTTGCGTCCAACAGCATCTTTGAAAAAATACGGTCCAATGATTCCACCAGCGTACAAACCACACCAAACAGTGCATTTTTCGGGATGCATGGGCAGTTCTTGAACGGCTTCTGGTTGCTCTTCACCCCAAATGCGGCAATTTTGCTTATTTACGTAGCCATTCAACCAGAAATGAGCCTCATCGCTCATCGGACACGGACGCGAAACACATTTCGAACCGAACACTGATTTTGGTAATAAAATTCAATGATTTGCAAGCGTTGCTCGTTAGTAAGTCTATTCATGATGAAATGTCAAAGCATACTGAGCATCTTTCTCTTTGACACCATGTCTGACATCCCACGTGATCTGTCAAATACTACTGCATGAAAATCCTAACCTCAAAAAAATCACCCGTTAAGACTGACGTGTAACTGTAAATTTTGTTAATTAACAACCGAACAAAAGGAAAGACGACTGCACAGTTAAATAACAAAATACACCGCCGACGACTGCCAAACAATATATGTGAGCAAGTAAGGCAAGGACATGAGCTGCAAGCAAGCGACAAAAGTTGCGCATACGACGTGGTGCACATCGAGCTAAACAAGGGCATGTAAGGCACACAGGTAAAACAAGGTGTTCGCGGCTACAACAACAATAATGGTAGTCAATAGTAAAAGTATAAGAGGCCACAGCTTCATAGCAGTTTAATTTAATATTTTGCGCTTTCGCTCACTTTATTCGGCGAAAGCGCTGAGAGGGACCATTTGACTGGCTTGTTTGCTTCATTTCACTCTTTGTTGCTTTGTCAACGGCAAATTGAATTTATTTACCTTCTTTCACTGGCCCCATTTATTAACAATACGCTTTTTTTGCCCGACATATTGGAGTGATGTCTGCAGCTGTGTGTATGTAGCAAGGAAATGTGTAGCGTACAGGCAGGAAAAGGTTGCATAAACATAAATAACAAAACTCAGCAAAGAAAAAATAAAAGTTAAAAGAACAAATTGTAAGCGCCAACAATCAGCAGCGTTGGAAAAAAAAATTATTTGTAGCGTGTATAATCCAATTTGTGCGGGAAAGTTAATTTAAAACCACACACAACGGGAGTATCGTAACAGGTAGTGACACAGGATATATATAAACACACACACACACGCCCGACATACACAAATTGCCTGCAGCCCCATTTTTGGTCAATTTCTAGTGATCACTTTAGGTGCACATTTATAAAAAATAAAGCCAGCAAACATATAGTAGTTCACATGCAACGTAGTTATCTTTGCATGTATGTATGTGTGCATAATACTTTCAGTTAAAAGCATCCTATTACAAAGTGAAGTGAAGTGAAGATTTATGTAATTTCCCTCTCCCTCCACACCATAAATATTCGCGCTTTCACTAGCAGAAATTTATATTTCTCTACTTGCACTATGGGTTCCTTCACACAGCCGCCTGGGCGTATGAGTGACGTTTGATCTATGGTTATGTGTGTTTGTGTAATTCAAGTTTTAATCATTGGCTCGCCTTGCGCCTACAAATAGTTTGCATGAAAATGTTGCAAGCAACATTGTGCATAATGTGATTTTATTTAATTAGCATCATAAATCCGCGAAAGTGACACTTTTATTAAGTTGCGGCTTGCGGTGTCAGCGAGCGCAAATGGAAAACGTGACTGGCGCATAGCAGACGTATTTTTGTGGAGCAACATGAATTAAATGAATATTATCACATTGCAAAAATGATATTTCGTATATAGTATAAAGATATTTTCATAAATTTTACACTTTTGAATTATACTCCACTAGGAGGAAAGTCTAAAAAAAATCCATGGTAAGATTGTAGATGACTGTAAAATGAAGTAGAATGTGATAGCTGAAATTCTAAAGAAATTAAAGGCATATATTGCAAAAATTGTTGAAATTATTTTGAGTAAAATAAGAATCTGTTCAAAGTAAGGACCAGGCAAACTCACAATCAACCGATCAATGAAAACAAGAGAACATTGATAAAGTTTACGAATCTGGCCAGAAATTTCGGCTTCTTGTTCTCAGAACTGAAGCAATTGGTCACTGAAAAGAAGTCGCCAAGAATCAAGCCTACTTTAAAGCAAAATATCAATTTTGCAACAAGAGTATTATCAAAGAGTTACTTATCAAAACCCATGACTTTTTACTAAGCTTACGTGCCTAAATATAAGTCGCTTCCAATGATATGCGTTCTAACTGATATAGTTCCCTCTGTAAATATAATATTATCATGATTTGGATTAATAAGTTTGGTTGGTTAATTTGGTTATATAATTGTACAAGCGGACAGACAAACGAAGATGACTGAATTTAACTTAGCTCCTTTTCATAATTTCCACTTAGTGATAGTGTTCGGGTTGGTCGACATGGAAGTTATGTAGGATAGGCCCAGGAAACGTACTGTTTCGCCGGGGCGGAGCATAAGCAGAGAGGTGTTGGATTAATGACATTCAGAGTGGTGGTTAGAGTCATGCTGGGATTCACTGCACGCTGGACACACATTTGGTAAATCAGTGTATCAAAGACCATTTTAGATTCTCAAGCCCCCTCGAGCTCTTCGTCTCGACTGGTTTGACTCGAAGTACGCTAATCACTGAGAAAAAGTAGGGAGTAGCTGAAGTTGTCAATATCTCTACTATGAATGTCAATACCTGGTTTGTTGCTTCCGAAGTCAGGTCGGCGTACTTTTCGATATCGTCATAGTAAGCAAGCAAGGCATCATGAGGTTTCTATTAGGCGGTTCCGCTTCAAGCAAACGACTGCAAGGTCTTTGCGAAGCAGAAACTAGCTAGAGAGGAGTGCATTTTATTACTTCACCAGAAGCATGCGGACATCGCTCGCTAGTGTTCAACAGGAGAAATCATGAAGCATCTTGTAATTGCTGGGGTTCACCACATACAGGCGACCATGTCGGATATGAACGGTCAGGTGAATTGATTGCTTGTTGTCAATAAGGTTTTTACTTTTCCCCATGAGCAGCGGGTTGGGGAGTGGAGGATTCCCTTGCAGCTTCGTACTTTAGAAATAATTGTCATATGAAAAGTGAAGAAGAAGCCTAAGACTAAGACATTCAGTCTGTAATCCCTGTTTGATTTTTCGTAACAGCTTTGTCCTCGAAACAGTACGTATGATTTCCGACCGCTCAGGTATGTAATTACACAGCTTTATACAAAGCTCATCACGCTGATCATTTATATTTATACTTTAGAGGATCTTCGACGTTTCCTTCGAGGGAAGGGTTACAAATTTCTTAATATTGGCCAATCGAAAAAGTTTTTTCGTATTTATTCAATAGATGTCGTTGCAGTCGTATACCTTCAGAACTACCAATCACATTATGTCATACCATATAGTGTTGGAAAGGTAAGATTTTATGCTTCATTTAACCAAAAATTATATTCGGGGAAGTTGAAAAATAATGAAAAAATTCAAAATTACAAATTTAGTGATCATGTTACAAAAATATATATTACTTTATGAGCATAATTATACCATCCCATTCGACTATAGCATTTATAGATAAAAAGGGCATGATACATGTCTAAAACAATATTTTTCTAAACTTTTCACTTTAAGGGAGCATCCATTGCGGCAAAAACTTTTCTATAACTCAAAAATGCCGTAATAGTGAAAATCAAAATTAAATGAAAATTAAACCCAAAACTAAATTCAGACATTCATGGCAAAGCACAATGACTAACTAACTTTTCCGGTTTGAAACTTTTTATGGAAATTTGCTGAGCAGGCGAGCCGAAAAATAAAAAAGAGAGAAAGTCACAAAACTAGCAAGCTAATTTATTTTTTACGCGCCAATACACGGTCAACAACACTAACCCAAGCGTTGATGGAAAAGTTGGTGAGGTACCTGTTTTATTTCATTAAAGCCAACAATGCTTTCATGTCACTAAAACTATTTTCACAGTAAAAGTTTTCGGGCAATAAAGTTGATGCCTGCATATTTTGGCTTTAAGGAATTTAACAGCAAATGCATTGCTTAAAACTATGCTAGGGGCTTGGCGTTTGACCTACAAATATACTCTGACATAAACACACACTCATGCAGAAGAAATAACTGGCATGTCTATGTCAAAAGCTGAAATGTTGGCAATGAATGTGCATATGGCTATGAAATCGCGCTTTTCACCGTTTTATGTGACATTCAACGCTAGCGACACAAATACAGCGGATTTAGCGCGATTTATACATATATACATACATATATGTACGTACATATATTCCATAAAGAGCCAGTCTTAGAGTGTAGTTGGGGATTAATTTTAAGTAGCACACTTTTAACTCTAAACTCTTCTTTGTTAAGCGACAAGTCAAGTGGAGATTTTGAGCTACTTCACCAAAGGACCCTATTGTCTATGAGCAATCGGTAGCTTCACTAGTTCACTGGCACTATTCCTTTAGATTAACACAGATATATGAGTTTAAGTCATAATAAATGTTTCATGACACCAATCCGCTCAGTATGCTTTAAGGAAATTGCTGACACTTTTTTTTTTTTTTTTGAGTATTATAATTTAGAAAATCACAATAAGAATCGGAATGATACTATGATATATACATACAATTGTCGCTTATATGAATATTTTTCTGCAACCCGGTTATGGTTGCTTGAATGGCTGGGATATCATGATCAAATATTCCTTTCCTGTTGAATTATATGTATAAAATATAAATATATGTAAAATATAAAATACGAAAGATGGTTAACGTGAGAAAATTCTTAAAATACCCTGAGCAGGATATATTAAGCTTGCCACGATGTTTGTAACACCCAAAAAGAAACGTCAGAAATCCTATTGAATGTATATATAAATTATCAGTGTGGCGAGCTGCGTCGATTTCAGCACGTACTTATGACTGCCTAAACAGCCGTCTGTCTCTGCACATGCGAACTAGTCCCTCAGTTTTTGAGATATCGATCTGAAGTTTTGCATCTGCCCTTCTCTACCATACAAACCGTACGATTAGGTTGTACTAAAAACTTATACATTTGAAGAGATATCGTCACCAAATTTGGCATCAGTTGTTTATCAAAAGCAACGGTGCAATCTCCGAAGAATTTGTTCTGATCGAATTACTGGAGCATATATCCGCCATGCAAACTAATCGATCAACGTTCCTATAAAGAACCTATGTATTTATGAATGGTATTATAGCTTCAGTGCAACCGAAGTTCATGTTTTTTTGTCTCTACTAGTTTCTGGCCGACACAGCCTTTGGTCGTTATTTAGCTTTCTGCCAGCATTTTTAAATCGTGTAAATTACGTTTAAACTTGAATACGACTCATACAATCATCTGTTATGAAAATTATTTGGTGGCATCAATTCGTTCGGCTCAACGGTTTTTTTTTTTTTAAGTTTGAAACAAAATTGTATATTTGCTCTTTGAGAACATAAAAAAGAACATAAAAGGTACTTTTTTTTGAAATTGTTGTAACTTGAACATTTGCCAGCCGATTTATGTGAAGTTAGGCTCGTATATTATATAAGGAATGTAACTTTAATAATTAAGAAAGACCAGTGAAACGAAATGTCAAGAAATTCCACTAGAGTTTTTTGACCTTGAAAGAGAATCTTGGCATTTTAGTCGACTAAAAAGCTTAAGTTTTGCAATGCCAAACTAAAAAGAGCTTAAAATAATGCAGGTGAGAAAGAATGTGGAAAATAGTAATGGACAATCTCGAGATGGATTGAACGATTATCTCGATAGTGTCTGCTAACCCAATTTTTCGAAATTTTTACTCAAAAATGAATCGGCATATCGGTAAGACAATATATCACTCAGAAACGAAATCATCAATCGGTGAAGATTAAAATTAAAATGGGCATTTTCGAGAATTTTTCTGAGCACAAAATTTCTTTTAAATATTACACTAGATTGATCCAACATTTATTTCATTCACTCCTTGCAACTCACATTAGTCTTCATATCATCCTTACTACATAAGTGTTTCAAGGATATAGAAGTTGACATTGACATTATACCCCTGAGTATCATAACTGCCAAGAGTATGAGAAACAAATCTTTACAAGATTGCGAGTTGCTTAGACAGGCCTAATCATCCGTTATCACGTTCAACTCAAACGGAACGGATTTGTAGCCGGTCAAAGACTGCCAAACTGGTCCCTTACGACATCGTCAAGCGCAAATGGTCGTGGTAAAAGCGCGTTGAGCCGGCGCAAAAGGCGGCCAAGCTAGGATTAATGGTCAGCACATTTAATTATGTGTATGTGTTTAATGCAATTGCGGGATTTAGATCTGCGTTATCAGTAATTGGGTTGTCTAAAGGAAGCAATCGCCCAGAAACGGTCAGCTTTGAACAACAGGAAATGTGTTCCATTGGAAAAACAGCATACGTCCATATTGACTTGCCAGAAGCATTACGAGCTTTTATATATCCCCTTAAAATCCGGGCCAAGTGATTTTTACCTGTTCTTTTTTGTGCGCTATGATTTTGGTGACGAGAAATTCGCCTTCAGAGAAGGTTGGAAAAATCGACTGTCCCCGTTTTTTGCCAATAGGACATGCATTATGAATTCACATTATAACTGTGATAAAGAAAACTTTCAATTTAATGCAAAAAAAAAAAGAATTTATTTTCACTAGAACCTATACATTTTATTTAAGCGAACGAAATACTTCATGGTATGAATCGCTCAGCATTACTAGTAAACAGCCATAGTGAAAACTTTTACCGCACTCCGTAACATAGTTTGTCGTTTCGACGCTCACGAATGTTCAAAACAAAAACTTTGTTCCAGAGGATTTCAGTCTGTGCTGAAAAACAAACTTAAAATCGCTAAACTAAAGGAGGCTGCACTAATGCATTTTGTTGAGGGCGGGGCCGGCGGTCGCAATGAATGTTTGTGGTAGACATACTAAATACTGCACTTGGGCGCGATTGCTGCACCGATTGCCGCCAAGTGGTGTAAATTTATGCATCCTTCAGGAGAAAGGCGCCCAAGCCAAGCATTAACAACGAAATTAACAGCAACCGCAAACCCACCAATGCCAGTGACTTTGGCTGATACTAGTCTACGCGCACACACCCAGACGTGCAGCAATTCCTGCCTTTAGTTATGAGCATAGAAAATGCAATTTTCCACTCATGAGCGCTTGTGTTCGCCTCACGTTACTGCCGCTGCGAGTGCTCCTTTGGAGACATTTTAAGTAAGAGCTGAAGGGATGTGAACAAATTTGCGATAATCTGTGAGGAAATACTGCTGTAGGTACAAATTTTTGTAGTGTACAGTGGTGTACATGGAATTGGGAACGATTATGTTGCAGGTATTAAAATCATTGTCTATGTATTGTATGCGAACTAGTCACTTAGTTTTCGAGATATCGATATGAAATTTTGTACACATTTTTTCTCAATAATAAACTGACCATTTGTTGGAACGGCCGATATCGGACCACTATAGCATATAGCATCCATACAAACTGAACGATCAGAAACAACTTTTTGTATGGAAAACTTTTTTATTTGACAAAATATCTTCACGAAATTTTACTTGGATTAATCCCTAAAGCAGCAGTATAAGCTCTGAAGAAATTGTTTATATTGAATCACATAGCGCATACCTGTCATACAAACTAATCGCTCAAAATCAAGTTCTTGTATTGAAAACATTTTTATATGACAAGATATCTTCACGAAATTTTACACAGATTTTTGTCCAAGGTAACGCTACAATCTGCCAACAAATTATTCGGATCCGACCCCTATAGCATAAAGCAGTCATATAAACCGAGCGATCAAAATCAGGTTTTTGTATGGAAAACTTTTTTATTTGTAAAGATATCTGCACGAAATTTTACAAAGATTATTTTCCAAGGTAACACTACAATCTGCCAACAAACTGTTTTGATCGGACCTCTAAAACATGTAGCTGACATACAAACTGACTGATCAAATTGAAGTCATTGTATTGAAAACCTTTTTATTTGAGAAGATATCTGCACGAAATTTTACATAGATTCTTGTCCAAGGTTGTGCTATAAACTGCCAACAAATTGTTCAGATCGGCCCACTATAGCATATAGCAGTCATATAAACCGAGCGATCAAAATCAGGTTTTTGTATGGAAAACTTTTTTATTTGTAAAGATATCTGCACGAAATTTTACAAAGATTATTTTCCAAGGTAACACTACAATCTGCCAACAAACTGTTTTGATCGGACCTCTAAAACATGTAGCTGACATACAAACTGACTGATCAAATTGAAGTCATTGTATTGAAAACCTTTTTATTTGAGAAGATATCTGCACGAAATTTTACATAGATTCTTGTCCAAGGTTGTGCTATAAACTGCCAACAAATTGTTCAGATCGGGCCACTATAGCATATAGCTGTCATATAAACTCAGCGATCAAAATCAGGTTTTTGTATGGAAAACTGTTTTATTTGACAAAATATATTCACGAAATTGCGCATGAACTATTATCCAAAGCAATAAAATAATATTCGAAGAAATTATTCAGATCGGATCACTATAGCATATAGCTGCCATACAAACTGACCGATCAAAATCAAGTTCTTGTATGGAAGCTTTTTTATTTCTGAAGATATCAACTTCGATTTAACCGAAATTATTATTATTATTTTTTTTTTTTGTGAAATAATTATAGTTCCAATTATATGGCCACCACTGTAGGTATGAGGAAATAGAAATATGTTTGTGCATATAGCAACATATTTAAAATGAGTCTGCATAGAGTTGTAATTATCTATTAGAGGAAATAGTACTTCTACGTCTGCTCCACACAAGCATGATTGACATACATACATTTAAGTATATACATGCACTATGTTTATATGTATCAATGTGCAAGTAAATGAGTCTACCAGCCTGCCCAGGGAGTTTTCTAGTGCGATTAGTGACATGACAGTTTCAGCCAACTAAGCGAAATATATAAACTGCAACAGCAGTAAAGCAACGCTCGTATATATGTATATGAATGTTTATGTATATACACAGACGCAACCACATCTTGCAGCTCATATTACAGCATTTCATACATATTGCGGTGTTTATGCTACATGCAATCCAAGCTAAATGCTCATCCTGCGCGCGTTAATTATATTTTTAGCGCTGTGAGCACTCTAGTATATTCGCATTTACGTGCAATTGTGTTGAAAGCGGTTTGTTTTGCTTTTTTCGCTGTCGATTTTATCTCGCTCGCACGATTTTCCACCAGCAACTACCTGCTGTAATGCAAATTATCGAGCGCCTGCTAATTTTCAGCCTCCGTGCAGCCGAAACACATGCAAACTGTCGTTGCTCATAATTACACTTGTGGTGGCTCTACTCTGGTGTGTGTGGTGGTGCAACAACGGGAGTGGGGTATTTTGTTGAGCTGACAAACTTTGTTATTTCATTTGTTTGGTATTTAATTTCATTTCTAAAACCCGAATGTCACGGTTACATTTTAGTCAATTAATATTCCATTTGCAAACTGCCAAGTCTCATTATTGAATATACATATTTACATGCATACATACATATCTATATATGTGTGTGTTTATAATCTGTGATTGTGCTTTTAATTGAAAGTTTGCATTGAATATATAGAAGTTCATATGAACATTAAATAATTAATGCTAATTTCGTATGAACTTCTGCATTTACGGATAAAGGAATATTATATTTGAATTATAAGGGATTACTAAAGAATACATATAATATATATAATATATTTTTAGTGTTATACAATATAAAAAACTTTTTACAAGTTCCTTAAAGTGCTCGTCTTGGATGAAACTTAAGAAAATCAACAAGTATATACCAGTCTGTTCAATAAGTATTGTCGTTCGATAAGAAAGGGCGTTGCGACTATCCCGAAATTTTTTTATTTTGTTGGTATCATACATACGTACTTATACTTCATATCAACGTAGTATGCGAAGTTTCATTTCAATCTGTCAATTCATTCTTTGTTGACAAGCCATTTAGTGTCGCCGTGTCACAGTATTTTTTTAAAGTAAAAAAAAGTTTATATCGTGCAGTAGTAAAATTATTATTTTTGGAAGGTATAGCAGCGAAAGAAATTCACGAACGAATGTTAAAAGTGTATAATGATTGTTCAGCTACAATTAGAACAGTAAAAGGATGGGTTGCTGAACTTAAACGTGGAATTTAAACAAGCCTTGAAGACGATCCACGTGAAGGACGTTCAAAAAGCGCTTTAACACCAGGAATCACAGCCAAAATACAGAATATGATTTTGAAAGGTCGTAGATTAACTGAGAAAGACTTAGTAGAGGCTCCTCACATCTCATTAGGCAGTGTCAGCCATATTTTAAGTGAAATTATGGATTTTAGAAAGCTATGTGCCGCATTTGCTGACAATGGAACAAAAAACACATTCGAATGCGTCTTTCTCAGCAACATTTGGAGTGTTTTAAAAAAAATAAAGTGGATTTTATGCGTCTCTTCATCACTATGGATGAGACTTGGGTCTTTCACCATGGTCCCGAATCAAGACGAAAGGCTAAAGAGTGATGTGAACCTGGTTGTTCGGCTTCGAAACGAGTTCGTGTCCGGAAATTGGCTAAGAAGGTTATGGCATCAGTTTTTTGGGATGCGAGAGGAGCTTTGGATGCTTGTGGATTACTTGCAAACTAGTAAAACAATTAATTCTGAATATTTTTGCAACGTTTTGGACCAGTTGAAGGAAAAAATTCGTGAACAAAGACCCGGTTTGCAGAAGGAAAACATATTTTTTCATCAGAACAATGCACCGTGTCACAGGAGTATTTTTACATTGACTAAAATCCATGAATTAAAATTCGAATTTTTTAGAAAAATGTATGCTTGGCCAATATTAGCACACCACCAAAAAATTTAGGCAGGCCTAAAAAGTCACTCCTGAAACAGAAAGGACTTTACGGCGTTTTATCATGAGTGACGCAGCTAAAAACGCGGTGGAAGCTAAGAAAGTGTTATTGTCGACTTCGGGCACTAGAGTATGCAACAATACCATTCAAAATTCGTTGAAAAGTTTTAATATGCGTGCAAAACCAATGATCAAAAACAGCGATGAACAAAGCGGCTAGAATGAAATTTGCGAAAGAATACAAAAACTGGACAAGCGAACAGTTAAAACTAGTAATTTGATCTTACGAAACGAAAATTAATCGTATTAATTCAGATAGACGCATTTGGTCATGGTATGACAAGCGATGCGGTCCCACGGATAAGAATATACTGCGCGCACTTAAATTCGGAGGTGGTTCACTTATGGTGTGGGGTTGTTTCTGTGGCGGAAAGGTAGGAAAACTGCGTCGAATTAACGGAATAATGGAGGCTACGGAATATGTTTGCATTCTAGAGGATTCCCGGTGACTTGTTACACGTGCATGGCAATGACCCTAAACATACCGCCCGTATTACCAAATATTTTTTGAAAAATAACAGAATTCGGGTGGTGGAGTAGCCAGCTCAGTCACCCGATATGAATCCTATTGAAAATTTATGGGCGATTGCTAAAAAATGGTTAATTGTTCAAAGAGAATCACCAAAAACCATAGATTAACCCTGGACTCAAGTTGAACGAGTTTGGAACAGCTTTTTCCGGAAATTTTAGATAATCTAAGTTATTGGTTACAAGTTATTAGTTATTGACCAACAATCGCCACTTTACCTCTAAGTTCAAATAATGTTCACATGAATTGTATTACTTTATATCTACTATAGCCACAAGAGATTATTAAATGAAGACCTTGTTTATGTTAAAAAGCTTTTGATTAAATATACTTTACTTTTCGTAAAACAAAATTTTATTTGAATATTTATTTTTCTAAAGGTCAGCAGCGAACACTTTTTGCACTCACTGTATGTACTTCAAGCCTATTAAGAGACGGTGCCACTACAAATTTGTTTAAGTAAATGCTTTTACATCATTTACAAATGCAAACTAGCGTGCTTCAATTACTTTTCTTAACTCGTACCCTCTGAAATATTTCCATGTGATAAAAAAAAAAACTTAAGTCCTATTGCTGAACTCAAGAAGAATGGTTTGTGAGTGCATAACTAGATTTTGAACATGGGAGGGATTTAGTTATTCTACAAAATCCAAAATTTAGCAAATTTCTTATAGCGATATACATATAATACACGATATAAAAATTTCATAACGATAATAGTACTTTGCCTTAGCGTATAGTAAAGCTCAAAGACTCGAAGGACATCAAATGTTTTTTTTTTTAAATTCCAAAAAAAAATTTAAAAATTATTGAATTTTAATAACAAAAAAACCCCTTCCTACGGTAGCACTGAAAAATAAAAAATTCACAAATAAGAACTTTTCATATATAGGCTTAATTTTGATCGGTTCAGTTTGTTTGGCAGCTATATGTTATACTGGTCTGATATCGGCGGCTCCGACAAATGATCACTTGCTTAGGTAGAGGGATGACGTGTGCAAAATTTCAGATCAATATCTCAAAAACTGAGGGACGGCAGCAGACGGATATACATACATAGCTGAACCGAAGAATGCTAGCAGAGTGGACAGTAAGTAGTTACACTTGACCTGGCTTTGAACGTTCATTCTGCAAGCCCCTTTAGCTTGTCACTCTGATCTTTTATATACATATTTTATAGGGTCTCTGACGTTTGCTGCTGGGTATTACAAACTTCGTTATAAACTTAGTATACCCTGTTCAGGATATAAAAAAACATGTTTTTTATATGAGAAAACAAATCAAAAATAGTGACCACTTAGAGTTGAACAATAGGGCTCATGTTTGGTGAGACATTTCTTACATCAAATAGGAACATTAGAGTGGGTAGAAGTTGGACAATTTTTTTACATATTTATTGTGCAACAAATTGAATTTCTAATTAGACAAATGAAAGTGCGTTCAAATTAAAACATATTGGCAATTAAGCAAAAACAAATATTTTATAAATCAAACTTCAAACAGCTCAATTAAAAATAAGCCGTTTATCTAAATTAAAATTGCATTTAAATATTGCAAACATTAATTAAAACTTTAAACATATTTACTCACAAAATGATATTCCCCCCAAAAGCAGAGCCAGCAAAGTAATCCTCTTAAAGTAAGCTGGACAACAGCAAAACACACTGTTATATTGTGTGTGTGATTGTCTGTTGATGAAACCCGCAAAAACTAACTGCACACATCACAATCAGTGGGTTTTGCATATTTGCAGGCGTTGCTGCTGGTAATTTACAACTGTCCATCAGCACATTGCTGATTATGCATGCATTTCTGCGGTTTTGCCTGCACTATTTTTCAAGCACAAAATTCCTTTTCAAATACAAAAACTGCGCAAAACGAAAGAAAGGAATATAATTTATGGATTTCCTACACTGTTACAGTTAACATAGCACACATTCAATTCTTCATATTTTTTGCATTTTTTTCCCACACTTTTTCTCCAGCTGCATGGCATTAAATTTTTACCGAGCGTTGCTCACACTTGAAACGTTTGTATGTATGTGGCTGCGGCTGTGCAGCATACAGCCTCCGGGCAATTTTACAGCTGCACAGACATAAAGGCAAGTAAATAGCGGTACACACATACAAAGAAATGCATGTGTATATGTTGTGGATCCACAGCGCTGTAAGTCACTGTGGCATTCACCGGCAGTGCATTGCTCCGCTTTGATTTCGTCAAAAAAAAAACAATAATAATAAATAAAAAAAAGAAGAAAACCGTTAACTTTGGGTGCGCCGCAGTTTTAATACCCTACACAGCTGTATTTTTAATACCTTAAAGGGATATAAACATTTTTTTATTTATTTGTATAGTTCAGTTTATATGGCAACTATGTGCTATAGTGACCCGATCTGAACATTTTCTCCGTAGATTACACTTTTGTCTTAGACAATAACCCGTGCCAAATTTGGTGAAGATATCTCATCAAACAAAAAAGTTTTCCATACAAGGACATGATTAAGACCAATTAGTTTGCATGGCAACTATATGCTATATATGTGGTTCGATCAAAATAATTTGTTAGGATATTGTAACAATTCTTGGGATAATAATATATCTCAAATTTAGTGAATTTTTCTCGTCAAACAAAAAAGTTTTCCTTACAAAGATATGATTTCGACCGATCAGTTTGTATGACAGCTATAAGCTATAGTCATCCGATCTGAACAATTTTTTCGGAGATTGTACCGTTGCTTGGAGTTATAATGCACGCCAAATTTTGTAAAGATTCGTCGTCAAACAAAAAAGTGTTCCATAGAAGGACATGATTCTGACCAATTAGTTTGCAAGGCAACTATAAGCTATAGTCATCCGATCTGAGCCATTTCTTTGGAAATGGCACAACTGACTTAAGCAATAACCCATGCCAAATTTTTTGAAGATATCTCATCAAATGAGAAAGTTTTACATACAAGCACTTTATTTTGATCGTTCAGTTTGTATGGCAGCTATATGCTATAGTAGTCCGATTTAGACGTTACCGACAAATGAGCAGCTTCTTAGGGAGAAAAGGACATGTGCAAAATTTCAGATCGATATCTTAAAAACTGAGAGACTTTTTCGGAGTTAAAAACTTCACGGCCAACTTAATATGCCTTGTGCAGGGTATAAAAAATGTAAAAACAAGAAAAGTAGGAAAAACTATGAAAATTCCGAAATCTACAGGCAGCTTGCATATTTTTTGTTTTTTGTTAGCCGCTCGCCTTGTTGGTCATTGGGTGCGCCGGTGCATTATCCTTATCAGCGCGCGGCGGCGTCGCTGCCACATTTCTTCAACATTCGCGCCTACTTTCAATTTTTCCACACTTTGCTTCTATTTCATTTTTCGCAAATTCATTCCTGTTGTGCATTTTCATTTCGGTGCGCTGCAATTTTTCACCGCTTCTTAGTTATTGTTGTTGTTGTTGGTGGATTTTTGTGCGCAACTCATTTTTCATAGTTTTTATTGCCGCCACTAAAGTGCAAAGTGGATTTATGTTTGTTTGTTTGTATTGAAGAGCAAGTATCCATGTTAACGGTATTTTTGTGTGTGTGCGTATGTATGTGTGCTTATTTGTTGTAAAAATATATAGGCGAGTAGGCAAAAAGTTGGTTGAACTTAGCTAAATAAGAAGCATTCGGCATACGCCCAGCTGGGTAACGGGGACAAAGCGCTCTTTACGCGCAGCTGCCACAGCTGGCTGTGTGTGTGTGTGTGTGTGTAGTGGTAGTATATACAAATGCATATAGTACATATATAAGCTACCATATTTGCAGTTGTTGCCGGCTTTGAAGTGCCTGTGGTTTACATTCAGAAATGAAATGTAAAATGTAAAATTTATTTGCTCGAGCAATGCGCTTTGCCGATTTACAATTCTCCGCACTCACACGCACACACACAACACGGCTGCGGTGGAGGCTCGCATTCAAGATGGCCAGCAGCAAGCCCATTTACCCACATACATGCATATACACATACATATATGTATGTATATATGCACCGTTTACTTTTGCTTGCGTTGAAAAGGGTACTTAATGCAGGAATATTCAATTTGCTGCTCCATTGTGTGGCTACAAATGTGGCTGCTGTATTATATGATGAAATGAATTTCAGTGCGTTGCCCAATATTTACCCGAGTTAAGTTATTTAAGCTTAGGAATTTACGACGAAAATTGAAAAATTTGTAATTTTTCTGAGTTCCTAAAATTGAAAACAAATGGAGCGTTAAAGGAAATGACGCAGCACAACAATAAAGTTAATTAAATTGTGATTGATCCACGTTTTTTAAGTCAGATGATGGGGAAAATAAGGAAAAACCTTCATTTTGGACGCATCGAAGCTATAATACCCTTCACAGGTGCATTCAATTCAGGTATAAAAGGGTACACAAGGATGTCTATATTGATTTCAGTTTGTACGGCAGCTATATGCTATATTTGCCCGTGCTCAACAGTTTATTCGGAGGGTACTCCATTGCCTTGGATAATAATACATACAAAATTTCGTGAATTTCGTCAAACAAAAACGTTTTCCATTCACGGAATTTATTTCAATCTAACAGTTTGTATGGCAGCTATAGTCCTCCGTTTTGAACAATATGTTTGGAGATTGTACCCATCCCTTGGACAATAATTTATGCCAAACTTCGTGAAGATATTTTGTCAAATAAAAAAAATATTCCCGACAAGAACTTATAGTGAACGGCCAGTTTGTACTGCAGCTGTATGCTACAGTACTCCAATCTGAACAATATGTTCGGAAATTGTCCATTCCAAATTTCGTGAAGATAACAAAAAAAGTTTTCCATATAGACTTCATTTAGATCAAACAGTTTTTATGACAGCTATGTATATGCCATATGAACCGATATTGACGCTTCCGATAAATTAAGTCCTTCTTGGGGTGAAAAGGACGTGTGACGAAACTTCAGATAGATATCCGAAAAACTGTGAGACTAGTTCGCGTAAAGGTTCTACCAACAAAAAAGACGCGATGCTAGAATGAAAAAAAGAACTCAAATTTGGTCAAAATGGTTTCTGTTTTTTTGTTCAGTTATGTAGATAATTTTATGCTATTTATGATTGCAACAAAATGTCGACAAAATGGCCTCCTCTGTGGCTCCGCTTGCATATCTCCTCCATTTAAGCCAATTTTCGATGACCCGTTTCAACAGCATTTCGGTTAGAATTTCGGTTAAAGTGCACAGAATATTGCCTTCGAGCGTTGCTGTTGATTGTCGTAAGCCGTACGACTTAAAATACCCACAGAAAAAAATAATTTCGAAGCGTTCAATCACATGATCTTGTTGGCTCTATATTAAGAAGTCACCACCATCATTGCACGCAATTTTTCCATGTATAGACGTGAAATATGGGCGGCGCACCCGGTTTGTATGAAGTATAAGTCCAAGGTGATTTCATCAAATTTCGGGGAGAAAGTCAGTCAATATCGTGTTATTACGCTCGCTGTTAAGGGTTATATGGGTTTTCTCAAAGCTTTTTTTGCAACAATTTTTTTTTTTTTTTATAAAAAAATTCTTCATCCAAAGCTTTAGGAATTCGATTGTTTGAAAACCTTAAACCCAAATAACCCGTTAATGGTATTGGCATATCCTACCTCATTTCGAAAGACATAAGGGCCGATGATGCCGCCATACCACAATCTGCACAAAACGGTAAATTTTTAAGGATGAAGCTGCATTTCTTGAAGCACACAAGTATTTGGATCACTTAAATACCTACCATCTTGTTTATTGGAAATGTTCCTCATCTGAGCAGATGATTTTTCAATGAACGTGAATTTGCGATGAAATGGCAAATTGTCAAAATATGACAGAGATCCCTAAATAAACATGGCCGCCACGAGCTGTCAAAATGCCATCATGGAGAAACTAGCACAAAATTAGCTAGTTACGGATATTTGATCAAAGTTAGGTCTTCAATGCTTTGTTTCACGAAATTTAGAAGAGTCCTACTATTGTGAATGGTTCGAATCACAAATTTCTATACAAAATTCATAACAATTTTTTTTCTGATTTTTAAAACTGAAGACTTGAAATAAAATAAAATTGTTTATAGAAAATGTAAGCCATTGCCGGTGTTCGAAATCAATAGTTATTCGTAATAAATAATTATGATTCGCTGGGGTAAGAAGAAATAAATTTATCCACCCAAGAGAATAGCGCAAGTGTCGCCAGTCTGTATAAAAAGCTGGTAGAATGTGTTTTTCCTCCTAATGTTTGGCAACATCTAGAAATTATAAATAATTAAGTAGTCTACCAATAATTTAACACCCGTATTAACCTAGTTAAACTACTTGCGTACAAGAAAGCGTTTTTTTAATCTGGTAAAACCGTGTTAGAGTGTAGGAATCAGAGTTTCAAAGCAAAGTTACATGGCCTGCCGCTCGACTTTTCGCTTTTCCGATAGAATAAGTGCTGGGATAATATATGATAGAAGATGTTAGGAAAGTGTTTTTATCACTGGAATAAATGGTATAACCGAGACACTGAGAAATTTGAGTTTGTAGAATTTTAATTTTCAAGACGATCTGAGTAATAGTTTCGGGGATACTGCTTTGAGAACAAGTGCGCTCGAAGCTAGCTAGGCGGCGCACTGTCTTTAAACGCGTTTTCCTCGAATTTTTGTTTTTTGAAGTCCGTTGACAAGATTTCTCGAGAACTACTAAACTGATCTTTATGAAATTTTACACAGGTCTTTGAGATACAATTCTTAAAGGCTTGAATAAAGGTTTTTTTTCTATTAAAACTATTTGAAAAAATAAATATCGTAAAATTTTCACTGAAATTTTAATTTTTGTTTTTTAAAAATGTCTGCCAAAAATTGAATTTTAAGTTTTTTACCCTTTCTAAGTAAAAGTTTTAACTAAAACATGTATTTTTTCATACTAGATGATATTGAAAGCAATTGTCCTGCAAATGCGGGTACATCTTTTTTCCGAAAGGTCACCGGAAATGGCGTCGCAGTGGCTGAATTTAAAATATATTTTTTTTCTAAAAATTTCAGAATTTCTTTGTTAATAGTGTATGCTTGTTACAATTAAAAATTCTAATAAAATATTTCATTTATTATATGAGAAAAAAATTTTTTAAAGTTTTTTTCTGTTCTGTTTCTGTTTTTTACCAGAGGAAACACATCTCACCCCTTAATGAAATGTGAACGTTGTCCGCAAAACTGAAATACAAGAAGTATTTCTGACAGAATGATAACTACCGAAGTCACGCTACAAAGACTTCAGTAAGTACATTAGGGTTATCTGTCACAGCACGGACGCAAATTGGTTAACAATAGTGTCCGAAGTTTAAAAGAAGATTGTCCTATAATTTAGTATCTACCTCTATTCCTTGTAACTTTATACTACCAACTTTGATATCCTTGTTGGAGGGCTATCTTTCAGACCAAGTGTTTCTGAGAATTACATCACTGAGATTCATGACGCTGTTAGTAATTACCGTAATTATTTAAATGATGCGGCTTTACTTCATACAGATTACTTCAGAAAGCAGATAGTTCATGGGATAACTATAATAATTTACAAGATTACCCAAAGTTTTCGAATTTTGCATTTTTCAGCAAACAGAAAAATAGTTTATCTAAAAGCACTTTCATCAGACATTTACTATCCTATAAGAATAAAATTTTCATCCCTTAAATTCTAGCAATTTTCTCCAACAATTTGTATACATAAAGTCGTTAAGTGTCACACGAATAAAGTTGACCGCCGCCAAAAGTATGCTATGGCACTACGCACGTAAATAAAGTGAGTATTTAGTCATTTCGTGTCGCTATTCACAGTTCATTTCGAGCATTTTCTAAAGTATAATTCAATTCATTTTAAATTAATGACTCTCAATTACGCTACACTTGAGCGCGGCTAGTAATTTTCGTGGGATGAATTGGCTGCTCGGCTAACGGTAAACAATAGGGGGCGTTGCATTCAGAAACTGGTGCAGCCACAGCTATTTCGTTATAAACCAAAGCTGTATCAAACTACTGCGCAGTACCGCAGTCTTTTATGGTCTAAACAACGTTAAGTGTTTTATATAATCCACTTTTCCACTCACTTTCTACGTTGTTATTTCCTTCCGATTTCTTTTCCATTTCCAAATTGCTCCATTTAATTCACAAGTGGCGTAAATTCGTTGCGACAAAAAGCATACAACGATAATATATAGTATATATGTAAGTAGTAGTGAAAAAAATGAAAAGAAGGACGACGGAAAATACAAGAAATGGAAAATTAATTCGAAAAGAAAAGGGAACCGAGCACGAGTTCACTGACTCGCCACAATTTAGGGACCATTCATTTTGTGGCATAAAACGTGACAATTTAAGCTCACGACACTGACGACCGACGAAGTGACGACGAAATTACCAACTCAATGAACGATTGAAAGCATAGACGAATGGGCGGTTGGTCTGCAAGTCCTTCGTATGTTCGGTACAACGCTCCGACTATGTGCCAACAACCAGATACCAAAACAATGCTGCCGAAAAATAGAGGCAAAAAAGTGGGCGACCGACAAGTGCTAAAAATGTGCAAGTGTAGGGGACAATAAATGAAGTGCGAATCGGTTGTCAGCTGACAAAGTGAGACGCATTGCAGTGAAATTCGACTAATTTCGTTTTCCATCTTTTTCTATATTTTTTTTTTTTGGTTTTTTTTTTGTTTTTTGGCTTCATTTGAGCTTCAGCATCTTTTCTCCGTCACAGTTTTAATTCATCTCATATCTCTTGTGGCAGCATCGACTTTTGGACGCCGCAAAACCCACAAACCGAATTTTTGTGCAAGCAAAGAGTTATCAGGAATTAAGTTTTGTGGTCTTCAGTTAGCTCAGCTGAGCTATCAAGTCACATTCGAGCAACGAATTTGATGAATGGAAAACAAAGAAGAAAATGACAGTGTATACTGAGTGCGTGGAAAGAATTTGTATGAAAAATAGTTAAAAATAGTGGAGCTCCCATTTTGGATCCTTGACGATCTCTGTTGTCATTAGAGCGTTGCGATTAGCTGAAAAACTCAGTTTAGCCCTGAAAGTGGCTGTGAAAAATATGTGGCTAGTCCCAACTAAATCGATATTGCCTTTATTTTATTTCAGATAGCACGAACTCTCAGAATACCAGGAAATTTATTCTTCCAATATATTTTTAATCGCTCAACTTTTTCATAGAATCAAGATAGTTTTTGTAAACGTACGTATAAAATTAAACTGTCACGCTTATAAGGCCCATCAGACTTTCTTCCGCGTACTAAAAACTCTGGACAGACTGATGGACTGGTACATAAAGAGGCGAATTCCTAGGGACCATTTATCAGGAGCGCAAAATTATAATTGTAAAGGCAAGTCAACAATACTATCGTGTCATGGCATAAGGAAACCATTAATTAGGGTTAAGAAATTCGCTATTGGGACCTTCCTTGATATAGAGGGATCTTTCAATACGTACCGTCGGAAGCAGTCGTAACTGCTCTGAATGGTCTTGGAGTTAAATCAAACTTTAAGCACTTCATTTTCAGTCTTCTGTACGAAATGTCAGTAGGGGAACCCCACAAGGTACAGTTCTCTCTTCTCTTCTATGAATCCTGTTGACTAACGACCTGCTTAAAAAACCTGAAGATCGTGACTGCCGGGTGATTGCCTATGCAGACGATAAGGCGCTTATGGTCGGAGGAAAGTTCCTGAGTACCGTTTACGAGTTGACGAAGGGGTAACAGATTGAGCAGTCGTAAACGGTCTCACCATCAGCCCAAATAAAAACGAAATGGTTTTATTTACTAGAACATGCAAGGTCCAGGTGGCACTGCTGCAAATGGGAGACATCCTTCTGCAACCAGCGAATAGGAAGCTTTCATGGAAGTCGAATATGTAAGAGAGATCAAAACAGACATTGATTGCTCTTTACTTCTTTGGAGGAGCCATTAGCAAAAAACTGGGGTCTCTCCCCAAAAGTGGTCCTCTAGCCCTACGACACCATAGTCAAATCTATTTTGTTCTATGGAGTCTTTATGTAGTGGAGAGCTCTAGAAAAGACAACACTTGCTAATAAACTCAAGAGTGTTCAACGAGCGGCGCTCACCAGCATTTGTTGTGCACCAAGGTCCACACCAATCATCACACTTAACGCCATCTTGCACATATTGCCCGTAAACGTCGTCGGAAAGTATATGTATGGCTACACAAATTGCTATTAAACTCAATAAGTCTGGGTTCCTAAAAAACCACCTGTTTAAAAACTCGGAAATCCTTACTCACTTTGCCTTCAAATCGTATCACTTAGATTATGAAGTCGCGAAACCTGGCAACACTCTAGCGACACTCTGGCGGCTCCTACTCTACTCATATACCGGCGAAGGAGTTGTGAGTGGGAAATCGTTAGAGGAGAGAGGCAGTGAGCTTCTTTACAGGTGGCTCAAAGCTTGGGGCAAGATTGGTGGAGAAATTTCTTCCCTATCAACCCCAACTTCAGCTTTCCTGGCTATTGCAGTGTCTACCAGGCCGAGATTGCAGGCATTAAGGTAACAGTAGCTTTTCTGTTTCGAAATGCAGCCTCTTTCTGAGAAGTGACAATCCACTCAAATAATAATATAATTCTAGCCTTGAACTCATTAACAGACCATTCAGGGCTGGTCAAAGTGTGACTATCCTCGCTATCAATAGCGTCGGTTGTCTTTGTGATAAGACTGATATGGGTACCAAGCCACAGCGGAATCGGAGGAAACTGTAAAGCTGATGAGCTAGCAAGAAAAGGCACCCAGAATCGCTATCGCAGTGACTACAAACAGAAGAGCTAGGTTAAGTTAATCAGGAAGGTCCATACTGAAGAGTATTATTAAGAATATTTGAACCATATTCTAAACCATGTCTATTGTGCTGGAAGTGATTACTTTTTAAAACTGTCGACGGAAAAATATAAGAATGTAATGTAAATCATATTTTTTTTTAATTCCATTAATAAAATGTTGAAGATGAAGATTTTGTTAAAAGAAAAATATTTTATTTTTGAGTAATGTAGTTAAGCGTAATTTAACAGCAAACAACAAAGCTAGCGTCAACAAAATCAAAGCTGAAAATGAAACAAAATTTTTGTAGCCCAAAATACCATATGCCACCAACACACGAACTACAAATGCTAAACTACGAAAACAAGCGGATAAACAAGCTAAACCAAAACAAAGTAATGATAAAAATAATTCGAAGAATATAGAAAGTGTAGCTAACCAAGTGGAAAGCGTAAACTGATATGAAAAATTAAAATGTTTTGGGCATAAGAAGGCAAATAGCGCAACCAAAATAAATTTAATATAAAGGAAAGCAATTGAATGAAGTTCGCACACATATTTACATGCAAAAGGAAAAATGCCAACAGAAGCATATTCAGCTTAAGAGCTGACAACAACAGCTTACAAGCTAACATATTACAATAATGGTGGCGACATGCTTCGTTGGCGTCGACAAAGCCAATGTGAGGACACGCTGTTATCAGGCGCAAAACAGCGAACAGACACTCAAAAACGGAGGCAATAAAGGACAGAAGGAAATGGAAAAACTCAATTGAAACACAAATTACACTTCGAGCGACTATCTATTTGCCTCATAGCCGCAGTTTGTAGTAGTTTTTAACCGCCTAACTGGTGCCAGACATTTTTTTCTGCTCTTTTCGGTTAGGGCCGCTAATGGGTTGGAGGACTTTTTAATGTCACTTTGGTTTGCCAAACAAATTTAAATTATGCTAATATTATACAACTAAGTAGAATAAGAGCAGAAATAAATGATAAAATACATTATAGTGTATGAAATAAAATTTAATGTGTCTACCGCCTAAAAGCAGACTTTAGTTTGTTTGTGAACCAAAGCAGCGGTATAAAAATTTGTTATCGCTCTTTACTTTGGCCGCATTCTGGCTGTACTACTCGTATTTGATGTGATTTCACAACAACTATAGCCTTTTTTTGGAATCGTTCACTAGTTCAATCGCGAGACAATTCAAATTTTCTAATCGATAAGCGCGGTTGGAATTGGCATGCCAGCATATATAGCCTTATCAATGCTTTTTCATGCAAAGCGCATATGCCCATATATGTATTCACTTTATGTCACTTTTCGCTGGTCCGCATTCATATACACCCACAAATATGCTCGTAATTACAACGAAATTGGTTTTCCTTACAAGCTTAATATCCACTTCAATAAAATTTTATTAATAATCGTAGTTTAACATTGTTATAGCTGCTGATAACGCCACTGTGTCATATCCTTTGAGCAAATATGTAGGCATTACAACATACTCATAACCACATACCACACCAACCCATATCAATATGTTGGTAGTTGAGAGCTAAGAAGTATGATGATATTAGTCCTTAAATTTCGGGATTATACAATATTTACCCGTGAATTTTAAAACGACGATGTTTCTCTTAAATTTGGAGTCGAACTAAAATAAATATTTTTGAAGCTATGTGGGTATTATACTTTTATAATCAGCTCTCAAGACGCGAAATGAGTATTTCTCGAAAAAAAAATCTTCAAATGGCTAGATCGATAGAAATTTTCATACAACTTTCTTAAAAAGCAAATATTGCCTTAGTATCGTGATCAAAAGAATAATAGTTTGATAGTAATTTCCATTTTCTAAGTAACACTGTAGTGTAATTTTTTCACAAAGAAGGACTTTTTAGGAAGCCGTCATTTTGTTGAATGCCAACTATTTGTCTAGTTCTTCTATCATTGACTATAATTCTAATAGAATAATCAATTTTTTTCGTTTTTGGGCTTGAAATAATCTTAATCAGAAATAACTTCCTCGCGGCCATATACCGTTTTTCGCTAGTCATTCTTAAAATCGGCTATAGAATCAAAAATCCCAAAAAATTTTCTGATTTGCAAGTGATGTAAAGTTTATAAAAAAAATTAATCGTATAAAAAAAAGCGGAAAACAATAACGATGATGAAGGAGTTAAGCGGGCTTACGAGTTTCAAAAAATCGAGTTTTTAAGTTGATCAGACTAATAGTTTCGGAGGTACAACCTTGCTAACTTGTGAGCTCGAGGCTAGCTAGGCTAAGTGCGCCGTCTTCAAATGCATTTTCCTCGGTTTTTTCTTTTTTGAAACCTACTTCAACTAGGAGCATCTGCATCAGTATAAAATATACCTTAATTGAATAGAGTTGTACATCAATAATATCGAGTTAAGAAATCACGATCTTAGTGCAGACGAGAAGTAGAAAAAATCAATGGATTCCTTGAATTGGATTCGAACAATCAATTTCGAGATAAAAATATGATGAGTAGAGACAAAAACATGAATCAATATGAGTTACATTAACGTTTAGGTAAGACACCTAGTCCCCGAAACATTTTTTGCAATCTCCAACCATATGTAATTTCCAAAAGTGTAAATAGTAAGTAAGGCTGAATGGAACGATTCCGCTCTCCAGCTACTGCTTAGGGATAG
This sequence comes from Bactrocera zonata, assembly GCA_037783105.1. Lineage (NCBI taxonomy): Eukaryota > Metazoa > Arthropoda > Insecta > Diptera > Tephritidae > Bactrocera > Bactrocera zonata. The sequence goes on along the minus strand of JBAWJQ010006015.1, from coordinate 506,330 downwards.
TAAGGTAGTAGCTGCTCCGCAAGGATGAAGGAGAAGGTAGCGAAGGGCATTGGCAACAACTCCAAGGCATGCGCCATGTCAAGTTGCTAATGGGTGGTTACAACCTTAAAAGGTTTAAATATGTAACCTCCCAAGGGACAAACTAAGGCCTTTTATATTGGCCATTGTAAGCTCAAAAACCATATTTTTTTCATATATTTAAAGTTTAGACTCTCAAAAATATGACCACGGAAGGATTTTTCAAAATTCGACTTATTTTCGGAGATACAGCCGATTTTGTCAGGTGGCTTCCGTGTTCACTAGAATTGTCTCCTAAACTTTAAACGCGTTTTTCTCGAAACTACTTTTTTCCTCACGATACCGGCATTATATCAAGTTGTATACAACCGATTTACTTGAAATTTTGTGTGAACTTTCATTATATAATCCTTTATCATTCCTACCAGCATCGTGTCAAAATTTTTGTTTCTAATATTTTAAAAAACTTTAGGAATTTCAAAAAAAAGCGTAAAAAATTATTTTTATATTCAGGCAGTCGCCATTTTTCAAAAAAATTTTTTTCGTGTTCCCGGACTATAACAGCATCCTTACTGCTTAAGAATTTCTTTTGATTTTTTATCAGACGACCAAAAGAGTCAGGTTCAATGTCACCAGGATGCGCCATTTTTTTTTTACACCTGTCTCCCCCCCTCTAATTATTTTAATTTATAATATTTTTTTGTAAAATTTTTTTCTGTAGTCTTAAGATATCAATAAAAACACTATAAAAAAATGGATAGTAAAAATATTTTTGGTTTGTTTTAAATAAAATTCAAAAAAACTGCCCAAAATTTGATTTCTAGAGTAGAAAACCCCCTTAATCTAACCTAAATTTCTCACCAAACCATTTCTAATTCTCCACAAATTGCCTTTGCAGAATACAAACTGAACCGTGCTGCTGTAGAAAAGCCCTTTCACTAAATGAAATTTGTATTTATAAGTTTGCCAGCATTTCAAATGCCGATATTATCATCAAACTACAAATCTCGGGATCTCGTCGTTCAGCACGGGATACCTTAATAACTGGCATACACAATCAGTTTTTAACACAGATATACGCACGTGTGTATGTGTGCGCCGACGGTTCGGTAGAAATCCATGGTGCGCACAACTTTATTGACATGACCCAGTTTTCTCATATAATCATAACTTTTCCACTTTCTCATAGCCTGCGCTAAACGATGTTAACATATCTTCATCACACGCCGCTGCTCCCTCGTCTCGCAGTCACTGTGCGACAGGCAGTGCACCTTTCGCAGCATGACTGGTTGCATTTGCGAATTTACTTAAAATAAAGCGGGTTACGCCGCCATGAAATTGTAACAAAGCCTACAGGAGCAAGAACAACAACAAAAAATACCATAACGTATTTTTTTTTTGCTTTTGCCCTCTACTTCTATCAGCCTACAAAGCCGATCCGACCAAAGTCATAAGTAAATATTATAAAAATCCACCACACAAAAACAACAAAAACAAAAGTGAAAAGGCAAAAACAACGTTGGAATATTGCAAAATGAAAATCAGTGGAAAATGCAATTTCTACGCCAGTCAAGCGTCAATGGGTCGCTTTGTTGCAGTTGGTTTGCAGCAATGCTGCTCCATGCTGGCAGCTGGCAACGCATTGTTTTTGTTATTGGCGCTGGCGTACATTCACGATTTGCCGCTATTATTGTTGTTGTACCAATTTACTATGCATTGAATTGCATTTAAAGACGCGAACGCCAGTCAGCCTCCGCACAAAAGTTGCACCGTATATACATAGGGGCGAAGAAGTGTGTTGGGACGGGGGGAGTATGCAGCCAGGAGCAGCGATGCCAGTCACACTGTTTGTTAGCACACATTTTGCTGTTTTCCCTGCCGGCTACCTCTCAACCAACTGTTTATTGTGATTGAACGGCAGCACAATTGGCTTACAAGGCATGAGGGTGGGGCGTATACGTAACGTCGACTTTCGTATGCAGCCTCACACATGCCGAAGAGCAAACGTAAATTAACACACGGTTGTATGAGAGCATACATACATACATATGTTTGTATACAAAAGCTCTCACATTTGCAGCCTTTGTTGCCAATTTTTACGTATGTGTGCGTACGTGTGTGTGTGCATATTTTATAAATTACCACAATAGGCTTGAAAAGTTGGTAATTGGATTGTTTTTAGTTAATAGGTCAGGTATTGCAACAGCACTACAACAAGTACAACAAAAACAACAAGCATATTGTTGTAACAGTAATTTTATTTACAAGCAACTTTCTCAGTTACTTTACTTTCATTCGTGACGCCACTGAGTACACGAGTGTGCGTAACTTTTTTTTGTTTTTGTGTTTTTTTAATGTTTAAATGTACGCCTATCCTTTTGTGCTTTCATTATTTACTGCATTCTTTTTTTTTCACTATGAAAGTGGGTGAATTTCTGCACAATCACATTTGTCGTCGCAATTTGTAACAATAAGTGTGTTTAATGGGGCCAGAAGTGAACAGGCGCAACCACACGCGCACCCACACATACACCCACAGCCACACTTACAGTGTTATTGCTGTGGTTGCACGCCATTTAATGCCATTTGTCAACTTCTATTGTAGGCCAGCAAACACACCTTTGTGTGCTATCTGCAATCTCAAGTGTTGTCGAGAATATGTGACGAGACTGTTGAAGTGTTAGGAATGAGCGTGTGTGTTTTGGTTCGAGTATAGAAAAATTAAATTATGTTACAGTTGTTCTGAGTTTGAAGTGAAAATGCTAAATTCTTTAAACTTAAGTATTAAAGGTGGGTGGAAACAAGTCCAAGTATATGAATGAGGTATAATGACGGCCAAAACTGGTTGCCAAACCCAAAACAATGAAAATTATCAAAACCTTGGTTGAGACCTCCTATTTTTGATATATTATTGAATGCAAGCATTCGACTACAATTAGCTGTTTTAAGTATATGACTGCCTCTACTTTAAGGTTTAATTTATCTCTATGAAGGCATTAAGCTCAACAAAAGAAACAAAGGAAAAGCAAAGGTATAGTACCTATGAATATTTGAACCCTACGTTCAATATATGTTTAGCTGCAACCCTGCTGGCTTCCGAAATTTACCACTTAGCATCGAATAAAATGTCAACTGGTATGTTATTTTGAGTTATGCACCTCCAGAGAAAGTGTGTAAAAGCAGCAACACATCACAGGATTTAAAAAGAATCATAATAGAATTTGAATAGAATTTAAATAGCGTTACTTCGGTTGCACCGAAACTCTAATACCCTTCACAATAAAAATAAATGCCAAACAAGAACTTGATTTCGATCGGGCAATTTGTACGGCAGCTATATGCTATAGTGATCCAATCTGAACAATTTCTTTGGAGATAACACCATTGCCTTACGCATTACCCCTTACCAAATTGAGTTAATATATGTATATTATACATATATAATATCTCCTGAACTGAAAAAGTTATCAATACAAGAACTAAACTTTGATTGGTGGTTTGTGTGGCAGCTTTGTGTTATAGCAGTCCGATCTGCATAATTTATACAGAGATTTCAGCTTTACTTTGGCAAATAGTCTGTGCGAAATTTCGTGAAGATATCTCGTCAACTGAAAAAGATTTCCATACAAAGACTTAATTTTGTCTTGTCTCCGAGGTTGCCTACTGGGTTTTACAAATTTCGTGGCAACCTTAATAAACCTGGTTCAGAATATAAAAATATGATTTATACAATTTTTAGCACTTATATAACTAAACAGTTCATATGAATGTACGCGGTTATAGCCAATGTTCATTGTTGCATGATGAAAGAACAGTGCCCAATGAGTAATAACTGAGCAAGATCCAAATATTACTTAATCTCTACTCACTTCACTTACTATTAAAACATTATTGGGTCTTTAAATATATGTACATGATCAATACGATTTTATTTCTGTTACGAAGAAATATTTTGCGCGGAACTCAAAAAATTTACGGAACGCCTGATATGATTATACCATCGATTAGGTAAAAAAATGCTTTAATATAAGGTTGGCGATCATCAAAAGCTATGTTTAAGTCTTAGCAGGTAATGTGAATTTAAGAGAAGGATTTATCAAAACAAACGATCTCGAAAAACTTATACTCCTGAACCTATAACGACATAAGAGCAAAGTCCAGCTATCAAATCTGAAAAAATGTTGAGTCAACTGGCCAAGAGTGAAACAATTTAGGCTTGTAATTGCTCACGGAATGGTGAATAGTTATTAAAGTGGACATCGCAATAAATGGCTGTAGTGGAGTAAAAAGCCTTAAAAATTCAATTTTACTCAACAAGTGTATTCCTAGGAGTAGTAGATTGTATCGATTCTATATGTTCGATACATTCACCCGGATCCTTCAATTTTAATTTAATGCTGCCAAATTGAAGTTTGTTTAGTCCATGGTTGGCCTGATTAAAATCGTTTAAAATCATAGGTAAAACAGTTTTTTTATCCATTTTCTATAATTATTTTTCTGAAATAAATTCATTAAAATTTAACTAGCACTGCTTATTAGCAGTTGATAATTTTTAGAATTTTTCTGACGGCTTGAGTAAAAACCATTATACTGAATTTTAAAACTTCAACCGAAATGCCAGTTGGATTTAGTTGAAAACCGTAATATGTATAAGCCTTTACATCGATGCTTTTATACCACGAAAAACTTAATAGAAGAATCAGACTTATCTCAAGCGAACAAAGAAAAATGCTTTGGAACTTTGTTCAAATACATGCAAATATATTTTCATCGTTTACTTCTTGTAGAAGAATATTGGGTTTATTGAAAACCGCTTTCAAACCACACACACTTTTAGTTGTTATGGACTACTTGGACTATGTACTTGTATATACATATAACCACACGACACCCTACCTACGATTTCTTATCTAATGCCTAATGTATTCCAAGTGTCCAGAATACTTAGTTGAAATAAGGAATTCGTCAGTGAAAATTTTTTCCTTAGAACATATCAGTAAAGTCAAGACTATACAAAATCCTTTACTTTGACGCATACTTATGTACACAACAAGTGTCAATCATAATTTTTTACATGGAATGTATTGAAAACCTTTACTTGGATCACTTGTTATATTGATATTTAAAAGTATTTAAGCCTCAAACTTTACATTCAGTTCTGATTGATTTTTGTCGAGAAGCACCTTTTATTAAAATCTAGTATAAATATTGATTATGTTCGACTGAAACACACAACTTCAAGAACTTGAGACCTAAACAATTACATTCGCATATCATATATCAGTAGCAAACTCTGTCGTTAACAACAAAGACTTAACTACTTTTTATTAACCTTAATCCCGATTTCGAACTTAGTTAGAATAAGAATCCCTTAAAAATCGAACTAAGCTCTTCGCAAAAACTTCTGCAAGCTTCTAATTCTGCTCATTTTTTATACTGTTGCCACATGCTGCTACAAAGTACAATCAAAATCAAAATCAATCAAATCAAGAATCAATTAATATCTCAAGTTAAACTTTGGACGAATAGTGCCTTTGAGGAGTGTCAACTTATGACTGAAAATTTCCCAAATCGAACCAAAGCAGGTCAAGCCCTTAGGTACTAAGTATGTGGACCCAGTGCTTATAGCTGACTTTTGACCGAAAATTTCGTACACTGTATGAGATATATAATTGAAATTCAGAGAGGATCATTTTCTGGCAATAATATCTCTGTGTATTAAAAATGGGTTGAGTAGGGTCAATAATTCCTTTAGCGCCAAAATACCTAATATAAAGACTTTCGAACTTCTGGCAGACTTTATACCACATATGTCGACCAAAATATATGTTATCTTGATAAAATTGAGGGATCATATTTTTCTTATAACGGTGCCTATTAGTGCCGCGTCCTAGACCCCATATAATTAACAAGCCTTATGTACCTGAAGGTACTTCTCCGGCGTTAATACTTGCAAGTTTCAGGAATATGAAATATTCGGTTATACCCGAACTTAGCTCTTCCTTACTTGTTATTTATACCACTTAAGCCTGCTTATTTTTGAAAGCAACAAAGGTAAAACTATTTCTGTTCAAACTCAAGACGGCAATGGACTCAGAGCTGTGTGAAGCCAAAGTAAACAAAAGTAAATGAAAACGGAAAAGTTATTGCTCTTTATTTAACACCAAAACTATCCACTGTATGATTTTTATAACTACACATACACACACACCAAAAAATCTCCCAAATTTCGTTGTTGAGAAAACTTTTCATACCCCTCCTCCACTCACTGCTATAGCACGTACTTAATCGCAATTTATTTGAAGTCGCTGCAAAGAGCGAATTCGCCAGCAGGCACGTTTTACCCCTGAGACAATGGTGCACGAGCTTTGAGCGCGGCGTCAAGTTTCACTCCAACAAAAGTGCGTTGTCACTTTGACAATTGGACAGATTTCAAAACAATGGCATGAATGCAAAGAACAGCTTTACGGCGCTGCAAAGGCACTTAGGTGAGTGCCTGGCTGAGGAAATACTTCCTTTACACAAAAGTAGCTGCCATTCAGCAATGAGCAATGAAAGTTACAGAGCATAAATGCATAAAGTGACTCTAGAGTTGTAATTACGAAAATATTTGCTCTGCTTTTGCATTGTGCTTACGAGTACAACCTAGCGCAGCTTTTGATTAAGCTTCCACGTAAATTGTGGCGTATTTAAGTCTTAAATGGAGATTTGTCCAACAACTAAAACGCTACTCCAAGCATACAAACTATAATTCGGCCAAAGCGCGAAAACGGAATAGAAAATTGTTTTTCTTTAAATGGGTTCTTACAGAAGTTTAAAGATTCCTAAGTATGCTGAGGAAAGAGTCATCCACTCGCAAAACTTTATTAAGAAAATATGAAAAATAATAATTTTGGAATTATTACCGGTTAACGGTTATACCGAAGCTATAACACACTATACGAATAGAAAATGTTCCTTACATGAATTTTGATCGGTAAGTTTGCATGGAAGCCTTTCATACACTCACTGCGATGAACTCCAGTTATATGCTACAGTAATCCGATCTTCCAACAATTTCTTCAGAAATCGCATAATTTCCTTAATCAATAAACCTGACGAAATTCCGTGAAAATATGTCTTCAAATTAAAAAGTTTTTTATAGAAGCACTGTATTTCGAAGAGAGAGCAAAAAAGGCATCGATTGCCTTGGGCTGCTATAGAGGAGCCTTTGGCAGAAAGTGAGGTCTCTCACCGAAAGTAGCTCTCTGCCTCTACAACACCATAGTCAAGCCCTTGATATTATATGGAGTCTTTATGTGGTGATGGGCTCTAAAAAAGACCACACTTACAATGAAACTAGTGTGCGTTCAAAGAGCGGCGCTCACCAGCATCCGCTCCAACCACTTAACGCCATCTTGCACACATTGCCCACAGACATCGTCGGAAGGTGTATAGCTACGAAAGTTACTGGGTTTCTAAAAGAACACGTGTCTAATACTCGGAAATCCTCACACACTTTGACTTCATACTCGATTATTTGGATCATGGAGTCACTAAATCGAACTTTGGCGGCTCCTTTTTTGCTTATATACCGGCGAGGAAGTTGCGGATGGGAAGAAGTCGTTGGAAGGGAGATGGAAACAACTCAACACTTTCTTCTTGACTATCCCGCTGGGAAGTCAAGACTTAAACTATTGGGAGCGCATACTTTCAGACATTCCATCGAACTGGCGGGAGTGGAAATTAAGTCCCTGTGCAAATTTGTATTGGCTGTTAAGCGTTTTGCTAATTTATAAGTTCATACAGGAGTTCTTCTATTCTATGGCTTCGCAAAGAACTATATGTATATAGCAGACCTTTATTCCATTCGTCCAGTTTGTATGGCAATTCCGACAAATTAACAGCTTTTTGGTGAGGAAATTTCACCTTGATATCTCAAAAACTGAGTGACTAATTCATAAACATGTTGTGGATATAAAAATATTGCTTCGTCGAGCGTTTTTCATAACTACTATGGGGTTAACTGATATAGTCGACACACAAATCAGTATAATGGCTTATTTTGTCCACACATAAATGCGTTAGACTGGTTTTGACGATTATTGGTTTCAAAAAGACAGGAAGGCGACATGTCATGGCATGCTGGGAATAAAACTACTCAGTTTCTGCCATAAAAAATCCTTGAACTTCTGCTGAAGAGCAAAGATATCAGTGAATCTACTACCTGATCTTAGAATTAGACAGCTTTTCATTGTGTGAGATTATTGGTAAAGGAAAATATAGGCCAGCTAACCTTGCATCATTGACAAGCTCAATTATCAAAAATAGCTGTAAGTGATGGAAAATTTTTTAACTTAAATTGTAAACAGGACACCTCACAGACCTCTTAGCACATTAGTCACAAATTTTTCCTTCAGATTTGTGTAGTAAAATAATCATATCTTTGTGATCATATTTATCAAATTTGATCATACTTTGAATTTTAGCGAGAAAAGAATCAAATCTTACTTCTTTAAACAAAATTTCTGGTTTTTCTTTCCTGAGTCTTACTTCGACATAAATTAGCTTTTAAAAAAAGCGATCATCTACATGAATTCTGGAGAAAAACTTGTTTCCACTATTTATAGAATAGGTTTCAACTTTTGGAAAGGAGAAAATTCAACTGGTTCAAGATTCTCTCTAAAGAAATGGAATCCGAAGCTCATACATAGATGATAATAAAATGTTTTTGAAACTTTTAAACGGAAATGTGGTGGAATAGTGTAGTATTTCAATAAGTTTGAACCAGGTTCTATGTACTTTCACACCTCCATATTCCTTTATACACTTTTCTTTAGTTTTGGGGAAAACAAATCATATTTTCTGTATTCCAAGTTTGTCGTGACAATTTTTACAAATCAAAAAAAGACCGAAATTGCTTTCGAACACTAACAAACATTTTTATATAGTATACAACACAATTTAATACATACCCCACAAACCCTTTGTCCTCTACCAGTCTTATTGTTGCATGCCACTGAAGCATAATGCTCGCAAACTCCAAACTCCCAATTCGCTAAGGGCTGTTTAAACAGCAGACAGTCTGACGCTTTAGTTATTGCGCCACGGATTTCTGGTGCATCAGGTGAACGTACCAGCCATACCTGTACGAACGCGTATATTTTGCTTTCGCGCCCGAAACTACACGACAGTTCGAATGATGAAAAAAGTATAATGGCAATGTGTCACGTGAGAATATCAATATATAGGTATGTGTCGTATAAAAATTACGGAGCCAGACACATTTTTTGCAGACTTTATTGTTTTATGAGTGCTTTGGTAAATAGTTATACCACATACCTGATGTTTCAGTATGCATGTAAGTAATAAATATATACAAATTATGACTCCCTAACAAGCACCTATACATGTGGTATAATGCTTCGGTGAAATTTATTGTTATCTAAACTATAAAGTAGTATAAAAGTTACATAAAAGTTACATAAAAGCTGTGTATCCGACTAACAAAGTTATTGAAATCATTATAAACAGCTTAATCTATGGCTTTTAGAACAACTGGACCAAAGGATTACGTAATAAACAGTGCTACAACCGGAACAAGGAAACAAACACTTGCTACACGTTTGTTTGAAATTAATGAATTGAGTTCGCAGCAGTAAATATTCACAAATGGTTATATACCATCCGATCAAATTTAACTCGGACTGGCTCATTTAAACCTCATCGAAAACTTGCCCAATGCGAGTCGCCCATCTTCTCTCTTCTCTGTCAATAAAGATAACATTGAAAAACTTTAAGAAAAAGTGTTTGAAAATTCTCGTGTTGGCATCAGAGAGATAGCAGAGAATCTCAATATCTATTATGGATCGATTGAACACAATTTGGTTATTGTTTTGGATGTGAATCGTATCAGTGATAGAAAAAAGAATTGAATCTTTTGTAAAAACTAGGTAGAACAGAGATCGCAAAGGAGATGCTTGTTAACGTAGCCGATAATTCTACATCCATCAAATTAATCACTACTAGGGACCTGAGTTTACGAATTTAACGTTGAAACTGTCAAAAAATCTGGCGAATGACGCTCCAAAACGGAGGCGAAACCAAAAAATTCAAAATTTCCTAAACGCACTGAAAGCCTTCACAGCAAGTACAAGCTAACACATAAGGGTGATTCAAAGAACAATTTTTTTTTGTTTGATGCTCGGAAAAATAGATTCCTAGACACCTCTAAGAAAGCCACTCCAAGCATGAGTTCTTAATTGTAACGAGAAGGTCCTCCTATATACAGTTTTCTATTTTTCTTATTATCAGATAGAAAAATTTATATCTCGCTCCCAACTACTTGAAAAAATATCTTGTTTCTTAGATTTTGTAGGAAATTGAATGCTCTACATACGATAAAAGGTCTCCACGATTTTTTCGTAAACCCAACCGTTTAAAAGATATTAACGGTTGAAGTTTGATTATTTTTGGGAAATTTTTTTATTTCTTATGAATTTTATAACTCAATGAAAAAAATTTTTAAGAATGATGAAACTCATAAGTTTTTGGAGAGGCTTTCTAAGGGTTGTCTAGGAACCTATTTTTCCAAGTACCAAACGAAAAAAAAAAAAATTTTTTTTTGAATCACCCTAGAACACATGTGTTGGCTGAGGAAACTTTTTCTATTTTGAAGGCGGTAATAAAAACTTGTATCAAAATACGAAATGTACTAATGTGAGCAAAAAATAATAAGGCTTTGTTCATAATTTTAAAAATTTTCCAATTTATGTCGTCCCCATAAAAGAAAAAACAATATTCGGCCTTCTGATAATGGAACGGCGACAGTAACATCTCTGACTGGCTCTCAAGCACCGCTACTTTTATTTTATTGACGTGTTGATCATCAGTTGACGGTGATGGCCGCCCTGGCCTTTGATGTTGGCCCTCTTTGAATAATTTGTACCAATCAAGAAGACTTGCTCGCGACAAACAATTATCACCGAAGGCCTTTTTCAACATTCTGAATGTTTCGGCACCAGAAATTTGATTCCACACACAAAATTTAATGGAACTTCTTTGTTAAATAATTTCACTCATCGTAAAAACCGCCTAATACAATTTATGTACTAATGATTATTTTGATGTGACATTTGGCACAGATGTACATAACTGACAGTCATACCAATATATAAAGAAATATATTGCGATGTGTGGGTTTTTGCGCGAGATCCAAAGTAAAAAGTCGTACTATTTTCTGCCCAGCAGCTTTCTGTGGGTGTTTCGTTTGAAATTCTCAACAGAGAGAAGAACCCTTTCTTCTTCTTTTTTAATATATAAAAATATATTTCAATCAATCCAGTATACCGGTCTTAAACTAAGCACCCTCTACTATTCATTCAAAAATTATTGTTTTTGAAGCTCTTCAACTTGGATCAGACAGTTACCATTGCAACTAAATTACATTTATAGTTTACAGATGATCTGAGCTATTTTGGAATTATTAACAGTGATGTCTACAAAAAAAATACAATAAAAATAGTTTAATAATAGAAGAAAATAAATCACATACAAAAAACAGCATGCGGATTTCAAAGAAATTAAACTAATTGCAACAACAACTGCTAAAATACATTCAAAAACACCACATGTGCAGCTGATACAAATTCATGTCAAACACTTTTCAAGGTCAAAGTGCAATTCCCGTTTAGCTAAGCTAAACATAAACTAACTGTGATAATAATTGTCATAATGAAAATGGCAGCGAGCTTGTGCAACAGCTGACTATGACATTCAACGGGCGGCTGTGGCATGAGCGATTATGTGGGTGGAATGGCGACAAACAAGCATTTGTTTGAATATAAATTTGTCAGATAAATACAAATACTTGTATGTACGCACATAAGTATATGCAAATGTATGCATGTGTTTATAAATAAATCGTAACGGTGCACAGCTGCCCCATTAGTGAACACTTTAAAATTCTAAATGATACTTATTTGGGTATGGTCCGAGCTTAACTAAGTGCACACATACCCGCAGCAGCACGGCGTCTGGCAGTGATGATGGGCAGCAGCTAACCTAAGCAGGGTAAATACATACATGTTTAAGTTAGCATGAATATATTCTAATATATGCAGATCCACAAATTCGCATCATTGTGCTTAATTTAAATGCCTTTCACTTAAGCTTCGTTAGCAACAGCATGGAGAGCTTCAATGTGCGTTTGGAAACAGCTGATCTGGCTCGAGCTGGTTATAAATGGCGGTCTGGATTGTGTGGGTAAAAAAAAACTGTTTAATATAACTGAGAGTGATTGAAATATTAAGTGCCTGCACACTCCGGGTGGTTGACTACGAGTATATTACTTCTGCTGTTTGGATTTGCATCACACAAAGGTAAATATTCTCTTTACATATACGTATGTATATAATATACAACACATAAATTTATAGCGATATATACAATTCACAAAAAAATCTTTGCTAAAATTGGGGATAAAATTACAGCAGGATATTATAAATACAAAAGTTTGGTACACATGTTTCCAAAAGGTAGCCTCACAGTAGTAGGGATTTTCGATTTCAAGTTTGTTTCTCGTGTTTTTAATAGCTTGAGAGTTTTAGTGTACTTGGCAATATATAGTTTTGAGTATATAGATTAAGAAGTATACAAGGTGCGTTCCAAAGTAAACAGGACTTTTTGAATCTAGTTCACCCTGGCGGCGCCATCTATATGTCGACTGGTGCGTTAGAATTTACTATCTTTATCGATTGTTCAGTGAGAATTTCATGACATTTCATTGATTGGAAGTGAAGTTATTGCGCTTTAAGTGTCAGTAGCGTGTTAGCGGTACGAAAATGATCTTCGAACAAAGAGCCAACATTAAATTTTGTTTTAAAATTGGTAAAACTTTTACCGAAAACGTTTTAATTGATGAAACAAGTTTATGACGATGATTGTCTATCCCGCAGCAGAGTGCACGAGTGATTTTAATGTTTTCAAAGTGGTCGTGAGGACATAAATGACGATCAACATGTGGGCCAATCAAAATCCGTGATCACCGGAAATTCCATAGAAACTGTGCGTCAATTCATCAAAACTCAGGCGATATCATTATTGAAAATCATGGAAATGGAATTGAACATCTCCAAAACATCGATTTATCGCATTTTGACCGAACATTTGGGCTTACGAAAGGTGTGTACACGGTTTTGTTCCGCACAAATTGACTACATAAACCACTCCCCGTATTCACCTGATATGGCACCGTGCGACTTCGTCCTTTTCAGAAAAATGCATTTGCCCATGAAAGGAAAGCATTATGCAGACGTAGATGGCATTCAAAAGGCTTGCACCGGCATACTGGCGGTCATACCGGCTTACGAGCTAAAACACTCGTTCGATATGCTTTTGGACCGTGCAAAACGCTGTATTGAAGCAGAAGGAGACTATTTTGAATAAACTTTTGAAAAAACTATTTGTTCTGTTTATTTTTTTTAAGTCCTGTTTACTTTGGAACAATCCTTGTACATATGTTATAATACAAAGAGAAACCAAGGAAGTTTGGCAGGAAGGGAATTGGAAAAGTTTTTTTGCATATCGAGCATGCAAAGTAACCACAACAGTTACCCAATACCACAAAATTACGAACATCTCAGGAAAATAGTGTGCTATTTCACCTATAGACTGAGAGCTCAATTTAAATATTCTTAAATTCATGAATGAAGCAAAACTTAGACAGTATGAACTTTCATAAAAATAATTTTGGTAAACAAGTAAGCGTGTTAGGTAGAGCATAAGCTTATGTGTATATACTTATCTCAATATGTCAATAATATCGCGCAATAATGATCATTCATACAACCTGAGTGCTTATCTCTAGTTGCTCTTAGTTTTTACTTTCACATTTTTTATTTTTTTTTTGCTTTGGTTATACTTTGTCTAATATTTCTGTCTTGAACCACCTGCTGTTTTTCGACTTTGTTTTGCGCGATGATCTAATTACTGCCTAATTGCTTGCATGCAAACATATTCACTAAATGAGAGATCAAACATGCTTACTTAGACTACGTTTACCTTGGTATATAGGCGAACGTGCACCAGATCTGTTTTTAGATTGATTTTTGATAAAAACTAATTTGAATTGGTAGCAAGCTTCCAATAGCCGTGATCGTCTAGTGGTTAGGACCCTACGTTGTGGCCGTAGTAACCCAGGTTCGAATCCTGGTCACGGCAATGCTTTCCAGAAGCATTGTCACGGATGGAAGTAATTTTTTTTTTATTTAAATTTTTTTTTAATTTTTTACAGCGCTTGGTTTAAAAGAATCGAAGTTTATGAAAACTTGGTATTTTAAGATTTGGTTGCAGTATTTATTACTTAATCAAATCTGTCTTTTCGTCCGAAAATTCATAATATGTGTAATTAGTATTTAGCGTCTATATCAAACGGCATCTAAATTCTACCATTTTATATATCAACTTAAAAGTTCTCACGGAGGAGCTTTTCATCTTATTTTGTCAAGAAGTCTGTTAAATTAAAGTAAGCTTCCAATCGTCTTGATCAAAGTCAAACCCTTAAATGTCAAAAATCTCAGAGCATCTAGCAAAAATTAAATTTAACAGAAAATGGACTGGTTTCTTAAAATTAGCAAGATGGTTTCATTTATGTCCATATGTTAATTACATAACTTTGTCCAGAATTTAGTGTAAATACTGTACAACTTGAGAAGAAAAAACATGATAGTATTATAAATGACCAAAGAAATATCGTATTCGTATATTATATTTTTGATATTCAAAGAATTTCTGATGAATACTCTTGGTATAAAAAGTAAAAGTAATATTTCAACAGGACATTAACATCAAAGTTATTTCAGTTCATTATTAACATGAAAAGATCTGTTTTATGTATGTATATAGTATATCGGGCTTTCCAATACAGATGCTTGATTTCGAAGTGTCGTTTCGTCCATTTTTAATAAGAGATCTTGAGCATCAATTTATAATCAAGGTATTCTTATTACTAGAAGGATTTTATAACTGTACCCTTTTGAAAAAATGAATCGTTTAAAAAACTCTGCAAATTCTATATGGCTACAAGATATATTATAACATTTGTCAGAGTTCGCACTACTAAGAAGCACTCCAAAGTTAACATTGTCTGCGAAAGCTGGCCACAGAGAGGTTCCTTACTTAGCTTACGGTAAACTTATTTAAGGGATTATAGTAACTTGCGATTTTAAAACAAAAAAACAAAAAAACGATATTTTGGAAATGTAATTTTACAATTAAACTTTCGCGATATATATAAATGTCCCTGAAATACGACAAAACTTTTAGCTGTATTCATTGCTTACTTTGGGGGTAACAGTCGCTAAAGTTAGTCGTGTTTCCATGATCTTGGCGATTTTTGTTTCTTAAAACCTCACATTTTGTTTCTTATTCGTGAATTCTTGGTAAAACACAATACTCTAACTATTTTCCAGCCTTCATATGCACCAAACATGGCCTTCTATGTCTTTTTCCTACATTCAGAAATAACAAGAACCTTCAAGGACTGTCGTGTCATCTTTTCACAAAAAACGACTTTCTTTGGGGAAGGCGCCATTTTGCCAAATACAAAATCCTTACGGGTCTTGCGTTACCTGTATTACCTGTATTCATCTATTTTATTTACAATTTGCTTTTTTTATGATTTAGAATAATTTTAAGCAGAAAAATCTTCATCACCCGCAGACATTTATAATCGGAGTTCCTCCTGCAGTGTTGCTAAGAGCTAAAGCGAATCCAAAATTTTTCCAAATTCATCACCGTTTACTAAAGTACAGTAAATTTTGTAAATGGACATTTTTTTATTAATTTAATAAACAGAATTCCGGTCCAAAAAAATTAACAAAAAACGCGTTTTTTTTCTGACTTTGGTATTGGGAAAGAACTATACCGTTATACTTCCTAACTCGAATCGAAAAAATCCAAGAAAAAACTTAAAATTATTGAAGGAAATTGTATGAAATTTGACTTCTATTGCCTTTTCAAGAGTTCGAGTTATTAAACTTCGAGTAAGCTCAGGACATAGGTCCGTTCAAAGTCGTGTTGCGACGGAACTAACATACGGATCGAAAAAACATTTTACCAACATATTCTATACAATTTAAAAAAATCGATTTTTTAAAGAAATTTTAAAAGAGGACCCTCTTAAGTTGATCCTAGCGGATAAAGATTATTTTATATGAATAAAACAAAATATACATATTTATACCAAAAACAGAAAATATACTCGTACTGTTATTATTAATTAAAAATGCGGTGAAATGTCATACCATTACCAGGAATAACATATTTCCTTATTTACTAACATTTTAGAAATAATATGACTCTAATTTTTTGGTCAACACTGTATCATACATTAACATTTCGAAATTTCAGTTATGCCTTGAGAATATGTTGCTGCATGCAACAATACGAAATCATGTTCACTACTATTGTAGTTAATAACAACAATAGTAATGGTGTTGCGTTGTAGTTGTTTATTATTACAACAAGTTCATCCGCCCCACTCAATGTCTTTTGTGTCACGTCAGACGTTTATAGTCGCAATTTATGCGACAATCAAAATGCATTTTACCCACACCTACAGCAGGAACCTGTATATGTAATATACTATATACAAACATATATACATTATATAGAAAATGTTGCTTTCTTGCTGTTCATCATAATCTCAGCGTTGCCGTCACGTTCGCTCCTTTCTTTCAAGTCATTTAGATTTATGTATATTTGTGTATATTATTTAAATAGTTGTTGGTATTTGTAGTTGTTATTTTGTGTACTGCCATTTCATTATATTATTATTGTTTCGTTTGTTTTTTTTTTTTTTTGTTTACTTGTTTGTTTCTGATTTACTCTAATAAATCAAAGAAGTCAAAAGGGAAGTGAAAGTTCATTTCCCCTGGAGACTTTCGCGAGACTTTGTTTGTTGTTATTATTATACAACACGCTTGTTATTTTGCTTTTGCTGTTTCGTCGCCTTAGCGCTTTATTGCATTTCCGTTGTGACGCCGCCAACGTGTTGTTGTTGTTGCATTTTTCCTATTAACTAGCGTGCCACAAATTGTTGCATGAAAATCATCAATTTCCACGCAGAACACCTTTATGGGCGTATTGTTCAGTTGTGTGACTATTATTTCTCGCCAAAACTATTGTTGGTGCTTTGGCAGGCAATGTCATGAAGGACACAAAACAAATGTCATTCAACTTGAGTTGAGTTCAAATGGCATGGCAAATATTGACAAGTCTTTTTTTATTGCTTTTGGGGGAAAACTTGGAAAAAAAAAAACGATTTTTGCGGTTAGGAAAGTTTTTCAGAACAGAGTCAGAAAATTCGATGATGAAAGAAAACACTTTTATCATACAAGATAAAACTGAGAGGGTACACAAAGATCGTAGACTATTCGGCGAGTACGTAGCAACTCGGACTGAGGCATGGAACGAATTGGCGCATTTTAGGTCGGCATCTTCAATTGAAAGCATACAAAATAGGTCTTAAGCAAGAACTGAAGCCGTTCAATCTTCCCAAGTGACGTCGCTCTGTTCTATGAGCTCTTGAAAACTTCCAAGAAGATCCGACGCTATCGAACGAAACTTTTTTCAGCAATAAGACCCATTTCTGACCCAATGGGTATGTAAACATGCAAAATTTCCGTATTTTTGACGAAAAGATACCTGAAGAAATTCAAAAGCTGCTACGATAATCGACTATTTGATGCCTGAAATTGACGATCGCGATTTCTGCGGCTCTTAGTTTCAACAAGACGGCGCCACTTCTCACACACCGCAACATTTGAAAAAGATAATCTTCAAAAATTTTCAAATGACTATAACCATTCCCCTTGTATGTTTTCTGGTATTATCTCCAACTTTAAGGACCTGAAGAATCAGCCCAAACATTTTCGCGCGACGTGTTTCTGTAAGTGGTGCATGCCGAAAAATCAGCAGCAGGGGTTGCGGCGAGTGAAAGCCAAGAAAATTTGAACATGTGTGAAAGTGACTCCCAATTTTTGAATAACGTAATCACATGTGAAGAGTCATGTATCCTTGAGTATGATCCCGAGACAATGAGGCAATCTTCCGAGTGGTACACGCGTCTACTCGCCCAAAAAAGTGAAGAATGAGCAAATCCAAAGTGAAAACGATATTCATTGTCTTTTTTGACATCGAAGGCAACAGCCACCATTAATTTGTTCTTCCTGGACAAACCGTCAACGCAAAGTTTTACGTGGAAGTCCTGAAGAGACCCAAACGAAAGGTCAATCGGACATCGCTCTGCGTTTCTAGTGAACAGCTACCTAACCAAGGCTGGCATACCAATGCTTCCGCCGCAGCCCTACAGCCCAGATATGACCCCCGGACTTTTTTGTTTCCTTGAAAGTCAAGAATTTTGAAACGACAGAGGGGATCCAAGCAGCATGCACCTCCGCTCTCAAGGCTATTCCCGAGAATGCTTTCCGTGACGCCTTCAATGCTTGGAAATCGCGCTGGCAGTGCTGTATCGACGCAGAGGGAGCCTATTTTGAAAGTTTTTAAAGAATTGTAACGATTGGTTAAATACATTTTTTTAAATCGACTCCGCCCTATTACTTTTTGGGCCCTGTATTTTTTTTTTTAATAATCGCAAAAGTGCGAATGTCAAGTATAAACCTCGGATAGATTAAATTTTCGATAATAAAGTTTTAAAATGAAAGAGAACAGGAAGAAGGAAATAATAATGATGATTTATTGTGTATTCTTTTCGAATATAAGTCTTAACTAGCGAATATTTATACCCTGCACAGGGGGTTTTAAGTGTGCCACGTAATTTGACGCAATCAGAGGAAAGAATTGGAGATATCGATCTGAAAGTTTGTGCTTTTCTTCTCAAGAAATTAGCAGCTACTGTATTTATCGGAATCGCTGATAGCTGCCATAAAAAGTGACCGATCACGATCAAGAAAATGTTTTTCTTATCAGAAGTTAACTTTTTTCTTCTACGAATTATGTGGTTCAAAAATCCGCCTTGACTTAGAATACAAACTACAATATTATCTCAGTGTGCTATCATTTCATCCATGCATTTTCAAGACTCTGGATTGAAAAAAATTAATTTTTGAGTTTTGATAAAACATTGTTCGGAAAGCACTGTAAGGAAAACCAATACACATTCAATGGTTAGTTACTGGTTATTTACTAGTTAGCTACTGGTTAGTAGCACTACAAAACTTTATGAAATTGCTTAATGGCTGTTGTCGGCAGAAAATCGCCCAAAGCGCCCTAAAAGTCAACAGTCAGTTACTCTTTTAGTAAGAATTTGTTTGAGATGGATTTGGAATTATGTGTTATCATTTACGACCTCGAAAACAGCAAAACAATGAACAATTGGAAATCGAAATCAAATTCAGCCTAATTGATGGGCCAAAGACTTTTCCGCCCACGAAGTAAATTTTGGCTGTAAACAAAATAAGAAAATGTTTGAAGAGACGTACATACGTCTGCCCTTTTGAAAAAAAAACAACTCTAAGCCGACTACTTTTGAAAAAAAAGTTGCTGAGTTCCAAACTTATGCCTACAGAAACATATAATCCACTATAATCTAAAGTAAGCAGAGTAATGTAATTACAACCCCTCGCTCTACCTCACGTTGCAGCCTGAGCATTATAGGAGAAGTGTCTTATGTAACCTAAAGGTCTTCAAATGCTTTCTAATTATCTGACTTTCAGAGAATGCCTTCAATATTTATTTGTGTATGACATACATAATTTTTATTTTAATTACAATTTTTAATTAAAAACGCTAATATAACTTAAGTCACAGCGTTTTGGGATTCAAAAAAAAAAAAAAAATTAAATGAAAAACGGTGCTACGAGCATTATTCCCGTTCCACAATAACTTATTTCCACACACAAATAAATACATAAATGGCACATACAACCTTTTCGCAAATTTATTACAACAAAATACAAAATGTTTGCAACACGGCCGAAAGGACAAATGCATAACCCCATACAATTCAATTTTATTTTTTACACTGTGAAAAATCCTTATTTATATGTATGTTCTATGTATATACTGCACCATTGTGAAAAAATGCGAGTGTCAACCGTCAACATCATGAATGTGTTTGATGGCACGACCCTGAATTTGCCACCAACATTCGGATAAAATGCACACATACAATAGTCACACATTCGCAAACATATGTATGCGTGTATATGTGCGTTAGAACGACTCTTTATGCTCGATAGCGACCGCTTGTATGTTCGAGTGCACAAATGTTTAATTTCAGTTAAGGTCTCGCCGCATGTCTCGTTGATCGTTTGGGTTAAGTCAAAAGGCACGAGGTTATGGGGTGCTCCAATAATCATTTATATTAAAAAAAATGTATGCACGGACAGCGGAGCACACATGTGCTTGCAGCATTCAGAGTTGCTTTTTTGTTTGCCCATAATTGTTTGGCGCGTCGGAAAGCTTTGATTAAATGTAAATTATATTTATACTATACGCCCACACTCACGCACACATACAAACTTATTGTAATTTTATGTTTTGTGTACAACGGCAAACTTTTTCATACTTGTAATCAGCAAAGAACAGTAAAAAAAAATTGTGATTGCGTTGTTATGTCGATTTTCACCACGCAATGCTGATGACGATAATGACGACAATGATGATGATGTTGGTGATTAAGGTAAAAACGTCCCCGATGATCTACCTTCATCAATTATTCTGGTTCTCTATTCAAATATGTATTTTGGGGCACTTTAAATTTCTATTTATTAACACAATTTTTCAAATCACTGTTAGTAGGTCTAGTGGCAAAACAGATACAGTCCAATAGAAGTATTTGAAAAATCTTTATATTAGGTATATCTGGGCTCAGGGAAATGCGTACCCGATTCAACCCATTTTTAATATATATAAAAAAAACTATTGTCAGGAAAGGTTTCTGTCCGAATTTCCATTGTATACCCTATACATTGGCCGATATTTTCGGTTAAAAGTCAGCTACAGATACTGGGTTCGACACAAAGTGGAGCAAATTTTGGTCATAAGTTGCATACTTTGAAAGAATTATATAAATAAAAAGAAGAATGTCACATACTAAATTTAGTCGAAATCGGTCGGTTGGTACCCGAGATATGGGATTTCACCAAAAAGTGGGCGACGCACAAACATCATCGAATTTTTACACCGGCTCCCCTAAAACCATATCATGCTATCATGGAGGTAAGATGTAATGCCTCTGGCGTATTGACTTGTTGCGCTTTTAGTAGCTTTTAACCGTATATGGGGAGTGAGAGGGGTTATCATCCGATTTCACATATTTTCACACTGTCGGTAGAAGCTCGTATATTTGCACTGAGCATATTTGATTGTTATAGCTTTAGTAGTTTAGGAGATATGTACAACAAACTTATTAGAGGGCGGGGCCACACCCACTTTTTCAGAAAATTTTTCCCTCGGGTGCCCCTTACTACTACGGTCCAACGATCCAAAAGCCAACATATTGCAAGGTTCTTCTTTTCTACTACTTCTTATGCCTTTTCAATAATCCTGGATTTCGTTGAATTTATAATTTACGAAGGTTTAGCAAGAATTAAGCAAATAAATGGCTCACCTCCACATTTGTTATATAGTAGTCTACAGCATTTTCTCGGTAATCCTTTCTGGTACGAATCCCTTGCACTATTCTTATTTTTACATCGAAATACAATTCTTAATACGCACACAAGCAAAATGTTCATTCAACTTCCAATATTGTCCCACAATTTAATATTTTATCCACCACCAACACTTTGTTTTCACTATTTTAAACGACATTTAAAACATGTTGCTTTTCACATTTTTACAAATATTTCCATACGTTCACACCAATTATTTGCACAAATGTTCACTTAAATCGCACTATGTTTATTTCTTTAAATTATTGATGAATTTACTATTTTGTCTAACGCACTTTTTCTTAATGAAACTTGTTTATACCTGCACCACAGAAGTAACGGTGCGCACTCAGTGCATTTGCATGCATTGCCCACGGTTGCGCTGAGAGTCATTCTTCTGCTCTCATAGATTTTATTGCTTTTGATTTGAAACAGTTGTGACTTTTGTTTTTTTTTCATGCTTGTGCCAAAGGAAAATGGTGCAGTATAAATTTACTCGACTTTGTCATTTAAACAAAGAGAATATTTGCTTAAAGAACAAGTAAACATATTTTATTACTACGTTATACATATGTACAAATATTAATTTAAAGTAATATTCAAGAGATGCCTTTGTTTGCGAATAATGAGTGTGGTTATTATCTGATTTTAACTATTTTCATAGTATATTATGATTTATACTAAAAGGAGGCAAGTTTAGTTGAGTTAGCTTCAGCGGTTTGGAAGATATGTACACACATTTAATCATTTGGGTGGTGACAAAAATGTGAGCAAGTTTCTGCCAATAATAATGGAATCTTAAAATATTATGATGATTAGTTCGATATTTTGAGTCTACCTAGAATGTTAAAGACACCCAAATATTGATCGTAATTGTAAGTTTCGGCGATTGACTGAGTAGCCTGAATCAGATGGGTATCAATGGAGGTTGAGGAAAATTGTATTTTTCGTTGAAAATTGCCAAGAGGCAATGCTAAATATTTGAGAAGGGTTTTGTTTTAATGGAGGTATGTATATAGAATAAGAAGAAAAAATAGTTTTCGAAAAGCCTGTTGTAATAGTGAAGATACGACTGTATTAAGGTGAATATGAAAATTTTACTTTATAAAAGAAAAAATGCATTCTTCATAAAGTAAATTACACCAAGCTATATAGTTTGTGAAACTTACTAAAAAACAAAAACAATTTCTACAGTATTTTATAAATGTTCTAGCATAACCTTTTCTACTATTTTCCTTACCCACAAACGAATTTAATTTCATTCAATGGAATACCAAAGTACTCATGAATTTGTTACAACATACAACAATGTATGTATATAACGGGTGAGCCAAGTAGAGGTACTTTTTCAATAGCCTTTCTTTGTGCCTTCGGTTTGGTCAACTTATGGTCAATACCCATATTTAGACGCAGCATTCATTCCTAGATATTATTCGACCAAATAGACCACGTTCAGCACGCAGAAAAAGCGTTTAAAATGCAGCTAGTGCAAATTTTAGTTAGCGATGAGGCCCATATCTGGGTCAATGATCAAAAATGATGCCGGTGAGAGCCTTGATAACCGGCTCTTTGATGCCTAAAATTGATTTTGAATTGAAATTGAAGCTCGTGATCTGGACGAAATTTGGTTTCAACAAGATGGCACTACTTCTCACACATCGCATGGTTATTGGTCACCAAGATCGTGTGATATCACACCGTTATCCCTTTTCTGCAGGCCTTGGAACAAAACATTACGCGTGTCAGTCGCCAGTTATCAGTCGAAATGCTCGAACGAGTCAGAGAAAATGAGAAATTAATTTTAAAGTTTCTGTGTTTTTTTTTATTTAAAGTAGGGAATCTCGAAATGGATCACCCGTTTCAAGTGCACGCACAGCTTATTTTTATTGCGGGCAAATAAATTTAAATTTACTTTCCGAACCAAAAATATTTATTTCGTATATTCGAGTAGAATAAATATTTGCTTCAACCACAAAAGAACAACAGACTTACTGGAATCCGAAAAGCTCAATGAAAGTACTTGATTGCATGCATATTTGCATAATACATACGTACATACATATATAAATACATACTTACACACACATATACATACCCATAAGTACATATTTACAGCCGTATGCAGTTACACGATTTAACTGCAGCACCATATACAAACATATATGCATTTGCATATGGAGAGGCGATTACTTTTAAGCGTTGAAATACATGTGTATTAGGGAATTTGCGCATCGAACACACACAAACACATATAGGAGATTATCGAGAAATGACGAAACAGAGGCAATGTTTCATTTTATTGACGTTGTAAGATTAGAGACATGACAGGAAATTGACAGATACGTGATTTCACCGAATCCTGTGCGTTCAAACGTTCACACATACATGCAAATAAATAGATACATGCATGTACTGGATATTCGTATGCGAAGTGAGTTAGTGAAGAGACGTGTTTTTTCTGGTGCTCCGTTTATGGCACCAAGTTCGGTAGGAAATAATTCAAAATTACTTCCTAAGCGCGCGGAAATACACACAGTGTCCGCAACAACTCAACAAACAGAAATTGGAGCATCAAAAAGCTATAAAAGCGGTGAGTGTTAAAACACTTAATAAATATCTAGCTATTTGGGAGAAGGATCGCACAAAAGGGAAATCGCGAAGAGCGCATTTTCTTAGCTCTCCCTTTACATACCTACTTGGATCCCACAACCCACAATCCACACAAAGAGGAATTCCTGGGGATTACACCTTGAGGAATTTACGAGAAACAGCTGCACTAGTGGACTGCTATAGGAATAGCTGAGGAAATGTCAGCTAAACCTAAAGCAGCACATACCATTACTGGTACTAAGGAGGATCATAGTCCGTTCACAAGGAGCAATAAGACCCCCGATCACCTGATCGACAATGCGCTCAGTTGTTAAAAGTCGCTACACCAACTACACAAGAAGTGACCCCAACAAACACTGTCTCGCACGATGTGACCGAATTAAATAGCGTCACAATGCCAACTAAAAAGCTAGCGCAGCCGATCTGCCAATACAAGGCACCACTAGCAGCGAAAATGCAATAAGTGTGAGCGAAGGAGAGAGCGCACTTACTGAGCTGGGCATACTGATAGAAGAGCTAATCGCGCTCACCCATGGCCAAAAACAAAGGCATGTTAACCAACACATGCGTAACATAATTGATAAGATCTCGCAACTGCAAAACAAGCAGTAGCAGAGGTTAGAGAGTCGGCTATCCACCGAATCGCCCAGGCGAAAAGAGGTCGCAGTACTCTCACTGAAGAACCAATGGGGAGGAGCAGACCCTACAACAAAACAAACGGTCATGCATCAATTCGCCAAAAACACGAGCAAGAACAAGTTTAATTGGCCAGTTCAAACAATCAAAAATAAGTTCTCAAATGTATGAAGCCACGGCAAAGTCGCCAACAAGAATATTAAGTACGCAGCTAGCGAAAGGGCCTGATAATAAGGCAACAACAAATAATCCAATGGAGGAACAGTGGAATGTAGTAGCTAAGAAAGCCAACCAGAAAGCAGCAAAATTACCAAAAACAAAACCACAAGCGATATTAATTTCAAAAGTGGGGACCTTTCCTATGCGGAAATTCTAAGGAAAATCAAGTCCGACTCAGCGCTCAGCGGATTCGGAAATAATGTCACTAAGATACGTAAAACGCAAAATGGTGAAATGTTGCTACAACTAAGCGGAACTGCGATCCCAACCGACTCCCAGGAGAACATGAAGAAGTGTCTAGGGGATCAAGCCCA
Organism: Bactrocera zonata; assembly: GCA_037783105.1. NCBI lineage: Eukaryota > Metazoa > Arthropoda > Insecta > Diptera > Tephritidae > Bactrocera > Bactrocera zonata. Next base: position 480,877 of record JBAWJQ010006015.1, on the reverse strand, counting down.
CATTAAACTGCTGACCCAGGAGATCCTACTGGAGTGCAAAGACATTGATGAGGTTACAAGCAAGGAAGAAGTTCTTTACGCCCTGCGGAGAGAATTAGGTAACACTGATCTGACGATCTCAACAATTAAGAACTTAAGAAAATCCTATGGAGATACCCAAACAGCCCTCATTAAACTCCCGGTTGAGGCAGCTAGACAGCTTCTACTGACTAGAAGGCTGAAAGTTGGATGGGTAAATTGCCGTATTCGAGAATACAGGCAACCACAGCGGTGCTTTAAATGCCTCGATTATGGACACACTGCAAAAACCTGCACAAATGAGGACAGGTCCAGACTCTGTAGAAGATGTGGCGAAGAGGAGCACCAGGCAAAGGACTGCAACAACAAGCCAAAATGTTTGCTCTGCCTGAAAGCCGGTTCAAAGGAAATCGATCACTTTACTGGAAGCGTCAGGTGTCCAGTATATAAGAAGGCAGCTCAGCAGGTAACATGAGATTTCTACAACTGAACGCAAACCACTGTAAAGCGGCTCATGACTTACTAAAACAGTCAGTTGCCGAAAAGCAAATAGATGTGGTTCTACTAAGTGAACCATATAAAATCGGACAAGGCGTAACCTGGATAAGTGACACTCGAAATAAAGCGGTTATATGGAAATGTAACCCTAACTATGCGCAACTGGAAGCACCCTTCTCTTCAGATGGTTTTGTCCGAGCAACATCTAATAATATTAATATATATAGCTGCTACTTACCCTCGAGCCTCAACGACGAGGAATATCGTCGTATTATCGACAACCTAGTGGCCGATGCCAGATGCAAAACGAAAGTTATAATAGCTGGTGATTTTAATGCCTGGGCTATCGAGTGGGGATGCAAAAACCAACAGCAGAGGTAAAACCTTACTAGAAGCTTTTGCTTCCCTTGATCTGGAGCTTTTAAATGCAGGCAACCAATGCACATTTAACAAAGATGGCCGACAATCTGTGATAGACCTAACGTTCGTACACTCAAGCTTAGTTCGCAAATCTCACTGGGAAATTAGTGATCATTACACTTTTAGCGATCACTATGCAATCATATTCGAAATAAATACCGCACACGAACGACAGCGTTTACCGACCCTAAAAAGAAGTAACTGGCGACCCTCAACGTTCGACCCAGACCTTTTTGAAGAAGTCTTCAGGCTAACTTCTCCTCCCGACAATCTGTTGTCGGCTAACAAAGCTGCTCACTCGATTATGAGCTGTATTAAAAGTGCATGCGATGCTTCCATGTCTAAGTTATCTCGACGCAAATACCATTCCCCGGTGTATTGGTGGAATGAGACGATCGCCGGGTTACGTAAAGAATGCCAGCAAGCAAGGCGATTATACCAAAGGTCACGAGGTACACCTGTATACACCACTCTCCAAAAACATTTTAAGGAGAAAAGAAAACTGCTAAAGCAAGCAATTAAAAAAGCAAACAGGAATGCTTCCTTAAACTGTGCGACGATGTCGAAAACAACGCTTGGGGACTCGGTTACAAAATGGTAATGGGGAAACTCCGCACTGGCGGGCAAATGCCAACCTCCCCCTCAACAGTTGAGAGAATTGTCTCGGTCCTCTTCCCTATCCAACCCCCACTCCATCAGGAGATCGTGAGAGTACCACAAACCCAGGTTATCCCGGCTGTTTCGAATGAAGAAGTCCGAGAAGCATGCAAACGGTTAAATCCATCTAAAGCCCCGGGACCAGATGGAATTCCGAATATAGTGTTAAAAACAGCGATTGATAGAAACGTAGACCCCTTTCGAACTATGTATAATACATGCATCCAGGAAGGCCGCTTTCCCACCATATGGAAAAGGCAAAACCTGATACTATTACCCAAACCTAACAAACCTATGACCGAACCGTCCCACTTCCGGCCCCTTTGCATGTTAGACTCCGCTGGAAAGATCCTGGAGCGGATCATACACCAACGGCTAAATAAGGCAATTGACGATGCCGGTGGGCTATCACCCAACCAATTCGGATTCAGGAAGGCAAGATCCACAATTGCAGCTGTAAACTTAGCAAAGACCCTGGCTGAACGAGCTATAAGCGGGAAAAGATGGAAAGGAGGTACAATACAGTACGGTATGGTTGTAACCCTGGATGTAAAGAATGCCTTTAACTCGGCATCCTGGCACAGTATATTGAGCGCACTAAAAAGCTTCTCCGTGCCTCTATACCTTTATAACATAATAGCAAGCTATTTCGAGGATAGAACTTTGAGCTACATCACAAGTGAAGGCTCTAAAAAATATAAAGTCTCTGGTGGAGTACCCCAAGGATCTGTTCTTGGGCCGCTACTATGGAACGTCATGTACGATGGAGTACTGCGACTAAAAGTACCCAAAAACGTGCATATTATTGGGTTCGCAGACGATATCGCTGTTGTGGTTATAGCAAAACATGTACAAGATATAGTTTCGATAACCAACAGAACAATAGAATTAATAAGCGACTGGCTCGAAACTAACGGACTGAACCTAGCGGAGAGCAAGACTGAAGCGGTACTCATTACTGGCAGAAAAGTCCGTGAAGTTGCCACGTTCAATATAAAGGGTGTAAGCATTACGACAAAACCGGCAATTAAATACTTGGGAATCATGCTTGATGCAAGGATGTCCTTTAAGGAGCACTTAGCGTACACAGGGGAAAAAGCTACAAAAGTGTGCAGAGCCTTGACCCGGTTAATGCTCAATACCCGTGGGCCAAAGCAAAATAGAAGACGACTATTAGCTGGTGTACTAAAGTCAGTAGCGCTGTACGGCGTCCAGGTATGGGGAAAAGCGCTAGAAGTAAAATCATATCGCCGTGGCCTTTTTTCGATATATGCCACTTGCGCGCTAAGAGTATGTTCTGCGTTCCGCACAGTATCGGAAGATGCTGCTCTAGTTATTGCAGGCTTACACCCTTTAGACCTCCTGGCCAAGGAGATTCAATGCTGTACAAATGACTGGTTACCGCAAAATACATTAAAAGAAATAGCAAGAGCAGAGACAGTAGATCAATGGCAAAAACGCTGGGAGGAAAGCGGAAACGGGCGGTGGACATTCCGACTGATCCCCAATGTCGAACCATGGTTAAATAGACCACACGGTGAGGTAGATTTCCACCTAACTCAAATTCTCACAGGACATGGCTGCTTCAAAGCATACCTAAAACGATTCGGACATGAAGATAACGACACATGCGATCATTGCGGAGGTGATACCGTCGAAAGCGTAGAACACTCATTTTTCTATTGCCCGAAATATAGTCATGAGAGGCAGCACTTAAAAAATGCGTTCGGTGTGGAGCCAACTCCTGATAACTTGGTAAACCAAATGGTCGAATCAGCAGAGAAATGGAAAGCGGCTAGCGAAGTGGCAGCAAGGGTCATGAAATCCCAACGTGCTAGCGAACAGCGGCGGAGAAGAGAGGTGTTAAATATAACGAACAACCACGACCCAAACACACTAACATTGACGTGACGGGAAGGGTGGGCGACGAACACTGTACAAGGGGGGTTATTAGACCAACAGAGGTGGGGCCAAGTAAATGCAACTTGTAACTGACTGCATTTTGACCATCACGTACGCATGAGTGTCACTCAACCATCCTCCCGACGTAATACTTGACGGTGGTACCGGGGGGAACGGTACAGGACAGTAGGAGGTTTAGTTTGGATTAAAGTTCCACACTGACTTGGGGTCCAGGCTTTCGATGCTTCCTCCTCGTAAAAAAAAAAAAAAAAAAAAAAAAAAAAAATGCATGTACTTGCACATATAATATATGAAATCGGACTAGCGCAAGCATGTAACGGTATATGCGTGCAATTGTTTGAGTATTTGCGCAAATTTTCTGGGATTACGATTAGACTTGTTAACAGACTTAAGAGTTTAATTCAAAAATAATAAATGCAATAAAATAATAAAGCGTCAGCAAATATAATCCGTGAATATGATGAAGGGTCTGAGATTGATTTAGATTTTAATTGAAGAACCAATGATAGGATTTAAGCACCAAAAAATACTCTGACTGATTTAACAAAAGCAAACCGAAGTTGAAAAAACAGATAACACCTTAGAGTAGTTTTAAAGATAAGTTATAATTGGAAACCTTATAAGTTACCAACGTTCATAACTTAAAACTCAAGCACTTAAAAGAAAGAATTAAGGTTAATTTTCTGTTTATCATACCAATTCATCAAAAATGCTCCATTTGACAGTTGAGGCCAGACTGTTCCTTCAATAAAAAATTTTAGTTCGCGGGTGCCAATCTGTCAAGCTAATTGGAATTTTCGACTACCAGTTAATTTAATATGACCAATTTATATAATTCAATACCGAAAGCTGCGTCAAGTTCGGAAAGGACCTCTCGGAGGCTACTCCCTATCGTGCGACTTCTTCAATCTGCTGCTGGAGAAAATAATTCGAGCTGAAAAGCTGAATAGAGGAGGTACAAGCTTCTACTACTACCGTGTGCCGATGACATCGACATTATTGGCCATAACAACCGCGCTGTTAGTTCAGCCTTTTCCAGGTCGGTCAAAGAAGCGAAACAAATGGGTCTGATAGTGAACGAGAGCAAGACGAAATAACTCCTGTCATCAAACAAACAGTCGTCGCACTTGCGACTTAGCTCCCACATTTCTGTTGACAGTCATACATTCAAACATTTTGAAAATTTCGTCTATCTTGGAACTAGCACTAACACCAACAGCATCGTCAGCCTCGGAATCTAGGCAATTGAGAAGTAAAGTCCTCTCTCGACGAACAAAGACCAAATTCTACAAGTCACTTAACTTCCCCGTCCTACTATATGGACGATGAATTCCGAGGGAAATGTTCTGCGGAAGATATTATTAACGGCAAATATCGCAGTCGATGGAACGATGAGCTGTACGAGATATATTCTTCTTTACTGACGTAGACACCGCTTACGCGATTATATCCGAGATATACGACAATATTAACATAGTTCAGCGATTAAGAGACACCATGCCGGCTAGATTATGCCGCACAAATGGATGAAGATAGTCCGGCTCTGAGAGTATTCGAAACAGTACTCGCCGGGGGAAGCAGAGGAAGAGGAAGACTTCCATTCCGATGAAAAAACATCTTCGACCATAACATTCTCAACAGAAGCAAGCGGCTTTTTCAACGCAGCTAAAAAAATTTCACTGTAGATGAAGTTTTTAACAGGGTCAACCCGTATGACGGCGGTTTGTTTTTAGTTTTTTTTCAGAATTTTTTACAGTGAAATGAAAAAACACAGAGCTGCCAAACTTTTGCTAAATATTGATTTAGCCGTTAGCTATAATTCCGAAATTTTAAAACTGAAAATATTTTGTTGATTGCAAGTTTATGTCGCTCCAATAACAAGAAGAAAAAAGATAAGCAAATGGCGTCTATATTCCAGCAGATCGGCTAACATAAGATAAAAAAATAACAAATTGCATATTAAGGGGTTACATGGGTTTACGGAACACTGAAATTTATTTTTTTTTAACCAAAACATGTATTTTTCCACTGTAGATGATCCTGTAAGGAGTATCCTGCCGCATTTTTTTGAAACCGCATACGGATGACCCAATTAATAAGCGAAACGGCAAAATCTGCGCCCAAAGCAAAAACTACCAGGTAGTGGCTTAAACACAAGCTTCCTGGTTTCATAGTTGCAGATGATTGAATGCTTGAAAGGGAAGATTTGAAACCATTGAACTTCAGTTCATAACCCATCGATTATCCCACAGAAATTTGTAGACTAAAAATATCTTCATAACAAGTAGAATCCTCAATACCAATAGAAACTATGCCTGCTACTATTGATCAATGGCCGAATAGTTTGAAGACTTGTGTCAAAGCAAAATGTTTAAAATAAATATTTGATAATGACAAGTAGTTGTAACAGAACTTATGGCAGAACTATAACATAGAGAAATGTTGGTCTAATTTAAAATAAGGAAAATATTTGAGATTTTTTTTTTAATTATGCGGCATTTGAGCGGCTTTATATTGAGTTTTGCTTTCGATGTATCCTCCCAGACTCTCACTTTTTCTATCAAGTCATTTAAGGACATACCTCTCAACCTGTTAGTAATTCAAATCTTCAATAATCACTAGACAAAATAAAAATTTTTCTCAGGGCATATTTAAAACATTCACAAAAAACTACTTGTTTTGAAAATTTTATTCTATAAAATACTAAAACCTATGCTTCGACTTTATTTTCATAAAAAATATATCACTATCCTTATCAGTAGTTAATAAATCATTTTGTTATAGCCTTATGTTGTTTTTAAATTACCGTTTTAACCTATTTAACAAAGCAAAACAAAGAAAAATATTATTTTTTACGCACCATTTTCTTCACTTATTTTATTCACGCAAATTGCCGCCAAAAGTAGGCCAAAAATACTATGGATAAAAACGACATGAAAATTACGTTTTACTAGCAAGGAAACAAATTTTTACTACAAGCACTAGAGGCTCTACTACAAGCTGTACAATCAGTCGCACCAGTCATGCGTATCGGCTAACCAAGCAGGCTGCCAGTTTGTCTACTTGCCGCACGACCATTTAAATGTCTCCGAGCAGTCTCATTTTGGCAATAAAAACAAGCTCTGCTAGCGGTGGTGGTGGCACATTTAAAGGAGTCGCTAGTAGGCCTTGTGTGGGTGATATGCTATCAGACACGCACGAATAAGCAAAGTACCGTTAGCGCTATTTTCTACTGTCACACACACACACAGAAATACAGAAGGAAATGCAAAGATAGCAGGAGGTTAAAGGACTGTGAACTGGCAAAAGTCTGTTTTGCTTGCCTTCAACAAATGCCTCAAATGCTCAGCATTTTTTCTACGATTTTCAGCTCGCAAGCCTACAAATACATGCTTACCTATACATACATCTATATGTTGATGTGTGTGTTTCCACGTTTATTTAAATTTCTTTTTACTGTGAAAAGTTTTTTCCTTCGCTGTACGTGTCATACCTCTCCAGGCATATTTCTGTGCGCATCGCATGGATAATTTGCTTAGCTGGCACTTGAGCGATGGAAACAAGATTTTATTTTATTATTGGTTTATGCAGCACTTCAACAGAGATTTTGTAAATCTATATATATATATAATAGCAGGTATGTAAGTGTGTGCGCATTCATATCTGTCAAAACAAGCTGACTTCTCACATCAGTGAACGCCATTGAAGCATGAAATTCTTATAGAGAAGGAAATAATTTTCACAAAAATAAATTTGAGTATTGATTCAATCAAGTCTTGTAAAGAGAACTATTGAACACAAAAATTAAGTAATAATTTTATTCTATAAATAAAAGAAGGCTCTACCAACTCTATAACACTGTTGAAGCTATTTTTAATGACAGTAATAAACTTACAGAAGCAGATGCACACGAAATATTTTCTCTAACTAAAGATTTTGAATCGATTCTATGATAATCGGAGAATACTGAGACGATACCGTATAAGTAACCCTTCATGAGAGAGAGTGATATTAAATCGAAAGGAAATATGCACGACTGAATTACTATTTCCATAGTAAATTTCCGGATTTGGCAACCCTATTGTTGCTATCTGACAACTTACAATTTTATTGTAAAGTTTGACATTTTTGTTGCAAAGATACTAGGAACGTTTTCACATACGAACGCTGTTCGTGTTGTTTACAGTAACCTAAAATATACTTCTCGACCAAAAAATGAAATTTAATAGCGAACATTTTAGCCCGATTTTGTCTTACAACTTTCGACAAGGACTAACTCAGCAAGATCGAAGAACTTAACTCAATTTTTGACAATGAAGCTCTATTAAGGACCAAAGTTTATAGAAGGTATATAAATTTAACAAAGGTCGTAGATCATACCAAGACGAATTTCATGAAGGTCGTTCAAAATTAGTTGTTGTTCCGGAAAGTAATGATGCTGTGCGCAAACTAATATTGCTAGATCATCATCTGATCTATCGTCATAATGAGACAACTATAATCCTCAATGGGACCAGCATACATTCAATATTGCATTAACATTTGACTGTAAAATAATTGTTTCACGTTGGATCCCACATATTTAGTAAATCACTCAAAATCAGCCTCATGTCAATTGGTCGCGAGAAATGTTAACAAAATACGATAGTGGTGCTTCGAAACCTGTTTATGACATCTTGACAGGTGATGAATCGTAGATTTATACAAAAGAGGACACAGCTGTGGACTGTATGGGTGTTTTAAAATGAGCCGCATGTAACTAACACTGATTAACTACAAAACACTTCCAAGAAAACGGTTTTCTCAGCGAGCAAAAAAAACACAGTCAAATCTGAGTGGTCTACAACTATTTCTTTGCCAGTTGTCTTTCAAGAACTCAGGAAAACAACCGCCGAAGATCAATCTTCACTAGGACGATGAGATGATAACTACATTGGATGAGGGGATCGATGTTCGAGCTGAAACTGCATTTTTGAGCACTCCAAACATCGATTTGATGAGTTCCGAATGGGCACCGAATGACTTCTTTTTATTCTCGTTTGTAAAAAATAAACTAAGAATTTGACGTTTTTTGACACCTGAAGTAGCGGTTGATGCGTTCAAAAGGCATGTTTTGGAGATAGCTCAATCAGAGTGGCAAAAGTGCTTCGATAATTGGTTCAACTACATGCAAAAGTGTATAGATCTTAAGGAAAATATTTTGGAAAACAATAAAGCGATCCAGCATTAAATTTTCTACGAAAGATAAGTACATAATCCTTTCATCGAACGTAGTTATTACATCGGTGGGAGATAACTGCATGCTAAGAATACAAAGTATTTCAGAAGTACGGTATGGATGGTCAATATAAAATATCGGTCGTCATGATAGACGCACTGCTTGAACGTTTTCAGATTATAAACACATCCAGCAGAGGGTGATACTACATGAAAAGCCTTTGGACTCACCGAGAAATTCTGCCTTAAACAAACATCTCTTTGAATAAATTATATTCGAAACTTCCCACAATCGAACCGGTATCAAAAAACTGGATGAGCATAACAGTGTTTCCTTCTATATATCGAAGGATAAAGGCATATCTCCATGTCTCCGAAAAGGTATGAGGCACACTAAAATTTAGAATACGTAAAAAAAATATTCGTTTACAAATGTCAAAATAGTCCTGACATATTGGTTACCCAAAATATTTCTAGGTTTTCTCGTAAAAATTTTTATTTTCAACTTTGTCATCCCAACCAACACCCCACGGTTATTTCTGTACAAAATAGTAAAACGAACCCAAAATATTTACTCCAAACTTCGCCAAAAAGAGCAAAATTGGGAGCAAAACTATAAAAAAATATTTGTAAATCCAAAAGGATAGGTGGACGAGACAAAGAAAAACTGACAAAGGTAGCAAAATTTGAAGAAAAACATAAAAAGATATTTGCAATTTTTTTACTTCGAGACAAAAACTAGAAAAATTCGCCTGGCAAAAATGTGAAAAAAGCAGAAAAAGCATACAGTTAACTCAATATCAGAATTCCGCAAGGCAAAGGAAGGCACAGCGACAAGAACACATTTTTTCATAGATTATTTCATAATGTAACTGGTTACATTGCGTATGCCTGCACTATGATTTTGCAATTTCACCAAACCCCACTCGACTTAAATTCTTAGAGATTTAGCCGCTTTGCATGCATACATATCTGAATGTGCTGCAACGATGTGCATGTATGTTGGACTGGCATATCCTTGAAAAACTGTCAGCTTCAGCATTGAAAATATGCGAGCGCATAGCATCAAATTTGTATGTATTTTATCTACAAACTTTACTCGCCGGCAAAAAAAATGCTGTGACGAGATGCTGGAAAGTCAACGCACTCGAGTCAGCCTCAATTCCTTTGAAGTGAGCATCGCCAGGCAGCTAACTAGCGATATGCCGGATAAAAGTAGGTGCTACATAAAATGCAGGGCGCAGCATGCTCCAATGGTATTTGGAGCGCATGTGTGAGAGGAAATCGCAAGGATATGCATTTTTTGCGCGTTAGAGATGGTAATGAATTGAGTTGGAAGTGATGTTGGATTATTCGCAATAAGATGCAAATTGAGGCAGTTAGCTTTGGAGTGTAAGTATTAGGGTTCTTAAAATTATTCGAAAAGAAAACAAACTGATTATTCGTATAACCGGTTTGTAACCGTATGAACATTTTCATGCGACAATTCGAATAGTTGCTCTGCTGCGAGTATTTGAATAAATGAATTTTTTTTTTAATATTATTCTTCTTCTTTACTGGCGTAGACACCGCTTACGCGATTATAGCCGAGTCAATTTTTTTTTTTTTTTGAAATACTAATATTAAAAAATAAAAAAAAAATATCTTTTAAAAAAATTACAATTTATCGGAGCTTTGATGTATGGTAACCTTATTCTGCAGTTTATTAAGGATTTTGAAAATGATTTGCCTACATTTTTAATGTTTTTCTTTTTTGATTTTGATAATATGAAGAATCACAGATTTTGTAAAATTCATGACATGTTAAAAAAAGTTCCAAAATATTTGAGAAATTAATTTTGATTTTGATACAAGATATCTTTAATCAAATTTCTATATTTCCGAAATTTTCATGTGTGGTAACCTTATTCTGCAGTTGATTAGCATTTGTTAGGAAACAAAGTGATTTTGAAAATGCATTGCCTACATTTCAGAGCAAAAGTAAAAATTTGGTTAGATCTGATTATGAAAATTCGTTGAAAAAGTGATTTTGAAAATTCATTACCTACATATCGGAGTAAAAGTAAAAACTTGGAAAAAGTGATTATGAAAAATCGTTGCCTACATTTCGGAGCAAAGGTAAAAATTTGGAAAAAGTCTAAAATTTAGTTATTTTCTTCGTTAATATGAAAATTAATAGATTCTGTATAATTCATAGAATATTAAAAGAAGTTACAAAATATTTGAGAAATTAATTTTGATCTGTACCATAATTAATTATTACAGTTATATACACGAACTAGTCCCTCATTTTTTGAGACACTGATCTGAAATTTTTCACACGTCATTTTCTCCTACAGAAGCTGCTCATTTGACGGAACTGCTGATATGGGATCACTATTGGATATAGCGGCCATACAAACTGACCGATCAAAATCAAATTCTTGTATGGAAAAGTTTTTATTTGACCAGATATCTTCACGAAATTTGGCTCAGATTATTATCTAGGGCATCGTTATAATTTCCGAACATATTATTCAGATCGGTCTATTATAATATATAGCTATCATACTAATTGACCGATCAAAGATAAGTTCTCGTATAGAAAGTTTTTTTTATGAAGGGCATTAAGACTACGTATAGCCAAAGTTTATTTTTCTTTTCTTTTTTTTTAATAAAAAAAAATTTAATGAAAATAAAAATTTGGATTTTGATGAGAATATGAATATTAGGACTCCCAATATGAGAGCATACGATGCGAAAGCTGTCAAAATGAAAGCCCTCAAAATGAAAGCTCATAATTAGAAAACTCCCAATATGAAAGCTCCTTATATTAAAGCTTCCAGCATGAAAGCTCGTTAAAAGAATCCTTCTGCAGCTTGCACCGTTGTCTATGGCAATAATGTCCTTGAAACACTAAAAAAGTTCCTACATCACACACTGTTTATCAGATTCATCAGACATGCATCAAGCTCCTCACGTCGCATCAATATGCATCTTCACTTAAACGTCTCTAATAGTTGCACCCATTTCTTGAATAGTTTAATCTTTATTGTCTCCATTTATATTTTTGTTTTTATTATTTTTTTTAGACGTCAATTCAAGGTAAACTTGCTGCCAAAACCTAAAGTAAATATACACAACGTTTAACTGGCAGAGATAAGTCAACCAACTTTTGCCAATCCACACACAGCGAAATACAGCAACATACACCAATACACATACAAAGACACATACGAAGTAATTTTTTGCAGAAATGCTGCATGCCACAATCCTTTGGCTGCACTCTGGCGATGCCACTGAGGCATGCCAAATAGGCGAAGGTTGATAACCTGTAAGCACGTTTAGACCTCATTGGCAACTTTTCAAGCGGAGCAAGCACAAGCCTGTTCATATCATCTCCAACTAGGTATGTGTGTGTGATTATGTAATTGTGTGTGTGTTGGAGTGTTAGTGTTGTACAGCAATTGCATCTTTCAATACTTTGCACTACCACTAAACAAGCGAAAATATGCAACAGTTGTACCAGCGGCAACATTGCCGGAAAGATAAAAATTCCCGCAAGCACAAACATACACACACGCACGCACATACTTGTATATGTGTGTGTGCCTAAACAAATAGAAAACTTCGTAGTGCTTGCGTTGGTGACTGGAGGGAGTTGCATATGTATGGAGAAGTGCACTTGAGGAATACAAATGCTTGTTGCTTTGTTGTTCTTGTTGTTCTTGTTGTGCACACCGGCAGCAGCTATCATTTTTTATTGTTTGTGTGTACCTTGGAGTGTTGCTGGAGTGTGTGTTGCACAGAAAGGAGCTGCATTTTTCCACAACAAGATGCAGTCGCATCGCAGCACGTTTCAAATGGATTACTTTTGAATTTTAATACAATAAAATATAAGCAGATATATAATCCACCTTGACTTCACAGCAACATGAGTTGCATGCAACAAATATGTATATACGAGTATACATAGAGAGATGTGTACGACGACTTATAGTAAGTGCTTCGGCAATGCAGTGGGCGTCAAACTTTTGTACTTAGTGGCTTCAGGTGGATAATGGACGAGTAGCTGTTGCTTAGTTGTTGCCCAGATAGCGCTTCAAATATAGTTTTAGAATAGAAACTGCCAACTAAGTTTAGTATGTTGCTATGAACTACTACTTGCATGCCAATCTCAGCAGAGATATACGTTGAAATCGTAGAAATGCTTTGGAATGGTATTCGACTTTAGCAAGGCATTGCTAAAGTATTTTAATAGTTGATTTGAGTTGTGAAATGGCAGTTCGAGCATCTAATCAAGCTTTCCGTGATTGTTTAAAGCTTGAAGATGCTTTCACATGTCAGAAAACAACAAAGAGTAGATCAATTATTGAACCGAATCTAACAAAGGAGATATCGAATATGTGAAAAAAAGAGTCTATGGATTCAAATATAGTTTCTAAGGATTATGAGAAGATAAATATAATGCCGGCATTGCCGAAGTGGCTAGTTTACTTTGAACTATACAGATAAAGTGCCAACATATTTATTACTATTTTAGAATCATGGTTCTTTTTTCAAGATAATTGAAGTTAACTCTACTTCCTTAGTAGATAATTTTCAAAAATTTCAGCTGCATTATTGCAATAGCCACGTTGTTGAATATGTGTTCAGAATTAAGTGTGTACTTCATAGAAGTGACAACGGAGATACTTGGAAAGCACAATAAATCCCGCTAAATACTATTAAGCTATATGGGAACAAAAAAAATATTTGTTCTACAATGAGATTTCAAAAATGGAAGTTTCCGATGTGAAAGCTGCCATGAAAGCTCCCAATATGAGGGCTCCCAATATGAAAGCCCCCAATGTGAAAACTCCTAATATGACAACTTTCAATGTGAAAGCTCCCAATATGAAAGCTCCCAATATGAAAGCTCCTAATATGAAAACTTCCAATATGAAAGCTCGTTACAAGAGCACCTCTGAAGATGAGAGACGAGATATGGAACACAGCCTTTAATTGTTGAAAACAAAAAAAAAAATTTAGGATATAAAAGCTCCAAGTATGAGGACTCTCAATACGAAAGCATTTCATATAAAAGCTGTTAATATGAAAGCTCTCAATATGAGGGCCCCCAATATGAAAGCCCCCAATGTGAAAACTCCTAATATGAAAACTTTCAATGTGAAAGCTTCCAATATGAAAGCTAATATGAAAGCTCCCTATAAGAAAGCTCCTAATATAAAAACTTCCAATGTGAAAGCTCCTAATAAGAAAAATTCCAATACCAAAGCTTGATAAGTTAGATGAGAGACAAGATATGGATAAAAGTCATTAAGTTTTGAAAACAAAAAAAAAATTTAGGATATAAAAGCTCCAAGTATGAGAACTCTTTAAAAACGAAGCACCCGATGTAAAAGCTGTCAATATGAAAGCTTCCAATATGAAGACACCCAATATGAAAAAAAAACTCCTAATATGAAAAATTCCAATATGAAAGCTCCTAATATAAAAGCTTCCCAATATAAAAGCTTCCAACATAAAAGTTCGTTATAAGAACCCCTCTGAAGAAAAACCCTTAGTGAGTTCAGCTTGATAAGTTGGATGGCAGACGAGATATGGACCAAAATTGATAATTTTTAAAAACATAAAAAATTGTAGGATAAAATTCAATGAAAAAGGAAGAGGATCGAACAAAACGTGGAACACTGGTGAAAAAACACGAAACTGAAACCAACCAATAGATTTTAATCGTTTTGTCTTTTTTTGATTTTCAGAGAAACCTTACCGTTCTCTGATTTGTTGTTTTGAATTCCGTGAAGAAAAAGCTCACCAACTTAAAAAAACAAGCTGCTTTAATATTCTTCAAATATAAAAAATCTTCCATGCAAGAACTTGATTTCGATCGGTATGTTTGTATAACAACAAGTACCGTTGTCATGGACAATAATCTACACCAAATTTCGTGAAGATTTCTGGTAAAATAAATGTTATATGATATAGTGATCCGCCCTGAATAATTCTTCGAAGGTTGTACCGCTGCCTTGGGTAATAATCCATGGTAAATTTCGTGAAAATATTTCGTCAAATAAAAAGGTTTTACATCGCTTAGTTGGTATGACAGCTACATTTAGGCAATAGTGGTCCGATATCGGCTGTTCCGAAGCTTTTAGCAGCTTTTTAAGAAGGAAAGCTGAGGGGAAAAAGCTAAATCGATTCAGCTCGCCACGCTGAAATTTTTTTTTAAATAATTAATAAATAGAATTTCCGACGTTTAATAGTTTCGGAAATACGGCCTTGAGAACTTGTGCGCTCGAGGCTAGATAGGCTAAGCAAGCTAACTAATAAGCCGGTCTTCATGAAATTTTTAGCAGGGTTTTGAGATACAATTCTTAAATCTTTTTCGATTAGAACTAATTAAAAAAAATCTCGAAATTCCACTGAAATTATCGTTTTTTTCTGTAAAAATGTCTGTCAAAAATGCAATTTTCAGTTTTTTTTTCCTTCTTTCAAGTTCTAAGTTTAGTAAAATACGTATTATTTCACTTTAAATGGTCCTGTAAGGAGTTATCCCGCCAACGCGGGCGCATCTTTTTCGAGAGGTCACCGGAAATGGCGTCGCAATGGCCGAGTTTCAAATATTTTTTTCCAAAAATTTCAGAATTTCTTTATTAATAATGTATGTTTGCAACAATAAAAAATTCTAAAAAAATATTTCATTTTGCATATGTGAAAAAAAAAATTTGAAAAAAAGGATGTTTTTTTACCCGAGGAAACCCATGTAACCCCTAAAACCCTCATAGACGAAATAATACAGCAAAACCAGCTATAAAATTAAATAACCCACACCATGTTTTGGTGGTAAATTTTCGAGATTGCAATACGTAATCAAGCCGACAACAGTTGCAGCACATTCGGGCCATTAAACCAGAAACGTATTTCTGTGGCAAAATCAACACAAACTAACACACACATACAGATGCAATTTTTCATATGTATACGAGTAAATATACGAACAATTGCAATCATGCAACTCTCGAGCAGACGCCTTAAGGCTTAGAAAAACTACAACAATTTGAATGAAGCCATGTTGATGATATCTGCCAGCGGCGCTCGCATAGCTGAAGTGTTGCAGACGGAAAGCAACCGCATATAAATAAGAAGTAAAATCTGAATGCATGTGAAAAATACAAGCATACATAACATTTGATTGTGAGTGTGTGTGTGTGTGTGTGTAGAAGTAGGTTTCTTTCAGCAACGTCTCAATGACACAACTTCACTGCAACGCTACAATGCCTGCTGCAGCAGCAACTACAACCACTACGACAATTTCTTGTGCTTCTTATGTCGCTGCTGCTGCTGCTGCTTCTCGCCTCCGTTGCATTATTTAGTTGTAGTGCACTTAATGCAACATAAACAGCTACAAAAGCAGCTCAAATACCAAAGGCGATAGAGTTGCAACGAGCGGCAACACTCCTTTCGCAGCACGCTCCAGTTGCATATGCGCGCTGTGGCGTATACGTAATATCCTCAGCGAAATAGCGGTATTTGCAAATATGTACTACAGCTCTGCGTCTTTGGAGCATACAGCCGTTGCATATTTTCCGTTTTCTTGCCTCCACTATTACTTTTTCGCAAAGGCTTGTTTCTGCTTCTCTTCTCCACGAGAGTATTGGCAGGGAGCTTGCTGCTAAACGCTGAGTTTCTATTACCAACTTGTTTCTTTTTGCATTTCTTTTTAAGATTTTCCATTTACTTTTAGTTTTTCCACATTTATTTGTTTCGAATGCCAGAAGTTTAGGCCCTAGAGTTGCTCTGCTGGCACGTGATGTTTAATTAATGGCAGTTGTGAACCAGCCTTTGCATTGCTGTGTCATCATACCCGGCTTCCTTCGCGCTAACTTTTTTCTGCGCTTAACTGCAATTTATGGCTTAAGAAGTTGTTGCATGCAACAAGCTTTTGCCGCAACAGGATTAACAAGCATTGGAAAATTTCTTAATTTGCGAATTGCCGCTGATTATGAAGTTTGAAATAGTTGCCAGAGTTTTGCAAAGCGTAGAAAAACTTTGAGTTTAAGATTCAGAAAATAAATAAGGAGATATGCTTGGTGGTTAAAAGAGCCCGTCGGGCAGAAAAATTGACATAGAAAAAATATACGTACACGAAGTAAAGATTAATATGCCAATAAATACGTACATATATATTTTATATTTAATGTTAATTGAGACCATCATATGTCCCTCAATATTTCAAGAGCCTCTGTGTATTTTCCATATAAAATATTAAGTGACAAAACTACTAACGGGTAAGCCAAGTAAACTCATTTTGAGACCCAGTATTCATTATTGGAAAGTATTTGGCCGAATAGACCACGCCCAGTACGCAGTGAAGAAATTACAGCAGCTGAGAGTGTACGCGAAGACCGTGGAAAGTCGATTCGGCTCCATTCGCAGCAACTCAGACTGACGGATGTAACGACTTGGCGCATTTTACCGATGTAAAATCTTAAATCGCTTCGCTTCATGGGATTTTGAAAACTTCCAAGAAGATCCAACGTTTTTGAATCAAATTTTAATCAGCGATTCGGTTCATTTCTGGCTCAAAAAATAACAACAAGCAAAATTGCACCATTTTGGATAAAAAAAGCAACGTGAAGAGATTCATTGCCATTTCATCTAGAAAAAGCAATTATTTGGTGTGGTTTGTGGGCCGATGGAATCATCGGTCCATATTTCTTAAAAAATGTTATCGCACAATGATAACCGACTATTTGATGCCTGAAATTGAAGCTCGCGATCTCGTAGACATTTAGTTTCAAGAAGACGGCGCCACTTCTCCCATAAGGCATCAATCAATGGATATATTCAAAGAACACTTCGATGAGCAAATAATTTTACATTTTGGGCCGGTCGATTGGTCACCAAAATCTTGTGACTTGTTAGACCTTTTCCTCTGGAGATATGTAAAGTCTAAAGTCTATACGGGCAATCCCACTTCAATTCAAGCCTTGGATCACAACATCACGCGTATCATTCGCCAGTTACCACTTTAAATGTTCGAACGACTCATCGAAAATTGATCTCAACGAGTGGACTATCTGAGACGTAGCCGTGGCCAACATTTGGAAGAGTTAATCTTCAAAAAATAAATGGCAAAAAACTTTGTTTCCAATGATAATAAACAAAATTTAAATTAAATTTGAAGCTTCTATGTCTTTTTCTATAAAATAAAGTAGGGAGCCTGGAAATTGATCACCTTTTAGTCTGTCAGATTTTGAGATATCTGTCTGAAATTTTTCAAACGATTTCTTCTCTCACAGAAGCTGTTCGAAACCATTGATATGGAACCAGAACGTTCAAAATCCAGTTTCTGTATGAGAAACTTTTTTATCTGACGAGATATCTTCACGAAATTGTGCATGAATTATTTGTGTAGGGCATTATAGTTTGGAAGCAATTGAATTAATTTATATTATTTTTAGTGTTGTTTTTATTAGAAGCTTTGTTAATCAACAAATGTTCACCCGCAGTTAAATACCGCAAGGCTAAAAATACACCCACCTAGTACAGATATTAGACTGAGTCTGTACCATCGGACAACACAGAATTAGAATAAAAGTATGCCTTTTTGGAAAAATTCGCATTGTTCCATGACTTGATAGTAGCTTTCCTAATACTCGGCATAATGTCTTTCTAGTTAGCCTGTAAAAGTCAATATGTAGAGTGTTCGCAAAGTCGCTCTTTTATGTCTGTCTAAAAAGGAATCTGTCCGCAATTCTTTAAAAAGGAATTGATCGTTGAGTTTGTTAAATTGTAATTAATTGAGTTTGTAAAATTTAAACCTCAAAATAATTTGACGATTACAATTTCAACAAATAATTCATAGTTTTTGAGGGCAATAGATTTGAATTATTCAGTACCGTCGCAATAACCAAAGTATTTAAAAGTTTTTCAAACAATTTTTTTCCACTTTGGTGGTGCCCTTCCCTTGGAAAGTCTTTTTAAACTTAAGTAAATCACAACAGATTTTTCTATTCCTTTCTATCAGCAGGAATTTTCGTAGTTGTAGAGATTTTACCTGAAGATGGTTGTCAAAAGGTTTGCAGAGTTTGGAAACATACGAGAAGGGTAATATCGTTTTTCGTTTGTATTGTGCCATCAGTTGAAATGGATCTCACATCTCCGTTGAACCAGACTAAGAAATAAGTATTGTAAGATTTGTTAAGGTTTTAATGAAATTTTCCCACATGTGAAACCCAAAATTAAGAATTTCCTAGCATCACAAAGACTTCACATGTCACGAGAGTAAGTCATTGTACCCAACCTTAGCTCCAGCTGTAGAGCTAAGCTTTCAAAAACTTATTGAAATAAATATAGTCGCTTAAAGGTTAAGATTTCTTAAATTAAGCACAGAAATAACATTCTACCCCATTTAATATGCCTGACAAAAATAACAAAAATAAATTCATTACGTCTGCAAATATAATATTATAACGCTTCTAAATTACTAAAACTCAACCTTTAAATATAATTGTGATGTGAATATATTCACACCTACGCATTAGCGTCGAAAATCAAGTGCGATGATGAAATGGCATTAATTAAATTTCAACCGCAAGTGGCTGGAGAGTGTCTGGTCTGCTCAAGCTTAAAATGCAAATGTAAATAAATATGCGTATATATATATGGAACGGTTTATGTGAAATTATTTATGTATATGTGTTTGTAATTCTATTGCGTGAAAGCTAACATACCAACAACATCTAGCGACCACACTAATTAAGTAATCACAAGTCGAGACATTTTTCAGTGATTATAACGCAAATTAAATGACTGGCGTGATGAAAGTAACATGAAGAAATATAAGCACGTGACCGGTGAAAGGCGGGGTGAAAGAATAAGCGAAAGAGAATATGCAAATGGTGAAAGGTAAACACGCGCAGAATATATATACGTGCGACAGTAGTAAATATGTTTGCATGTCCGACGCTGCGACTTCTGTGGCGAAAAATCCTGCTGACAACTCAACAAAGCTCGGTAGTGATTATAAGCGATTAGAAGGGTGGACACAAATAACTCTCGCCGCCCATAATTTGCCGCAGCACGCAGTGGACAACGGGGTTGTTAGCGCTTTACTACGAATTATGACAAAGCTTAAAGCGTGCATAACCTCTGAGGTGAAGACAGAGTGCGAACAGGTGTGCAGGGCGTATGAGTTACGACAATTCCTTTGTAGTTTCACAAGCATAATAAGTGAGTGTGATTGTATGTGTCGAAGCCTTAACAAACTAACAAAAGCTACGTTAAACGTAAAACAGCTGAGGTGGCACAATATTTTACGAGTCTCGATATAAGTGCACGAGAATGAACGTAAATGAGAAGCAACAGGACGCTGCACCCTGCGTCTAAGGGCAAATCGACGTAGCCACAAAAACCTGCCGGAATGAAAGCAAAAGTCAGTTGAAAGTGGGTAAATGGATAAAATGCCATTAGAATCCACCACCCGGCGCAGTCTACACGCTCAACCCGGCAACTATGAAAATATCCAGCAAATATCCAGCTGATTGTTTAATAGACGTCAACAGTTCAAATTAAGTTTGTTGGATTTTGACGCCATCAAACCTTGCCAGCTACAAGTAAAATGAATGTTAAATTGCAAATAGCATGCGACAATGAGGCAACCGTCGTAGTCCTACCCATGCACACCGGTATTGTAAAAACAGATTTCAAAGGTCGACAGGAGGTCAGCCGAACGAAGTCTAAGGTAAGGGTGAAAGGCAGCTGGTGTGTGAAGGGTTTGTCACAGCTTCATATCGTTTAAATTTAAATCGACAGCAACAGTGGCAAACAGCAATCGAAAACGGGTGTAAATTTGAAGGTAGTCGCTTTGGAGCGTGGGTGAGGGCAGGTGGCAACTGGCTGCTGAAGCAACAGTGTCACACAGCGGCAAAACTAAATAAGCTTTAGGGGGAGTGCCATTCTACTCCGTGCAAGTATTTTTATATGTAAATGTCTATCTACTGTATCTACTGTATGTACAATATGTGTTTGTAGCGTAATTTTCAACAAGTTAAACTGCAACCCTTAAAAAGGCGACAGGTGAGTACAGTATAACAATTTTATCGCTGCCACAAAGCAATTACAGTGAATCGAGTCTGCAAGTAATGTCATTTAGATAAGAAACTGAATAAAAGTTTGATTTACATTACTGAATTTTAATATTTATAACCATTGGCGGACAATTTTATTTAACTTACAAACTTTACAGTTCTCTTTCACACTAAAGTTGGTTTTTATTTGAAAAAAAATGAATTAAAAAAATACAAGAAAAAACCTTCATGAATCACTTTGTATGGCAGCTATATGCTAAAGCGGTCCGACTACTTTGACGGAAATGAAATGGACACAATTCACCTTTCAATTTGATGATATATTCGGAGATTGTGTCCTTTTCTTGAACAATAATCCAAGCCAATTATCGTGAAAATGTTTCGTCAAATAAAAAAAGGTCTTCATTTTGATAGATAAATTTGTATGACAGCTACCATATATGATATAGAAATCTGATCTGAACAATTCCTCGCAAAAATTCGAACCGAATTTCGTGAAGCTATCTCCTCAAATAAAGAAGTTTTCCATTCAGGAACTTGGTTTTTATCGATTAGTTTTTATGAGAGCTATACCCAATGGTGGTCCGAAATAGTTGATTCCGATTACTCATCAAGAGTGCGAACTTAATTAAATTTTTGAAGATGAAGTTCTTCATCAGTATTTGTAGATGGTATATAAATTCAGTCAAGGTTGTAGATCACTCCAGGACGAATTTCGTAAAGAATTTCGTCCACAATCAGTAATTTTTCCGAAAACTGCTCATCTTGTGCGCAAACTGATATTGCAAAATCGTCATGTGGAAGGTATACAATCAATATTGCATGAACATGATCTTGTTAGATACCACACAATTTGTCGATTGCTCAAAAAAGGCTCTTGTCGATTGGTCGAGAAAAATTATTAAAAAATAGCGTAGCGGTGTTTCTGAATACGTCCATGACAACTTGACAAGTGATGCATTGAAATAAGAGCAAAAAGAAGTTGACTGTCTGAGTGATTCAAAATGAGCCGCATATAACTAAAACTGTTCAATCACGAGGCTTTTTCTTAATTAGAAGCACTTCCAAGCAAATAGTTGCCTGTTTTTTTTTTTAGAAAAACTGAAAATATCTCAAAAATACCACTAGAACAACGTAGAACAGTAAATTTTTACTGGTACGCGCCAGTTGTCTTTCAAGAAATCAAGAAAACTAACCACCGATCACTAGGACCATCAGACGTTTTGCGAGCTGCGACTGCATTTTTGATCACTTAAAATATCGACATGGTGAGTCATCCACTGTGTAGTCTTGACTTGACACAGAATGACTTGTTTTTATTCTACTACAGAAAAATAAATTAAGAGGTCAAAGTTTGGCGTCTGATGAAGCGGTTAATACATTCGGAACGTATGTTTTGGAGACACGTCAAACAGAGTGACAAAAGTGCCTCAACAATTGATTCAAACTCATACAAATTAATGGAGAATATTGTCAAAATAGTAAAGCCATTTTCGATTATTAATATTTGTTTTTGTTCTCGAATCCAGAAATATAATATAATGAATATGAAGAAGCGATTGGCTTGTCGGAAATTTAAAATTGGCATCTTTGGCATTATTAAGCCGCCAATAAATACAGCAATTGGGACGCTCTTTAAGCTTTTGTTGGGCTCATAATGTTTAAGAACTTTCATTTCGAAAATATTTTAAATATTTTATTTTTTTTTTATTACCACGATCAACTACAAAGCGATTAAAAGAAACATCTTGGAAAATCAATTATACGTCAAATTCTAGAATACAAATATTCGACATCACATCAACCTCCGATATTACGGAAATTTGAGGTTTGTTAACCGAGAGTTAAACTTTCTTAAAAAGTAATCCCTTGTGCAATTTTAAACAAAATCTATATTTCGAAACTGTTGCTAATTTCATGTAAAAATACAACAGCCACCGCTGAGAGAGTGGTCATCAATGAGTGATTTCATTCTCAGCTCTTGACGATAGAAATGACCGAGCAATTGCCCTATTTCAGAGCAATAATAATGGAGCAGAACAGAAAGAGTCAAGTAATAAGCAAGGGAAAAGTACTTTAGCTTTGGAATAAACAATTGAAAAAGTACTTAGCTTCACTTTCTGTTCAAAATTGGTATCAAAAATGCAAGGAGAGAAGCGACTGAAGATCTCAATAAAAAGCAGGGCTTTTCTAATAGACAGCACGAACATCGACAGCCAGTATTTTTTAATATAACCCTATGCCAAAAAAATTCCAAACTAAGGATATATTTTCTTCTTTCTAAATCCCGTATAATATTGTGGCACTCATTATTTGTTAGATAAAGTCTAAGAATGCACCTGAAAACTAAAACATAAAGGCTTAGCAAACCAACTGAGGAAGGTGTATATACCATTTACTGACATTCATATGTAAATACAAAATAATTTGAAGATCAGGTTTGCGTAATCTGTTTAGCTGATTTATCAAATTAAAAAAATTAAGGAGCATATTTTGCTCAACAAAATCAAAAATCAAATTCTAATCAGTATTATAGCACGTCTATCACATTGTACCAGGTTCTAAGGCAGCCGCCAAGTTGTATAAGTTAGTATACACGAAGGGTATTCGTCACCAGTGAAAGGTAAATAATGGGAAACCATAGCAAAGCGACGCAATAATTGTTGCCAGTGGAAGTTGCAAATACCAAAGTGCAATCACGCAAAATTAACACTCCTGGCTGATGCTCCTGCCGCTGCCACACTGCAACGGCAAAGCCGCCGCAGGCAAAAAGGTATGCGCAAATATGCTTTCACATTAACTGCAATCGACGATTGGACGTTTTCCAATCGACATGCAAATATGCTTGCGATGTGTATATTTTGGCTTAAAGAGAGCTATTGAGTTTCGAAGACTTTATAAATTGAAATATACACCAATAGATGTACATAAATTGATTGAATGTTTCAAAACTAGAAAAAACTTAAATTCAGTTTTCGGTCAGTTTGTATGGCAGCTATGTGCTATAGTGATCCGATCTTCGGAGATTCGGATATATCGGATTTGAAGATATATCGTCAAATTAAAAACTTTCCATTTAAGATCTTGATTTTGACCGATCAGTCCGTATGACAGCTAGCAGCAGTGGTCCAATATCAGCGATTCATACAAATTTGTAGCTTCTTAAAAAGAAAAGAACGTGTTAAAAATTTCTGATCGATATCTCAAAAATTGAGGGACCAGTTCCTGTATATACAGACAGAGACAATCAACCTATTCAGGGTATAAAAACAGTAAGAGATTATAGATGTCTACGATTCGACAAGCGTTACGCTTCAGCAAATCGAAAAAACTATACAGATGTATACTGTAAAGCATATTTCAGACAAACAAGCACAGTGCACAGGCTGTCGATACTAAGAGTTATCAGAGCTTTCCGAACAAAATCAAGTGACGCTGCTGAAGTTATAGCCAGTATGATGCACACTGCCATCCAGCCTGACGAATATGAGCTAGAGTGAAAAGCTTAACAATGTGGTGCCAAACCTCACATAAATGACGGTGGACCCGCAAACTGGTACATGACATACATTCCATCTATCCCAAATACTAAGTGATCATGGGTGCTTTAAAAGCTACCTGTACAGATTCCAGCACGATATTAGTCCGAATTGTCGGTCGTGTTCTGAGTGGTTTAGGGACTCTGAGCATGTATTCTTTTATTGCCCTCGCTTGTTAAATACAAGCGAAAAACTTAAAACTATGTACACTCGATGGGAGTTTTACGGTGGATAATTTGACGACACTCATGTGTTAGTCCACGGAGAACTCGAAAGCAGTCTGCGAAGCGGCAGCCTCAATCATGACACAACTGAGACATATAGAGCAGATTAGGCGTTCGTCAGCCCAACTTAATCAGGTGGTTCCATAGAACAATCTGTAGTTGGAGTAGGTTAGGTTTAACGGATTGAAATTCCGTACTCCGCCTTTTGATGCTTCTCTCTACTTTAAGAATAAATAAAAAACAGCTGGCAGCTTTAGTGATACAACCCTGTGCTAACATGTTTTCTTACTTAGGCGCAATGGGGTTATAATTATTTCCTCTTGAAGAAAAAAATTTGTATTTTCATTCGTCATTTGAACCATTTACCATTGTAAAACTGATCTAAAATATGCAACTACGTAGCGTTGAAGATTAAAGTTATGCCACCCTAATGAGCTATCCGCATACCCTACCGCACGAACGAAACTCAATAACTTGTTGCTGCTTTTCTATTTAATTTTTTCGACAAGAGAGCAGAAGCCAACAGACAAATGGCGAATCGAAGACAGCTATAGTGATTTAAATAATAACGGGCACGCTACAAAAGAAGACCGATAGAAACAACAAACGACGTGATATTTTTCTCCCGGTATTTTGACATTTCGCTTTAGTAAAGTTTGCCATTTCATTATGGAAAGATATACCTTCCAACAACGTATCAAAATTATTAAATTTTACTACCGAAATTCAGAACTTTAAGAGCGCTACGTCCAATTTATGGTCGTCACAATCGTCCTGTCAAATAAGCAATTGAGCCTCTAGTGGAAAAATTTGAATCCACAAGCACAGTATAAAATATTATCATGCCAGTGAGAAAGACCCAAATCCGTCTCTCACACGTCGTTCTCAAGCGTTGGACATCTGTGTAACGTTGTTGCGGCGAATTTTGCGAAAATATCTTAGCCCACATCCTTACAAGATCAAATTTACGCAGGAACTGAAGCCGCTTGACCATAAGAACCGTCGTATGTTCATGAATTGGGCTGAGCAACAACTTGAAAATGACCCGGATTTTCATCGAAAAATCATCTTCAGCGATGAGGCTCATTTCTGGCTTAATGGCTGCGTCAATAAGCAAAATATGCGTTACTGGGCAGTACTCCAATCAGTCACCATTGCTTCCCAAAAAAATTTCAGTTTGGTGCGGTTTATGGGCCGCCGACGTCATTGGGCCTACTGCTTCCGTGATGATCAAGACCGACAGGTTAATGTGAATGGGAATTGCTACCGCTCAATGATAACCGAGTATTTTTGGCCCGAATTGGATGATATACACTTGAACAATATGTGGCTCCAACAGGACGCCACCACAAGCCACACGGCGAATGTCAAAAACGATTTATTGAAAACCAAGTTTGGTGAACGTGTTATCTCACGAAATGGCTCAGTCAATTCACCGCCTCAGTCGTGCGCTTTGACGCCATTAAACTATTTCCTGTGGAGCTACGTCAAGTCTGTGGTCTATGCCAACAAGCGACGATTGATGAACTTCATATTAATAACGAAGGTGAAAACGCGACAGTATTGGCCGATTTGTGATTGAAAACCGTCGAAATTGGACTGGAATTCTGGAAGAGTGTCGTGGTGGCCATGCAAAAGAAATCCGGTTCCATACATAATGACTTCGAATGTACTTTCACAGGAATAACGAATTTCATTAATATCCCACACCATTTTGTCTTATTGAAAAACCAGTTATTTAGTAAAAATTTTATTTTAAACAAAATATTTAAATTTTAGAAAGTTTTTGAAGACTAGATTAGAAAAAAAAGACAAAGAAATTTTTCACAAATATTTTAATATTTATAGAAACCGTTTAAGATATTCGCAACAAATTGACCAAAAGTCATTCGCTGACGCATACATCAGTTATTCCCTCAGTCAATCAGTCATCCAATCATTTGTGTAATTTAACGAGCTAACTTCGCGATACGCGGCAACGCCAACGAGCGATCAAACGGCAATCAAGCGGCAGTGAAGCAATTTCTTTTCGGCTTTTATTGTCATGCAAATATGTTGATACATATGTATGTATGAGGAATAATATTATAAAAACCGGCAAGGAATTTTATAACTTTCCGTCTTCCAGCTTTCATTCGTCTATTCGCTTTCCGTTTTCTTTTATTTTTTTTTTGCCGTGCATACGCAGTAATCGAGACGTTCGCTGCAATAACATTTACTCCTTTTAGCGCTGTGGATCTACTATATAGATTTCTATAATAGCTTCAAGCTAAAACTCCAGTTTCGCATCCCTTTACCACCCCACAGCGTCCCCACTCGACAGCACCCCCTTCTCAGCGGTTTAGTGGTTGTTTCGCTTGTGATTTGCTTTATTGCGCAGCAGGCACTTAATTCCTTGCATTCCTTACATGTCTTTGCGGACGGCGGCGCGGCAGTGGCAAATGTTGCAAATGGGGTAGACGAATGTGCCGCAGAATGTTTGACATATGTTAAAGTTCTTTAATGACATTTAAATGCTTTCATGCCCTTTAAACTTTAACCCATTTCAGCCCTGCGTAAGCTCAAATAGTGCGTAGCTGAAGCACTGTAGAATCACCGGAATCCACAAATGTATTTCATGCGAAATGAGTGACAGGGCATTGCCACAGCAGGGAAGTGGAGCCAACATGCGTACTCCAGATCCAAGGGAGTTACTTTGTAATTAAAAATTTATAAGCAATTACTCACTGAGCTGCCGTTTACTCGACTCGTTCGACTGAAGTGTAATTTGTATTTTCATAAAATTGACATATCCACATTTGTATGTTTGCATACACACATGCTATGGCATGAGATATTATATGTCTACTTATAAGCTCCTGGAAAATATTTATGCAGCCACCACAAATGGTATTTGGGTCAGTTGTGTTTGCAAAGAGCTTGGAATTAAATGCGCATGAAAATGTTTAATTAACGGTACTGAACTATGAATGCAATAAATTTTTGAAATTTCGGATATTTTCAATGAATTTTTAATAAATAAAGGAAATGGGCTAATATAAAATTGAAAAGTTTCCTTCTGGGAAGTTTTTAAGCTTCCAGCTTATAGTGCACTTCAAAGAAAGCTTGTGAAAATTAAAAATTAAAAATTTTAATTTCATATATTTTTCCATGAAATATTACACAACGACAGCCGTGATGTGACGTAGTCCCTAAGTTCAGAATTTCATCATAGTTCCGAAGAGCATAACATTTTTTTTAACGATTATACTTTTTCCGACAGTAACAACGCTCAGAATATATTTTTCAAATGATTCACTAGCCATTCGAAACCAGCTTGAGACTAATTGAACTAGTAACCAGATCTCTCTAATTATCGATAACTTTAAGCCGCAATTTACTATAAGAAGGAAAAACCTAGTCCAGCAAAATATTAAGGTGAGTTATTTATAGTTTAATGGATTTCATAAAAATATTTTTTCTTCGAACCAAATGGCTGTAAATTTAAATATTGCTTATGGTTCTGATACTGTATTGCGTCAGACGTAATTTAGGTTTCGAAAATTCCGATACCCAAATCGTCGAGTTCGACCATCATGTAAACACTATTTGGACTAAAAAACTAAGTTTTTAACGATTTAAAAAAGGTTGAATAAAAAACACTCGCGCTAACGCCAAAAAAACGGCAAAATCCGAATTTTCATTTGCAAATAACAACCAAATCGATTCATCTCAAATTGGCTGTTTACAGGTGTCAAAAATTGGGGCCCTTACGATAACGTTAAGCGAAAATGGTAGTGGCCAAAGTTGATGCGAACGGTAGCCAATCCAAGATTGACGGTCGGGAGTAATTTATTATGGGCACATCGATAGTGACTCGCCTAACCTACCGACCTACAGAAGCTCGGTTGGGAAGTTTTTAAGCTTCCAGCTTATAGTGCGCTTCAAGGAAAGCTTGTGAAATCAGGCCTAGTTTTTATTTCATTTTATATGAGAGCGGCACCTCGCTCTGGTCGACCTGTCGTTGAAAAAGTCGATGAAAGTATAGAAAAGATTGAACAGGACACAAAGCAGCCATGACATCGCTAAGGAACTTAACGATATAAAATCGAACCATTTCTGAAGGCAATGGTAACAGGAGACGAAAAGTGGATCAAATGCGACAATAATGTGCGAAAAACATCATGATCCAAGCGGGGTGAAGTTCAACAAATGGTCGCAAAGTCAGGATTGACGCCTCGAAAGGTTATGCTGTCGGTTTGGTGGGATTGAAAAAGAATCATCCACTATGAGCTGCTCCAGCCTAGTCGAACAATTGATTCTACATTTTACAGTGAACAACTGATGAAATTGAAGAAGCAATGGAAAAAGCGGTCAGAACTGATCAAGAGAAAGGGCTTCGTCTTCCATCAGGACAACGCTAGATCGGATACATCTTTGATGACTCGGCAAAAACTGGGAGAGCTTGGCTGGGAAGTTTTGGTACAGCCCTGACCTTGTACCATCGGACTAAAATTTGTTTCGGTCAATGTAGAACTCCCTTAATGGAGTAAAGTTGGCTTCAAGAGAAACCTGTGGAAATTAATTGTCGCAGTTTTTCGCCGAGAAACCAGAAAAGTTTTTCATTGATGGAATAATGGCTCTAGCGGAATAATGGCAAAAAGTGGTCGACCAAAATGGTACAAATTTGGTTCATTAAAGTTCATTATAAAAATAAAAAAAAATAAGTTGAAGTTTGATTAGAAATACGAAAAGACTTTTTCGACTATCCAATAAATGCACTTCTGAAGGATGTTTTAACTCTGATGCATACCCTATATAGTAGAACAGCTGTCGAAAATTCTGCCAAGGATCTTACAAAAATGTTCTGACACTCAAGTTCGGCGCTTTCGTTGGCAATTTCGTTACTAAGATAATTCAAGTAAAGCAGTTTGCTAAGTAGCTACACACGAAAAACAAGCGTGAAATTTCAAGAGAATTTAACCTCACGTAGCAACACCTAAATGCCGCTGAGACGGCTTTAAGAAAAACAAATTACGTCGCTGCTTATTGCTTTGTTTTATGGCCAAAACAAGAAATGCCAAATGGCGACAGCCTACATACATTTGTCTTATGTTAATTTCCGACTTTCCCTTTCACAAGTTTTATATGCAAATTTCACGCACACGCACACACAGACAACACACAACCCCAAAATAACCCACAACTGAGGGCTTTAGCACGCAGGAAAAAACCTATTAAACGCTGCAGTCAACAGCTTACGGCACACATACACACATACCAACGCATGTATGTACATACGAGTATGTATGTAGGCAGTTAATGTTATTTATATGTATGTATGTATAAGGGCGCATATTCGTAGTCAATGTGCAGCAAGGAGTAATAATAAACCATAAAGCAAAACAAAACAGGCAAAATCAAAAGGAAGTCGTATACACAACTGCATATGTACGTGTCTATATGTTAATCAGCGTCCAAAGAAATGCCGACTTAAATGTGGAGAAGAAAAGGAAATAAATCAAGCTAAAATGTGTTATACGTGCTTCTAATTTGCTTTTTCTAAAAAACTTCAGCACTTTTCTGCGTTCGAGCTGCAAGGTTTGCAACAAAATTGCGCCGCGCGCCAAGCAATATGGCTAAAAAATGGCGGGGGAGTGCATGTGTGTGTCGCAGTTAAGCTCTGCTGGCGGCTGCTCACGCCCTTACAGCCAGCGCTGAAGACGGATTTGCATTTTGTTTTGAAACTTCAACTTCAACACGGCCAAACACATGCCGAAGCAAAAGGCCACAAAGCAAAAATATGTGACTTCGCAAGCAACAACAACGCATATGCAAACTGTACGAATAAGTGAGGGGGCGAAGTGCGGTGGTATTGCGTTGCAAATGAAAATATCCCTGACTTGCGAAACAAAGAACTCATAAAAATTGTCTGCGAAAGCAAAGTGACGGGGGGAGGAGGAGGAGCGCGCACGGATGACAGCGGATTATGGCTTTGTTGTGTTTGTGCGCGCCAACACTTTGGCCATACGCGTCCGTATGCCAGACAAAACAAAGGAAGTGCAACGCACACAAACACATGAGCAGAGCGGCTTATGCGCCACTAAGTATGCTATGATTATGTGTGTATGACACACACACGCACGCACGCCAAACACAAGAGAGCATTTACATTGACAACAAAAGAGAAATTGGCGGTAATTCGCCAATTCACTACTATTGTGGCTTTGACATTTCGACCTTATATCCGCAACACGTTGATATTTATTGCCTTAGAAGCTTTTATTGTGTGTGTGTGTGGGCGTGTGTGCAAATGCTGTTATGATTTTATTGGTATTTGTATTGTTTTAATGCGATTAGCTGTCGCTTTTTGTTTTTATTACTCAACAATCAAGCGTTTGTATGTGAATATTAATATCATATATAGTAGATTGAGGGATTAAATTTATTGAAGTCGTTAATTTTTTAGAAATTACTTTATGGAGGATGTGAAAGGTACTTATCAAAGTACATATATCAGGTGGAACGAGTTATCAGCAAACTTTTTGATAGATATACCATAAGTCTAAGAGGATACTAGAGCAAATTGGCGTAAATAACAGATCCTTTGAAAAATCCTCGTCCTGACACATAGATGGCGCTGCTAGAATAAAATCTATATGATTTTTAGTTAGCTCTAACCTTCAAACGATGCATGTATAAATTTGACAGCTTTCGGATCATTAGTTTGTGAATTATATCATTTTGAGTGAAGCAACTTTTGTTATTGTAAAAAAATTAATAAAAAGGAATTTCGCGTGTTGATAAAATATTGCTTTTTGAAGGCAAAAAATACAATTGAAGCATAAACTTGGCTTGAGGATGAGTTTTCGGAGACTGCCTCAGCAAAATCAATCATCAAGAATTTATAAGCTAAGCTTAGACGTTGTGAAATGAGCACCGAAAACAGTGAACGCAGTGGACGCCCAAAAAAGCTTGTTACCGACGAAAACATCAAAGAAGTCCACAAAATAATTTTGGATGATCCTAAAGTGAAGTTCTTTGAGATAGCAGGTACTCTAAAAATATCCACTGAATGTTTACATGATATCGTTCGCGTTGATGTTTCGAAGCAGTGTTTGGAGATGCTCAATCGTAATAAACCCGAGTTTTAGTGTCGTCGGACAAGGTTATAGCGTCTGTATTTTGGGATGCGCATGGCATAATTGTTATTGACTACGTTGAAAAAGAAAGGACCACAAACAGCGACTATTGTACAGCGTTATTGGACCATTTGAAGGACGAAATCGTCGAAAAACGGCCGCATTTGAAGAAAATGAAAGTGCTGTTTCACCAAGAAAGCATCACAAGTCAGTGAAATCGATAGCAAAAATCGATGAATTGGGTTTGGAATTGCTTTCGAATCCACCGTATTCTCCGGATCTGGCCCCACGCAACTATTTACTGTTCTAAGATCCCAAAGAATGCTCTCTGGGAAGAAATTTTCGTAGATAGATGAGATAATCGGTGAAACAGAGACTTATTTTAAAGCAAAGGACAAATCGTACACAAAAATGGTGTCGAAAATGTTGAGGGTTAAAGGGAACTATGTATTGTACGAGTATTATATGAATCCAACTGCAACCTTTCGAAACTAGTGTTCCAATTTTTCTTATATTCTATTCTTATGATTCTATTATTCCATTAAATATAACTAAAAAGGATCTTGAATGAAGTCAAATTTGTCCATTAAACTGTTTTGAAACCCAAGCTTACGTTAGCAAATGTTGTATATGGCTACTGATCTGAAGTTGATGAGACCACAAACTCTGTGTTCATGTTGAAATTGTGAGTGAGGAGAAATTTTCTTTGAAATTGCTTCAAAATAATAAATATAGCCGAATAATTATTTAAGATGCTTGAATGAAGGAATTGTAAAAATCTTGCAAGGATATAAGTTTAGACTAGTGAATCATAACGAAGGTCAATCGAGCGAATCATGAGCAACCAGCTCTTAATATATTCAACTATCAGCTGAAGAAAAGGAAGACGCGGAGACCTCTTCTGCTTGGAAAGTACGAAATTCGCGCCAACAATCAAACCAGCATGTACTTTGTGAGAAACACCCAGGGATATTCGAGTTGGTGGGGAGTTAAATGTACAAAATTCTAATTTGCAGCTTTCTGTTAACTTCTTAAATATTGTTAAAAGCAGCATTCAGTATAAAAAAGTGTTTAACAATACAAAAATAAGACCTAAGATGAAGAAAACGAAATTAAAGCTTGTAAGAACAGTTTTTCATTTCTTATAATTGAAAATATATCACAGAAAACCAAGATTCTCTCCGCAGTGACGGCTTATGTATAATGGAAATATTGAAACAGAGTTCAGGATTATATTCAGTGAATGCGGTTTGTGACAATATAAGTAAAAGATAGTAAAAACATACTTCTTTCTCTTTCTTCAGTAAAGATATAAAACGACGGCGGCTGAAAATGTGAATACTGTTTGTGGGCCTCATGCCCACTTAATACGCGAAATTTCCGTTCGTTTTCGTCGATTCTGAACTGGTAATCGTAATTTCAAATATGCACCACCCTCTGGAAAGCCAACTGTCAACATATCAATATAATAATCGAATCCGACCGTCATGTAAGAAGTATTTCAATCGCTTGCATTACTAAAAAAACTAGATACAAAACAAAGCTCTACCTATGTTTCCTAGGCGAGATGACGCAAAATAATCTCATGGAACATGTTTTCATTTGTGAATCGAAGTAAAATCGATATATCTCTGCAGCCAACTGGTGATAAAAAGAGGTTCACTTAGGACAACGTCAAGTGAACTAGCGTAAACAGTAGCTAGACAGGACTGACGGTCAGGAAGGTTTTGATATATGTTTAGAGGGACAGGTTTGGCATGGGATCATCTGCTATGAGCTGCTTTGTCAACAATAAGACCACCTTAAGACAGCAATCACATAGAAACTATGGCCTAATATAATAGAAATTTTATTTCATCAAGACAACGCCAGGACACGCGCATCGACAGTGAATCGTTAGAGGCGGTTAGGGAGCTTTTTGCGATACTGATCCGAAATTTTGTACCCGTCCTTTTTTTCTAAGAAGAATCTGTCAGAAGGCCATATCGGACCACTTTCTCATTTGATGGGATATCTTTAAGGAATTTGGCACAGATTATTGCCTAAGAAAAAAGTGCAATCTCCGAAAAAATGTTTCAGATTGAATCACTACAGCTTATACCTGTCATACAAACTTCAAAGATCTTGTTAAATATCGTTTGTATTTGTGAAGGGTATTATAGCTTTGGACAACCGAAGTTAGTATTTTTCTTGTTTCAACTCAACCGTCTTTTGTAGCTGATTGACTACAGTAACACACATTTAAATAATATTATGGTAATATATATGTTCAAAGAATATTCTAAGTAAGTTTTTCAAATATAGATACGTACATACGTATATTTTTATTGACCAACTTGGAATACTTAGAACCTGAAATTCAAAGAATTTTGTGGTGGGAGACAACCAGGTGACAAATCATATTTGACACATACATACATATAAGTGAATCTATACACTACATATTTATGTATGTATATAGTAATGCCTACTTGACTGTTGCACTGTATGCTCCTAGGCTCTTTTCCGCATTTTTTTTCTGTCATTGCATTAATAAATAATTACATTCATGCAAGTTGGTGCAACAGCTAGTTTTTCCATTACTATTATAATAACAACTACAACAACAGCAACACCATAATAACAAGCGTCAAGTCAAAGTGGCAAAGGCCATGTCGTAGCGTGACTGTTTGCTCCGCAGGACAATGACTTCCAAACGTCACTAGTAGGCACTGCAAGGCATGCAACAAATGCATAGAAAAATCTACGTACATATGCCTACGTGTACATAAAAGCATGAGTATGCATTTATTATGTGCAGTATATAGATATATGTATATGTATGTATAATAGTTGCAATGTGCACTTTGAACTCGCTGCTGCAACCTTTTCAAGATGGTTAATTCTGACGTTGGCAAAGCCAGCGCCATTCTATGCGTGTGTTTACAAATTTTTGTAGTTGTAGTTGTGCATATACATATGTTTGTATGTTAACGAGTACATGAGTCTAACATTCACCGTTAGTTATGTGCTGGCATTCAAAGAAATTAAATCCTAATGACTATATGCTTTAAGGCAGATAGAAATCGCTTCCGGGCAGTTATGTCTGTATGTTCAAACGTAAATATTTACAGTTACATATATACATATGAGAAATGCATTTTAGCTTTTTCAACTATAAATTGTTTTTCAAAGAATTTTGTATGAATAAATTCACATTCCCAAAGATAATCCTCCTGAATCCCTTAACTTATTTTTTCCATAGGAATTCTGAAGCAAAAACCCGTTATTCTAAAAGTTACGACCTTAGTGATTTTCCCATTTTTTAAACTCCCGAAAATTCAAATAAATACAAAATATAATTATTTTTCATGCACTTACCCCACTGACGGTGCTTTTACCGGCTTTGCTTCCGCCTCCTTTTCCAAATCCACAGAATCCGTTTTACGCGTCGGTGGACTGCCTACCAACGGTGGGCTGTACACACGTGGTGGACTGGTCACCTTCGGTGGACTATGCATTAGAGGTGGACTCTTGACGAGTGGCGGTGAGCGCATCATTGGTGGTGATGGCATTACCGGTGGCCGATCGCCCTCCGGTGGACTCTTCATCATTGGCGGTGAGGCGCTATGTTTTGAATGTGCCGATTTTATAGACGACGGTTGACTACGTATCGATTTGATAGAAGTTTGTGGTGAAGCCATTGCTGCCGCAGACGCTGCTGCTTCAACCACGTGTGGCGAACCAGAGGCAATAGATGCTGCTGCTGAAGCAACTGAGGCGGCGGCAATGCTACCGGCACGTGACGCAATGCTACCACGTACGCTGCCACTGCGACTGGCATTTCGACTGCCGCCATGACTACCGCTGTGGCTGCCGCTGCGACTGGTGCTACGGCTGGGACCGCGACTGCCAGAACCGCTGCCGCCACTGATGCTTACGCTGCTGCGTTTTTTCTTCGGCGAACCGGAAGCTGGTGGTGTTGGCAGCGGTGTGCTGCGTGGTGTGGCTTGTGATGTGGGCGTGCCGCGTGTTTCGACCACCTCGTCAGCTGGTGTATCGGCAGTGGTGTGATCTTCACTTGGTTGACGATCGGAAATTGGTGTACGTTCGCTGTAGGCTTCCTCTTCTTCCACTATTTCGTCAACTTCCATGGGTTCTGCTGGCAGTTTGGGCGACACTTCATCGATTTCCATTTCTTCTTGCTGTATATCGTCTGGCTCTTCATCTTCCATGCCTAAGGGTGGCGGTATATCAGCCAGCATCATGCCGGTATCCTGTTCCAATTCACCCAATTGATCAGCAGGTGGCACAATCATTGAGGAACCGGAATAGCCATTACTTGGTGGCGTGGTTATCGTCGTTGACTCGTCTTCATTTGACGATTTATTTTCATCAATCATATGGTAGGCGGTGCCTTGCGTTATACCTTGTATTAGTTCGCAAGATTTCACTTCGATAGCCGCAGCCAGAGCAGCGGCAATAACATCACTTGGCTCACCGAAATCTGGTGGCGGTGTAGCCGGACCATCTTCAGGTATAAGCTCCCTACTACGTGGTGGCGTACCAATTGAACGCGGTTGTGAGCTGACCGAATGTGGTGGCGAATTAATGGAGCCTTGCGGCGAACCCATGGAACGTGGTCGAGAGCCCGTAGAGAGCGGAGGCGAAGCCAGCACAACACGTTGTTGTGAACCAGACGAACGCGGTTGTGAACCAACCGAACTGGCTGGCGAACCAGTTGAATGTGGTGGCGATTGTGGTAGTGGTGCATGCTGCGGTAATGGCGGTGGTGAATTTGGTTGCGATTGATCACTCTCTGAGGGCGGTGTCAACGGTGGCAATGGCATTGGTGCATGCATAAGTGGTGGTGGTGGCGGTGGCGAAGTCAACTTCATTGGTAATGACATTTTAGGACACGGCGGTGGTGTATCTGGTGGCGATGGTGAAGTTGATGGCGATTTGGGTGGTGTGGCGACACCTGCACCCGCTATGCCCGCACCATGGGCACCGTTACCATGTACATAAGAAAAATTTGATGGTAGTGGCGGTAATGGCGGTGGCGGTGTAGACTTATCATCATCCTCTTCTTCTTCCTCATCCACATCGGCGTCATCACCTTCGTCTTCGGTTTCGATTGGTGGTGAAGGTGGTGCCAATGGCACTGCACGTACAGGTGGCGGTGTTATCATAGGTGGGGAAAGTGGTGGTGGTGGTATCATTTCGAGTACCGATGATGTTGGCGATGCAGGCGGTGAGTCAAGCACGGTGCCGATGGGTTGTTCTTGTGGTGGTGGCGTTGGTGGTAGATCATCGTGTTCGGTGAGTGTTGGCAAAGGTTGTCCCTGCATCACCAACGGTGGTGGCGGTATAAAACCGGCGCCAAGTACATCTTCGGGTGCGACGATGGGCAAGGGTGGCGGTGGCGGTTGCTGCGGTTCGAGGGCCAATGCGCTGTTATCCACCTCCTCGATGTCGGAGTCAATGCCTTGCGCGAAATCCATGTAAAAGTTGTCACGCGAATCGCTCGAGCCGCGACGTAATTTCAAGGATAGATCAGGTGAACTATCCATGATGGCGGTTTTGCAGCACTATAACGGTGGCAATCAACACTGATACACTATTCCAGGAATGTTTCGATATCTTGTATTTAATTTCTTCAAAAGACTGAGTTATTTTTTTCGTTTCTAAATCACATAAGAACAGTTAACTCTTTGCATCCGCTTAAACACTGCACTTAGGCATCTTCACTGCGACTTGAGGCGCCATCGCCAAGTTCAGAGACCTGCAATGAGAACGCACACCAGAGTTGCTTAATTTTACGGCGAATTCACTATGTCACAATTTTTTCATATATTTTTTGGTTGCTTTCCGAAAACAAGTGCCTCGCAGGACAGAGGCCGGACAGGTCTTGTGAGGACACACACACTGAAACCCATTTCATGCTTGCCACTTCGCTTAATGGCACAAACCAATTTATATTTATGTTTGTTCTCTTTCCGCGTAATAAATGTGTGACAGCGAACGATAACAACAGCAACAACAATAAGCGCTAGAACGCATTTATATTATTTACGCGTCTGCCAAAAAGTCTTGAGCCTCCAGGAGACGGCAAAAATAATGCGTAGCAGCAAATAACAGCAGGATACAGGAATGCAAGAGCTGGAGTGTGTTTAAGGGAGAACAACACAACCAAACCAGCGTGCAACCCCTCCAACGAGTTAAGCGCAGTCACAAACATACACACACGCACAGATAGGTTTGTAGCGAAAGGTTTTTTTCTTTTTGTTGGGAAACGTTCAGACAGACATATAAGGACAAGTAGTTTCACTAATGCGCACTTTCGGTTTTGCCGAAGCACCATAATGGACTTGATGTCTGGCGGTTGACGCAGAGCCAACGTAAATGCTTGGAAATTATCTCCACCAACAAGAAATTGCCAATAGTTTGTGTATAGGCTTTTAAGTACATTTATATCGGCCACGAATTCACTGGACAGTAAATAACGTCCAATACTACCAATGTCCATATGTACTTATGTGCTGTGTGTATGTGAAATCAGTTGAGTTTTGGCATCCGTTAAGCCGCTTTCTTCCTTATTTTCCCTGCCATTGGTGCGGACCACTAAGTGGACCCATTGATAATGGAAATATCAATAAGAATTTCATTGCTAATGCTGTCATAAATCTTTACAGTTCTTCTCTTAATAAACAGACTAAGCAACGTAATATGTGAGAAAGGAAATTGTACTTAAGAATTTAGGAACTCAGCGGATTTACTCATAGTCAAAATAAATAGAAATATTGAAAATAATGGTAAGAAAATAATATTTTTATTGGCGCTTAGTATTGTATTTGTAAGGAATTCGGTTGAAACACAAACTGCAACCTGTGTACTGCTAGTATTCACCTCTAACTATTCAGCTACGACGACTGGTTTGAGTGATATCTTCTAAGACAGTTCAAATGCGAATAGTTTAGTGGATCCCAGAAAGCAAAGACTTCCCTTTGTTATGTGCTAGTTTTTAAGATGGTCTTTGTATTTTATAAAAAAAAAAAAAAACATTGGAAGCAAAAATCATTTTGAATAAAAATAAATAAATTTTTTATTGGAAGACAAAATTTCATCACAGCTGAGGATACAGTCTAGTTTTTGTACCAACTTCACTCGTTATTCTCAGTCTATATCAGCTGGTCTGCAAAATCATATTTGCCAATTGATATTAATTTTGAAAGAAATTATCATTTAGATCAGGGTTTCTTATTCACTATAGCCCTGGACTCCGATTACTACCTAACATCCATTGTGACAAAAAAACACCTAGAAGTTGTAATTAAATTCCCCTGGCAAATGACACTTCAAAAAAAATTATTTTGCTGAGTTGGTAGGACTGCACTTAACTTACTATGCCAAATATGAGCACGATCTGTCGACCAGTTTGTTTACAGCAGCTGCTTAAGTCGGTACACTTCAGTAGTGCGTTCAGATTTTTATAATGGAAAAAAATATGGAGCAAAGAGTTTGTCTCAAATTTTGTATTTTCAACCAAATTTAGTGTACGGAATCGTTACGAATGTTTCAAAAGGCTTACGGTGATTAAATGTTATCAAACACATAAGCCTACGAGTGGTACAAAGCCTAAAAAGAAGGTCGAGAGATCTTTGAAGACATGCCTCGTTCTGCACGACCTTCGACTTTAACTGACAAATATATTAAAAAATTAAGGATATGGAGCTTGAAAGTCGTCAGGTAAGTGTTAGAGAGATGGCAAGAGAGCTCGACAACTCTCGCGAGTCCATTAAAATGATTTTGGGCATGAAACGCGTTCTTGGTCGACTCGACGTAAACAGGTATCTTTGGACAAGCTTGATCGTGCGAATTCCGTTCCCCCATTCATGGAGAGCATTACGACTGTCGGTGAGACATAATTCTATGAGTTTGACATGCAAACAAGTCAACAATTATCGGAATAGAGGGAAAAAGGCAAACTGAAGCCAAACAAAAAACACGCCAAAGGCGATCAAAAACCAAGGTGGTGCTCATTTCTTTTTCGATATTCGTGGTTTTGGCGAATCACGTATTTTTTTCAGAAAAACAGACGGTCAATAAGGAGTTCTATTTGGGCGTATTAAGGCGTTTGCGTGAGAACATCCGTTGAGAACGGTCGGAATTGTGCAAGAATAATTCATAGATTTTACACGATGCTAAGGCACCATCGCATCGAACCACGATTGTGACCGAATTTAAAGCCAAAAACGCAATGAATACCTTCGATCAACCACCGTATTTACCAGATTTGGCTTCGTTTGATTTTTTCTTTATTGATGAATAATTAAATATTTGACCGATTCAAAGATTGGAAATCGAACTTATTAGTGCATATCTAGTATAGGAGAATGAAAACATTAATTTCTTCCGTATGGTTTTTCCTTATTAGATATACTTAGGTCTTACATCTCGTCATACCCATCGGTCTCTCAAGGTTGTCTCAAAGTAACGAAGATGAAGAAGATATTCCTTCCAACTATGATGATGGTAAACTTCATGATGATGTCTCAATGTTAATGGTGGCAAAATTACCATATGTTTCTGCAGTAATATCCAGTGAGGATTTACTTACAAGACCTGAGCTTTATAAAGCTTTTGTCAGGTGAGATCGAAGTAGCAAAAAAGGGAATCTAAAAGCGTAATATGTTACATAAATTGATGAATTTTTAAGCTTATTCCACCAAAAGATTGCATTCTGACGCAGCGAGAATTAGGGCTTGAGATAATACTATGCAAATCAGTTCAATAATATTAGATACATCTAAAGCAATGACTTCTTAAAAAAATGTTAAT
This sequence comes from Bactrocera zonata, assembly GCA_037783105.1. Lineage (NCBI taxonomy): Eukaryota > Metazoa > Arthropoda > Insecta > Diptera > Tephritidae > Bactrocera > Bactrocera zonata. The sequence goes on along the minus strand of JBAWJQ010006015.1, from coordinate 440,366 downwards.
GATACTGAACTAGCAGAGGTTTTTACGATTAACAATTTGACAAATCTGAGACAGAGACAATGCTATATAGGATAGGAGTAACTCTTAAAACATAATCAAATTTACAATGTCAACAGGTGAATTCAAGAAAATGAAGAAGAAAGTAGCAACAGGTTCTCTAGGTGAAAAATATATGCATTTATTGAAAGATCTGATAAACCGACATTAAGACTTTTCGAGAGAAATATGGCATACCGTGTTAGATAAGAAATGAGGTTTGCATCACGAACTAGGGTCTATTGTGTCCTCCTCTAAGTCACAACGACTTCCATAGCCACAGCACATAGATTAATTCCAATATTTTGATAGTTGTTATTGAGGCGATGTGATTCCTATTTGGATCTAAGGGCCTTAATTTCGGGTTCAGTATATAAGTGGAAATGGGCCGTACTCTTTTTTGTTGGAACGACTTTTCTTACAAAGTTCCTTATTCTCATTTAAGACCGTATACTTTTCAGCAGCATATTGAAATAGCGTGAGAATTGTCATCAAGAATCTTACAATACCCTTAGTATCGCACATTCGAAAATTTTTGTCAAGCTGTTTGTCTTGAACCGGCATTTTTCAAAGCAAATTTTTTAAATTTATGAAAATATTTAGGAAGAATTAACGTCCGACACGTAGATAGTGTTTATTGCATCCTTACTTTGTCTAGGACTGTTTCAAATCACCTCTCATCTCTTCTTGCTAAGGAAACTTTCGATAACCGGATAATTTGCTAAGTTAGACCCCAATGTGATACGTAGTGATAACAAGTCCAACTAGTAAAAATGCAGGGTATCCACATAGAGGCGGCTTATATCGACATATAAATGACATTAATCCTTAGCACCTCAGCTCTCCAAACGTCAAGCATCTTGGGCATTTTATGCATTTTCGGAAATCCCAACAAATTATGAACACTAGAAAGAACTATCTACGTTGAAGAAATATTTAGTTTTGCCGACCCAACTATGTATGATGAATTTATGGGCGTTTTCATTGCGCATGCAATGCGAGAAAGTGTTTCGAGTAAAGACGGACGCACTCAGCTGTGCATACGCTTGCATAGAGTAAATCACAATCACTGCCAACACAGAGAAGAGGACCAATATCAGGCAGCCACTAGGTACACAACGCTATGCTTAGGGACAGTTTCAAGTTCGGTGGTGGGAGGAGGATGTGATGATATTGGGCGGCCAGACATTGTTCGATTTGAAAGCCAACGAAAGGGATAGTGTAAGCCATAATACATAATAACCACTTGACTCGCAGCGAACCACAAACAAACGTACACAACGAGACGAAAGTCGTGGCCGAAACGAAGCATGAGGGGGGCTAAGTAGATAGTAGCTAGAGGCGGCAGTAGTTACGGGGAGCCTGGCTATGTACTATCTCAGCATGGGAATGTGTGGCTATGTGTTGTTGTTAGTGGAATGCAACTATGCTGTTGTTGCAAATGCGAATGTGAAACCGACGAAGCGTTGTAGTTGTACAATAGTTTCGTTCGGTTCGTCGTTAATTGTAGTATAGAATACAAAAGGAGGCTGACTGCGAAAAAATCGACGATAACTGTGTGGCTAACTGTGAGATTGTTTGTCAAAGGATAACACTTTTCCTGCCGCTGCCGAAGTAGGCTAAAAAGCGGCATTGTTGTTGTCGACCATTGTTGTTGCTGGTTTTTAAAATAGTTGGGGAATATGGTGTGCTGTAAATGCAGGATATTGTTCTTGCTGTTGTTTTTGTTGTTGTTACTGTTGTTGTTGTTTTTGTCACAGTTGTTGTTGTTGTATAAAATGCATGACTTTTAATTGTTGTTGTTTTATAAGAATTCAGATTTTTTGTGAGAGCTATTTCTGTTTTACTTGTTGTTGTTGTAGCAAATTCTCACTTTTGCTTGTTTTTGTTTTCTTCTATCACTTTCAACTTTCTTCCGACCGTTTTTGCGTAGTTTTCGCTTTTTCACTATAAGCACAACAACAACAACTGCACTAAATATTGTAGTAAGCGCACTCACGCACACAAACACATAAATACTCGTTGTTATTTTTGTTGCTATATATGCTCGCACGCTCGCTTTTCGCCACTGCCCTAACTAACGAGTGTGTATACACTGAAATTTTTGCACAAACGCACTTTTTTATTAAAAAAAAAATATTTACTACTCGATTCGATGGAATTGAAGACTTTTACAAACCGGAAGCGGATATAGCTTTTTCACGCACAATTTATAGGCTTAGAGTACACGCAAATTTAGATATAATATATGTACGTATATAACTGATTTTCACTTTTTACACACGGCCATTGTGGATTACAATTAACGACACTAATAACGGTACATTTTTCATACCCAAACAGCTGTGGCTTAACACCGCAAAGAAACGCTGAAAATTTTCTATTTCTGTCTGCTTATTTTTGAGTTCCAAAAATTATTCGCTTTCCGAGCCCAACTGCGTTCTCATGTATCCTGCTTTGCAATGTGTGTAACACAATAAATCACAAAAAGCGAGCACAAAAAAATCGTGGCGCGTGCAAGGAAACTGCGATCCTGCTGCGACAACACTCAACTATGGAATGACAATAGCTGCTGAAGCGCTCCAGCCGCTCAGCACTGCGGCATGAGCTGTGTCGTCGTCACAGTCATCGTTGTCGTTGCTAACATCATCGTTGTCGTCGTCGGCACACGAGTCGAATCGGCCGCCGCTATGCTTCGCAACAAATAAACACACAAACACACGGCAAGTCACTGGTCGAGTCAAGTTAAGTCAAGCAGATTTGCGCGCGTCCAACAACAACAACAACAGCAAAGTGTAGTATCCATCAACAGCAGCCGATTGGAAGCACCGGAAGCACAGTGGTGTGTGTGCGTGTGTTTTGTTGTAGTGTGTGTATTGGATTTCCCGCGCCGCTTCCAGGCGCGCGCACAACAACAAAACACAACACAGGCACACACTTAAACACAAACGCACTGGAAGGAAACGGAAGCGGCCGCTGAGCGGCACGCACACCACACGCTCGGCACACATACACGCATATATAGTAAGTATATACAGCTCCTGGAAATACAAGTACACATGTACTCAAGTGTATGTATATATATGTATGTCTGTACGTATGTGCTTGCCGTTATATTATGTATAGCACACTAGGGCGGTTAATGGCATCGAGCCGCTGGTGACACCATTGGAATTTCTGTTTTGTTTGTTTGTTATTATTTTTGCACACCACCCCCGCTGCCGCCTCCCCGCCTTTGTTGGCATTTTGTTATATTTTATTTTCCTTTCCTTTGGGAGATTTTTTGCCGAACCCGTGTTGACGAGCGCAATCGGCACTACGAGGAGGCTGTAAGCGGCCACGGTGTAGGCAATGAATGAAAACGCGCCCACTCACTGCGACCACGAAAGCGTGTGACAGGGGGTTCGGGTGGGCGCGCAAGGTGGCACTGCGGTGTTTGGGAAAAGGCTTGTGGATTGTTTGTTTATTTTTGCGTTTATTCGCATGCAGAGATGATATGCACCCCTTTACATATATGTATACATATTTGCAAAAATACACGCATGTATGTATGTACATATGTACATATGTGTGTGGATAGCGTGTCATGCTGTTTTTGACTGTGAGTTGAGGCTCATTTCAAGCTCACGGGTAAGCAGGCGCAACCCCAGCTGGCAGTGCAGTCATCCATGGTGACAGGTGGGTTGACAGTGATGCTGCTGGCTGTACGTGTATATGTGTATGGGTGTATATAAGTGACGCCAAATTAATTGCGTGTTAGCTTACACACATGCTTATTCTTATATCAAGGTAGGCATGCATGTGCATACATATGTATGTATGTATGTATTTTTGTATGCAAGCACACGCATTTGAATGCTGTTGCACTTCAGCTTCGCATTATACATATAGTATGCACGCAGCGTGTGACAGTCTTGCTTTTGATAGACTGAATGGCGTCTACTTCCGGTCTGCACGCTTAGAGCGGCGAGCATCTCTTTGTGTGCTTTCAATGCTCGAAAAGTAGGTGTTGATCGCTTCAGAAAAGCAATGCGTGCTCGGGAAGGAGTGTGGGAGCTTAGCTGCAGCTGCATTATATAAGTGTGTAGGTAAATATGATATACTGTTAGTGAAAAAGCCATTATTATTATCGAAATTATTCACATTTGAAAAATATTTGAAGAGAGGATGTGTAGATATGTGTATACGTACTTAAATTTTGATAGTTCAAAGAGAAATGCAGGATAAACGGTATGTTTTTAAATATTTTTTAAACAAATATTTTTACAATACTTTTCTTGCATAGAATATTTTTTAATTGTCATCAAAAACCTTTAATGAAACTCCATCAAGGGGTTATACTTTAATGAAAGTTAGGTCGGCTTCGCGCTGAACATTCTAGGTAACGTTTAATGACCTGCGGTCTTCGCGGCTTGTGGAAATGCTTAAAGGACCTTTACCACTGACTCGACTCGGATTATGAATTCCGGACTGATGCTTTATTTTTGGACTTGGTTTGAGGCCCGGTCTGTGGGTCAGAGTAATCCCTCAGCTGGGTATGTGGAAGTGACACACCCTAGAAATGGCTGGCGGCTTAATCCCAAGACCTGCCAATATTTAACGGAACGGAGGCAGACTCGGTATTCCTCGGTTCGGGTACGTTCCTCTTCTTCCTGTGAAAATTTCTAAGGGACCTTAACGACGGATTCGACTCGGACTATGAATTCAGGATTCATGCTATATTTTCGGACTTAGTTTTAATCCTGGTCTGTTGGCCAAGATAATCCGTCAACTGAGACTGTGGAAGTGACACACTGTAGCAATGGCTAGCGGGTTAATACCGATACTGCCTCTGTTCCAATAAAACCTGGTAGGCTTCGGTGTACGTTCTCTCCTATCATCATTAAGTTGATATAGTAAGTGTGGTTAAAAGGACTCCGTTTTTGCGCTGGTCGCGTACGTCAACCCTTGCCTTGGCCTCTTAACAGAGATAACCTTATAACTATTAAAGGCGACTACATCCCATATGTTGGATAGCAGCTTAGAGTGGGATCTAAATAAAAACATGGGACATGAGTGAAAACACGAAGAAAAAACCAAAACGAAGGTGGATAAAGAGGTCGCATGAGTGAGAATCCGCCTCGGTAAGAAACCTTGCGTGGAAGCAGCACCAAAGTTCAGTAAAATCGCTAAACGGTCTGACTCAATAGAACAGAGAGTGTGTGATCGCAGTAGGGAAGATCACCTCACACGAGAAGTGGAAGCGGACAGCTATATCATTAGTTTTCATGAAGGGATAACCCCAGCCCACCCTCTAGGTGTTAGAATGCAAGTTGGCACAGTGAAATTGCTTTTTTTGTAAAAGAAAACATAAAAAACCTTAACAATATTTATTGGACTTTGATTTGTGAACATACATTTTACCGTTTTTAAATTTACATCGTATAAAAAAAAAATTTATTTTAATAAATGAGTTATTTTATTATAATAAATTTATTTCAAGTATAATTTTTAGTTGGAAAATGATAATAATTTGAAAATGAAACATTAGCTTAAGTGTGGCAACATTAAACTACACATGCAACCCTAGTTACAACAATAACAAAAACGTTCACACGCTAAAAACAGCTGCTTGTGTTTGAGTTTTTGACAGTTACCGGCGCCAATTTGCGTTCAAGTCCTTTAAAATTATTGTTTCCATAAAAATACACAAAAATGAGCGAGGAAGTTGAAAAACAATGTCGAATGCCATGGTGAGTGTAATTATTTTAACACAAAAACGATAATTAAGATTGTACTTTCGCTACAGGGTGGAAAAATACCGACCATCAAAACTGGACGACTTGATTTCGCATGAGGAAATAATATCTACAAGTAAACAAAACAGCTAATAAACTATTACTATTTCTTCTTATTTCATTACTTCTTTTACTATCTGCAGTCAATCGCTTCATTGAACAGAAACAGTTGCCACATTTGCTCTTCTATGGCCCACCTGGTACCGGTAAAACGAGTACCATTCTGGCCTGTGCCAAACAACTCTACAGTCCAACACAATTCAAATCAATGGTGTTGGAGTTGAACGCCTCAGATGACCGTGGCATAGGTATTGTGCGTGGACAAATTTTAAATTTTGCCTCAACACGCACCATTTTCAGCGGCTCATTTAAGTTAATAATATTGGATGAAGCAGATGCTATGACGAATGATGCGCAAAATGCATTGCGTCGCATCATTGAAAAGTATACGGAAAATGTGCGTTTCTGTGTCATTTGTAACTATTTAAGTAAAATTATACCAGCGCTACAGTCACGTTGCACGCGTTTCCGTTTTGCGCCGCTTTCGCCCGAGCAAATATTACCACGATTGGATAAGATTATTGTAGAGGAAAAGTGAGTTATTAATTGAATGAACAAAATTATGTGGTATAGCAAGTACGAATAGTTATAAATGTGGTTATGTGGTAGCTGCCACGAAGGATACAATATTCGTGTTTCATATTGCACACTTGCTTGCTTTTTTCCAATTTTTAAAATGCTTTAATTGGACTATCTTACAAATAGTTGTATATATTTATAGGTTAAATGTCACTGAAGATGGCAAAAAAGCTCTAATGACCCTCTCAAAAGGTGATATGCGCAAGGTACTCAATGTGCTGCAAAGTACTTCAATGGCATTCGATGTCGTTAATGAGGACAATGTCTACACTTGTGTTGGTCATCCACTACGTAGTGATATAGAGCGTACGTTACAAACGTTACTGTCCACAGAAGGCTTCGAGGAAGCTTATGATGGTTAGTGGATTTATAATTAGTTAACGCTTGTTTACACATTAAATTTATTTTATTGTTTTCTTTTTAGAAATTCAACGCATAAAGTCTGTACGCGGTCTCGCTTTGAGTGATATTCTTACAGAACTGCATTTGTTTGTTATGCGCTGTAAGTTGTAATAACATTTTGAATTTTAACAATTATCGATCAATTATTTCAATATTTATTACAGTGGAATTACCACCAGGCGTAATGAATAAGCTAGTGATTAAAATGGCCAATATCGAGGAACGTCTTGCAAAAGGCTGCACTGAGGGTCCACAAACAACTGCATTGATTGCAGCTTTCTTTATCTGTCGCGACATGGTCTCGCTAGAGAGTTGAATACAAGAATGTATCGCTATAGTCGTAGTGTCTTGAAGATGGATATATTTTTCTAAGTTATTTTTATATTAAAAAAATGTCAACTTTTTGGTATTTTTTGCAAATTAGTACTATCAACGAAATAAAACTTAAGCATCGTCAAAGCTAGCAAAACTTTGAAGATAAAACATATGTTCTCCTTTTTTCAATGTCTCGACTACAACAATAACAATATTTGAAATCAACTGCCAAACAATTATACATTTTTTAACAGAACTGAGAGCTTCTTTTACTCTTACTGTTATCAGCTTCACTCAACTGTTAGTCAATGCTGATAAACTAATTTTTTAACCTAGTTTTTTTTGCAAATCTGCTAGACTATAAATATCAGTTGTTTCCTGCTATCGTATTTTAGTGTTTTGAAATAATTCTGGAAGCAACACAAATGCCAGAACGGGAGTAAAAAGTTATATTAAAGTGAGAAGAGATTAAACTTAAAAAAAATATGCGAAAATGGGCCTTTTTAAGTTAAAAAGAAAGAAGTCGCGATATATGTGATTTATGTTCAGATTGATATAAATATATATCATGTTGAATTGGTTGTGCAAATGGTTTCACTCCGACTCAAGGGCATGTAAGAAATAAATTAATTAAACTTTATCAATAATTTCAATCGTGTATGAATATGTATGTTTTTTAAAGAATAGCAATTTTGACTAACATATCAGGACAGTGTAGTATTTAGGAAGAAAAATTAGTTAAAATTATAAAAAAAAACATCGAATCGCAGCGTTAAGATTACAGAAAGTATTTTCGCGCCTGATTAATAAAAAATCAAATTTTATTATAAAACAAAAATATATATATAGTAAATAGGTCAGTGCAGTAGACTTCGAAAATAGTGAATAACAAACATAGTAGATTGAAACCCATTAAACTCGCAAAATAAAATAACAGTAATGAAAGCAATAATAATATACGGTCGTTCTGAAGTCGGGAAGTGGAAAGAGAGCGAGTGGTTGAATTTTTAATGGTTAAAAACGAGTTAAGGAAAAAATTGTATAAGAATTAAAAAAACATCGAATCAATACTGCTTGAAGAAAGTTTTTACGCGCCATCTCGATAAAAATATTTTGGGAAAACAAAATTTTTTATTAGATATACAGACTAACAGGTCAGTGCTGTAACTTTCGAAAATGTTAAAAAAAATTATAAAAATCATTGTAGATTGAAACCCATTAGAAACGTAAGATAAAATAATATTATTGAAAGGAATAATAATTTAGGGGAATAATTATACTGAAATTAATAATACGGGCGTTCTGAAGTCGGGAAGCTAAAACGGAGCGAGTGGTGGAATTTTTAAGAGTTAAAAACAGTTTATCTTGATTTCCAGTAAAACTGCGAGTCCAATGAAAAAAAATTATGTAGCAAAGTTGAAGGTAAGGAAAATCTCTACCGCTTTTGTTTTAACACATTATTCACACAACCTTAAAATTTGTGTGAAAATTGAAAAAAAATAGTTTTTTGGCTTTTTATTTTTATCTTTAAAACATTTTTTTTCTTTTACGAAATTTGGGGTCTATGAAGCTGTTTTTGTTCTAAACATGCTGTAATTATTTTATTTTTAAAATATTTTTTTTTTTTTTTACTGACTGTCAATTAATATTGGAAAAAGCCTTAATTTTCAATAGAAAATTCTACAGACTAAAATATTTGCTTAAAAAAAATCGATAATATTTTTCTTCCTCGAATCTCTATATTTTGGTATCAAAATTATACATCACTAGTGTGAATTTTCTGAGAGAATGCAAAACAGGCCTCCCGTAACGACTCAAACCTATTTTTTTTTAATTTGTTAATACGAAATAATAAGTAGGTGAAACAATCATAGTCAGGTAATGCTCTAAAGAAAGAGATTTTTGGAAATAATTTTTTTTTTTTTTTTTTGTTTTTTGTTTTGGTAGTCACCATTATGTCAAAACAAAAAATTATGACTACTACTTGGGTCATTACCTGTATTCGTCTATTGTTATAATTCTTTTTTTTTTTTGTTTTGATATTTGGGTTTCACAATTTTTTTCTTTTTTAGAAAAAACTTTCTTGCCGCCAAAAAGATTTTTTGGGAGGTCCTCCGGGAGATCGGCTGCGTGATCAAGGGAACCCAAATTGTTCAAAATGAATCGCCGATTATTAATTTACAATACTTTTTGATTTATTTATTAAATAATTGATTCATTTATTAAATAAAAAAAAACTCTTCGAAAAAAATTCAGATATGCAATTTTTCGCAACTGGATAAAACTTTTTTTTAAACATTTTAAAGAAAACTTTCATGCATTTATGGTAGGTTACTGATAATATACAAATGCAACTACCATAACGGTATGTAGAGTGCACTATCAGCCTAATGTAATCATTACTAGATAACAATAATTAATTTATTTACTTCATTACGTACCGTTATTAGCTACTAGTTTCGCTGATAAAATGCAATACCAAACAAATATTTAAATATATATATAATAGCAACATACATACATATGTACATTTATGTATATTTCAACGCACTTTGTCCCAACGCCCAACAGCGGAGCGCGTTTTTTCTCTCATCAAAAAAAAATGTAAACAAAAAACTGATAAAAATAAAATAATTAAATATTCACTTTCGATCGCAAAAAATGAGCAAATGAGCGCAAGTGAGCTGAAGAGAGCAGCCACAGCCAATGGGACCCCCATTGCTAGACACATAAGTAGAAAATTTTGCAATGAAAGGCAGTTGATCGCGGAACGGCACAGAGTTTGGTAGCATGTAAAAGAATACAACGTGGGAGCTTGTAAAGTGTAATCTTTGTTTTTATAATGTGCGTACGACGAGCGCTACGCCTTACACACAGAGTGTAGTAATTTATTGAATGTGCAATTGAAACCAAAAAATAATACATTAATAAGTATTTGCTTGTATGCTTTTTCGTTTGCCTTTTAGTGTCAATAAGTTGTGGTCCAAAGGTGAAAATGTCACTGCGTTTCTACTATGATTTAATGTCGCAGCCGTCGCGTGCGCTCTATATCATATTCAAGATTAGCAATGTGCAATATCAAGATTGTCCGGTCGCCCTGCGCAAAGGTAAGTGGACGGTGAACTGACCTCGATCGTAATGCGCTGTGCTTGGACTTAGTTATGTTGGGTTCAGTGTTCCAAAACTTACATCTTTATCAATACTTATCAAAGGCACTTTGATTTAACGTTCTTCGCTTAAGAATTCATGCCCAAATGTATTATATATTGGCAAAGTTTAATTTTATATATGTACATTGGAAGACGCGAGAGGACCCTAATATTTTCGATATAGTAATAATGACACAAATCCACTAAATGACCAATATGAAGTGAAGGGTTTCAATTTCTAAGTAATCTTATCGAACCAGATATCGTCAGCACTAAGTTCCGGTTCACACACGGATACTCTTTTGTTTTGTAGTATTGTAGTTTGTATGCGAGTGGGAGTTCCTTGGGTGGAATGTTTTTCTACACTGAACTATGATAGTTCAGCTGATAATTAGCAACAAAAGTTTCCGTGTATGGGCTCAGACTAAGGGGTAATATGAGCTCCGTAATAATTTTAATATGAATAGTTTTTGCGATATCGATCTGAAAGCCGAGTGACTTTCTGTCTGTTCGTTCGTCCGTGCAAGCTGTAAATAAAATTGAGTAAAAATTGAGAAACTTGGTATACAGGTTTCTTAGTACAAAAAAATACGAGTTCGTAGATAGGCGTCATCGGATCACTGCCACGCCCACTTAATTGAAATCGTATAAAAGGCATAACTAAGCGCTTTAGTGAGACATAGAGCTATATTTTGGCACAGAGGATCGCAGTATCAAGGGGCTCCTGTGGGCTAAAAATTTTGGAAAAGTGGGCATGACCCCTCTTACTATTTTTTTTTTTTTAAAGTACAAATTTACTAAACCACTTAAGCTGCAATAACCAAATTCGCTGACGATAAATCCCTTTAGCACCCCTAAAAATATTCTAAAAATGGTTGAAATCAGAATATAACCCCCACTACCCATATAACGGTACTGTAAACAAGTAATAAATGTGCGATAAATCAACAACTAAATACCCCAGAGACATTAAATTTTATCTCTGAGATGGTATGAGATGGGAACAGTTGTGAAAATTGGACGATGGACGTGCCACCCCCCCCTTTTAGGAGAAACACATATCTCGGAACTCGGCCGACCGATTTCGATAAATTTAGTACGTGGCTTTCCTTTCATATCACTATCAAGTCACAATGCAAAAATGGGCGAAATCAGAAAATAACCACGCCTACTTCCCATAAAACACAATTTTACACAAATAACAAAGCAATTCATGTAAGCCCGTTCCAACAGAACACATCACTTCCGTTCCCACGACAGTCGGGCCTACGTAACCGAAACGGAAACGGGTTTTTTATTCGGTCAAGGATTGCCAACTCAGCAGAATTCTGCCGGTAGAAAAAAAAAAACAACAACGAATAACGCCTTTAGAATAGGCCACTTTATGACCAAAAATTTGTCAAATCCAACCAAAACTGTTCAAACCCCTAGGCATCGAATATGTGGACCCCAGTATCTATAGTTGACTTTTGACGGAAAATATCGGTCAATGTGTGGGGTATATAATTGATATTCAGAGAGAATCTTTTCCTGACAATAGTTCCTCTGTATATCAAAAATGGGTTGAATCGGGTCAATACTTCCCTGAGTCTCCATGTACCTAATTTAAAGATTTTCGAACTTCCGGGTGACTTTGTACCGCAAATATCGGTCAATATTTGAATTATCTCAATGAAAATTAGTGAGCGTGTTTTACTCATAACATTGTATATTTGTGCCTAAAATAAATAAATTTAGGCGAAAACTTGACCTAACCCCCATATAACTAATATCAGGATTTTGGAACATCCGCTGACTTTATTTATTCGTATGATTGTATGTAAGGTTCTTTACTATAGCTATGAATATATTTTGTTCATTCTACTTGCACAGGTGAACACTTGACTGAAGAGTTTAATGAAAATATAAATCGTTTCCAACGTGTACCCTGCATTATCGACGATGGCTACAAATTGGCCGAAAGTATTGCTATACTCAGGTGAGGAGAAAATCATCATATATAAGTCAAGGGACTGAATTGCCAAAAAGCTACAGAGCTACTATTATTCCAAAATAATTTTTAAAACTCGACCAAACTTGAAAAAATTTGTAGAAATCCTCTAAGAAACTTCTCTTATCTATTCTGTTGCAACACTAAAACATTTTCGATTTATTATACAGATACCTCAGCGCAAAGGGCAAAATACCCGAACATCTATACCCGAAATATTTCGTGGAGCAGGCGCGCGTCGATGAGTTTCTCGAATGGCAGCACATCACTTTGCGTGTGACCTGCTCACTTTTCTTTCGCACGATATGGATGGACCCACTGCTGACCGGTGTACGGCCGTCAAATGAGAAAATTCAGCACCTGACTCAACATATGGAGAACAATTTGGATATTGTCGAAAATGTGTGGCTGCTGAAAACAGATTTCCTAACCGGACAGCGTTTGACGGCGGCGGATATTTTTGCCGCGTGTGAAATAGAACAGATACGTGAGTATTCGAACATTTTCGATTTTTATCCCAACAGAATTATGTAATGTTTTAAACTTTGAAGACTGAACAAAAAATGCTTAAAAAATATAATTTTAAGATTTACATCCTTACCTTTTTCATTGCAGGTTTGGCTGACTACGACGTGCGCATAAAATATCCGAAAATTAAGGCATGGTTAAAGCGCGTGCGCGCCGGCTGCAATCCACACTATGATAATGCCCACCAGTATGTGTACAAAATCAGTGGGACTGCGCCACATGCGAAGCTATAAAGAATGAAAGCGACGTTGTTTTGTGACATTTTGTTAAAGATAATAAAAAGAAATAAAATAAAACAAAAAATAAAAACATATTTTTTTAAATATGATAATAAGTTAAACTAAAAAATTGTAGATAGCAGAAAATATATTGTTAAGTACGGGGCAATAAAAAAAAATACGAAACAACAACACATTTCAAAATACTTATAGACAAATTAATAGTAATAAAATTTAAAAACAAAATAAAAAACTAAAAAAAATTTATTTTAAAATTACAAAATACTATTTTATTGAAGAATAATTTTAAACAAAATAATAAAATTAACAAAATAAAATAAATTTATTTATGTAATAAATCAAAATTACTTAACATCAAAATGTTGACTAAATATTTAATTTGAGATTACAAAAAAAAAAAAATTATTCAAAAATAATACTAAACAAAATAATAAAAAAAATTAATATACGCTAACCAACAAATTATTTAGTATCTAATTAAGGACATCACAGAACATAAATTCAAAACATTTAAAGATAATAGCAACCAAATTAATAAAATAATTAAAAAATGAAAAATTAAATTAATGAAAATAAAATATATAAAAAAATAAATTTTTTATGTAATAAATCAATAATTAAATAAAAGTATACCAAAATTTTAAGTAAAAATTTAATGTAAGATTACAAAAAAAAAAATTATTAAAAAATTATATTAAAGAAAATAACAAACAAATTAATGAAAATAAATTAAATCATCTAGATCAAATTTAAATAAAATTACAAGTGTAAATCGAAATAGTAGAACACGAGATACGCAAAAAATGTGAATTCAGTTTTTGTTTTTTTAATTTTTCAGTGCGATGCCTGGAATTGAATTTATCAGAATTAAGAATTTTTTTTTGTAATTTTTCAATTTGGAATTAATTTTTTTTTTTTTTTTTAATTTTTAAATTTAGCATTTGATAATTTTTTAATTTTTCAATACAATGTCGAATAGAATTTTTCAGGATCAAATACTTTTTTTTAATTTTCGATTCGGATATTTGAAATTAGAATTTTGAAAATTATTTTTAGCTAAGATTTTCAGGATTAAACCAAAAAGTTTATAATTAAAAAACTATAATTTCACCATTTAAAAAGTCAACATTTTTCGGGGCTACCACGTTAATTTTTTCAATGCATTATTCGAGTAATCGTACACAAAATAAATGTAATGTAAGAACAAGAATTATAATGAAACAAAAAAAGGTAACTAAAAATTTATTAATAAAATAAAAAAATGGCATTAAAATATAAAAATTTATATATTTCTGTTTTAATTATTTGTTAATTAATCTTAAAAATTAAAAAAAATAAAATAAAATAAATATGTATTTTTTAATAAATAAAGTTGATGAATTATTATTCAATTTTAAAAATTAATTTAAAAAATTAAATTTTGTGACATTTTTTTTTAATTTTATTTTTAACTTTTCCTTGAGAAAAGATATATTTTTGAGAAACAAGGTAGGCAACTGAAACAACACCCGCTTTCCTCCAAGTAAATTTTTTCGAGATATCCAGGCCCGGATACCGCAAAGCTCATATTTGAATTCTTCGCTGGTTTGTAGAGAAATGCGTTCCATTCAGCATATTACATAACGACATCTGCATTCCAACAAACTAGAAAGGTCTCTCATATCCTTAGACCAAAGTAAAATTCAAAAACAAGTCACCCAACAAATATTGCATTTACATTTTAAAGAAAAATTCTTTTCAATTGTTTCATTTCTAAATTTGTAATTTCTGTTTATTTACTCTTGATAATATTGATGCGTGTGTGTGTATGTTTGTGTGTATGTGAGACTTCCTTCAGGCTTTCTTCATGTAAACTACTTCAATTGCGAATTCACTGTTTTTTTCATTTTAATTCATGATTTTTTTGTCAACTCTTTACAGTTATCTTGCTGGAAAATCTTTCGTGTGGGTTCATTTAATATTTTTGTTTATCGCTTTTATTTCATTTCATTTAATTGTATATGTATAAGTAATTACACAAAATAAATCCATACATTTATAGGTAAATAGGTAGGTAAATATATATATGATATATATATATATATTTATATATGCATGTATATATATGTACATACTTTTTATAAAATACATATATAATTTCTGTGTGTATGTGTGTGTGTTTTTTGTATATATTATAGGTATATCGAGCTACATACAATTTCTACTGTGTCACTTGCAGCGCTTGTAACGCCATTTCGATACAAACTTTCCAAAAATGGGGGCACAAAATGTTCGCAAATAAATTCTCTTCAATTACATTTCAATTCACATTTCAAATACTAACACTAACGCGCACAACTGCCGCTTACCGCATACCGCTTGCTAACCTAACATAGCTAACCTCAAAAATCAGCGAATATAATAATTTAAACAACAAATATTTCAATACATATATATGTATATATATAGATGTATATTTTTTTTTTGTTTTGACCAAACATAATTTTGGCTTGTAAATATGTATAACTAAGTAATTATTTATAAGCAAATAACAGAAATTAAAAATAATCGCATTTTAATCAAATCAATCATCATCAAAATAATCATTTATGTATAATTACAAATACAATGCAAATAGTTTAATACAAACATAATTATTATCGAATAAATAGTAATTATGTTACATGCATATACACATACATACATACGTACAGGGGAGCGTGGGTTCGTAAATAATAATAATTATTAATTAATAATAATAATAATAATATATAAAAACAATTAAATAGTTGGTTTTTGTTTTATTCTAAATGTATGTATAATTTATATTAATTCATTTCAATAATTTTAGCCGCATACAAACAAACAAGTGTGTACGTGTGTATGCTCTACTTTTTTACTTTTGAAATCATAATAACTTTTATCCTAGCAAATACCAACAAATTTTTTACTTCAAAAAATCATTTTCACCATGCCGTGCACTGTACATTTACAAATCATTAAAAAAACTCGATATAAAAATAAGCGTTTAACGTCGAGCATAACCTACAAATTTACAAATTGCGCAAGTTTTGCTTTTTACTCTCCGTACTTAATGTGTGTGTGTGCAAAAACTAATTTTATTTTTTTTTTTACATTTTTTATCATGTACAAAATGCTTTTTAATCAATTTAGTTAAAAACAATGTTTTTTAATTGAAAACTTATTAAACAAT
This sequence comes from Bactrocera zonata, assembly GCA_037783105.1. Taxonomy (NCBI): domain Eukaryota; kingdom Metazoa; phylum Arthropoda; class Insecta; order Diptera; family Tephritidae; genus Bactrocera; species Bactrocera zonata. The sequence goes on along the minus strand of JBAWJQ010006015.1, from coordinate 424,098 downwards.
ACAACAACACAAGTCAAATGAATTGCGCAAACATCATAAAACTTAATTCAATAACACCGGAAATTAGCAAAACAATATATTTAACAATAAATCGCGGCTTTTCGAACGTTTTTTGCTACGTTTCCAACTCTATCACCCGTTAGCCAGACAGACGAACTTTGTTTTTTGTTTTTTTGGGTTGCAAGAAAATATATCAGAAAATATATATATGTATGTATGTATATTTGTAGGGTTTCACATAACTGGTGTCTACATTCTTTTGTTTCTTTTGGATTTTAACTGTAATGTGACAAAAACGAAAAACGGATGTAGAAGAAAAATAGGTAAAAGGGCACTTTTTTTCATTTAAAAATTTTTTTTTTTGGATATTAAAGTTGAAAACTAAAATATTCAAGTCTACAATGATAATATTATGGTTGCTGTTGTTGTTGAAGTTGCTATTGTTGTTGTTTACAGTTATATAACCCCATTTAAGTTGCAAGCTTACCATAGACGCCATGTTGTTGTTGTTGTAGCGGCAGAATTCTGCCGAGTTGACAGTCCTTGGCCAGATAAAAATCCGGGTCCGTTCCGGTTATGTAGACCCGACTGTCGTGGGAACGGCCATAGAAGCCATCTAACGGGATGCTCAGTATTGTTATTGTTCTTAGTTCTCAGTGGTTTTTTGAATCTTCCTGTATCCACATAAGATAAATGTTCCAAACTTATCCTTGTTAAAGCCGTAAAACCTCAACCGAATCACTCAATAGTCTCTAAAACTATTTGCAAAACGTTTTATGTCGCCTTAACAACAACAACGCTTGGATTCTCACGAGATTTCTTAAAACATCATGATTTCGGAGAAAGTAAAAACAAATTAAAATTAATAGGTTAGTTTTGGAATAGCTAACTATCACTAGTGAGTGAAGTTTATGCTAGAAAAGCAAAAAACTTAGCAGAAAAGAAGACAAGTTGAAAAAGTAAGAGAGAGAGAGAGATAACTACCCGATACAATTCCCACGACTGTCGGGTCTACGAAACCGGAACGGACCACGTTTTTTATTCAATTAAGGACCTTCAACTCGACAGAAATCTGTATCTACAACAACAACAACCTGGTATAATTTATGCTTGCAGAAATTAGCTGCTGTCACGTGAAGAAACAGCTGTTAAACACCTGTATAAACAAGCGACTCATTTGCTTTGTTTTTGTACATTTAAATAATTTTGAATTGTGAAAGTGTGGGTATTTTCTTGCATATTTCTATCAGTTTTCCGTTTCTTTAATTTTTCGTTGCAAGTTGTCAATTTTCGCATTCTTCTTTTTACTGATAGCTAATAGCTTTTAGATCTGTAAAAACTTAGCTGTATCAGTTAGCTTCACAGCATTTTTTTTTTTTTTTTAATTAAAATTTTCAAAAACTAAATTTTTCAAAAATTAAACTTCTCAAAAACTATTTTTTCAAAAATTAAAATGTTCAAAAACTAATTTTTCAAAAATTAAAATTTTCAAAAACTAAATTTTTCAAAAATTCAAATTTTCAAAAACTAAATTTTACAAAAATTAAAATTTTCAAAAACTAAATTTTCAAAAACTAAATTTTTCAAAAATTAAATTTTTCGAAAACTAAATTTTCAAAAAGTAAATTTTTCAAAAACTACATTTTCTACAAAACAAACAAAAACGTTTTGTCACATTACAATTTCGGTCCAAAAAACCGTTTCTAACTTCAACCTTCCATGCCATTTTAATGCCTTATTTATATTGCTATAAATAAATATTTCTTGTATTATTTTTTGGTTTTTTTAATTTGTAATTTTACCACTAAAGTTGCTTGGCTTGTGTGTAGGCGTTGGGAGGTGTTGTATCTTTTTAAGTGCGTTTACATTTATTATATATATTTATATGTATTTGTTTAATAAATTTTAATTTTTTTGCAATAAGGATATTTATGCTGTGATGGCGATAATACACCCTTATAAGGATAAATTCTAACTTTTTAGTTTAATTTTAGCTCAAAATTGGATTTTTTGAAAATAAATGTGGAAACTTATTAAATTTCAATTAAAATTTTGGTTTTTTCGAAATATTTATAATTTGATTTTTTACTTTTTTTTAACAAAAAAGGGTGTACATAGGAATCATTTCTACTTTTAAAGTTTAATTTTAGCTGAAAATTGGTTTTCTCGAAAACAAATGGGCATAATTTTTAGTTATCTTGTTAAATTTCAACTAAAATTTTGGTTTTTTCGAAATATTTGTAATTGATTTTTCAAAAATTTTTATAAAATATAAATATTAATTTTTTTCAAGTTGAAAATCGCAATAATGGACTTTTAGTTATCAGTTTTACCTCAGCTCTATTATTTTGATTTTTTGAGGTTTCGATTAAAAAATCTAATTAATTTATATTAAATAATAACAAAACTATAATACTCTGTAGCAACAGGTTGCAAGAGTATAAAAAAAATCATGCTTTTGGAATAAGAATTTGTACAAACTACCCTTAATTAATAATCTCAATTAGTTTTGCAAAAAATTTCAAATGCTACACTAGACTACTTCAATTCAATAATAAAAATCATGCTAAAAAATATTTAATTTACATCAATTGACTAAATTTCAACAGACTACGCTACAAAACTCAAAATATAGCCAAAAATACAAAATAAAATTTTACAAAGTTTACCTTTTTACTCTTCAAACTCTGTGCTTTCGAGTAGCAAGTGGTTCTAAATCCTATCTTTAATATACTGGATGCTTGCAGGAATTTCTTAAGCAATACTCTATACTCGCGTCTCACAGCATAAATATCCTCAGCACTTTCTTCATTGTTGTTTTGCGCTTTTTCTTTTTTGCTTTTTTTTAATTATAACTGTTTTCTTGCTAATACTAGAATGCTTATTTTTTACACACACATTTAAATGAACGCTGCTGACTTTTTTTGTATTTGTGAACTTAATAACTAATTGGTGTTTTTTCTTGTTTTTATCTTTTGCTTGCAGCAACTGCTTTTGCAATTGCGCTGCGCTGCTAACTGCACTGTTCGACTTTACGACTTCACGTTACAGTTTACTCTTTACATGCATTTACGCGAGTCTAATACCGACTTCTGTTGATATTCTTTATGCGTATGCCCACTTCCAGCACGTGCTCGCCGCCCGCGCCGCTCGCCATGGCCACTGTTGCGCTGCCGGCATTGTCGCCGCCCACGCCATTGCCGCCGTTACCGCCGCCGTTGCCGCTGCCGCCGCCACCATTGCCATTGTTGCCGTCTTGCGTTAGATTTGCATTGATATTATTGTTGTTGTTGCTGATGTTGCCATTAGCGCTTGGTATAGGAATGCGTCGCAACACAGTTGTAGTGGTTGTGGTAGTGCCACCCGCACCCGCTGTGACCTTACAGGTGTGATGATGATTGCAATTGTTGGTATTCGCTGGCGGACAACCATTGGGTCCGACATAGTCGTGCGGTCCACCCACGGTGTGTCGTCGCTTTATGGAGCGATTCTGTTTGTTTTGTATCTGTCGCTTTTTCGTTAGGTTCATATCAGTCTTTTCATCCTTAGTCAATGCTGATGCCGAGCCGCCGGTGTTGTGATGGCCACCGCTGCTGCTGTGTCGGCCCGACGATGATGAATAGTTGCGACAATTGAACGAAGCGGAGCGGAAGAGTCGATGATCGCGTCGCTTCTTATTGTACCGATCTAGAAAAAATGGCGGCGATGCTATGATGAGTGAATCTTTCGGATCGCTTGTCGTCGAACCCTCTGAGTCATCGTCCGAGCAACATTGTTGCTCATACACTTGTTTATTAAAGCGTGTGCCACGCCCTAAATAGGAATTACGAGCCAAATTGCCGCCGCTACCAGTACCGCCGACATTAGCGCCGATACCGCCTTGTGTATTTGTCGTTTTTACCGTTAGTATAGCAGTTGGCGTTGATGCCGCCGTCGATGGTGTACTGCCGCTGCCCACAATCGTTGTTGTCGAACCGGGATTAATGGGCACGGTAGCCGAATGTTGTAGTTTGTTGTTTTTGTACGCGGATAGAACCGCTGCCACACGCTGCTCTTTGCTCTCATTCGCTTTGGCCGAGGCGATGGTGTTGGTGGCGGTGCAGGATCGACTTAGCATCAGCACATTCGGCGCATCCAAGGGGCAGGAATGAAAATGACGCTCAGGCGATTCATCGGCATAGGGAATGTTTTCAGAATGCAAATGCAGTGGCTGGCCAAGCGTGTGCCGTCGATTTTTCCGGAACTCGGGTGAGCCATTCTCATCATTCGATTCCGAACCGCTACGCAAGTTGCGCAATTTCGAGTCTAACGTATCGGTGATGGTGGTCAGTGACATAGAACCTACGTGTAGGCACAAAAATTATTCAATTATTTGTCAAACCGGGTTAACTTTATAAGAAAAAAATCGAATCTACAACAATTTAACACGTCCTTGCGCGTACTTACCCGTATCGCTGCGACTATTGCTCGACTCATCATCGGTGAGCAGCACCGATATATCGACACTGCTGCGTTGCTGCTCTTTGCTCATGCTGCCGCCGCTGCCACTGCCCGAGCCGCTACAGCTGCCCGAGTCCTTCTCATCCAGACTGGCCTTCCGATGGTGCAGACGCACAAACCCGCCACCGCTATGATTGATCAGGAAGTTGCGCTCCTTTTTCGTCTTTTGCGTTGTGGATGTTACGCTGCTGCTGCCGCCACTACCGCTACTCGACGACGCCGTGGTGGCATTAGTGGAACTGCTACTGGTGGTCATCGCTGTGGTAGCGGATTTGGTGGAATCCAATGACTGAAATTGTACACGCAATGTTAGCCCAATATCATAAATTGTGGGCACGGCTTTGCGGCGCCGCTGCTGCTGCAGCTGCTGCTTTTGCATTTGCTGCAGTGGCGGCTGCTGCAGCTGCTGTTGGCGACTGGCCGTTGCGCACTGCTTTAAAGGCTTAGTAGACGCTGTGGCTGCTGCCACGCATATATTGGGTGTGGATTGTGTAGTAGTGTTGTTGTTGGTGTTGGAATTGGTGCTGGTTATGTTGTACTTGAGTAGGGCGTTGTGCATGTTGTGTGGTGCGGAAATGAGTTTAGTAATGGTTTGATTGAGGTTGATGGATGATTGCAATGATTTGCGTTTATGTTTGTTTTTGTTTTTGTTATTCGAACTCATATATGCATTGTGACTCTGATTCAGATTTTGTATTTCGCTTACCAACACACTTTCGCCCGAGTAAGTATCCGAGCTGGCAGCGCCACGCTTACTATGTGTACGCCGTCGCAGTTGTGGAATGAAACGGGATGTGCGTGTTGTGGACGACGACTCACGCTCGGTTAGTCGTTCGATTTTCGATACATTGTGCAGCAACATATTTGTCTGATCCTCTTGGGTGTGAAGTGCACCGGAAGCGCAGCTGGAGGTGGACGCAACGGGCGTGTTGCCTGTAATGTCAGCCAGATCGGGCAAGGGACCATTCTCGAAAAAGTAGTCATACTGCGAATGGTAATTAAAGTTATTGCAAAATGATTACATTACTTAATTAGTTTTTAATTGAAATGAAATCGTAGTTCTGAGTGCTGAACTTTGTCTACAACAACCTAGGATTAATTATACATTTAACTCACCTGCGTCACGAGCAACTCAACTATGCGACACTGATGTTTCATATCCTTCACAGCGATCTCCAACGTATCGTTGGGTGTGCGTATAATCGACGGACCGAAAATAATCGCCAAGTTCTTCGGCTCCATCAAATTCACTTCACAGTTTTTGCTCACACGACTCAGATGTCGTATCAAATGTTTCAACGTCTCATAGGAATAACGCGGCAGCGTGTTAAGCAACTCTTTAAGCTCTTTTATACGTTCCAAACCCGTCTTCTTATCGGCTTCAATGAAATTTATATAGAAGGAACATGGTAGCAAAGCATCGGGCAGATTGCGTATGTATTGCTTTAGCAGACTCGAAACCACATTCACGTCCTCCCACCTAACGTCTGTGTTGCAGCGATCCCATGAAAAGTCCGATTTATTCACCTGTTCCGATAGCTCTGAGATGGCAGCCTTATTGCCGGGTATACGGTAAATACCAACGATACCGAGACCCTTCGTTTCAACAATATTTGTACAAACATCCACTAACAGCGGCACATATTCGTTGTTCTTGGACTGCAAGTTGAAAGACGTGGTTATTATTGAAATTTTACTAGAAGCTAGTTTGTATTGAACACTCACCATCGGACATGATTTTAAGGGCACACCAATGGAACCGGTCGTCTTGCCACCTGAAGCTAAGCTTGATGGCGAAATGTCCGCATTGTGGCTGCTACTACCACCGCCGCGTCTAAAGAGTAAATCTTTCCAATTTTTGGCCTTTGGTGAACCTAAATCTTTATCGGGTATATTTTTGTGTGAAGATGATTTGCGCGTTTTCATCACCGGCGAAATAGAGTCGGATATGATCTCTGAATCGCCGCCGCGTGATGTTGTGCTTAATGGTGAATATTCTGGTTGTAATTGTTGGTGTTGGTGTTGGTGTTGTACGTTATCATCACAGTATGTTGCTGTTGGCATGCTAGAGATAGCCGCGGTTTTCTGCGGCTCAGCCAATTGCCTGCCTTGAAGATCCTATCGAATTGAAAAAAGAATTTTAAATGCAAGAATAGTTGATAAAACAAAAAAAAATTAAAAAAAAATTAAATAATATAAAAAAAAAATTTAAATTAAAAAAAAATTTAAATTAAAAAAAATTAATTATATAAAAAAATTAATTAAAATATTAATATATTAGTTCAAAAATTTATTACTCACACTATCGTCATAAATTAAACTATTCTTCCATTGCAATAAACCGAAAATGCGTTTCATTTCCGTCATGCTTTTCGTTTTGAATAATATTTCCGTTGGTTGTTGGTGGGGCTGGTGATGTGTTGGCTCCATATGTGACGCTGTGGTCGAAGCACTACTGCCCGACGACGTCAACTTGTCGGGCACATCATCCAGATTCAGCTCATTGCCCAAAGTGGCGATTTGCGTTGGTTTCGATTGCATGCGAAACATGTAGGATTTCTTTTTATCGACTGATTCATCGAAGATTTTAAAATTTCTAATATCGAGTTCTATCATCTGTGTGAATAGAATATGAATATAAATAGAAATTGCACGCATTAGTCATGTGCATAATATTTTAAACAGATTGTGACTTACATTGCTCTCCTTACAACTACGACCGGGATAGATGCGTAAAATGTCGCCTTTGATTTCGATTTTCACTTGGCGCCAAGAACGATAATCCGAAAGACGCTGCAAGGAATTTTAGTTAATGATTTTCTTTAGTTATTATTGTGGTAAATAATTTATAGTAATAATTAGTGAAAAATAAAAAAATGAGTGAATGATAAAAAAAATAAGAGAAAGTCAATAAAAATAGCAAAATATTGAAATTTCTTCAGCAAAGTACATGTGATCAAATTTGAACCGGACTGACAACAAAAAAAAATAAACATTTTCACATAATTTAAAGTAATGAAAATAACAAATCATTGACAAATTTCATAAAGCACAGTACATCTGATCAAATTTGAACCGGACTACCAAAAAAAATTAACATATTAACATACTTTAATATTAACGACTTCAAAATAGGCTCCTGGGCCAAAGCAAGCCCGCCAACTCTTAACTCAATTTTCTATACACTTGTTATACGCCTCGACTAAAATGGCCTTTAATACCCTCAGGAAATTTTTGTGTTTTTTTTTTGGTTTCGGAGCCACTTTTTTCGAAATATTTTTTAGCACTTCGTTAGATTTTTCAACAATTTCAACGTCATATTCATAAACTCACGTCTCTTCAGCAGTAATTATAAATTGAATTAACGAAAAGTCTTAAGCTACGTTGTCGAGCATCTCTTTTACGACCTCTCGTGGACGCCGCTTTTACAAAATATTCAGCTCTTTTGGTACGAGTCTAACTAGAATTGACACGCTTTATACCTAAAACATTACACAAAATGTGTTAAGCCGCTCCATAAGAGATGTGGAGATCCTCTGCTATCTCTCTGATGCCTTTTCAAGCCTCGCTTCCTTAACTTTTTCAATGTTATCATCATTAACAGAGGTGGATAGACGATTCGCTGAGGCATAGTTCCTCAGATTCCCATGAAGCTGCTCATTTGGCGGAGCTGCCGATATCGGACCACTATAACATATAGCTGCCATACAGACTAAACGATCGGAATCTAGTGCTTGTATGGAAAACTTGTTTATTTGGCAAGGTATCTTCACGAAATTTGGCAAAGACTTTTGATTGATTTTTGAAGATAACACTTAAATTTTCGCACATATGTACATATTAATAGCAAACAAGCTGACCGATCGAAATTAGTTAATTCTTTTGTGGCCTTTCTTTCTTGCTAGAAATCACAGAACAAACTTTTCGCGATGTAAACAAACAAACAGCTGTTAAGCAAACACTAATAGATTGTCGCTGTCAAACAAAAAACACACGAGAACATGAAAAATATTGTCAATTTAAGAAAAAATGTTTGTCGATTCAGTTTGCGCGGACAGATATTTGTATTTTCAACAATTTATATTCGATTATAATTTGCAAAATATATAATATAGATACAGACATAATACATATATATAATATTTATAATTTATTACTTCATATATAAACGATAAGGTATTTTTATTGCCAGTAATAGAAAGCATTTCGTATTAAAATTCCATACACACCTTTCCATTGATGCACGACGACTTAATCTCCATTTCAGTTTCGAACACTTCCATTTCGGTAGCCACATCCTTTGTCTCCAATTTGCCATTTATGTCTGCGATTACATCGTCAATGTGAACGCTGCAAATAAGTGATAAAATAAAACGTTAAATGGCATGACTTTTTTGATTTATTAAATATAAAGCTATATACATAGATGTGCATACATACATACATATATGCCTATCGCTACGTGTACGTATTTTCACGCGTTAAGTAATTAGTAAATCAATCACAAAACACACGGCACAACACAGTGCATATCTACCAACACCAACACGAGTACACGCGGGGTTTATACACACCTATTTCGTATTTCACTATTCGCCGATTCGCGTCTACTTTCACTTAAAGCCGCCGCAGCACCGCCACCAACACCTGCGGCCGTCACTGCCGCCACAATAGCCGCCTCTGCAGTGACACTAGCTCTATCTTTCAAATGCTGTTGCTGCTGCTCCACCAACTGCTCCTGCGCCGTGGCCGCCATCAATTCGGCTGGGCTTTGTATTTGTACGCGTTCATCGCCGGCCACCACGTCATACGTAGGATCGTCATCGTCAACATCATCATCATCATCGAGTGACGATTGTTTCGATGTCACCTCAATGAGTGGCGGTGCACCAATGCCAACTGCACTGCTGCTATTCAAACCAGTTAACGATGTAGTGGATGTGTCCGAGGCTGAGTAATCGGTTTCATTGTTAGTGGCGCGTAGATATGAAATGCGACGCATCGGTTTGCTATCGTCAAACGAGGACATCGGCTTAAAGCGACGCACCACAGCAGCACCGCTGCTCCCATCCGCCGAGGAAGTGCCAGTAGTTGTGGCCACTGTTTGTTGAGAAAGATAACAAAAGATGATGATGTGATGTGGTCAAATCGAAATAGAAATATAAATAGCTGAGTGGAAAAACAGCAGCAGCAAAACGGAAGTGAGTTCGATTGCATGCAGCTGGTTTTCCAACGCAATCAACACAACGCTGTGTATTATAAACAAAAGTGTTGTGAGCGCGAGAGCAACTTACCTTGGCTGTTTGCTGGCACCACGACCACCTCGTTGCTTTCGGCGATATCAGTGAGTGCCGGTTTCGGTTCAGCCACCGCAACTGTTGTTGTTGCTGTTGTTGATCCAAGAGCTTCCGGTAATTTGCCAGTGTATTCTGCGAAAATACGGCGGAAAAAGAGCAATAAAATATATACATACATATATTTGCAGGTACTAAGCAGTTTTTCTTCTATTTTACAACGAGGCAAACGAGTTTCGGTGCAAGCAAAAAAGAGTGCACAGTTTGTGCAAGTAAACAGAAGGCAAGCGATAAAAGCAACTAATATGAGGCTTATTAAGCAACTTCAATTGCTAATGAAACAGTTATACGATTGCAGTAATGCTATAATAATTGATTACTTTATAAGCTAATTGAAGTTAAGTCCATCGAGTGAGCTTAAATGCAGAATAATCGAGCTTAAATAAGGAGCTTTTTTCTCAATTATGCTCAAGTTAACCATAGAAGAGATGTTGGAGAGAGAATGGTCGTGTTCGAATACTGAAGACCATCACTGCTGTTTTTTTTTTTCGGAGATTTTTTTTATAACGATGGTAAAGAGCTAATCTAAGACTCTGTTGAAAAGACTGAATCTCAGTTTTTATGTTGTCATTGAGTGCTAATAGATCAACAACTAGTCCGTTCTCGCGACAGTTGATGTAAAGATCCGCAACGAACCCACGTTTTTCTCCAACCAAGGGCTGCCAGCTCGGCAGCATTCCCTAAATTATTTGGGGTATGTTTTACTGAATCCATTATCTTTTGAACGGTTCGTTTGAATGGTAGCTATGTATTAGGTAGGAAACGAATGGATAAGCCAGCCGGCGGAAGACCTCTACCGACAAATACCGATCAAATCATGGAAAAGATCGAGTTAGACCGGCATGTGGCATCTCGTCACATCGCCCCGAAGATAGGGGTTAGTCACCAAACCATTTTACAGCCTCTGCAGAAGGCTAGATACACAAAAAAGCTTTATGTCAACGCCTGTGATATGCTGCTGAAACGGAACGAACTCGATCCATTTTTAAAGCGGATGGTGACTGACGATGAAAAATGGATCATATACGACAATATCAAGCAAAAACCGTAGTGGTCGAAGGCCGGTGAATCGTCCCAAACAGTGGCCAGCCGGCATTGACGGCTTGGAAGGGAATCACCCACTATGAACCACACCCTTATGGCCAGACGCTTAATTTTACCATCTACAGCGAACAACTGGACCGCTTGAAGCAGGCGATCAACCAAAAGCGTCCAGAATTGGCCAACAGGAAGGGTTTGGTGTCCCACCAGGAAAACGCCAGACCACACACTTCGTTGATGACTCGTCAGAAGCTACGTGAGCTCGGATGTGAGGTTTTATCGCATCCATCATATAGCCCGGACATAAGGCCAAGTGATTAGCACCTGCTTCTGTCCATGGCGAACGCCCTTGTTGGTGTAAAGTTGAACTCAAAAGAGGCTTGTGAAAAGTGGCTGTCCGAGTTCCGAGAAGGCTTCTACGAGGGGGGTATTATGAAGTTACCGTCTAGATGGAAACAGATTATCGAACGAAACGGCGCATATTTTAACTAAATCCGATCACTGTAACACTTTTTATAAAGCATTGAATAAAGAGCAAAAAAAGCGGCAGGGAGACATTTGACAAGCAATATATGCTAAAATGGTCTAATTTGAACAATTTGCTCGACGATTGTAGCCTTGTCTATGAGAAGTTTGGTGAAGATATCTTGTCAAATGATAAAATTTCCATACAAAGACTCGATTTTGATCGATCAGTTCATATGACAGATATATGCTATATTGGTCCGATCTGAACAATTTCGTTCGGAGATCTGGCGTGTAAAATTTCGTGAGGATATCTCGTCATATAAAAAAGTATTCCATATAAGGGCATGACCTTCATCGGTTAGTTGATAAAGCAACTATATGCTATAGTCGTCCGATATCGGCGATTCCGACAAATGAGCAGCTTCTCGGTGAGAAGAGAACGTGTGCAAAATTTCATATCGATATTTCAAAAATTTAAGCGGACGGTAAACAGACGGACAAAATTGTATTAGCACGTCACTCAGATCATTTATTTATTTATAGAGCCTCCGACGTTTTCTTCTGTACACAGTTCAGGCTATAATACATAGCAAGTCTTCATAACGCGCTACTCATCTGCTCAATAGCTTTCAAAATAAAGTTAAATAAAGAAGAAAAAATATGCATATAACTCACTACTAGACGGCGCATGATCGATGGTAGTCGTAGCCAAACTGGCCTTGTGGATCTCCATGCGACTATACTGCACACCGTCCACCACACTACCATGTTGGTGTTGTTGTTGTAGCTGATGCTGTTGCAACTTCGACAATTGCATTGGCGCGTGTGACGTTTGCGCTTGCTGTGTTTGTTGCAGTTGTTGTACCTGTAGCTGATGCAACGGATGATGTTGCAGCGATTCGTACAGCACTGTGGGTTTCTTTATCAGCACCACATTGCCAGCTGCTGCTGCGGTGGCGCTGGGCTCAACACAGGCGCTTGTGTTGATGGAGAGCGGTTGGAAGGGATCAAAGCCTTTGGCGAGATGAGAGACGAGCTTGCGTTCGAAACTGGAATGAAAATGAATGTGTAGGAAAATGTAATAAATAATTTTTTATGCAAAAGCTAGCAATAGTATATGAAAAATGGCTTAAGCCAAGACAACTTACACTTTATTGGTGACACCAGTCTCCTGCAGGGTTTCCAAATAATCCAAATCCTTTACATATTTATCACCCATGCCATTGTTGTTGCTCGGCCGGCTGCTTGCGCTGCCATTACCAGCTGCATGGCGCAAGGGCGCCGTTTCAACGCCGACAGCACGTACGCCACCAGCGCTCACACTCACACTTGTCGCCGCACTCAACGCACTGCCACGACTCATAGCACTCTCCATGCTAATGTAGTTGCCACCGACGCTGCCAACACCACCACCACCACTAGTGGTTGCAACGTGGTTTTTGGTAGCACTGGCACTGCTGCTGACGCTGCCGTAGTATTGATGCATTTCAATTGCACTGACGTTGGCGGGCAAGAGCTCACGCGTGCTCGACGCCGATGAGGATGTCGCCGAGAGTGGTTGCTTAACGTGTGTACGCACCTGACCACGCGGCCCGCCGCCGCCGCCACCTATGCTGCTCAGCACTGATGAACCGGCCGATGTCGATGTCGTCGACACCATAGACAATTGCGGGCTGCCCGACGGTGGTGTGTACGGCGGGAAGAAATGCTGTTGGGCGGTGTGGCTCACAGCGGGTACGCTGTGCAGCGTGGCGTGCGTGTGTGGCAGCGGTGATTTAAGGAATTCCTCTTTTTGCTTGATCGATTCACGTAGGCGTATCATCAATTCGCTGGTGTCAACGGCGCCGACACCCGAAGCGGGCGCATAGAAGGCGGAATTGGCTGCGGCCGCTGCCGCTGCAGCTGATTGTGTGTGATAGAGTTGATGTTGTTGCTGTTGTTGTCGGGATAATACTGTCAAATTGGGCGGCGGTTGGGAGCTGCAAATGAAAAAATAAATGCAAATGAGATTAGTGTGAAATTTTCGAAGAAAACGTAAGCTTATGAAATTTACGTAATGAATAAATGTACATAGATATTATATATTGTATATGTATATTAATAAATTAATATTGAAAGCGGTTTTTCGAAATAAATATGATAGAGTTGCCACTTATAAAAAAAAAAATTCAGCCAAATTTTGCACCACGAGTTAAGTGAAAAATTATTTGGTCTTAAAAAGTTAACCAACGTAATATTTCTCAAAGTCAAGTTGTTGTTGTAGTGATTGTTTAGACTCTGGGGAAATGTGCAAAATTAACTGTGATTGATGTTGTTGTTTTTGTAGGGGCAGAGTTCTACCGAGTTGACAGTCTTTGACCGAATAAAAATGCGGGTCCGTCCGGTTACATAGACCCGACTATCGTGGCAACTGCCGGACCATCGTGGGAACGGTTAAAATTAAATGTCATCGAAGTCACTTGACGAAAAGTCGTGTTAAAAAAATCCGGGTACGTTCCGGTTACGTAGCCCCGACTGTCGTGGGAACGCCCCGATTTTCGAAGACAATCGCTTAAAACTAACTGACATCGAAGTCACTTAACTGAAAGTCGAGAAAACGTGGTCAAGAATCCGGGTCCGTTCCATTTACGTAGACCCGACTGTCATGTAGCTCGATTGTCTTCGGAACGTGTCAAATTAACTGACATCGAAGTCACTTAACGGAAGGGCGAGAAAACAGGCTGTTTCGACGTGGTCAGTTCGTGAGGTATACAAAGAGGAGGTAAGTCCTGTACAGTGGTTAACCTTTACATACATCATTGGAACATCAGGGTTGCTTCTGGATAGATAGCAGGTTTAACCATAATATTTTGCGAGGGTCACAATTCCCACAACTATCGGTCACCGACTACAGAGTATAAAAAATATGGCTGAAAGTTATGTTAGCTACGCGCAACAGAGTTGGTGCCGGAATATATAGTCCAGAGATAAGCATAAGTCAGCGTTTTAAGTTGCCAAACCAGTGTAGTATATTTCAGGATTGAGGCCTTTGATATTGCGAAAGCCACGGAGCTAGACTCTAATGCAACTGCAGGCAAGTCCAGAGTCAACATATGCGTAGACAGCCAAGCAGCATCAATGCAGTAATCTCGTATCGCATATCGGCCAGAAGTGTCTTTGGAAGCAGGGCAGCAGTGGAAAGTGTTGCAAGAAGCAAGCAACTTCACTTCTACTGGGTGCCAGGCTACAAAGGCATTGAGGGAAATGAAATAGTGGACAAGATTGCCAAGGTTGGTGTACGGCTAACATCCGAAAACGTGATCAAATTGGAAAACCCATACATTGACTATACGACGATCTCGACAGAAGCATGGTAAAGAAAATCAATCCCAATGGAATGAACTACCTAGGTGCAAAACTGCAAAAGTCATGTGCAAAACAATAGATCGGAAGTAGAAAAAACGTTTATTGGTACTCGATAGAAGAGACTGTAGGAACATTACGAGAATACTAACTGGTCACTAACTGGAGGCATTATACGTTCGCAGGATGGGGCTGACAGAACGAGAAGACTGTGGGGAAAAGTCTAGAGTAGGGCACCAGAGAAACAATGGAGCATGTCTTGTGCACTTGTCTCGTATTGACAAGACTACACTGTAAACATCTGGGGTCCCCACATTAGATACATTGGGGGAGGTATCGACAATGGGGCCGCAGAGACTTTTAAAATTCGCATGAAGTTCAGACATCCTAAACAATGACTACTCCTCTTGGACTTAGCAACTGAGCTCCATTTGGTATTGCGAAGGAACAAACTGGTCTATGCGGAGCTTATTGGCCTATCAGATTTATCTAACCTAACCTACCATTGCCTAAAATAATTCCTGTTGCAAATTTTTGGGAAAATATCTTATTAAATAAAAGAGTTATCCATGCAAAGACATGATTTTGATGGATCAATTTGTATGGTTATATGCTATAGTACTTCGAAATCGGCGGTTTTGAGGGATATTAATCGATATCTCGAAAATTGAAGAACTTGGGCGTATTGTTGCTGTTCTACAGAGGGACAGAAAGACAAGGGGAAACGGCTAAATAGACTCAGCTCGTCACGCTAATCATTTATGAGATCTTCGACTCTTCCTTCTGGTTATTAGTTAAATAATTGAATGTAAATGAAAAATTATAACGCGCTAGCATTAAAAGCACAATAGAAAAACTTTCTCCAGATAATTTAAGACATCTGAAAAATATTACATAATCCAAAGTAAGTTAGACCGTTGTCTGCGTTGATTTCACCGCACACAAGCGACTTTTTTTTATAACATTGGCAACAATTTCAGCACTGACATTATGACATTATTTTCAAAACCACGCTCAGCCGTTGTTGAGCGCTATTTTTGGCTAGACTACAGCAACAGCGCAAACGCGAAACGATAAATAAAAAAATAATACGCTTCCGCCCAATGTGTGACACCCAATAATTAGCGGCAAACTTATATAAATGCAAACACACAGTTAAGTTAAATGAGTACATATATACACACATACACACACACCTACGACATGGTGACTGACACATTCTGCAAAAACAACTCAAAACCGCATCCATCGGCCCCATCATAACATCGGAATGCAACAAGTAGCGCGCACTCAAAAAGCGGCTCAGAGAGAGCGCCAATGATGAATTCGTATCGAAGTCGCGACTTTTATTTACAGCACAAACATTTCACACACCACAAATTAAGTACGTGAACATTTGCATTATTAATTTTTATTATAAATAATTCACTTAATGCACATGCGCGCTTGTAAAGAAATGCTGAAAACTGATGGCAGGGTGTGGTTGGTTGACGAGCGCTAAGCGCGCGCATGCAAGCTGCCAATAATTAGCTATGCAAATGTGGCGCAATTGCAAATTCACTGAGCGTAATTAAACAGCTATCTTGGCGAGCACTTAATAGACATTTCTATATAGATTTTTTCTAAATTTAGATTTGCAAGATTAGCGCTGGAGATAGTAGAATTTATGATTGCAACGCCTGTGCTGATTGTGTGGCGTGTTTTGGAGAGCGTTGAGATTACTTCGCGAAGATGCAGCAACTAAAACGTTGATAACACAGGCGAGTGATCTAACTGAAAAAAACGCCGACGAGCAGCAAGCGCGCGCGCGATCATTAAGCGTTCTTAATTTTTGTAAAAGCTACAAGTGTTTGCTTAATAATTTATTAACTACCGTCCGCCGTTTGCCAGCCAGCTTGATTGACTAAGTACTAAGACTGACTAGACGAACGAGAAAGTAGACGCAGTGGCGAGCGCGCAAACACTAGACATTCAAATGATATTGACAACGCGTCAACTTAATTTGACGCGTATTTAATATAGAGGAGCAATGTTGTTGTCGTTAATATTAGTTTTGTTGTTGTTATTATTATTGTTGTTGTTGTCTTTGGCAGGTAGACGAAATACGCAAATCAATGCGTCGCAGTTGACTGGCGGGCGGACAGCGCGTTCAGGCGTAGCTTTTGTGCGACATTCCTGTTGGAATTTGGAACTGAAAACGCTGAAAGCCACATGGAAGCGGACTGGCGCGCACGAGAATGCGATGTGCACTGGCAAGCGAACACAGGCGTCGGGGCCAAAACCTTCAGCGCGAACGCATACGCTAGAAATCACAAACGGCGACAGGCGGCGTGCGCGCACACACAAATTCACCGGGCTCAACAGGCAACGCCATCAGAGCTTAGCGCGCTCACCGTCACCAGCCATTATCCATCCACCCATTGGGGACATACGCAAGCGCTGACGTATGAATATTGCTATGCGCTGCTAGCGCACGGAATGGAGCTACCCATTATGGAGGGCGCGCGTAGCGACACTGATGACGACTATGGCAATCTATTGAAATTGGTGAGGCCGTCGCACAGTCGGCGCAACTCCTTAAAGAGCGCATGCGCGATAGTTAGACAAGCGCGCCACCGCCACCCACCTGCCACCGCGTATTTTATTTTATATAGTTGACATTATTGGAGGAGAATGATTGAGCAGCAAAAATTCAAAAATAAATATTAAAAATCGACTGCCGATCAAGTGAAATATAGTCGCAAAAATAGTAGAAAATAAATGTGATTAATATAATTTCAATTTGCTATCAAATATAAAAGCGCGCAGCAAGCATGCCGCCTGCCCGTAGCGTATACAAAAATAATAAAAATAAACAACAAAAACAACAAAAACAACGCGCGCACATAACGCACGCTGCCTAGTGCCATACAAGCGGCTGCCTTGACTTATTTGTGCGCGGCGGCGGCACACAGCGCTCCGTAGCGGTCAGTCTCAAAAAGGAACGCGCGCTACTTGCGTTTGGGCGCTTTTTCTGTTTTTTTGCTTTTGCCTTTCGTGTGCCATCCACAATTTATTTTACTCTGTTTTGAGCGCTGTGAGTGCGCGCAAAATTGAATATCCGATTTTTTCCCCTTTCCATTAGCTGCCACAGTCCAGGAAAACAACGCGGCGCTGGAATTGGCGAATTGTAGAGCAGTGCGGCAGTACGTGTAGAACAGCATGCCCTCACCCAAAAAAAAGTATGTATAAAAAATTAAAATTGACAGAACATTATTCAATTGACCTTGAGCAAGTTTACAAAACAAGTCTATGCGAAGGAAGCAATAAAAAATAAGCGCAAGTGTCTGAGGAAAACATGTGGGTAGATTTACGTATTCGGAAGATAAGCAATACTGTGAAGGGAGTGAGTACATAGCAAAGGCACAAACCATGGCAAATAGTTGTTGAAGAAGTTAGACCAGGGAGAATATTAGAAAAGTTACTGGATAAGTAAGTAAGTTCGTAAGTATTGATGTCACTGATCTCGAAATGTGAGTGCTTAGCAAAGATTTAAACCATGGCAAATAGTTGTTGAAGAAGTTAGAGCAGGGATTATACTAGGAAAGTTACTTGCAAGTGATTACTCATTTTACTTACACCTTATGTTCGAAGCGAATATCGTAGTAATGATATCACTGAGCCTGAAATGTTTAAAGACATACCAAGCTGTCAAATTTTGACGTTTTAATCAGCTGACGCAAAGTTACCTTCTGGAGAAAACAATTATTCTTTAAGTTTCCAAACAAAACCCACTGCATATTTCTTAATATGTTTGAAACCTGGATCCAATCTATATTTAAAATAAAGTTTTCGAATTCTTATTCTCATCTAAGTTTGTAGGGAAATGAGGTTCTTCTGAAATAATTAACAGAATGCTTGCCGGACTCCGCAGGTTTTATTGCTCTAATAATAAAGAGTTGTTGTTCTACTATAGTATGTTTTACTTCAACACCGCGATTTGGGATGGAAATGATACCCCTTGAACATATTGACATAACATTTAAGTATACTGCTTTTTGCTAACTTTCAAGAGGAATCACCGATAAATACAGTACTTCCGCTATTTTTGGCACAATTCTGTTGGTCTGTAAAGCACTAAACGCAGGATTCTTACTAGTCAGTTGTAGCTGGTTTACAGGCATTGGCTGTTACCTTGACCCATTAGTTCAAAGACTATTTCAAAACAATCAAAACCCAACTGGTAGACCAACTTCTTGTTATTATTTGGACTCTTAAAGTTAAACCGGGAAAAGTGGTAGTTTCAGGAACTGAGTTTTTTTCTTTCCACCGTTTTGCTGAAACTAGATTGATATTGACATAGGTAACAAAAACGTCAGTTATTTCTTGCTTGTAGGGCTTAGACGGTATCGATCAACAGTTTTAAAAAGGTTAATACCTTCGAAATGCAAACTACACCAATTAGTAACGTAACTTTATCTAGATCTAATGGGAGACATGTCAATCTACTTAGATGTACTAAACATGAATGTCAAACAATGTGTTCATTATGACAGTAGATTTGACAGCTGTCAACCGTGGAAAGCATTTTACATTTTACATAAACGCTCCAAATTATTTACGTACATACATGATTAAATTTGACTCGGATTGATCCTAAAACGATACAAATTTCTTTCTAGATTGATAAATCGTTTTTTATGTTCATATCAGATCGAGAAGACTGCAGGAAATGTCTAGAGCAGGGCACCAGAGAAACAACGGAGCATCTCTGTAAGCATCTAGGGTCTCCACGGTATGATACACTGGAGGAGGTATCGACAGTGAAGCAGAGTCTGTTAAAATTCGCGTCAAGCGCAGGCATCTTAAAGAATGACTGCTCCTCACTACCTATCTACTGATCTACTGGTATCGCAAAAAACCAAAACTGGTTTATTCGTGACCTTTATGTTGGTATTAAGTTTGAACTCCATATTTCAATTAGTTTCAGCTGTTTATTTACGACGCCAAAAGTTTGTACAGAGGTTTTTATATATTGCGTCAATGGACTCAAGACGCGTTCCCAGAAACAGATTTTTCAGTTACGAAACCAGGAAAATTAGCACAGGGAGCCAAATCTAGCTAATGCGGGGGCTAAGCGATGACTCTCATTTCGTGTTTAGACAAAAAATCAGTCACAATCAAACGTGTCTTTAGGTGCGAGTCTTGCGTTCATACCCAAAACATTAATCCAAAGGAGATGTTGAGATCCGCTGCTATCGCTTTGATGTTGATACAACTATTTGGAAGCACTGTTTCTTCAAAAAATTTTCATATTATCGTCATCAATAGAAATAGAGTGGAGGAGAGGTGTACCATGAGGTACACTGGATGAATACTTGATTCGATGGCTTTAAGAAATTCACTGATGGCTTTGTGCCACTCAAATAACATACTTGTGTTCGTGATAGAGTAGATTCCCTAAAACAATTGTGGGTTTTAGTACGAATTCATTTTTAAAAATATTTATAATTCCTTTAATCAATTGTCAATTAGGATAAAACCGCTTACCAATGTTAATATACGAGGTATGGCAATATGTGGAGTAAACACTGAGTGGAAAGGTAGATGACCTTGAAAGAAATATTGCATAACTTAAAGCAGCCGTGTTCACTATTTGAGGTGTAAATAATCAATAATATTATTGACAATACTATTTACATATTACAGTAAAATTTTATTTTTATTTAAACTCATATTAATAATGCAAACTTAGTATGCATATGTGACAAAATGCGCGACGCAATTGCTGCACGCTTGAGACGCGGGTATTTACTGTCAACACAACGCCAACACCGTGACAACGCGGTGCTCCGCTGCTGCCAACTGTCACTTATAGCACATTTGCTTTATGGCATACGCAAGTGGCCTGCCGCGCGATGCCCTTTTACTACTTCGGGCTGGCTGGTCAATATCTCGAAGGTCTATTAACGCCTATTTGGTTTTGCGTTAATTTATGTAACACAGGTACAACAGCAAAAACAAATAAATAAAAAATAAAATCTAAAAAACAAAAACTTCAACTCGAACTGTCACTATGTCAGTCTGTCAGTTAATGCGCGACAACAACACATGAAAGGGCTGCAAAAACAAACAACGTGCGTTGCCAATAATTTGTGACAGTCAATCACCGGCCACAAGCCAACGTTGGTGATGGCGTTTTTTATGTTTTTCTTTTTTTAATTTGAATGTTGGACGCTTTCGTTGTTTATAGTTTCAGTTTCATTTTGGGTTTTATTGTTGTACAAATGTTTACGCGCATTTTCGCATATTTTCATGCCTGCCGCGAGTTCGCACTGTTTTCCTCGCAACATCGCCTTTTATTGCCCTGCGTCAAGAAGTATTTTTGCGGGTTGACAGCCGCATGGCCGGGAGTGATGGCGATAGTGATACCCGTGCCGATGCGGCTTGACCATACGTGATGCTTGCAGCTCTTCGGTTTGTGCAGCGTCCAGCTTTGATGTGCAGGGCAGTGGGCACTTTCGTAGGGTCGCTATGTTAGGCCATCGAATTCAACCGGTCATGCCCACATAGGTTGTTTCGGATCAGTTTTTATGGGTTTATTGCTGTTGTTGGCACAGTATTGACTTTATAATATTTACGTTTGTGTTGATTGCCTTTTTTAATTTTTTAATGTTTGTTTTTACAATTTTATTTGCAATTTATGTAAAGTTTTTAAGTATGTTTACGATTATGTTTCGTTTATGGCAAGCATAACTTGACGTTGGTTTTGGTTGGGAATTTATGTGATTTTTTATTATAGAGTCAAATTTAACTACAGTTGGATGCTTGTATTTGAAACCATTATTATATATATTTTTTTTTATAATTTTCAGAAAATTTTGATTATGATCATATTGACCAAAATGGGGTTTTTGACTACTATAATGCAATGACTATAGTCCAGTCCACCCTTGTTATAAACTTATATACCGTAATTAATAATGATGTCTTCCATAAGCTCGATCTTGAAATTGAAAAGCAAATACAGTTGAATGTCCATTAGTCGAACTTCTCCATAATTCGAACTCTCGAATTGCCAATAGAAGTCAAATTTCATATAAACTTCCTTCCATAACTCGAACTTCTGCTTATAACGAGAAGTTTTCCAGACCTTTAACTCTTGAATTGGATATAGAAGTCAAATTTCGTACAAATTTCCTTCCATAACTCGAAGTTTTTTGGTGGATTATGGTGATTCGAGTTAGGGACGGAGAAACGAAGAAATTACTTTTTTCTAAGGACTCAATGATAAAAGCAGATTGGTTTGGACCAGAAAAAGTCGATTTTGACTTATATGGGGTTGTAGTACTATATACTATAGTATAGTAATTACAATTCGTTCTACCTTAAAAATGGCATTGAGTTCGAAAACGAAAACAACCTTGTAATCGAACATAGAATTACTTTTGAAACTAAGTAAGTAAGCTTTGGACCGGGGAAACTTTTGTGAATAATGATTATCTTAACATAAAAACGTCCTAAGGTATGTGAAAGGCAATGACAACACTAAATGAGACGACTCTTAAAGGAAATATTCTGCTAAAAAAAGTAGATAATCAGGTTTCGAGTAAAACAAGGAGCAAAATTAACTAATACTTTTATATGTAACCTGAAACTCGGTCGCAGCTTACTGTAGCTACAAAAAACACCTTCTCAACATCTGAAATATCAAGTTAAGATTATCTTGGCTTCAAAGGTTGTGGTAATTTGGAAACTTCCAAACTATTATCAAAACTTTAAGAGTGAGTTCTACGCTGTCAAATCAAGGCGTCGACACCTAAAGGCGCAGAATCGAGTAGAACGAAAAATTGAGTAAAAAAGGTTATGAAGCACAAAGAACTACCTACCATAAACCTCTCTTATTGGCGTTAACGTGGAAAAAGCTAGAGAAACCTTTGCTGAAAATCACTTATGGCATCAATGAGGTAGCATAAGAGTTCTTCATCTTTTATGACTCAACTCAACATATTTAGGTCAATGTTTTAGGTATGAAACGTGTCAATGCTGGGCTCCTGTATAATAATATTTTCAAAAAAATACAAAAATTAGGTCAAATAGACGCAAAAGATGTGTTTGACAACGTAGGGGAGAATCTCTATATTCATCAAAAGTATCATTCCTGTTACCGAGAGATTTATAAATGTGACGTCGAAACGGTTCAACAATCCAGTGAAAGGGGGCACAAAGAATGAGACGGTGCCGAATAAAGCAAAATTCACTAAAGGTACTGAATACCATGCCAGCGGAGGCTTTTAAAAAGCGTACGGAAAATTAGATTGATATGTTTGTTTTAGCTCCGGAATATATTTTCAAGGCGAAAGAATAGATTTGCGTTAAGGGCATCACTAGTGTAAACTTTTGAAAAAATCGATTTCATATTTCGATAAATGAAATCGGAATGTCAATGGTTTTTGCGTTACAGTCCTTTAAAGACTAATCGCTCAGTTCAATCAGTTAGTTATTAAACACGTTTTTTTTTTCAAAACAGCATTTTTTAAAGTTGCTTGCGTGATATCGGCTTTTTGAACTGATCAAAAATCGATTTTTGGCAAGCAAAAATTATAAGAATTAAAGGTAAAATTCAACTTAGAAAAAACGCTTCCATTTTGTGATTTTTTTGATTGAAGGTCATTATACGGAGAATATCTTCTAGTTTAACGAGAACTTTTTTATTTATAGATTTCAGCCCCTGAGAAGGCCGGAATCAATACAGCAGTGAGGATCTCGTTTTGGCGCAGTCGGAGATCTTGTATAACTCAAAAAATATGAAAATGTAGTTATTATCCGGGTCCGGGTCAAATTTGATCATAACAACAATTTTTTGTTTATAGGTTTTAGCCACTGAGAAGGCCGGAATCAATGCAACAGTGAAGGACTTTTTGTTAGCGTCATTGGAGTTCTTGTATAACTCAAAAAATTTGAAAATGTAGTTATTATCCGGGTCCGGGTCCGGGTCAAATTTGATCATAACGACAATTTTAGACTTTATGTTAGCGTCATTGGAGTTGTTGTATAACTCAAAAAATATATAAAATATGAAAGTATAGTTTTTCATCCGGGTCAAATTTGATCAGACGGCAAATAACGGTCGAGTATGAACAAAAGCTCCCAAATGTGTCGAATGAAAGTTCTTACTAATGGAACTGAAACTCTTATTTTTTCTCTAACCCAATCTACAAAATTTTTGAACAGTGGTAACTTTTTTTCAACTTCCCCGCATATAAATTTATTTTGGTTGAATAAAGCTTAAAAGCTCACCTTTCCAACACCATATGATATGACACAATGTGTTTTGTATTATACGAAAGAACTTTTTCGACTACTCAAAATAATTTTGGAAATAATCGATTGTTTTCGCATTCATTCATTTTTGCGCGGAAATCAATTATTTCAAAAGCTAAGTTTAGTTTAAGTTACAGCATTTCTTGAAGCTGTTAGGCTAGCTTTTACATAAAAAAAAAGATTGTGTGATAAAGCTGCTAAATTGCCAATGTAGAAAAAAAAACATATATTGCAGGGAAAATGTTCATCGTAAAATTAGTTATCGCAATGCACAGGCGTGAACAACAATGCCATTAACTCATTTGTAGACCCAATAACACACATACAAACACATGCATACATACATACATTTGAACACAAGCGCATCAAAGCATCTGCATGGAAGAGTAGAGCTTGTAAAATGCAATCACAGTTGCAAGCATGAAACTTCGTCATCAATTTGGAATGTCACATGAAAAAGGCAACGGCAACACCAACAACACCAACACAAAGCGAATAAAAATCAAAAAACAAACGAAATGCAATAAAACAGTAATAAAAGTTGAATAAAAAGCGAAAATGCAGAGCGATCAAGCCAGCCAATCAGGCGACACAACACAGCAGCCGCCGGAGCCAAAGCAACGCGACCGTTGCATGGAAAGGCGCGCGCGCTTAGTTGGCAGGCAGAATGCCATACAAGCAAAAAGAGCCAAAGCAGACAGCAGCAAAGCGGCCAGAGGTTGAGGCGAAAACGCCGGAGGGCGAAGCATGCCGACAACAACACATTTGGACAGACAGACTGCCAGTCAGTCAGTCAGTCAGTCACTCACGCTGACATGCAGTCAGCCAGTCAATTAGTGTGTCTCCCACCCCAGCATACCGCAGCCGTGTTGCGTGGCGTCGCCGGTGGCAGTCGTTTAAAGTAGCTCGCAAACGCGCGCGCCACAATGCTTAATTAAGAGTTCAACATATTGCCAACAATTGCTGGTGAATTCCATTGCTGGCATTGTTGCTGGCAATTGCGGTACAAGCAATGCAAATATCGTTAATTCATGTTGTGTAAATTGGGCAACAACACACAACAGCAGCAACAACAACAACAACTACAACTACAATCGGTTGCATTGTGAAATGCAATAAATACCCGTGTGCATGTGTGTGTGTGTGTGAGCGCGCTTATGTATGACAATCAAAATAGCAACAGAAATTGCAGCCGAAACAGCAACAAAAACAACAGCAACAAGCAATGTTGTTGCCGCCAACCAGCAATCACACAAAGCGACAGTAATAAACTGGCAGTCAGTCAGTCAGTCACCAACGCAGCAACAGCAACAACATCAGCTGCTACATGAGCAATAATCACAACAAAGGCGGCGACGACGCCAACAACACAAAAGCAATTTACTAATCTGCTATGAATAAGTATGGCAGGGAAAGCACAAAAAAGTTACAGTTTTTCCTGTTGCCTTTTACATTTTTCATTTTCATTTGCATTTTCATTTTTATTTCTGTGCAACAAATCGCTGACAACAGCGAAAAGGAGAGTGACGAACAGCAGGAGCGGCAAGACGATGACAGTTGGCGAAATAAACTAATTTATTAATGTGATACATTGCGCACACATACATGCAGACAGTCAGTAACAGTGACAAGTTACTAATGCAATTATATAAAAAGTTAATTTATGCAGTTTAGCATCTATACTATATATAATCATTCCAATTGTACAAGTATTTACATATGTAAGGTACTAAGGCAACGAATTTTTTTGCTTTTTTTTGCTTTTTTTTCATTTTTTTATGTGTTGAGTACAACTTTTTTTTCAAACTTTTCTAAAAACAAAAATTAATACTAAAGCCAGGCATCGTAAGAAAAATTTACTACAGATGCTAGACCAGTGAATAGTGATAGTAAAAAAAGGATGAACAACTTTTGTATAAGCATTTTTTTCACATAACCTCCATTCCAATCCAAGTTTTTGGTTTTTTTTTTTTATTTTTATTTTTATCTTATACAAAAAAAACTCTTTCGCGACTTGTCGTCTAAGATCAAAAACACAAATTTTTTTAATACCAAGGAGGAGACCTTAATTCGTCTCAAAATCGAAAAAAAACCGAATTTTCAAACATAATTTTTTAAGATTTTTTTGTAAATGTCAGTAAACTTTATGTTTGTTAAAATCTTATTATTTGTAAATTTTTTCAGAATATGCAAAAAAGACCCTATTAAACGATTCAAAGCTACCTAATACTTCTTAGCTGTTTAGAGGGTCCAATGCTATAGTTGTTCGATCTAAATAATATGTTCGGAAATTGTAGCCTTGCCTTTGAATATAATTTGTGCAAAATTTTGTCACGATATTTTGTCAAATTTCCCGTTTTCCATTCAAAGATTGATCAGTTTGTATGGCAGCTTATGCTATAGTGGTTCGATCTGAATAATTTGTTCGGAGATTGCAGCGTTGCCTTAGATAATATTCTTGCTAAATTGTTTGAAGCTCCCTTGAAATAAAACCAGGCGTTGGAGCAGAGGCAACAGCAGCAGCAACAAACTTGCTAGCGTCCTTCATGAACTCATTAATGGTAGCAGCTTCCTTGAAATCTACTTCGGTGGCAGCAGCAATAGTCAATAGATTCGTGAAACCATTGAAACCACTGTGTGGTTTTTGGGTGTGGTGCCAAATCAATAGTCGGATAATCAACCATCGGTCATCGCTTGATTTAAATCTCTAAGAATCTTATATTCCTATCACATTAATTAGGAAACTGACAGGAGCCGAGAATAAACCTGATACCAATTAGTTTGTCGTGGATAGGTTTCTACTACTGATGCTAGGACAAGCAGATATCTCTGAGATGTTCTTGCGATGCATTTGACCTTTTTATGCTCAGAACTAACATTAAAGTTTATTATACACAAAAACAAATACTGGCAAATCAAAGCTCGACGGACTAATTCTAAATAAGTTATAGTTGACAGAACATTGTTGAAGGAAAGGACAGTTGCGTTGTTATTTAAGAAATGAGCATGTAACTGTCTACGAAGTCAACTATAATTTTTTGGAAAGTGCTGTCATAACAATATGTATCTCTCCGTCACCATGTTTAGTTCTTACCTTTCCCAAAAATACTTTCGACAACCTTCAAGTATTGAAGATTTGGTGTAATAAAGTAACATTGGTCCGTTTACCAGTGCTATATTTACTATATGTATATCATAACGAAGGAAATCAGGACGTGGATGAATCAGTAAATTTTAAGGACGAGAAGCTCTAAATAAACACAAATAATCCTCTTCACGACAAATGAGTGGATTAAGTCTCTTCACCTAACCGAAACGTTAGGATAAAACAAACGACTGTTTAACGAGCGAACTTACTATACTATATGTGACCTGGTCTACGAAAAGGGAGCTAACGTGCGAAAAAAAAATTGAAAAAAAAAAAAAAATTCAGAAAAAAAAATGTATTTTTTGACACCTAAGCCCCCTTTCCGTAGACCAGGTCACATATACTGAAGAGCAGAAAAAGCGATAAAGTGACAAAACGGACTATGGTAGTTTACCAGTTATGTCACCGATGGCTACGACCTCATAAGCACACCATTCCTTGGACAATCGGGTATACTTAAACGGAACGAAGCCGGATTATTATCAGGTAAAAGACTGCCAACTCGGTTATAACCGCGTAAGGCTACGCCAATGAAGAAGAAGAAGGAAGCATTGCTAACTTTCCAGTTTTTCTAAAAATGAGATCAGGGATGTAATTCACATTAGCAATGGGTAGAAAACTTTCATTTGTGAAGCATTCGGAATTAGAGATAGTTTTTTTTGACATTGGGAGTAGAATACCTCAGAATCTGGAAGCTTTTTATAGATAGTATAATATTTACAAAAAAAAAAACATAAAATTCTGAAGTGCAACCTTCTTAAAAACACTTTACTACCTTGCTGTTTCATTGTTTTTTTTTTTTTTTTTATTATACAATATTTTATATTTTTACTTTAATTTTGCATCGCCTGTTTGTTTGTTTGTATGTTTCAGCAAAAGTAAATTAAAAGTAAAAGTCGAAAATAGCTAACAAAAGTGCGAAATCAACATTTGGAAAGGTGATGGCAAACAAAACGGAAATTTGGTGAAACAAAAACAACAAAAAATGTACAAAAAGCAACACGAAGAGCAGGCAATAGTTACAATGGCAGGAAAATTTGGCCGAAGGCAAAAAGTTTAATTTATTTGTTGTGATTGCTGTTGTTGCCGTTGCAGTCGTTGGCGCTGACGCCGGCGCTGCTACAATCAAAGTCTCGTTGCGGTGCTGTAACATTTCAGCTGTTGTCAGCTGCGCACGTGTGTGTGTGTGTGTAATTGTATTTGTAAAAGCGCCCATATAGGCGAAAATTACTGTCATTTGCTGGCTAATTTACATTTCTCTTTTTCGTTTTAGTTTTGGTTTTATTTTCATTTTCATTTTAGTTTTTTTTTTGCTTTTATTTCTTATTTTTATTACATTTATGTGCGCATATTGCGAAATTAGAAAGTGCATTGTGCAAACACACAAGCGACTGACCGAAATCATACGATTGCACATACACAAATCTATATATGTAGATATGTATTTAGTATTTTCGCTGACAGCCAACCGAGTGGAACCTTTGCCTACAAAGTCTGCCAGCTTTCAGCGAATGTGCAGACATTGCAAATGTGGACGAAATAAGTACGAAAAACCAATAATAGGTGTATGTACATATGTATGTATGTGTGCGTTTTTAGTAGATAGTAAATTGGCAGGCAGTAATTTTTATCAGCGGCAATAATTGATAACAGTACATTGTATCTAAAACACACACACACATATATATGTGAAGGCATATCATGACATTACTGCTTTGTCTGTAAGTACCATATATGTATGTACATATGTATGTATGTATGTGAACGGAAGCAGAGCGTAAATTTTCGATTGTTATCAGCCAAAAAAAGCCATAATTACAAGTAAAATAGAAAGGGTACAGCACAAAAACAACAACAGCTGTTGACGAATTTTTCTTATGAAAATAACATTTCGTTGAATGCGAATGTCTATTTCGTCTACAAATTCAACGTCGAAGGCCTGATTATATGGCATTAGCGCTTATGATAAATTAATATGAGAAAACACCACAATCACCGCAAGAAAACGCTTTAAGTATTATCAAAGTAATATTTGCTTTTTCAATATGGAATAGTGCAAAGAAAGTGCGGTGTAATGAATTAATGTTAAATACTTAAATACACCAATTTATTATTATAAAAATAAATTTTTAATATTGCAATAACAAAAGCCTTCATATACAGATTGTTTATTTTAAAGGACAGTGACGATTTTCTCTCTTAAATATAATATGACAAATGTTTCGATTGTCATTTAGATACCAAATACGGCCTATATTCGGAATAACCCTTTAAAAAGCGCTTATGTATATAAGATGTACATTTTTGCAAACATATCAAACAAAGGCGAAAAAATGTCCAGATTCTTGGGGAGAAATGGACTTGTGCAAATATTTCAGATCGCTATCTCAAAAACTGAGGGACTAGTTTGCATATGTACAAACAGACGGACGTGGCTAAATCGACTCATCTCGTCAGAATTTTGGGAAAGTATCAGTTTTTAAGAAAAAATCGGAATAGAAATATTTCTAAATTTAAAGCGTTTTATTTTTAAATTATAAAAATGGGTCTTGGTTTACACGAATTAACCCGACTTATGGTTTCCGTCGTCCGCCAAAGCGGTCGTGTTATGTCAACACTAAACAGGCGCTTTTAAGATGATATTTAAAATAAATAAATAAAAAATGATATTTAAAAAAAAATATCCAAATTATCGAAATATGAAAATAATTCGATTTTTTTTTTTCAAATGGACCTGGATCTTAATTACTCATACGCCGTGTATACTGACCTATTACGAAATCCGGTATTATACAACTGTGTTGAAATAATAGCAGTGGTTTGTGAATAATTGCAGTGGCTTGAAGATCATTTGCATTGGTCAGTCGAAAAATTGTGGTCCGATGAATCAAAAATAGTTTTATTTAAAGAAGAACTTTATCGTATTCTTTAAAGAAATCATATTTCTTTTGAGGCTTGAATATGAGGGAATTAAATACAATAATAACAATAACCCATAATAAAAATCAATTACACGAATTTTTTGCTTCATTTGAATTCTTGGTTATGCCACTGCTATTATTTCGAACACAGTTGTAAGTGCGGTTATTGGACTCCAGCTGACTAATCAGCAAAAGAACCCCGCTAAACTAGTACGGCTGTACAAACTGACGTTGAGCAATACCAAAGCTTAGTCAGGATCGGGATGGACCTCTCCGAGCCGTTTGGTACCAAACGAGGTTTCAGACAAGGCGACTCCATATCATGCGACTGCTTCAATCTACTGCTGAAGAAAATAATTCGAGCTGTAGAGCTGAATAGAGAAATAATAATCTTCTCCAAGAGTGTGAAACTGCCGTCGGACGCCGATGACATCGAATTCTGCTTTCTTCAGGTTGGACAGAGAAGGTAGTGAACAAGAGCAAAATGAAATATCTCCTTTCATCAAACAAACAGTCGTGGCACTGGCGACATGGCCCACATGTTACCGTTGGCAGACATAACTTCGAAGTCGTAGATTATTTTGTCTATCCTGGAAACAGCATTAAACCAACAACAACGTCAGCCTTGAAATTCAACGCAGAATAACTCTTGCATAGGTGCTACTTCAGACTGAGTAGACAATTGAGAAATAAAGTCCTCTCTCGGCGAACAAAGACCAGATTCTACAAGTCACTCATCCCTGTTCTGCTATATGGTATAGAGGCATGGATGATAGTTTTCAAGAGAAAGATTTTGCGGAAGATTTATGGTCCTTTGCGCATTACAGCGAATCAAGAGATAGCAGTTACCCTAGCTAAGTCATGTCGTCCGAATGGATGAAAACACTCCAGCTCTGAAAGTGTTCGACGCAGTAACCGCTGGAGGAAACAGAGGAATAGGAAGACCTCCACTCTATTGGAAATACCAAGAGCTGGTTACACTTGGAATCTCCAATAATCGCCAAACAGCGAAAAGGAAGAACGACAAACGCGCTGTTGTAAACTCGGCTATAACCGCGTAAGCAAACCTTGCAGTAAGTATTTTATTTAAACTTTAAAAAACCAACTGAATAAATTAATGAATAAAAAGTACTTTAGTAACATGCATAATACATAAATTAAAGTCTAAAATGTCATATTTAAGTTTACGCTAAGCAAAAAATAAACCCATATTTAAAGTACAGACAGAAACACTCCAAAAACTAAAGCAAATGAGTAATTAATATCTAATATAGTTTTAAACTATGGGATAAAAACCGGGCCGCTTTCACACAGACATACAGACATATACGCAGAGACTTAAACGGATAACGGGACAAGTGAAGTGGCACTTTCGAGATTCGCTTTTCGGGTGCGCAGTGCACAGCAATGAAACGCTGCTGCGGTGTTGGCGCTGTCAGTCACAAAGGCGTTCGCACGCGCACACACACACACACGCACACAACATAATTGACATTTTCCTTGGCGGTGGTCTACGTGCTGTCAATCTCATGTGCATTTACGCGCGCTGATTTAATTACGCACTTTTTTGCTACTTGCACATTTTCATTAAAAGTCCACATTCACGCCCTAGCGCTGCCGCCACCGCCGGCGCTGACACTACCCCAACCGCTGGCAATGGAAGCGGCATCGCATCAGCATCACTTCCAGCGCTCAACTGCGCCGCACTCACTTTAGCGGCGAAATTAACTCTGTTGGCCTTCCAGCGGCACACATACAAACCTATGTATGTATGTTTGTATGAGTGTGTGTGTTTGTGTAATTTAATGCACGTAATTGCACTTCAAAATGCATTGCAGTAGCGCAAAGTTGATATGGAAAATTACAGTTTTTTCTCAACTATTTTGCTGCAACATATTAGTTAACGTTGTTGTTGTTGTTGGTGGTGTTTTTTTTCTTTGCACCCTCCGGCAAGTGCATTAATGGGGTTGTGTCTGTCTGTCGCGCTACAAACTATTCATCTAATTATTTCGCGCCCGACCTGTCGCTGGTTACACACACACAACCGCAACTCATTTGCATTTCTAATTGCGTGTGTGTATGTGTGTGCATTCGCCTATTAATATTTTCAAATGGCAAAACAAAAAATTAAAAGTTTTTAATTGCATTTCCGTTTGTGCTACTTTTTAATAACATTGCACATAATTAATTTAACCATTTTGATCTAATTTATATTTGCTGAGATATGCACATAGCATCTACATACATACATACATATGTATGTATAGGTAAGAGTATGCCAGAGACTTGCGGCTGTCGTAGACCGCATTACTGCTTACTTTGTTGTCGTGTTCGACCGATTGCACGCGCCAATGTCACTCATTAGTCGCCAAGACATGCAACGCTATATTATTGTTCGTGTTGTTGTTGTTGTCATTGCACTATGACATTTTAGACGTACATAGCATGTACCTGGGCCACCGCCCACAGCATTGCCTTGCCTTTTAATTGGGTTACTGCGGTCACTTAGCACTTTAATTGCCATTGCACTTTTACTCTTTCTCAAGGACAATCAAGCAGCCCGTGTATGCTGGCGCACAAGTGATGGCCGAGGTTGTAGATTCTGTAGATAGTTATACTATATACTAAGTGCAGCAGTATTTCTAAGAATTCCTGAATATGTGAAGGGTCAGTGAGGCTTTGATGCCGGAAAACAGCAGCAGAGGGTACAATAAAGTGACTTAAATGGATTTTTTGGGTGATATATGTAAGTGTGAACATAATATACATACATATGTATTTTTTCAATAGCTCCAGATTCCAAATAAAGTATCTAGCATATAAATATTCTTTACAATGTCCAGCCTTTGCTTAAAATCGAAATGTTGTTAACCGACAAGGAACAGCACTGTTAAGTTTAATCATGTTAACCAAGCAGCGAACAGCCCCCACCATATAATTCCTAATAATACTAATTGGACCACTAGCCATAAGTTAGGTTAAAATAAGTTAGTTGGCCGACCTTTCAACATGTCAGTTACGCACAGTTCTTTATGAAGCCAGATGAAAAGCGTCAGTAGTTGGATATCAGCTAAGACCAAAGCGCCCTGAACCTATCAAAAGTTTGCTAAGATGCATTATTTCTATTTCCGGTAGTTCACCTGAATGCCCAAAAATATGAGATCCGAGGTGTTGTGTCTTAATCAGGCAAAGGCGGGACATTCGAGGAGGAAGTGTTGAGTCAATTATTAATCCTATTCTTCTAAACATCTTATGGAAATCGTAGTGGTACCCGATAATATGTTCAATGTAACCGCATGAAACCCGAACGGACAAAACTTTTACCACCTTCGAAAGGTGAATTTTACTGCGAGCGAAGAGTTCACTAGATCCTATGATTTACCCTTGTAAGTTGGTGTTAGTTCACTAACGCCTGCTGAGCTGGTCTGGGGCCCAACGGAGCTCCTATCCGTTTCCGTTTCTCACATATTGAGACTGAATTATTTTTCCTAGCAGCTCATCAGTCATGCGGTTTCCTCCAATACCCCTGTGACCAGAGACATAAATCAGTTCAATTATGTAGTAACTGAATGCTAGAGATAAGTATTCAAAGCATCCTTTTACTAGTCTTAAGCGCACATTCAACGAACTCAAGGCTAATATCGCTGTCCTACTATCGGAGTGGATAGACACCATTCTAAAGGAAGCTGCACTCTTGAGCAGGGGGTCTACTACTAACTTATGGCAGCCGCTGCCCACTAAGCTTAGATTAAGAGATCAATCATAAAAGGGATCTTACTTGAACAGCTTAAAACGCCGGAACCTAAAATTCCTAAATAATTGATTATAAGACCCTTACAAATCGACAAAGTGTTTAGAACCTTAGAACCTATCACAAATTTGATGAGAAGCCTAATATATTAAAAAAAAATTATAAAGTTACTCTTTGTCACTAATATAAATCAGTAATATTCATAAAAAACTGGTAGAAAACGAGTAATGCTTGTGCCCATGTGGTTAAGCACTACCCTGGTGCTCAACGAGGATTTCAGATAAATCTGATCTTATTTAAGATCTCATTAACCAGCTTTCTTGTTATAGGTGCGCTCTAATGCTGAAATAACTGGATAAAATAAGAGTTCCGGGCATACAGAGTTTGTCCGGAAAGTAATAGGACTGATTTTCTTCCGCCGCGACTGTACTTCGGTACTTTGGTAGAGGGCGTTCTTAGCCAACGAACGAGCGACTGGTCAGTTGTTTCGTAGCACCTGGAGAGTCAGGACAAACATTTTCGCGCGACGTGTTTCTGTGAGTAGTGCAAGCCGAAGCAGCGTTCGTTAGAGCAAAGGTACGCGATTAAATTCGGTGTGAAACTCGGTAAATTTGCAACAGAGACGTTTGATATGATCACGCAGTCTTACCCAGATTTGCTTTAGCAAGAAGTGGTGTGTTTCGGTGGCCCAGGCCTTTTTGGAGCCCCGAGAAGAGGTCACTGATGAATACCGTACTGGGAGACCTGCGACTTTGGCAAACGCCGACAATGTGTCTCGTGTGCGCAAAATTTTGAACTCAAACCGTCGACTAAGGCAATTAAACTGCCCTGATGTAACATTTATCAAAATGTGTAGTTCATGACATTGTGACGGAACACTTGAACCTGCGCAAGGTGTGCGCGAAGATGGTCCCAAAAGTACTCATTGACGACCAGAAATTAAGAGGAGTGGAAGTGTGCTAAGAAAAATTGATAATGTTTGAAAGTGACCCCCAATTTTTGAATAACGTAATCATAGGTGACGAGTAAGGGTCTTTGAGTATGATTAAAAAAAGTTAAAAACTGAAAATTTTGGATTTAAATATTGATGGATTACTTAAAGAACTTGTCTCAAACTTCTGTTATTGCTACATTATTGTATCTAGAAAGATTATTAGCGCCTCATTTATTATAAATGTGAATTTAAGCGGCAAAAAATTATATTGAAAGCTTTCCTTACCTTGGTTTACCTTAAAAATAATATCAAATAAAAGATTGGAATACGAAAGACGCGGTATTGATAATTGATGTTGTGCTAGGCATAGTTTTAGTCTATTAAATTGATCTAATCTGCTAAAATTATTTTTTTGATTTTTTTATTTGTTTTTATAAATTCAATATGAAGCTGAAGCCTTCTTAACTACTATAAGACAACTTTTTAGGCAAAGCACTGTAACAAATTGCTTGTACAAACAAGCAGCTCTTGAACACATCGCAGTTGAGTGACCTCCAAAGACGATGGAAGACACACCTGATTTAATTGGGTGCATGCAACACCTCTTTTTGTTTTTCTTTATAAAATTTTGAAAATTTAAGCGAACGAACGGTATAGTGTAGCATACGAGTAAGTGAACTGCTAGCCAAGAAGCACAAAAATACTGCTCGTGACCATGATTTTTTATGGCTATAACTTGATCAACTAAATTTTAAGTGATCAATGAAATTAAAAGGCAAAAAAAATGTACAAGATTTACTTGAAGTCTCAAAAATTCTACAATTACAGGCCAAGATCAAAAATCATTGCTGTACACAGTAAGATACAGTATGTATAAAGAAAAAAAAAAAAAAAAAAACAAATCAAAAAAAAAACAAAAAAAAACAGTAAACTGAACAAGAAAAACGGAAACTTGTATTAATAACGACATACATAGAAACGAGAAGTAACAATGGAGGCTTGTTTTTTGGGAATGCACGACCAAGTAGCATGTACTTTACACGGGTTCCTACGTAGCTTAGTACATATATGCATATGTAAGAAAAAAACTAATAAACCTTGAAATAAATTAAATTATACGAAAATTCAAGTGCTTGTCGGCTAAACCAAACGCAGTAGTTAAGCACAATAAACATAACGGCACAAGTAGGTTTTCAAATATTTAGAAACCCCAAGCAAGAGATCAAATATGGCTTTGGCTTACTTGAGAGGTGCAAAAACTGTTGTTTTTATTGGTAAATAACTATCTTTGGTTTAAAAAATAATAATAAACTAAAAGAAGAAGAAATAACATACGAAATAATTCGATATTGGCTTTCAATTCCGAAGCATTGAATTTTCGGTCACTGCTCTCTTAAGATTATAATCAATTACATAATTTTGTTGGAATAGTAAAATATTTGGCAGTTTCTTTTCTGATAAACAATTAGCTTTAAAGCTTAATTTCCTGCGTTAACTGAAATTTCGGGATCCCGAAAGTTATCAAACAACATTTTTTATTTTGCAACAGCAATTGCATTAGAAACAAATGTTGGCGTATTTAAGTAGGTCTGCCTAGATATATGTAGCTCCGATGTGTATAACGATTTGGAACACTGAAACTCTTTTTCGGGATTCCGAAACATAATCCCGATATTTGAGATCACAAAATAAGGTATTAGAAATTGTCAGGCTTGCTTGAATACTTTCAAATTCAAGAAATGCTTTTCGGGATCCCGAAAGAATGAGTTAAGAAGCTTGATGTTACACAACAATTACTTTTCGGAAACCCGAAATCATAATCTCAATATTCCGAATCCCGAATACTTGCATTATGAATACGTTTTGAATATTGATTATAACTAAGTTGCTTTCAAGGATCCCGAATCTGAATTAAAATTAAATTGTAAATAACCACAAATGAAACATAAGTAAAACAGGATACTAAATTTCACATTCGAATTCTACAGCGACGTTCTAGAGGTAGGGGAACCCAAATTTTATTGTACAACTTTTTGCTTCCCGATTTCATTTCGAAATCAAATACACTACGGTGCATATATGTAAGTACCATCATACTTTAATGATTTTTTTTTAATTTCACTAAATTTTTTTCGGGATCCCAAAATATTAATCCCGAAAATCGGGATCCCGAAAGATTGTGTTGAGAAGCTGGATGTTACAAATATTTACATTTCGAAATCCCGAAATACTAATCCCGTAAAACGGGATCCCGAAAAATTGCTGCGAAACTGGATGTTAAACAATAATTACTTTTCGGAAACCCGAAATATCAATCTCGAAAATCGGAATCCCGACTACTTGCATTAGACATAGCTTTTGAATATTTAAAATAATGTGAGAAAATACTGTTGGTATCTTAGAAAAAACGTTCAATAATGCAATGATTTCGAAACACATTTTCACCAAATATATACATATGTATGTATATACTACTTACACAATACATACATATTTACGTACTTGCTATACCACCTTGCCTCAATTTGTAATTAAAATAAAATATTCAGACAACAACAGCAACTAGCATTTGCCATGTGTAAGGAAAATTCTGGCGTAATAAAATATACATTTACGCTAAATATGGCAGAATGCATATGTATGCGTGAGTGTAACACCGGTTCCCGAAAATAAAATATTACAAATACTCGTACTCATATGCCATAATAATAAATCGCACGATAAAAGCACACACGTATGTGTTGTGTGCATGTAATTTTGGCAAGCGTCAGCCTGGAATGTCGATACATTTCGGCATGGAAGTGGCCGCCACGGACGTGTGGCTGACGCTGTCGCGGAATTTGGTACGTGTGAACGCCTCTATCAGTGGCACAAATACCTGTTGACTGTTGGCTGCTGAAATTTGCGTTTCAGCGATAACGCGCACGCACACACACACATACGTCCAGGGGCGCACAAATAGACACCGTGGTGCACAGACAAGCAGACAATTGGTCGTGTTCGATGCGACAGTTTCGTTGGGTGGCCAGCGTCACTTTAGGTTGGAGGAACTGATACGTACGAGTGGTTTGATTGCTTTGGCGATTTGCCGCTTGGTCAATTTGACGTTTTGGTGTTTACTTGTTAATTTTTTTATTATTATTCTTTTGGCGCTTGTAAATTGCGCATATGCCATTGGTTACACTTACATAATTAATACTGAGATATACATATATGTACATATGTATATATAAGTATAGTTTCAATATGTGTGGAATTGTGTATTATAGCACGGCAGCCGAATTTTCGATCGCGCACAATTTTATCAAACCTGTCAACAAATTTATATTTATGGCTTGTTAATTGCAAAAGGCCAAAGACACAAATATCGGCGCAAATTCGAGCGCCAAAGCAATTGGTAGTCAAATAAATTTTTTTGAACTGCGATATGAAATGAACAGGTGCTAACAAAGGCGAAACCGATCAGCGTTAAAAGTGATAAACATAAGTTTACATTAGACCCAGAATTGCGAATATTCTAATTAAAAAAAAATTGGTTTAAAAAGTAATTTTTTAATTTTTAATTAAAATTTTGTTTGATTATACGCATATTGATGGAAAAATAATTGTTCAACTTAAAGCTTTGCTTGTAACTTACATAGACATATAACGTGAAGACCTTAGTTGGACAAATGATTCTTCATCTTTTTCAGGCAAGTCACGGTTCTAGAAATTCCATGTTGTGCCTTTAGATTATTATAAAGTGCTTTCAGATATCAGAAATAGTCTTAGAGAGTTAACATTGTCTGTAGAAATTGTGAAACAACTTTATTATACTATATAATAAACTATCGGTGAATTCCTATTACTTTCACGGCAGGCAAAAATTATACATCATACGATGTGTTTCTTTCAGGAAAGTCAAAGATATTGTTAAGTTAACATAAGCAAAGACGTGGCCCTTGATATTTAACATTTAATATGATAAATTGCTGGTGAGACCACCTCACAAAGCACAAATATATGTACAGGTGGGATCTATCGGATCTATTGCCGATCAACCCTACGGTTCCCTAAAATAAATAACATTAAACCTACAACGAAGCGGTACGAAAGCAGACAAGAGTTTTTATGAATTTTAAGAGGGAAGCCTGCTTTAGAGGCTTCAAAAAATCGATTTTTTTGAGGATTTTTTGGGAAGGAAAGGAATAAGTGATTAAAGCAAAATTTCCAGGGTTTATAGTTATATGTTTAAACATCATTCACAATTTTTTTTTTTTTATACGAAATCTTTGATATTCTGTCTCTGGGAAGCATTTGCGGGTAGGATGCAGGTCGCAATTTCTATCGGAAACAAAAAAATCAAACAGCTTCATATTTTTTAAATAATTTATCTTCTAGTTAAACTAAGAAAATTCCAAAAAAAGTGTAAAATTTCACAGATTTTTTAAAAATTGAAAAAAGTGGTTTTTATCAAAAAACAATTTTAACTTTATGTTGTTTAAAAATATGTTCAAACTTGACTTTCGTTAGTTTTTTTGGTTTAAATAGAGATAATTTAATGCCAAAGATAATAAACTTTGCCCCAATTCTGTACGACATTTAGTTTTTTTTCTATCCTGCCCGCCAATTAAGAAAAATCGTAATCGTAATGAAAAACCGAGAAATCGCGCGTCAAAGTTTTCGCTTTCTGCCAAAGCGCTAATATATCTGCTAGACGCTCGGTCACTATTTCCCTTCTAGCTTCGAAAATATTTCGAATTTTCATCTTTAACTTTGGGGACATATTCTTAGATATTTTTTAAAGAAATTTAAGCAAAAAAAATCGAAATTTTGAAGCTTCTAAAGCAGGCTCCCTTCTTAAGACTTAGGCGAAGGACATTTTTTGGATCCCAACTATTTGAAAAAAAAAAAAAAAAAAAATATGTCGTGAGATGTTTTTTTTTTTTTTTTTTTTTTTTTTTTTGTTTGTAAATATGTCTGCAAAAATTTCAATTTTCGATTTTTTTCTCTTCGTCCGAGTTCTAAGTTAAAGTTTTAATTAAAACACGTATTTTTTCACTTTAGATGATTATGTCAGGTTCCCGAGGGATCACCGGAAATGACGTCGCTGAGTTTAAATTTTTTTTTCGAACATTTCAGAATTTCTTTGTCAATAGTGTGTATTTGTAATAATAAAAAATTCGAATAAAATATTTCATTTTTCATATGAGAAAAAAAATTTCAAAAAGCAGCCTTTTACCCGAGGAACAATGCTCGACCTCATGCTGCAATACCGGTTAAAAACTATAAAGAAGTTTATCAAAAACTCAAGCCTACGAGTGGTACAAAACCTTCAAAGACGGTCGAGAGAGAGATCGTTGAAGCCATGCTTCGTTTTGGATGACCTACGACCTGTTAACTGCTTAAAAAACAAAGTTTTCGTTTTTTTCGATATTCGTCGTTTGGTCCATCATGAATTTTGTTGTGGAGAGGCAGACGGTCAATAAGGAGTTCTATTTGGCCGCATTGAGGAGATTGCGTAAGAACATCCGTCGAAAACGATCGGTATTGTGGAAGAACAGAAGAGTTAAAACAAAATTCGCTGAAGGAGCTGAAGGTCATCCCAAAAAGTGCTTATGGAAAGTGTTTCGAGGACTGGAAAAATCGTTGGTGAGGATTACTTTGAAGTCGACAAAATAAATATTGATGAATAATTAAATACTTTTCGTTTTATTTACACTTTCGGGGTACTTTTTTGTCACTATGTATATTGAAGTAATTGATATTAATCCTATTATAAATCATAAATAAGTATTTTAAAATATTTTTAGTGGGTTTCAAGGCATTAAACTGTTTTATTAAACAAATAGCCAAAACACACAAGCGCACTCATGACTTCAATACCGATTCAAAAGACTCCACGCTTAAATCACACGCAACAAACACACGTCACCGATAACATCAAAACAGCAAAAGTGTGTACACAATAAAAGGCAATGATTTACACGTAAATAAACTCACTCTCGCATAGAATTGCAATAGGAGACGCATGTAACGGCGATCAGTTGACGGCAGACATTAAGGACGCCGCGCAGTGGTGCGTAGCGTTATCACTGGCAATAGATCGGCGACGAATGGCAACAGCGGCAAAAGTGAACCGTTGGCTTGTTGTTATCAACACCAGTAGCCAAGCGGCTTGTTGCACAACAAAAAATCACATATCACTGTGGAGGCCTGCAAAGTTTGCCGGTTTGGTGTCGCTAAAGTGGTTAAATGGCCACACCAATATAATTAAGATCGTTGGCGCTGATCTGCCGTGAGCGCGTATTTAACGCTTAGCACGTCGCTTGCTTTGAAAACTCTAATATTTATTTATTTAGCGACAAAGTCTCGCCTTGTGCTGAGGCGTTGTCTCTTATGGCGCTTTGTTGTTGTCTATTATAGATTTATGACACTTTTATTGAAATCAAATTGGTTTCGCACACACATCAAACACTTTTTAGCTGCAAAATTAGCATAAACTGACAGTTATTTTCGGTTAGAGTGCAGATTTTAGACACTTATTGTGAGATTTGTTTGAACATTTTTGGGTTTGCTACGCAATTTATATTTCGCTTGCGTGTTATTTCACTACACTTCTGCGTTTTTTTTTCTGACTTTTTTCTTCCACTTCAAAAAAAATTTAAATTTTAGCACAGCCACTTCAACGGCCAACTCGACTTTGTTCGAGCCGAGTGTTGCTCGCACGCCTGACTAGACTAGACTGACGCGGCGCGGCTCAGCGCGGCTCGGCTCGCTGTTGCATGCCACAACGGTGCGAGCGATTGCGTGCGACAGGTAGGACGACGACGACGACGACGACGGCTAGCAAATGCACCAGTACACGTAACGACAACTGAAGTACTGAAGCACACACTGCGAAAGCTCAAGCGTGATTTGGATTAAAGCTTGCCTGTGTCTACGCACACTCTTCCACGCTTCTCGCGACCGTGCAAATGTGCGCACCTATGGCGGAGGCCGAGACAGAGATTCGCCAGTGGGTCTACTACAACACTACACTACATTATATTATTATAATTATTATTTATGCGTTTTTTTTTTTGTTTTTTTTTTTCGTTGCACAATGTCAGCGATGCCGGTGCATAGGCTTACGCGTGCCGTCTGCGTACTAACTAACCTAGAAGATAGGTCCAAATGAGCGGCAACGTGGATGCGCGTGGTTAGTCGTTTGGGTTGGTCGGTTAGTTGACTTTCGGTTGGCACCTCGACGACACAACACTAACTAAACTGAACTGAACGACTTTGTATTACTTTTGGCGAGTGCGAGTGGAGCAAAAATGTCACATAGAGCTTTACCGTCGTCGTCGTT
This sequence comes from Bactrocera zonata, assembly GCA_037783105.1. NCBI lineage: Eukaryota > Metazoa > Arthropoda > Insecta > Diptera > Tephritidae > Bactrocera > Bactrocera zonata. The sequence continues at coordinate 382,006 of JBAWJQ010006015.1, read as the reverse complement.
GTCGTCGCCCTAATAACCAATTGTGCGCATAATCGCGCACTGAACAGCAGACATACATACAAACAGTTGTTTTTGTGTTTATCACACATGCAAATGCATAGTGTGAAGCTTCCGAATGACTATGTATGTAAGTAGGTTTATGAAAATGCTGGTTTACTAGCCACCACCGACCCATCACATCAGTCACTATCGTCACAACCATCACTGTCACTCAGCTGGCTACAAATGTACGGACAATAATAACAGCAACAACAACAACAAAACAAGAAAACACATTAACTTCGGTGGCACCGAGGCCGTAATACCCTGCACAAATAAAAAAGTAAAGAACTTGCTTTTGATCGTTTAGTTTGTATAGCACATACATATATAGATATATAGTAATCCAATCTGAACAATTTCAGCGATTGTAACGTTGCCTTAGACAACAATCGGTGCTAAATTTTGTGCAGATATCTTCTCAAATAAAAAAGTTTTCCATACAAAGACTTAATTTTGATCGTTCGTTTATATGGCAGCTATATGCTATAGTCGTTCGATCCGAAAAAATTGGTAAGGATACTGTAGCATTGCTTGGGACTATAATCTATGCCAAATTTTGTGAACATATATCCTTAAATAAAAAAGTTTTCTATACAAGAACTTGATTTTTATCGGTCGTTTATATGGCAACTATCTGCTATAGTGGTTCGATCTGAACAATTTGTTAGGAAATTGTAGCATTGTCTGGGATAATAATCTATTCTAAATTTCGTGAAGATACCTCGTCAAGTAAACAAGTTTTCCATACAAGGACTTAATTTTGATCGTTCGTTTATATGGCAGCTATATGCTATAGTCGTTCGATCTGAAAAATTTGTTAAAATATTATAGCATTGTCTGAGATAATACTCTATGCCAAATTTCGTGAAGATATCTCGTCAAATAAACAAGTTTTCCATATAAGGACCCCATTTGGATTAGTCAGCTTGTATGGGAGGTATATGCTATAGTAGCCTCATATCGGCGGTTACGGCAAATTAGTAGTTCCTTGGAGAGAAATTAACGTGTGCATAATTTCAGGTCAATATCTCAGAAACTGAGTGATTTTTTCACGTATATGCAGACGGACCTGGCTGCACACACTCAACCCGCTTCGCTGATAGTTTTTATAAATACTTTATAGTGTCTCCGGTGCTTCCTTCAGAGTAATGCAAACTTCATGGCAAAATTAATATACCCTGTTCAGGGTATAAAATAGAACTATACAAGGCAAGAACCACCACATGTGTATATATGTACATATGTATAACCCAACAACACCCCACAGCAACAATGTGCCCAATACAGGTGCAGACGGGCGGTGGGTAGCTACTCTAAGGTGCTTTCGGGGTACTACTATTACCGTTGCCTTAGCATTTCATTGTTACCACACAACTTTGCACACATACGTACACACAAACATATGTACAATATACATAAGTGAATACTCGCCTACACCACAAGAATGCATGCACACAGAGCGCTCAAAATAACAACAAATTAATAACAGTGTGTAGTTGTAATGGCAAAAACGTAACTAAGTAGTGTGTACTTGTACTCAGTAATAATACAATAATAATAATAACAACAATGCGCTTAACAATGCTATAAACGGGTATGGCACAAATAAATCAGTATCACAACGCGATTTTCAACAAACACACACACACACATATTTACATATACGTACATACGTCGTTAGGTAAATGTATGCACATAAGAGCACAATAATGTTATTAGACGTAATTGTCAGCGTAAGTAAGTGGCTGCAATAACTGCGGTTGCGTTAAGTTGTTTTGAAGCACCGATACACAGTGGGGCAACGGTTGCCGAGCAAAATTTGTTGGAGGACAGCGGTTAAATATACTGTGGAAAGACACTTAATGGTTGGTTGAAATATTTAGATTTGTAATTCGCTTTAGAATTTCGTAACGGTAAAGATTTTTAGTACTAGCTGCCGACGATTCGGCTAGAGATAGCGAGCAAAGAAATGGCGAATCGATGACGGTTATTATTGTGAGAAAAAGTTCAACTCTCTTGCTCTCTTCTGCTCAAAATGTCTTTTAACGTGTTTAAAGAGAACGAAATGTATAATTTTTCAAACTTACTTTCGTTTTCGAAAAATATTTTTTTCTGGCAAAATGATTTTTGATGTCTTTAGATTTATTTGCAAGTAAAATTAAACATTCGTCATTAGAAAGATAAGACGTCTTAGCCAAATTTTCTTTTTAAAACACTTACATCTACTGTAGCAAACAAAAAAGTCCTTCGATTTCAAAATGATTACGCTGTTGTTGTTGTTGTTTTAGCGTGTACCTAGTCCCTGTTGGAATGGTAATGGTTGTCGTCGACGTCATTCAACGGAAGGCCCAAAAAACGTGCTGTTACGACGGAGTCGGACCAAAGGGAGAGGAGTGTCAGATGAGTGGGGTTGATGGGGATATGTCGGAGTCTGTTCTGGATAGGTAGGAGTTTTACCTGCAACAGTATCCAGAACGAAGCTACGCAAGGGTCACTCTCGAATCTCGCGGCAACTCGAGCGCTTCGTCTGTAATGACTCCGAGTACGCCATTCCCTGTTGTGAAGGTGTTGATGGCTCGACTGTGAATGGCGGCCAGTGCTGGTCTGAAGTTTGTTGCGTCCGAAATTTGGTCGGCGTATTGTCTGATGACGTCGACGTAATTGGGGAATGGCCCCTTGATGTTCGGCGGTTCCGCTCCAAGCAGCTGACTGCAAGAATGATTTCTGCAAAAGTGTCCCAGCAGGAACTGCCTGGAGAGGAGTTCGTTATGCTTCTTAACTGGGAGCACAGGGACCACACTATGAAGGTGTTCGATAGGAGACATCAAGAGGCATCCCGTCGTAATCCAGGGTGCAGTAATGACAGGTCTGAAGCTTCCTCGTCTGCGTTTCACTGCATCCAGTTGACCACAATGGTACGGCGTAGTTACGGGCCTGCTGGCCGATTGCCTTGTAAGTTGCCAACAACGTTTCTTTGTTCTTTCCTCATGTGCTTCCGGCTAGTCGTATGAGGAGTGAAGACGCCCAGACCGTCAAAAGTCACACCTAAAATTTTAGCATTATTGACAGTCGGAATCTTGACGCCATCGAGCCTTACTGGGGTCAATTCTGTACTCCTTCGTCCAGTTCGTTAAGTTCCATGCAGAGAGAAAGCGAGAAAGGTCGAAAAGCTTGCCTTTGATCACATGCCATCGACTCCATTTTATGCTCAATTTCACTCACAACTTTGATTAGTTGGTTCTTTTTAAATATTTTCAATAAAAAATAATGTGTTTGGGACATAACAAGGTGTTTTTACCACATTTCGAGAGAAAAAAAAATGGTTTTCCTTAAGATAGAAATAAAAAAAGAACCAAAAACTCGGATTTTCTAAATTTTCACATAAATTTTGAGGTTATGTTGAAAAGATGTCAACAGGTGTTTCATTACCACAGCTTTGCAATATAAGTTTTTTCCAAAGGACTCGTAGTTTTGCCGGAAATTGAAATACACCGTTTCGAACCATTAAAACTTCAACCTCTGCTTTCCTCTTGTGGCCACGGAATGCAAGTAAAAATTTTTTTCCATTGATTTTTGATATTTTTTTCGCTTAAAATGGGTTCCACTCAACTATGACTTTCTTTTCTTTGAGCAATTGCCTACCCTAGTCTATTATACAAATATTGAACCTTAAATTTTGAAAATAACTGCCACTGCTTGTACAAGTCTTTAAGCACGATTTGAGCGACTTACGAATTTTAAGCTACATTGTTAGCTAAAAATAAAATTAGTGAAAAGATATATCAACTAAGTCAACTGTAACCAAAATAGATGACTGGTAATCCCCGCTTATCCAATCATCTAATCCATCAAGGTACACATGAAATTTTTTTCTTCCAACTTTTTTTTAGCAGTTTCAAAGCAGAGCCTACCAAGGCATGAGATGGCGACTTTGAACAACATCAATGATTGATTACCACCCTAAGGCCCCATTTAAGCGAATTATGCGTCATCTATTAAACCACAATTCTTTATCATTCACAACATAGTCGTTCTCACACTCGGCATCGCAATGAAATTAAATATTTTATGGCTTTTATTGTGCATACATATATAATATAATTCATGCATACTCATACAATTTCAACATCGATCACAAAGCGATCTCACTTTACAACATTTTTGTAGTTATTTTTGTCGTGTTTTAATTTATTTGCAAAGAGACGATTAACATATTACCATAAAAGGCAAAAAAGTGCACACACAAGCATACACATTTACTGTACCACAGTCGCTGGCAACGAAGATCAACCGCTGGCATTCGCACACACGCACACTTACAAGGGAACTCATAAGTCAATTTTTGTGTATGCAAATACGAGATAAACACGAATTTGATATCAGCCCACACAAAACACATGTGATTTCGGCCCACTGTGCGATTTTGTCAAGTGTATGCTGCTGTTACATTTCGTGCGTATGTGTATGCGTGTTTGTTGCCGAGGCACATGCCACGTAAATATGAGGGCAGTGTGATAAATAAGTATAGACAATCTAAGCACTTTGTTTTTTCATATGGAGAAGTATTCTGCTTGAAAGAGAACTTTAATTTGAATGATTATGATTTGCTGAACACCTGTGGAATTGCTCCAGCCTGTGCTTGCACGGAGGTATAAGGCCTTCTGAAAAGGTTTTGTGATCAATTCTTTGAAAAGGACGACCAGGTTGAACTTTTGTAGCATAGTTTTGGGCGAAAGACCTAGTGTCGTCATCCACCATTCACAATAGCATTACTGTACATCCAGATCATTATTTACAAATTTTGGCTCGATATGAGAGCGTAAAAAGGGACATTGATAAAATTCGACTATAGCAAGCCGTCAGTTTAATTAATTTTAAGTTTCTCATATGTGACCTGGTCTACGAAAAGGGAGCTAACGTGCGAAAACTAGTTTTCTGGGAAACAGCTGTTAAAAATAAACAACTCGTTTCGTAAGTTTCAATCAACTAAAAAGTGAAAATTGATTTTTTGACTCCTAAGCCCCCTTTCCGTAGACCAGGTCACATATAATGGTGATTTGCTACCTTTAATGCAGTAGTTTATTTATTAATTTTGGCTCGATATGAGAGCATAAAAAGTACAATAATATTATGCAAAATAAATTTTTATCTTCGAAGAAGTGCTTATTAAGTATCAGGTAGTATTAAAAAATCTTATCCTTCCTGTACAGGGCTTCGTTGGAACTTAATCCATATGCTTGGAAGTTTCACCTAACCCCAAGTTTCAAAAAACCAGTAGGTACATCTGTCGGGCTCATCATTCCGGGCCTTGCACTAGGAGAAGCAGTTATGCACTTTATTCTATATGCTGCTGATCATTCGACACCGAAGGCGATGAACCCAGCAGATCTCTACTGAGTTTGTAATGGACAAAAGCATAAAAATCCCGAAAATAATGTCGAAAAACTATAAAATGATATCGAGATAGCTGAAACCTTAAATATATAAGAGGGACGTGTTAGAAATATTTCTTATGAAACGTTGGATAAGAGAAAGTTCTGGGCATAGTAGCTGCTATTACAGTTCATATTCAAGTCACAAAAACAATGAAAATATTTCAAACCAACGAAAACGAAGGTAAAATTGCTTCAAAATACGAAACTTTTACTTTGTTCAGACCTCAAGAAAACTCTCACAGGAAATCAAATTAGTGACAATGAAGAGGCAAACATCGGAGAAGCCTCAACTAATCTTTCTTATGTTGATTGGATTCTTATTTCATTAGAATCTCACTTTCGAAGACTAATAACGAGTGATGCAAATAGAGGTACTTTTTACAAGAGCTTTTCTATAACAGATCACGCGGTAGTCGTGTTATACTGTCATGTTCTTTTGTTCAGTAGTGTTTGGCAATTCCTATCGGAAAGACTTGCGGCTGAACAACGTTTACAAGTCGTTCAACTTTAGTACGAAGATATACGTTCTGTAAAGAATGTACTTCGCACGTTTCGCTCAACTTATAGTCAACATAATCGGCCTACTGAACTTACTATTCCCAACACCATCTTGAAACTAAGCATTCATTATTGGGTAATATTCGAGCCAATAAAACACATTTAACATGCAGTGAAGAAAATATAGCAGCCGTAGCTGAAAGTGTACACGAAGTCCGTGGGTAGTCCATTCGACGCCGTTTGCAGCGCCTCAAACTGACGTATGGAACGATTTGTCGCATTTTACATAGGGAATTTATATTGAAAGCACAGCTTGTACAAGAACTAAGCCGCTCGACCTTCCCTAGCGATATTGCTCCGCCCTAAGGGTTATTAAAAAAATCCGAGAAGATTCGACGTTTTCGAACCGAATTTTGTTCAGCAATGAGGTACATTTCTGGCTCAATGAGCATATAACAAACAATACGTCCCGCATTTGGGCGAAGAGCAACCTGAAGATATTCAAGAGCCGCTATTTTATCCAGAAAAAACAACGGTTTGGTGTGGTTTCGTTATCGCGCCTTGGTAACCGACTATTTGAAGCCTGAAATTGAAGTTCTCGTTTTTTTTCTGTGGGAATATGTAAAGTCTAAAGTCTATGCGAACAATCCCTTCGATTCAGGCCATGAAGCAAAGCATCACGTGTTTTATTCGCCAGTTACCAGTCGAATTGCTTGAACGAGTCATCGAAAATTGGGCTCAACGGCCAACGTTTAAAAGAGATTATCTTCAAAAAATAAATGCCAAAGAATGTTCCTTCAAATGATAATAAACACTCCCCATTAAATTTGAAGTTTCTGTATTTTTTCTTTAAAAAAGCAGGGAACATCAAAAACTAAAAACGATCATCACTAAAACGAATAATGGAATTGAATTTTCGTAAAAACTGTGTTTAAAAAATAATAATTTTTCAGTCCACCTATTACAACTCTAGATCCGATAAAATTTTTTAGCATTTTAGTACTCTTAGACGAGCCCTGGAACAATTTTTTACACCGCAAATAAAAGAAAAATTGAGTTTTCCATACTGGAATGTAGAAAACAAGTGCGGTGAGGATCCACTATCAAGGTTAGATGCGATATTATTCAAAGTCATTGCCTTGAGAACATAGAGCGAATACAGAATAATCTTATTTAGAGCTCTAAAATTGGAAGCTTAGATTAGATTAGGGATTTCACACTGCTCTTTACAGTCCTTTGTGAAGCCAGATAAAAACTTCTCTAGTAATATATAAGTCTCGGCAAAGCGAGTTAAACCTATCACAAAATGAAGCCAGATAAAAACTTCTCTCGTGAATATTCTCGGCAAAGCTTATTGAACAGATCACAAATCTGCGTAAATGATTTGTTTCTATTTCCACTATTTCAGCTGGATTTCTGAAAATCTTAGATAAGAGGTTTGTTTTGAATTAATTTTTCTATGGCGGGACATTCGAGGAGGAAGTGTTAGATGATTCTATATCAATTTCTTCCAAACAACTGATGCAACTGACATCCGGTAAAAATGCTACAGCAGCAGCTGGAAAGGTGAACTATGTTATTGATATTAAACCAAGAATAAGCGCAACTCAAAAACCTGCAATAGCAATGGAGCAATTACTATATTTTTCAGTTTCAAGGGTGAGCAACTAGTTCGAAGACTTACAAGTTACATTTTAAAAGTCGGTTGTTTACAAGCAGAATATTATTATTATTCAAGATCTTCAGAATTTTTGGAAATTCTTTTCAGCCGAAAGAATACACTAACCGACTTATCAAGATATTCTCGTGGAAGAAGCAATCGAAAATCAACTATGAGTCTACAAGTGTAGTATATATGTATTGCCATCTACTTATACATACATATGTATACATGTATGTAAATGTAGAAATGAACACGCTTTACAACTTTAGTATCACCGCATCAATCATAGGCATTGCTAAATGACAAGGCAGACAAACGCGCACACACACATACCATCATATATGTATTCACGCACAAAAAGTAGCAAAAGCAGCGCATCAACGCTGGCGTAGACACTAGAATGGCAAACAAGGAATTGATACATGAAAAGCTGAAGAAGCTATGGGTATAATAAAACCGCAGAAAATATTACTAAATTACTAAATTAATAAATAATGAATAAAATGTGGGAAATGAAAAATAATGTATGCAGAAATTAAAAAAAAGTAGCAACAACAAATATGCGAGGGTGAAACTTTTGCGGCCAGTGCAAGTACTTGAAAAGAGTGGCAACTACAAGTGGGCCTTTTCAAGCAGAAAAAATACACACAGACACAGAGAATTGAATTAAAAAAACAGCAGCAACAACAACAACGAAGATAAATTCGCTTGCGAAACATAAAAGCGCTTGTTTATAGCCGCAATGAAATATGAATAGAAAGCACAGCAGCAACAACAACAACCACAATGTGAATAAAAAATAGTGATAATCATAATCAAAAAAAGCCAAGCAAAATATCTATTTAAGTGCCCAACTGCGGATAGATAGATGAATGTGTAAGTGCGAAGGCATAAATGGACGCGACGGCTTAGCAGAAGAGAGACAAGCGCGCGGCGGAGGAATGCAAGGAAGGGCGTCGTAGAAGGATGACGACGGGCGGCAGATATGAAATTATTTGTGGATGTGTGTATACAAAAATCAGAAAAAAAGAAACGTGGAAAATAGCATGTGTCCAGACAGACAAGCTTAAGTATGGAATCGCATGCGGCTCTGTAAAATAACAACAAAAACAATAACAATTTCTGCATATGCATTATATAACTACAAACATACATACAAACCACCAATAGCACAACAATAATGTTATTAACACATAATAAAAAATACAAAAACAGCAAAAAACAATGTTTGCACAAGTAAATACTATCAGGGTTAACCGCATAATTATGATACAACCGAAGAGTGCACAGCAACTGCGATCCACCCACAGAACCAGAACACATATCCCCCATGCATTCGTTGGTAGTATGTGTGAGGAATGGTCCATAAATTTGCATATTAATTGGGTGAATTCCTGCGCTTAGTCACCGATAAGCGTGAAAGTTAAAAAATTAAACATAGAACAGAGTTCACGTGACAGCGCGCATACTTTTGGCAACAAAGAAGAAAACATAATGACATCACCAAATAATTATTTGATGACGGAAAGTACATAAGAGCAATTGTACGGTAGAAAGTAATATCAAAAGATATAGCTCGTTGCCTTGAAGCAACATAGTAAACCAAATAAATATTTAACATCGCAGAGAAGAGGTATCAGCGCTGCTGTAGTCGATCAACACCAAGACGAATGCTCTCTGAGGGTACCACAACATCGTTTGCGAGGGTTCTAATGAGGAAAATGGATTTTAAGGAAGTCATAGGGCTACCACGACGAACAAATAAAGACCCTACATCAGAAAATATTCGGAAATCCCCAAAATTCTTTTCAATAGCATCAAAACTGTGCGAATGAGCAGGAATTCAATTATCCATGGAAAATACTAAAATCTTTTAGTTGAAGCTCCGGATCCAAGGAGAATAGATCATTTCTAACAAACATTCTTTTCAGATCTACGACTGACAAGCCAACTGTCAAAACGAATGTATTTAACATTTACGCTCGGTACACTTTGACAAATTACCCAGCAAAACTTACACAATTTTACACAATATTGATCCGTTTCAACCCAATTTTGACGAAAGGGTATATCATTATCAAGGAAACATTGACCTCGAATTTCAACTATATGTCTTACAGATATTCCGATATTTTCGGCAAAAAGTCAGCCATACGCAATGAGGTCCACATATTCGGTATGTGGAGGCTTGAACAATTATGGTCCGATTTCAACAATTTTTAGACTCGAGCTGACATATGTATGTACCTTAAAGGCACTTTGCAAAAATGTTTTATACGAATATATTCATTGGTTGATTTATGGGGGTATTCTACTCTAGAATTTTGAAAATCTCGATTTTTTTTCATATATTTAAAGTTTAGATTTTCAAAAATATGACCTTGGAAGGAGTTTTCAAAATTCGACTTATTTTCGGAGATACAGCCGATTTTGTGAGGTGGCGTCCGTGTTCACTAGAATTGTCTCCTAAACTTTAAACGCGTTTTTCTCGAAACTACTTTATTCCACACGGTACCGGCATTATCTCAAGTTCTATACAACCGATTTACTTGAAATTTTGTGTGAACCTTCTTTATATAATCCTTTATCGTTCCTACCAGTATCGTGTCAAAATTTTTGTTTTTAATATTTAAAAAAAACTTCAGGAATTTCAAAAAAAAAGCGTAAAAATTATTTTTATTTTCAGACATTCGCCATTTTTCAAAAAAAAATTTTTTCGTGTTCCCAGACTATTTGATTTTTTTTTTCAGACCACCAGGAGAGTCAGGTTCAATGACACCAGGATGCGCCATTTTTTTTACACCTGTCTCTCTCCTCTCCTCTAATTATTTTAATTTTTAATATTTGTTTGTAAAATTTTTTTTCTGTATTCTTAAGATATCAATAAAAACACTATAAAAAATGGATAGTAAAAATATTTTTGGTTTTTTTTATTTTTAATAAAATTTAAAAAACTGCCCAAAATTTGATTTCTAGAGTAGAATACCCCCTTATGTGCTGCAAAGTGAAAGAATCCAATGGAATTTAAACTTGCGCTACATGGGAAGTATATATGTTTGTAGTCCGACAAAATATGCACAACAGAGTAATGTATGTATTTGTAATGTAATTTGATTGAAATTAGTCGGATAGATCAGAAGAGATGTGATTTCACGCCAATCCGTACCGATTTCGAACAATTGAAGGCACTATTTATGCATAAATATTTTCTAGGCTCCCTGAAGTCTGGGAAAAGTGAAACTACCAATTTATGAGGACGAATTTTTTATGACTGAATTGTTTAAAAAAATGGAATGGTTAATTAGGCATATGATTTGACTCTGTCATACCACACTTTAAGGGGCTAAGTCAGATATGAGGTGATCAACTAGCTCCGAGAGACCAGTTTGATACCAATATCGGTTCCTGTTGATAAGCTAAGGCCGGCCACACTGAAAAAATTGTGTCAAAATTGACCAACTAGCTTGTCTACACAGGACACAACCGCAGTGATTGTATGAGAGTCTACCCCAACACCATACATTTTGCGAACAGATAAAGCCAGAATACTGGGAATTTCATTGAGTCTTACAGTTTCCTTAGATATGTGACCAAACTTCCAACGCTTGTGGTGTCCGACTTGCATTGCTCGAAAAAATCATACTAAAGACACGATCTCAGCACACATAAAGAGCAGCTGAGCTGTTTAAGCAAATCAAAACCACAAAGTTACGACATGACCCCGTACGATTTTTTTCTGTGCACTCAGCGAAACTGCACTCATACCAAATTGGCGCAAAATAACTCGAGTTAACAACATCAGCTTCGGTGATCGTTAATGTGGTGTTATGTCGAATTCATGCTCAAATTAAAGAAGTTCACTTTTATTTTTGTCTTTGTCTTTGAAAAAAAAGTAATCTCATTAAATGAAAGTGGATTAGGAGAAAAAATCACTAAGTGGATACGCTTTCTCCGAGCAATTGCAAAAGGTTTCGCAATATATAGAAGCGAAGAGTGGGCTGCACAAAACACAAATGAACATAAGTACATATGTATGTATATGTATATAGGGGCATACATATTGACACCATAAAAAGCGCTTTGCACGTAAAAATTGCAAAATTGATGAATTCATAAATCACGACTTGATGAAGCAACACTGCTGCCAAAATGCTAAAGTGTCGAAGGCAGTTTGTAAGCGAAGCATAGCAAACACCAGGCACAAGCCAACCCGACAGACGCCCAGACAGCGCGCATAGACCGCTTGCCACTTTGGCCTATATACATACACACTTTGGCATAATAATCGTTTAGCGTGCAGCGGGACTAGAGGCGCCCACTGTGCGGGTAGGTGAATGTGGAAATGGTGAGTGTAGTGCCATATGTGTTGTGTGTGCTTTGGCGCTTTGGTCACGCTGGTATTCCACCCGCGCTTAATTACAAAATTATGTGTGCGCGCGTGCGCACAATCGCGATGATAGCATCTAATGTGTGTACAAATGTATGTATGCATGTAAATATGTATACATGAATATTTATGTTTAAAGAAATGTAAAGAGGAACAATAAGCGGGGATCAAACGAAATTATGCATACCTTTATGAGTGTATGAACATTAGGGTAGTTCTAAGAAATTCAAACTGTGGTTTTAAGAGATACAAATTTTTTACTTTATATCTCCGATTGTATCAATACAGAGTTTGTATATTAGGGTAGTGCTAGAAACCCCAAATCGATTATTTTTTGGAATAAAAGTTTTGCGTGATATATGTATCTTCGACTATTTCAGTGTGTATTAAATTAAAATTGTTTAAATTTTTTGAAATTATGTATACCGATGTGTTTGAGCATTAGGGTGGTCCTATCAAATTCATATCGAGTGGTTTTACCGAAATAAAAAAAAATACATAGTATTTCCGATTTTATCAGTACTGATGGTATATGTGCATATATTAGGGCAGTCCAAAAAAATTAAGTCGTGTTTTTTTTGAGATAAAAATTTCGTATCTGATTATTAAATAAAAAATAGTTATATTTTTACGAAATTATGAATATCCATATGTATGTAGTCATGTTAGGGTAGTACCAAAAACAAATCAACAGGTTTTTCGGAAATCAAATTTTGTACGTAATATCTCCGAGGCTAGTACTGACTTTGTATATTAAGGTGGTCCTAAAAAATACTGAATCGTGTTTTTCGATAAAAGTTTTGAGCGAAATATCTTCTATTGTTCAGTACTGGCGATTTCGGATGTTAAACAATTTTTTTTATGTTTTTCCCTAATTATGTACACCCATATGTGTTCACGACCATAAGGCGGTCCCAAAAAATACAAACCAATTGAGTTTATCGGAATAAAATTTTGTACGTAAGATCTCCAATTATGTCGGTACTGATTTTGTATCTTAGGGTGGTTCTAAAAAAATTCAAACGAGTACTTTTTCGATATAAAAACCGAGTGCTGATTTTTATAGTATCTTTTTGGTAATTATTTAATGGTTCCAATAGTTAAATTGTTTTATATATAAATTAAATAATTATCTGATTTTACCCGACACGGTCGAAACATATCAAATGGCGGAAAAATTGTATATGACATGTTTGACTCTAGTAGTATCGAAGCTTAAAAAATCTGATGTAACAGTTTTTTTATTATACTTTAGGACCACCCTTATGCCCATGTGTGGCCATACACCGTACTGAATTATAAAACTTATAGCGCAAAAAATTGGCGAGGAAATTTTTAAGGAACGTGCTAATAAACATTATTTTTAAAGTAAAGTAAATTACCCAAAATATACCCATATGGATATCTGTGTATGTATGTCTGCCATTTTTTATATTTCAGCAGCAATAAAAACACAACAGTCAAAAACAGTCATTACGATTTATGTCTATTAAGCGAGTGTTTGGATGTACGCCAAGTTTGGCAACTGCGCATGCGCGCGCTAATTTGCCTTAAATAAACAGAAAATTAGATTACAAATTATATTTAACGTTATTTACAAGGCATATGTGAATGTATGTGTATACAAAAGCGTAAATTTACATATTTAATTATTTTTTTATTTAATTTTTTTTTTTTTTATATTACTATAATTTTGGATTCCATTATTAAAAATAACTGCTTAACCAATGAACTGCATTCCGTATATGTGGTATGATTTTTTATACACAAATTGTATTAAAAAGTAACAGAACACTTGTTCTCGCCGCTAAATAACTTTTATCACATAAGCATCAGCGCTGACGAACCGCTGACAGCTGAAGTCTGCGAACAATGAGACGCCCACGGACCCACAACCGGACGATTTGCACAATTCCATCACATTTAGACAACGATTTGCACTACTCAACTGCAAGAATGCACAGTATAAGTACGCATTTATAAATAAATACATACACACACATACATACATACATACACACTATATTGTGTACAAATATATGCGGAACAAATGCAAAATGCGAAAAAAATCACAGATTTTTAAATCGAAATTGTAAAAGCCTGTAAAACTTTGTGTGAAAAACTCAAAACTTTCATGTGTTGACATGAATGCAAATGTGCATGTGTGTGTGTGTGTGTGTGTGTGTGACTGTAGGTTTGTCACTCGTTCATTTGTAGTGTTGCTTTTGTCATAAAGTTTATTTAAGTTATGACAATGCCGACGGATATATCAGCTACTTGTTTGAGCTTGAAGTGTGCTCAAAGGCTGGCATTATAATAAGTGTAAGTGAGTATGCACTTATATGCATGCGTGTGTGTGCGTGTGTCGATTTTAGTTGGCGTGTGAAAGTGTTTCCTGCAATCAATTCTCAGGCGGCTGCTTACAATTACAAATGATATAAAATTAAACAGGAAAATTAATGTGTGAATAAGTAAGTGGAGCTGATAAAGTGACAATGTCTGTATGTGTGTAGAAATGTAAGTGGAAAACACGTGTAACTACGTCGTATTTTTATCATTGAAGGTTGCATTTATCAAAACTGTATGAAGGTCTGATTTAAAGGTTTGATCAAGATTTTTGATTGTAAATGTAATTTTTTACAAAACTTTGCTATTAAAATGTATTACAAAAATACTTTTTATTTAGAGCGCCTAAATGCAAGCAAAATTTTTTTATTTCCCCAAATGGAGGCCGACTTACATATTAAAAAGTCATAATATAGGTAATGCTTACAATGTTAACGAAAATTAATTATTTTGTGTCAAACCGCCTAAATGTATGCAACATTTTTTTTATAAAACTGTATATTCGTCTAAACGAAGTTATAATTAATTAAGTATATTTAATAGTTCCAATAGTGTCAAATGTGAGCATTATTACACATACATACATTACTTACTGTCAAAGCGCCTAAATGTAGGCCACGTTGTAATCAAAATTTTTACTATTTAATATTATTGTCTAAGCGAAGCCTAAATTACATATTTGTTTACAAGCATTTTGCAAAATTAGCTATAACAATTATCCAAATATCTAATTTGTAGTTTATAAAATTAAAATATTATAGTCCGCGATATTTCGAAGGCCAGTATTGGTCTTTTTGAAAGGCTCTTCACGGAAAAGATCAGAAGAGAAGAATATATGAAAAATATTAATTCTGAATAGGGCAATAATAAGAGAGTGGACATATTGAACAATAGCAGTGGTACAAGTTATTTTGTATAAGAAGAACTTTTTGCAGTGGAGTCCTGTGTAAAAGTTCACGCAAGAGGGAAAAGTTCTCTGAGCACCATTCACTTGGGAATGGCCAGATACGATTATTTTACGTATGGCTCAAGCAGCTCACGGCATCGAATCTTAGACCAAGTATCCTCTGGGTAGCCAAAAAGCATCCATTTGAAGGCGAGCTAACCTGAGAAGGCGAAACATCGACCAAAATCCATATTTTTCCCGCTCTTTTGACATTTCTCTTTATTAAGGTTTGCCATTTCAGTATGGAAAGATATACGAACCAACAATGAGTCGAAATTCTTTAAATTTACTATCGAAATTCGGGGTCAGTGGCCTCAACTTTAAGAGCGCTACGTCCAATTTATGGTCGTCATAATCGTCCCGTCAAATCAACAATTGAGAGTCTAGTGGAAAAATTTTAATCCACAGGCACAGTACAAAATGTTCCCCTGCCAGTGAGACAAATAAATGCCTGTAGTGTCAAGAATATTGCCGCGCATTAATTGAGGAAGCCCCAAATAAGTGTCTCACACGTCGTTCGCGTTGGGGATCTCTTTGACATCGTTGTGGCGAATTTTGCGAAGAGATCTTAGCCTACATCCTTACAAGATCAA
Organism: Bactrocera zonata; assembly: GCA_037783105.1. Taxonomy (NCBI): domain Eukaryota; kingdom Metazoa; phylum Arthropoda; class Insecta; order Diptera; family Tephritidae; genus Bactrocera; species Bactrocera zonata. Next base: position 366,096 of record JBAWJQ010006015.1, on the reverse strand, counting down.
ATTGAGGCAAGAACTGAAGCCGATCATCGTATGTTCGTGAATTGGGCTGAGCAACAACTTAAAAATGATCCGGATTTTCATCGAAAAATCATCTTCAGCGATGAGGCTCATTTCTGGCTGAATGGCTTCATCAATAAGCAAAATATGCATTATTGGTCAGGCAGCAATCCGCACGTGTACACTATGAGACACCACTGCATTCCGAAAAAAAATACGGTTTGGTGTGGTTTATGGGCCGACGGCTTCATTGGGCCGTATTTCTTCCGTGATAATCAAGACCGGCATTTTACTGTGAATGGCTATCACTAGCGCTCATTGATAACCTAATATTTTTGGCCCGAATTGGATGATGTGGACTTGGACAGTATGTAATTCCAACAGGACGGCGCCACAAGTCACACGGCGAATGCCATAAAGGATTTATTGAAAACCAAGTTTGGTAAACGTGTTATCTAACGAAATGGCCCGGTCAATTGACCACCTCGGTCATGCGATTTGACGCCATTAGACTCACTCTAATAAATTTAATGTACATATCTTCCAAACTATTTAAGCTACAATAACCAAATTCGCCTAGCACAAATACTATTAGAATTTCTACCGACAGTATGAAAATGAATGAAATCAGTAGATAGTCCCAAACCGTTTATGTTTTATTTAAAAAAAATCTCTTATTGATCCTTTACATTATCAAATTTGTTAGCTCAGATAATTGTATAATTTATTATTCCAAAAATCAGTTCTTTAAATTTTAAGAACGCTTCCGTAATAATAATCAGTCAGTAATGTCATTACACAATAAATATTTTTGACATTATTGCAGTTGCAACTTGAAGGTTACTGTACTGCTAGTAGATATGAACATATGTATGTAAGTATGTTTTGGATAACTTGTTCAAGTTCTCATAGTATTGCATTAACTTTATTACACATATGCACCCACAGCTCTACATACATACATATGTTTGTAGGCGTGTAATATAAGAAACATATGTACACATATGCAGAGAAGATATCTTCCGCCTGCGATTGCACAGCGAAGATGAACTCAAACAAGGGCAAGGTCATTGCGAACGTCATGTGAGCAGTGAAACATACACATGTAGATATGTATGTAATTTTTAATAAAAGCAGCAAATATTGCATTTATGTTAAAAAGGGAACGCCCATAATAAGCCGGGCTATAATTATATGAATATGCAAGTTTATTTAAGAAGAAAAAACAAAATTAAAAATAAAAAAATTGTACTCTTGACGCTTATCACTCACATGCTTATCTCACGGGAAACAAATAAGCGCAGGCAATGCAATTAAAAGAAAACGAAAAAAAAATGCAAAAACAAAAACAACTTTGGCAGAACGTGTGTAATGCGGGAATATTTATAATAAGAAATATACTATATACAGACACTTTTATTGCTAATAAATCAAATAAATTGCGAATTTCATTTCAAAACTGATGATGGACACATACATTGACACATACATATGTACATACGAATATATTTACACATAAGCAATTTAAATCGACACACGATTGCACGACGGCATCGCAAAAATAGCGCAATTAACACATAAAAATAATGCAGGCGCAAATGAAAATGAGTAAAATAAAAACAACAAAAACAAACAAAAATATTTTACTTCGACTGCACTGAATCCATAATACCCTACACAGACTCATTTTTTATAACATAAATGGTTACAAAAAGATCTTTATCTTCATTAATATACTTTTGATCGCTTAGTTTGTATGACAGCTATATGCTATAGTAGTCTGATCTGAACAATTTCTTCGTAGATTGTAGCACAGCCTTGGATAAAAGTACATGCCAAATTTCGTGAAGCTAACTTGTCACATAAAAAAGTTTTCCATACAGAATCATGATTTTGATCGATCAGTTTGTATGGCAGCTATATGCTATAGTGGCCCGATCTGAACCATTTCTTCGAAAATAATATAATTGCTTTAGACAATAGTCCATGCGAAATTTCGTGAAGATATTTTGTCAAATAAAAAAGTTCGCCATACAAGAACCTGATTTTGATTGATTAGTTTGTATGACAGGTATATGCTATAATGGTCCGATTTGAACAATTTGTGAGGGTATAGTAGTATTTTTTGGTATAATAATCTATGCCAAATTTCGTAAAGATATCTTGTGAAATAAAAAAAAAATTTCATACAAGAACAGATTTTCGATGGGTCGGTTTATATGGTAGTTGTAGCTTATAGTAACCTGATCTGACCAAATTCTTCGAAGAATGTAGCGCTGTTTCGGACAATAATATGTGACAAATTTCCGGATGATATCTTATCAACTAAAAAAGTTTTCATGCAAAGTCAAGATTTAAAGCGATCAGCTTGTATGAGACCACTATTCTATAGTCATCCGATATAGGCGTTTCCGAAAAATTTCTTCTCTTCTTAGAGAGAAAAGGACATGTGCAAAATTTCAGCTCGACATCTCAAAAGTCCAAAGATAAGTACGAGTATACGCTTCCTTGTGGGTTTACAAACCACGCGCCTCAAGCTTAACATACTCTGTTAAGGGTATAACAAAGGCACAGCAAAAAAAGTTAAAAAATATATACAATAATGATAATTTTCGCTATGCTAAAGAATGACAAACGCGCAGACATGGCAAATTAAATAAGCTCGATGAAATCATCTCAGACCCTCAACATCGCATTTTTTCATCTCATTTCGGCGGCGGCGGCAGCGACGTCGTGTTGGAATGAGGAACACAACCATCAACTATTTTACTACAAGCGATGATTGCAAGCACCGATGCGGTAATTGTGGGTACGCTTCGTGCTATTGTCGTTGTTGTATTTGCTTATAAAAATGATTGTGATGCTGCCGCTTGAGCTGTGACTGGTGAAGAGACTGCGCTTAATAATGACGTTAATGATGGAACTAAACGTGGCGTTTACTGGGCATAAATTGACGCTGTTGCTATTTAATTTTTTATTTTTTATTTTTTTTTTTGTTTATTACAAAAGCTTGACTTTTGTTGTTGTCACTTTTTGTTCATACATACATATATAAATGAGTTTATGAGAGTATGTAGAGGAAAATACCCTGCAGAAAATGTTAGATTAAGTAAGTTGAAAAACTAATTCAGAGAGGTTAGTGGATGTTTTGAGAAGCTTTACCAAACCAAAAATATCATCCAGTTAGTTTGAATCGGACTGGTCCATTTAAATTGCGCGCGCAAGCCGATTCGATTAAAAAATTTTGTATTTTATGGCACATCTTTCGTCGAATCGTCCAACCACTTCTGTTAATGACAATAACATCGGAAAAGGTAGAGACCTTCAAGTCGCTCGCCGGCAGCATATGGAAAAAAAAATTAAGAAACCTTGGTCGCAACATATAAGGCTATCAGCCGGCCAGTTCTTAGCCACGCCGCACAAATATGGTCGCCTGGATGCAGTGCAATTCAGACGAGGAAGCTTCAGACATGTCAGAACACTGCATTATTGTAGCAGGTTAAACTCCTACTTATCCAGAATCGACCCTGACATATGAAACATTTGACCAGCGTCCAATGAGTCCCCGCATGACACTAGCCACCTCTTTGCATGCCCAGCTATATCTACACATCTGACACACTTCTTCAGCACGTTTCCTTGGTCTACAGTACCTTACCATCCTAACGGGAAATAGATAAACTTTACAACAACAATAACAACATCTTTTTTGAATCAGCTCAATACATTTGGTGTATGATTTAGGTATGAAACATGTCAATGGCCGACTCATATCAAAAGACCATAATCTTTTGCAAAAGTGGAGATCGCAGAAGAGATGATTAACCTCGTAGCAGAAGACCATGGATTAAACAAACGCATCATTACTGGTGAGAAATCGGGGGGTTTATGAAAATGACGTCGAAACCGTCTAACAATCAAGCGAAGCCCCAAAATGTGCCGAAACCGAAAAAACCACGACAAATTCGATCAAAAATTCAGGTGATGCTGATCGCTTTTTATTTTTAATACTGTGGTGTGGTACATCATTAATTCATTACACAGGGTCAAACGGTCATTAAGGAAAGCTACTGGGTCGATTTGAGGCGTCTACGTAAAGCAGTTCGTCCTAAACTACCGGCTTTGTGGGCAGAGCAAAATTTATACATTTTTTATCGCGATAATCCATGGTCACGTGCTACCACGGTCGGGACCGACTTTCGGCCAAACACGAAACTAGATTCAAAGTTGTTCTAACTGGAAAATCCACTTTGGCAAACGAACCAAGAGTACATTGAAGCCCGTAAAAGTCATTTGCTGAAGGTCATCCTAGCCGAGCGTCCATACACTTTTTGGAATATTGGATTAATCATTGATTGGAATGCTTGTTTTGACTCAAAGGGGGGCAGTTCGAGTCAAATTTGATCACATAGTACTCTCAAGTGGTTTTTTTTTGTATTGCCTATACTTATCAGCGGAATATATATTGAGGAAGAATCCTTAGAAGTACGATGAACGTACTTAACACGAGTATAGATTCAAATACAAATGCAAAGGACAAAGGTCATATGAACTTCATAACGTATCCGACAAATTAGTCCTAGAAAAGGTCTTCCTCCGAAGGTTTTTGTTTTTTGAATAATTAGCTGTTTAAAGGCCGATATGCTTATGTTTGTCCTTGGCAATACTTGGAAAATTAAATTAAACATTCAAAATACACATATTTTAAAATAAAAATAAAAAAATAAAATAATAAAAAATTAAAAAAAAATAATAAAAAAAAAATAATTAAAAAAAAAATAATAAAAAAAATAATAAAAAAATTTAAAAAAAAAATTTAAAAATTCAAAACGAAAATTCAAAATAAAAATATTAGGGAACTTTCAAAATTACGATACACGTTTGCTTTCCTACAGGGTATTTTTTTTTGCACTCATTTCCATAACAAATGTCGCGATGAACGTCATAATAACGAGCTAGTATGATTTCCAGCAGCATAGAAGCAGTTACAGATAATTGAATTAAATGAAGAAGAATGCAGACAAGATAAATACATGCGCATATGCTATGCGGCACGAAAATATACAAACACAACCAAATGAATTTTGCAAAATTGTCAAAATTGAAACATATGTATATGTTTGTACATATATGTATTTGTGTTAGAGGAACAACCGCAAAGCGGCCTGCTGATAAAAAAAATTAGTGCAGTGTGGAAGAGAGGCTGTTGTTGCAGTAACAGTTACTATCTCGCTAACTGTTTATGCAGTCTATAATAAAACACGAGCATTCGGTCGGTCAATTAGTCACCTGCGCAAGCGAATTTGTGAATTTTTGTTGCTGTTTCTTTGTTTCTGCGCTGACGTCAGCACACAAAGTGCCTTGACTTAACCGCTCAGCTTACTTGTTTATGAGATTATAATGATTGTGATATTATTATTAAATATATTGTGAATTTATCTAAATATGCATATGCATATGCATTATATTCACAATCTTTGTACGTATGTATGTGTGTGCGTGCAGATAATTTAAGCTGTGTGGCGTGTGCTAAGTGGTAAATGGCTACTTAACTAGGCAGCTAAAATTTATGTTGTGCCTTTTAGAGGCAAAACTAAATAATAATTTAATATTCGATATTAAGTAGCGTTGATTTTTTTCAATTTGTGCATTTCTATGGCTATTAATGGATTTTAGGGGTTATATACAGTTCGAATTTTCAAAAAAATCGATTTTTTTATTTATTTTTTCTTAATGTACAGAAATTTTGATATCGTTCCGGTGAATATTTTCGAAGTTAAACGCAGATTTGAAAAGGTGTTTGAGAGTGCTTGAAAGTGCATTCCAAACTTTAAACGCACTTTCCTCAAAATTCTGTTTTCGAGGTAGGTGGTCGAAATTTGGGCCAAAAATCGATTTTTTTTTTTTTTCAAAAATCGATTTTTTTTCAAAAAATCTTAGATTGCTTATTCCATCGACTAATTGCTAGATTAAGCATTACTTTAACGAAATCCAGTTCAGAGATATGGTGGTCACCGCAAAACGTCTTTTTTGAAAGGAGTTCCCGGAGATCCGCTGTAGTTCCTTTCCAAATAAATATTTTTGCTAATACTCAGTTTTAAAATACAGTTAAAAGATACCATTATATATATACAAATTTTTAGATCAATAATTTGAAATTTTTCTCAGAAAAAATTTGGAAAATTCGTTTTTTTGGCCTTCTAACTGTACATCACCTCTTAAAGAACACTTTAAGGTCCTAAAAACATTATTCAATTGATAGAGTTCCAAAAAACAATCCTTGTCCAATCTACTGTCGTGGGGAAGTTTTAGGTTAGTCGGCTACACTACATAAAGCATTCAACGGTGCTAGGAGACTAAATTGTAACTTGTGGCTTTTAGAAGTTTTCAATGAGACAATATTATTTTCTAGATTTTTATGACAGCCATTACTTCATTTATACTCAATTAAGTTTACCATTTCGTAATCAACATCAACTCCGAAGTAACAGTTCAAATCGTGCAATTTTATTACCAAAATAATGTTTCGGAAAAAATGTTGTTCAGCGCTGAACCTCACTTCTGGTTGAATGACTGCGGTAATAAATAAAACTGTCGCATTCGAAGTGATGATAATCAACAAGCCATTGTTTAGCTCTATGGGGAATCATTGGTCTATATTTTTCTTCAAAAATGAAATCGGTTTTAAAGCTACGGAGCCACGGAAGCTACGGAAATGGAGAAAGTTGATGTACGCGACATTTAGTTCTAATAAGACGGCATTACATGCAATACAACCAGCGAAACCATCAATTAATTGAAAGAAACTTTTAATGAGCGCTTAATCACGCCACGCGGGCCTGTGGCAAGGTTTCTAAACTCAACATTTAAACCGCTGGATTTTTTTTTTAGGGATACATATGTGAAATTGCTTGTCTACGCAGATAAGCTCGAAAGATTGAGGTCTTGATTGGCATACGGCCCCATTTGCTGTAAAAAGTGGTCGAGAATTGGACTGCTCGGCTGAAATTTATTCGAGTCGCGACAACCTTCTTCTTCTTAATTGATTAATAATAATTAATTTTTTATTTATAAAGAACTTTAGTGAACCTAATATGTACCATTTTGGTCGACCAATGTTTGCCATTTTTCCGCTAGAGACATTATTCCATCAGTGTAAAACTTTTCTGGTTTCTCGGCGAAAAACTGCGACAAGTAATTTTCGCAGGCTTTTCTTGAAGCCAACTTTACTCCATTGAGGAATTCTACATTGACAAATGGTAGTCCGATGGTGCAAGGTCAGAGCTACATGGTAGATGCATCAAAACTTCCCCGCCAAGGTCTCCCAGGTTTTGCCGAGTCATCAATTGAATAATTCCGAATTTTTTTTTCGATTGCTTGCTTTAATCTCCTCATGTTGTTGACAGTAAAATGTAGAATCAATCGTTCGACTAGGCTGATGTAGCTCATAGTGTATGACTCCTTTCCAATTCCACCAAACACTCAGCGTAACCTTTCGAGGCGTCAATTCTGACTTTGCGACCATTGTACCACTGGAGATATACGACTGCAACGACATCTATTGACAAAATGTGGTATTATGTGTTCTTTACTACTGCAACATTCTTTTTTTTATAAACAAGAGACGGATCGTTTTTTCGGTTAAAAATTTAATAAATTTTGTACATATTTGCCAGTTACTGGCCAGCCACGTATAGGTTAAGATCCCGTTTTATTTTTTATTTTGGATATCATGAATTCCTACTGTGGCCCATCGAGATCTTTTTGAAGAAGCTGATTGTGTAGAATGGCCAAGCTACCATTTGGTATCAAAATGTTAATTGAAGCCAAAATGAAAGAAATTCAAATTTTTTCACTCTCAAAATAAATTGTCGAATTTAAGGCGATTTCAAGGCTCTAGGCTGGCAAAGAAGGAAATATTGGGCCTATTCTAGCACGCGACAACTGTCATATTTGAAATTTAAAATTTTTTGGTTATAATTTAGGTAATTTAAGGGTTTACAGGTTCATCTATCAGAAAATGTTTTTGTTCTACTTAGAAAAAGTTCTTAGTTCTTAAACCTTAACGTATAGGACCGAACTAACGCAGCAAATAGAATCAAGGCGTTCATAAAAAATCAGTCGAAACTGATTCAGTGCTGAACAACCTGCACTGAAGACTGAAAATTAGGCAAAAAAGCGTATTTCTCAAATAAAATAAAAAAAATTTGGAGTGTAACTGAGGCTAGTGTATGAAACTAAAAGGCTAATGTTGAGAAATTAATCACCAATTTTTCCAATATTTTCGTTTTATTTTGTAGGTTAAATGCTTTTCAAACGGCTCTGGTATACAAAGACTAACGCCAATAAGCAAAAAAATAAAATTATTTATTATTTATTTAGTACCACAGTTCTATATGAACTATTCAAGAAAATGCTTTCATACTACCACTGTTAGATTAGACATCAAAGTACTCGTAACTGAAGAATTAGTTAGACATCCACTATTTTTTTGTTACTTCAAGAGCACAGAAACTATTTGATGTCTGTAGACTAGTGTTCCAAGCATCGAAGAGACCGTGCACAAACACATACATTTATATGCTCTTAGTTATAAATTCGATAATAAGTACCTTGGGTTTACGACACAAATCCACAACTACACTTTGACACACAGTTGTAACAAGTTCTTATTTCGGAGTTAAAAATCACGCAAACACGAATAATCAAATACACAAATAAACACATACACAACTCATGAGTACAGAACCACACGCTCTTTAAGAATAAAATGCTCTGCACTTTCCAGCAAAATATAAATAAAGTCGCGAGTAATTGTTGAGTTGCATAATTTGCAGAACGAATAAATTTCCCATAAAATAATATTTATACACGTGTTGTTGTATGTTTTGTAAATATTTGCGCACTTACCGCGACAGAAATGCACCGCCGCCATCGTCGCGTATCAGCAAACGGCCGCTGTTGTGCTGGTGCAATCCCTGCGATGACATATCGATAAACTCGCCGCTCCCCACCGCTGTGGGACGGAAGCTGCTGCTACCCGAGCTCGTAACACTGCCCGAACGACTAGCCTTTCCACCGGCGCCGCCAACAACAACACCGCCAGTGCCACTAGTACCACCACTCAGCTGTGGATATGAGATCAATTGCTGCTGTTGGTGTGAAAATGATTTTGTTGTCGATGTCGATGTAGATGCAGATGCAGTCGCAGACGCTGCAGCAGCTGGTGTGATTGGTATTAATGCGCCAGCTGCATTACCATTGCCCACAGTCACGGGCGATGGTATGGGTCGTGGCGCTGTGGCAAGACGATTGGTTTCTGGTGTGTGCGCAATACTCGTATAATGCTGCGGGTTGGTGGAGGTGAGCAATGCCAGCGACGAAGACGGAGACGGAAATGTGCAAATGGGCAGGAATATGGTTATTAGTAATTTGTCATAAATATAAATAAAAGCAAAAAAACAAGAAAACTGGTGAACTTACCATCTGCAGTACATCGCACTCCTTGGGCACCACATGCAACGTCAACACTGAAGGCGTTTGCTTGATCATCGACACGATTGTACTGTATGCAAGCCCGGCGATGGGTGTGTTGTTCACCATTAGAACGCGATCGCCCGTCTGCAGGTTGGCGTAGTGAGCAGGTCCGTTCGTTTGAACTTCTTTTATGAAAATGGTTTCCATCGCTTTCACTTGGTGGTGGTACGGATCAGATGCTTCCTACACACGCCAAAGCCAGTCGGTTAGTTAGTCAGCGAGCCAACCAGCCAGCCAGTCAACCAAGCCAAGCCGAGTCAAGTCAACAATCCAACAACGCAACGCAACGGCAGTCAAAGTGAGCCAACAACACCGAAAAATCGAGCGGCGGCGGCGAGAGCAGCGATTGGAGTCGCAGTGGAAATCGGCAACAGCGTCGGTGTGTGTGTTGCGATTCGTGTGCGAAAGAGGTGAAATAAAAGCAGAAAATTGAGTGAGTGAATGAGTTGCTCGACGGTTAAGTGTGAGAAAGTGTGCAAAATAAAGCAAAAAAAAAAACAAAAAGTAACATAATAATAACGCCAAAGCGGCGAGAGGGGGCGGTGGTGTAAGAGATATGTTGGTAGATTTTTGTTTAGTTTTTATTTATTTGTTTTGGTTTTTTTCTCAAATGTATGTATTTATAATGACTGCTGTGAAAAAATAAAACTCAACGAGCAATGTCTGTTGGTTGCAAATACGAAAGAGTGCTGTTGATGGTGCTGGTCGGTCGGTCGGTCGTCACGTTCGTTTTTATTTTACGAGTATTACTTTTGCTATTGTTGGAGGTGTTTGTGTTGTTATTTAAAGTGGCAATCAACGAAGCATGGCAAAAACAAAAGCGAAAATACTCAGCATAAAAGAAAGGCAAACTTTTAAGCCAAACAAAATCAGGGGGGAACAACAAAAACAACATACACTAAAAGTGCATGCGAATAACTGTAGACTGGCCGTCTGATTTTACAGTGAACGGGGGCGCTTGACGGAGGTTCGCTATGTGTGCATGATTCTATTGAGATTGACTTTAGTTGGTTATAAATGGTAGAGTTAGGCGCCTAAACCGCTTTTCGGAAAAGTAAGAAATTCTGGGTCCTAATTTCGATGTCTCATCTGGAATGGAAAACTGTAACTGAGCACGTAGCCACCATAAAGAGTGACCTTATTGATATATGAATATGAAATGTGCGAGTAGCTCTTTGACATCCATCTCTTCATGTCTCGTTATTAATGGAACTAATGGGAGATCAGCTGCACCGACAGTGTCCGAGTGAATTTTGTTGCTTCTTGCAAGTGTCAGAAAAATTGCGGTCGGTTTCTGCAGAGGAAGTTCTGAATATTATGTTCCAAGAAATTGAGACGTCTCCAGTGAAGATATCTCTAGATCCGCAAAGCAAGATACGAGAGATCAGTCGTCAACAAACCGGACGGAACAAATCTCGAGAACTTTAGGGAGTACACTGTAAGAGCTTTAGATCAATAAAGCAAGCTACGAGACATCAGGCGTCATCAAACAGGACGGAGCAAGTCTCGGGTACTTTAGGGAGTATACTGTTAGAGCTCTTAGGGATTCTAAACTACGAAAGCACAATCAGCACTATAAAATGAGAGAGAAGGGACTTTCATAAATTTCACAGGAGGCAGCTTTGGAGACTCTTTATCTCAATTAATAGGTCGAAATATATTGAGAGGAACTACCTATCTAAAATAACAGGCTTAATTTATAGTAGATTTAAAAGATACGTGGCAATGTGGAAATGGATTGTAAGCTTTACCAGAATGTTGGTGGACCATAAACGGTTTGGTTAAGGTTTTGAAGGCCCAGGATGTTTTTAAAGTTGGGAGGTGACAAAAATAGATTTATACCTTTGAAACTGTGCTCTTCAGATGAAATAAATAAGATAAGACGATATTTATGATTTTATTTTTCTTCCTTGAGAACCTGGAAGATTTATGAGGATTTCTTTTTTAACCATCTCACCAAATTTTGTATTTTTTAGCTTCGGTTAAGTTAGGTTAGCTAAGAAATCGAACCTAACAGATATCTCACATGAAGAGCTCAACATAACACCCCATTTTGGTACCTAAAACTCCTATATATACGTAAGTAATTGGTCATAAAACTCTCATTAATCGACAAGGCCCTTTAAATCTATCACAAATCTATTAAGACGGCTACTGTCAGTTTCGATTGTCTCCCCATACCTCAATCTTACAAGAGCTGGACAATGGAGGAGATAATGGCTGGATGCTTCCAACTTACATTCTTTCTAACAAATTTTGTAACTTGCGTCCGATAAAATTTGTAGTCTTACCCCATAAATGCCCATTAATCAACATCAAGAAAGAATTCTTACTATTGTGGCAAGATATAATTTGTTAAGGACAGTAGTTCAGTACCACGCAGTCGCACAGAAACTGGCCAACGACGGCATAGTCAAACGGTCCACTGCTAGGACGTCAGATGGCAACGGAGATTTTAGAAAGAAATCCTACTATTGCGGCAAGAAGAACTTTTGGATTTCGTAGACGCACATAAGCTGGTCATCAACCAACGATCGCGTGATTCAAAGGTCCACTGCTAGGATGTAAGATGGCAACGGAGATCTAACACTTTTTTTATCTCAAAAGATCAAAGTAATATTTAGGATTAACTTTTAAGTCATCAAAGCACACATTTCGAACTTTCAGCGCATCCCCTTCAGGCTGACTTTATAAGCAAAATTCGCACACATGCGTAACCCATTCAAGTGACCGTCGGGCAAATAAATGTAATACCCCGTATGTGTAAGATAATAGTTGGTAAATTTTGGTGAGGCATATGTACTTTAACGTTGACGCTTACCTGTGGCCAAGAGGGTTCATCTTCCGGTGGATAGGCAATGAAATGACGCAGCGTAAAACCGAAACCTTGATTCGGACGTCGTCGTATTACAACGACTTTTGGCTGTATGGCGCTGCTATTGGTGTCTTGCAACATTTTTTCGGCAAATGCGGCTATTTTTTGTTTTTTATTTCAAATAACGGTGAGTTTGCGGCAACAAAGCTACTATTACTACTACAGCTACTATTATAAACAAGTATATTCTTATTTGCTTTTGTGTGCGGTAGGTACGCTGGCGGTCACTGTCTTAATGTCACTTCTATGGTATTTTACTGATTACTTTGACGGACGTCGGAGACGGGCGAAACAAGGTTGATTATAGTATTTAGTAATGGTGAGTTGGCAATGTTGGTTAATATTGGTTGTAGTTGGTGCTTGCTGTTGTTGTTCTTGTTGTTGTTGAAGACATGCGTTGTTGGCTGTGCGCGTTCTCAAATTGTCCCCATTTGTGCTTACATACATTTGCGCTATAAATGGTAATCTCAGGTTGCTCTTTTTTCGGGGTTGCCTTTGTTGTTGTAACTTGTGTGCTTTTTTGCTGTATATTTTATGTTTACAACGTTTTTAGTTTTCGTTTGGAGTTTATTTTATTTTCTTTAAGCTTTTCGCTTTACTTGTACTTTCTTGTACTCCGTTTTCGTAGGGGATTTTGCGGTCTGATCCGGGTTTTTGTGCGTCATGCAATTACACTTATGTACAACCATCGCTGGCTTGCTTTAGTCCTTCGCTGTAGTCCTGCGTCTTGCGCCGCTCATGGTATACCATATCGTTTGATATTCGTCCGCTTCAACGTAAGGCTTCTTCGGCCTGTGTTGCACCCTCACTCACCACCCGCTTTTTGGGAATTTCGACTTCCGCCTACACACTTCGACTTGCTGAGTTTCGACTTTCATTAAGTCATGCTGTGGATTCACATTGTTCCTGTTCCGTTTTGAGTGTTATTTTTCTTTTTTTGTTTTTAATTTTTCATTCCATGTTTTTTTGTTGTTGTTTATGATGCATTTGTTGGGTATATTATGTACATAATCTGAAATAAAAGCAAAAAAAAAAAATAGAAATGGATAAGGTTAGTTGTCTGCTTTGAGGTAATTAAGTTTATAAAACACGGAAGGAAAGCTCAAATATATTTATAGACACTTCCTGTAAGTGTGTGTGTGTGTGTGGCACGCCGCGCCAATTAGATAAATTGCCAATGGACAGTAATAATATTACCGCTAAGTTAACTGGCACGTAAACCAAAACACAATAATTAATAAAACTAAAAAAAAAAAAATGTATAAAAACTGAAAGCAAGAATTATGGTCATAAAATATAAAAAATATCTACAAAATAAAAAATAACAAATAAAATAATTTTAAAAAAATTAACAAAAATAAAAAAAAAAACTTAACAAAAACAGCAAAAATCAAAAACTAATTTACGAGCGAAACTTTAAACCTCATTTCCGGTGTCAAAAAAACTGAAAAATAAAACAACAAAAACACATAGTAGGTAATCATAAAAATTACAAAAAATTAGCGAATTGCGCCAAAACTCTATTGGAGCACTCGGAACGAATTGATTATTTCCGCAAACAAAGCTCAGCTGTGGCAGACGAGGAGCAAATTGGTTTTCTTAAATTCAATTTCAGCTTGCTGCAAAGTGTATTGGTTACAACACCAAAGTAGATAAACATTTTTAATCCAAATTCGCGTAGTCAGCACACAGTGATATACATACAGCGTAGGGTGGCCCAAAAACTACGCTATTGAATTCAAACTACGCTGTTGAATTCTTGGTTGAAAATTAACCATTACAAAGAGAAAGCTTAAAAAATAATTCGGCTGCATCGAAGCTATAATACCTTTTACAGGTGCAGTTTTTATATAATAAAAGGGTATTTAAATTTTTTTCTTTATTTTCCTCAAGCAATTTGTATGGCAGCTATTTGCAATAGTAGTCCGATCTGAACAATTTGTTCGGAGATTGTAGTGTTGCCTTAGATAATAATCTAGGTCGAATTTCGTGAAGATATCTTGCCAAATAAAAAAGTTTTCCATACAAAAACTCATTTTGTCCGTCAGTTCGCATGCCACCGTAAGCGATAGTGATCCGAACTGAACAATTTGTTCAGAGAAGGTAACATTGCCTTGGACAATAATCCATATGAAATTTGGTGAAGATGTCTTGTTAAATAAAAGAGTCTTCCTTATAAAAACTCTATTTTGATCGATCAGTTTGTATGGCAGCTATATGCTATAGTGGTCCGATTTCAACCATATGTTCGGAGATTGTAGCGACGTCTTTCACAAAAATCCCTGCCAAATTTCGTGAAGATATCTCGACAAATAAAAAAATTTTCTCTAAAACAACTTCATTTTGTTTATCAGTTTGTATGGCAGCTATGTGCAATAGTAGTCCGATCTGAACAATTTGTTCGGAGATTGTAGTGTTGCTTTGGACAATAACCTCTGCCAAATTTCGTGAAGATATGTTGGCGAATAAAAATGTTTTCCATTCAAGGACTTGATTTTGATCGCTCAATTTGTATGACAGCCATATGATATAGTGGTCCGATATCGGCGCTACCGACAAATGAGCAGCTTGCTGGGGAGAAAAGGCCATGTGCAAAATTTCAGTCGAATATCTCAAAAACGGAGGGACTAGTTCGTGTGTGTACAGACGAACATCGACTAAATCGACGAAGCTTGATCATTTAATATCAAGCTCACCTGCTCATCCACACCTTTGAAAATTTAACTAAAAATTCTGCTTTCCCGAGCAATTTGGTTTTAACCGTTGAATTCATTAGGTTAACTTTTGGCGCACCCTAATGCGCATATATTTTTGTATGCAAGTTTGCAAGTGGCTGATTTTGCAAACAAATTAACGAACCGCGCAACAACAAGCAATAGCAACAACAACACAAACACCTAACATGTAATTAAAAATTAATCAAAAATCATAGCAACAAATTGCATTTAACCGTTAAACACACGACTTGTATTTACTAAATCTATCCACAGTGTGTTGCACGCTGTGCTGTTGTAATGATTTAATGCTTAAAATACATAATAAACAATAAATGGTGTAAAATAAAATTGAAAAAAAAACAAAAACAAGCAAACGTAACAACAAGCATTGCAAATCACTGCAACAACAACAACAACAACAGCAGTGAACTCAAGCAACTATTGGCGAGTAAAGGCGAGTAAAGGCGCACGCGTGTCAGCGCCGCTCACAGTGGGAAAGTGACTTTTATGAAAAATATTGTAAAATTCAATTAAAATTTAATGCCGCTGTGACGACGCTGCCATGATGCGATTATTGCAACAAAATTCGTTAGACGTGTATATGTGTGTACTGGTCACTGACCCATTGTCTAGCACACGGGCGATTCATCACTAATACCTTCACGTCAGCTGGTCCATTCATTGCCTGCTTTTACGCTATTTCGGCTGTATTTGCCCCTGCGCAGCAACATTTTCACACATACACATGCGTAGGCACATCCATGCATACATACGAAACACTCAGGTGTGATTTAGTATGTTTGCGCAGACATTAAGCTCAAAACTTTAATAGAGTTAAAGGCTTTCGATTTACGACTCTGTGACACACGCTGTTAGAGCCAAAAGTCTGTAGTATGTAAATCAAATTTGCAACAACAAAATATAATGTAAGGCATGAAGTTGCAAAATTTAATGAATTTTTAAATTCAAATCATATCAAAAAGAAAAATGATTATCTTCACTGCGCTGAGAGCTGCTTAGATGTAGCTTAGCTGGCAACATTACACTTTTTACACTTCGCTCCCAAATGTAGGCAACGAATCGAATAGCTTAGCAGGCAGCATTACATTTTTGCACTTCGCTCCCAAAAGTAGGCAACGAATCGAATAGTTCATAAAGAGAAAAAGTCATAATAGTCTTGCTTTTCACTAAATAAAGAAAAAACATGTGAAAATTTTAAAATCCGACAGCCAATTGAAAACAGCATTTCAGAAAAGAAGCTTAAGGGCTAGGTTACACCAAGAACAAGATTGACTGCTGTTAACACGGAATTAATAACGGGGTACGCCACTCCCTTGGACTCCGTTGCCATCGTAAACATAAGAATTCTATGTAAAATAGCTGCTTCTGAAAAAAATACTAAGCGAATAAATAGGGGTGATCCAAGTAGAGATACTTTTTTCAATAGCCTTTCCTTGACAGATCGCGTGTGAGTCGTGTCATCTGTCATTCTATTTTTTTTTTTTTTTTCAATATTGCTTGGTATTTCATCGTGAAAAAAACTTATATCTAGAATTGGATGGATGTACTATTTGAGACGTAGCCGAACCAACATTTGAAGAAAGAGATAATCTTCAAAAAATTAGTGCCAAAGAATGTTCTTTCGAATGATAGTGAACATTCCCTATTTATACTCTCTGTGTTTTTTCTTTAAAAATGTAGTGAACCTCGAAATGGATCACCCTTTTATATAAGAAATATTTTTTTATAATGAGAAGATCATAAGTTATTTAAAGTCCAAACAAATAAGCAAATGGTCAAAATGTATTGTTCCAATATCTCAAAGATTCCAAAGCTTCCTCATCTTCTAATAAGTTCTCAGGAAATCTAAGAATCTTGACATCGATAGAGTCGTAAGGAAAATTAGTTACTTTAGAAGAAGCATTGCACTTTTTACAGAAAATTCCTAAACAACGCAGAACAATTTTACTTCATATCATAACAGTAAGTGAAGTATATCTCTTCCTGGAGAAAATTCAAAAAACATCGGAGACCTTTCATTACCCCTACTGCCATTATATGATGTGATTTGTGAACTCTTTTGATTTTTCAGATCAACAATGACCCGGACTGACATTTTCACCTAATTTAATAGAAATCTTTATTATATCCATTTGAGCCTGAGCATGTCAACGCTTGATCCGATTTTCCATAAACTTATTATAAGCCTGATCTATTTTACATTGCCTTCAGAGCATTTTGTTTTTTTTTTTCATATAGATTGTTAGAGAGTTACGAAGTCATATTCATAAACTCACGTCTCGTCACCAGTAAGGATGCGTTTGATGAATATAGGCTCCTCACACGACGACGTTTTGGAACTGATTCAGATCTTGAATCGATCGATAAAAGCTGTTGAGATCTTTTGCTATCTATCTGATCAACACGTTGATTTTCAAGCATTGTTACTTTAACTTATACGATATTGTCGTCATTAACAGAAATTGATGAAACGACGAGGTAAATTTTCGATGACTTTGTCGTCATTGAGAGAGATTGATGGACGGACGGAAATGGGTTCACGGACTAGACAAGGCAAAACAAAGTTTGAATGCTGTTAATATGGATCCTTGGCCAGTACGTTCCTTTAAAAATGTGACAGGTCTCTGTTAGATAACTGATTCAGAAAATACATAAATTCAGAAATAAACTAATCAAAAATACAAGTCAAACCAGTCGAAACAAGTATTTTTATAGTTCTGTATAGTTCTCGATAATCTTAAGATTAACAAAACCACAAAGAGAATTAGAAAATTTTGACAAAAATATCGTGGGAACTACTGAAAACGAGTCCTTCTTCATTGGTATGAAAATGCAACGGGACATTCTAACAATACTTCTGACAAGCTTGGTTTGTTTTGTTCTTTCCGATGGGGATATGTTTTATTTTTTACATGGTGGATCCCAAACCTATCGCACAACCCAGTGGAGGGATGTTTCGTTTCTCACTTTAGATGATACCGCATCTAAGACCGGAAGTCGTGAGCTAATTTTGCCATATGTAAAAGAATCGTTGCTGGCCACTCCCCAGTAAATGGCTCTCAGAGAATTTTCCTCAGTTGTGTGAACTTCTACACATGACTCCCTCTTCCTCATTACGAGTTATCGGTTTCGCAGAAGATTTATGATTTTTTGCGCATTGGCAACGACGAATACCGCAATCGATGGTGCGATGAGCTGTATGAGATATACAACGACATTAACATAGTTCAGCGAATTAAGAGACAGCGGCTACGCTGGTTACGGCATGTCGACCAAATGGATGAAAACACTCCAGGTCTGAGAGTATTCGACCCAGTACTCTCCTGAGGAAGCAGAGAAAGACCTCCACTCCGTTGGAAAGACCAGGTGGAGAAGGATCCGGCTACACTTGGAATCTCCAATTACCTGTTATATCCGACAAACTGAGAATCCTATAAATATTACACCGAATAAGATTTGGGTTCTTAAGAGTTTGTGAAGCAACGACCGTACTATTACTACCTTTAAACAATTTATTGCACAACTGCACTACAGTGTACCGCACAACTAACCTCAAATACCAGCAATGAGTGATAGTTTGAAACACTGTTTATGAGCTTCGCAGCGGCACTTATTTGACAGACTGTAGGAATGTAGACACAAAAATAATAGTGACTCAGTGTTTCGCTGTTAATTCTGAAAAGTAAAATGTAGTGTTGAAACACAGAAAGGTAATTAAAAGAATTTTAATTAAAAGTTGTACTTTTTTAAGTGAAATTAACTGTAAAACAAGCGAAAAAGCGTTGTGAAAGAAAGCAAAACAAAACAATAAAAACAGCAATGAAGTCTCCGAAAATGTAGTTACAACAAACACTTTAGCTAAAACAACAGCGGGCGGCTTCGCTTTGAGTAATAAAAATCCAACGAAAACAGAACGAACTACTTTTTTGTTTTCTTTCGTTTTTTTGGTGTTGCAACACTTTTTACTACTCCCATTAAATGAAGTGAAAATTATAACAAAAGGGAAAAGTAATGGCTCGCAGAAAACCCAAAAATGGGCAACAGAAATGCTGCGCAATCGCAGAAAATTGAAATAATTATTTATCGCACACGAATATGAGGCGGCAACTTGCGGCAGTAATAAGCCAAGATGAGGCAGCGGCAGGAATAGCAAGCAACAGCAAGAAGAGAGCAGAGCGAAGGCTGACTGACGGTTGAGCTGGTGCGGTCAGGCGGTGTATGAGTATTATTTAATAGCGCATTAAATTCATATTTTTAACGCGCTTATACAATACCCAACGCTAAGCGAACAAAGCGCGGCGGCGCGAGTGAGCGGGCGAGCGTTCGAACATAAAAATAAAAATTTCACACTAAATTACAATTAAATCGTCACACTGTTGTTTACATTTATGGCAACCAGCCGGCGAATTGGCGGTCCAACGGCCGCTGAATAGACGACGACGACGACGATGACGACGACGACGGGGCTTGAAAGCTTGAATGGCACACTGACTGAATGCTTGAATGAGCGTGTGACGTGGCGCGCATGCCTGTGTAATACAAATAAATTTTCGGCCAACACCAACAACATACACTTGTGTGTGTTTGTATGTAAATGTGTATGCAAATACAATTCGTAATGGAAAATAAAACAAAACAATTGCTTGAAGGTTGTTGCTGGGCGGCACTTGCAACAATTAATTACCCGGGCTGGCAGCCGCCGAAGTAACCACCCACCGGAAGACATGAAAACGTTGCATGGTGGTTGTGCGTTCAATGTACAAATATAGTAGAATGCTTGTGTAGAAATTTTTTCTGCAATGAGGTAATACTGGTGATCTGAAAAAAGTCTTATATAAAATTAAAAATTACTAACTAAATTCGAATTAACCTCAAAAATACTAGTAAGCGACTAGTACTTTGGAACTAAAATTTGCAGTCTGAAGAAAATCTTATCTAAAATTAAAAATTACTAACTAGTTTCGGACTAACATCAAAAATACTAGTTCGCGACTAGTACTTTGAAATTAAAACTATTCGAGGTAGGAAGTAGTTTGCAAAGTTTGAACATAATTTTAGGCTTTATACTTGTAATACGATTTTTTAATTTAAGTACACAAAAATGATAATTTTTACGTTTTTAAGTGAAACTATTGCTTTAATTCAATTTCGGCTTTGCCTGTTTTGAAGCAGATACTAGTTCTTACAAAAACCTCACTAACATCTCGTCGGGCGCACCTTTTAAAAATACTATTTACTTTTGAGGAAATACGAACTAGTTGGATTCAATCTAGTTGTAAAGGAGTTTCGAGCTAGTTCGTTTTACTGAGGTGTTCATATGCCATTATACTACAAATGTATGTAAAGTATGTGCACGAAAAAAACTGGTCACATAGAAACCCGCACAGCTTAGAAATTTGTAACGGTAAAATCAAAATTAAAATTTACACGCAAAGTTTAATACATTATCTAAATAATTGCTTTATATTTTTTTCAAAAATGTGGTTAGTGTAAAATTTGTCAGCAATGAATATACACGTTCGCGAATCGGTTTTGCGCAAAAAGCTGGAAAATCCAGGCATGTCCCACAGCGACATCGCCAAAAAATTAAAACTTGCAAAATCTTCGGTATCTTTTGTTCTTAAGAGATACAGTGACTCCTTATCATTGAATAGAAAAGCCGGTAGTGGTAGAAAACAAGGATTTGAATCTCCACTTATAGCAAAAAAAAGTGTTGACCTATTTGAAACGAAATCCCGGACTTTCAGTTCGAGATGTCGCCAAAAAAGTTCAAATGTCACCTTCATATGTTCAGAAAGTACGCAAACGAAATGGATTACGTTCCTTCAAAGTGAATGCAGCACCAAACCGCAATGATAAGCAACATTTTTTGGCAAAACGACGTGCTCGACAATTATATGACAAGTTCATGCCTAATTTTAACTGTGTTGTAATGGACGATGAATCCTATGTAAAAGCAGACTTTAAACAAATTCGAGGGCGACAATTTTACACAGCAAACAAAAGGGGGAATGTTTCTGATAAATTTAAAATTAAAAAGCTTGACAAGTTCCCAAAAAAATTTCTAGTATGGCAGGCGATTTGCCAGTGTGGTTTTAAAAGTGAACTTTTTATAGGCTATGGAACAATAAATCAAAAAATTTACGTTAATGAGTGCTTACAGAAACGTCTTTTGCCTTTAATTAAACTTCATAAGGATCCAGTACTCTTTTGGCCTGATCTTGCGACATGTCATTACGGAAAAACGGCTTTAAGGTGGTACCAAGACAATAGAGTGGTCGTTGTTCCTAAAGAGGTGAACCCTCCAAATTGCCCAGAGCTCAGGCCGATTGAAACTTATTGGGCCATTATTAAAGCGAAATTGTTAAAGACGCAGCATACAGTGAAAAATGAGAGGCAATTTAGAAATAAGTGGCGAAACGTCACTAAAGACTTCAATAAGGATTCTGTGCAAGCGCTTATGAAGGATGTCAAGTCTAAATTACGATTATTCGCTTATAAAAAAATATCCTGAATATTATATCTTGAATACGTATAAATCTACATATAAACTATAACTTGTATAAATATTTCTGAAATTAAATAATAAACATAAGTTTTATAACGTTATATGTTCGACCAATATTTTTCGTGCACATACTTTAATAATTCGATTGCCAAAGATAAGTGTACTTTCGGGTCGAATAGCAGGCTATATTTTCCTGAATATTTTGAGCGTAAATCTAACGACTTTTCTGCCTGTTGAGCGAGTGTAAGCATTCCCACAACGCCCTGGACTGAGTTTTCGATCATATCTCTGTTGAAAAAGTGACCGTGTTTCAGCTCTGAGCTCTGACAAGTGGATCAGACTGACTTGCAAGTCAGAAAAGCATCGTTTTTTGTGATTTTTATACTTTTGCTACACATTGCTAGAGAGTATAATAGTTCTGTTCACCTAACGGTTGTATGTAGTACCTAAAACTAATGGAGATAGATATAAGACGAGTTGAAATCTGGGTGATGGGTCTTGATTTGCGCGAACCATAGCACAAAAAAGTACGGGTTGGGCGGAATCGGACCATTGTAACGCCCACAAATCCTCATTGACTGAAAGCACATAAAGTGTCATAACTAAGCTCTAAATTAAGATACAGAACTGCAATTTGGAACAGAGGATCGTAGTTGAAATAAATCTGTTGAGCATGGTACCGCCAACTTTTACCAACAAAAACTGTTCAAGCTCCTAAGTATCAAATATTTGGGACCCTGTACCTGTCAATGCGTGATATATATAAATGAAATTCAGAGAGAATCCTTTCCAGATAATAGTATCTCTGTATATCAAAAATGGTTTGAATAGGGCCAATACTTCGCTTAGTCCCCTTATACCATATATATATAAAGATTTTCGAACTTCCGGGTGACTTTTTACAACATATATCGGCCAATATGTAAATTACCTTGACAAAATTGAGAGAGCGTGTATTTCTTACAACGTTACGTATTTGTGCTTAGAATGAATAAAGTCTGTTGAAAACTCGACCTAGACCACATATAACTAACAAGCAACTTGCAAGAGTATGAAATGTGCGATTATACCCGAACTTAGCTCTTCTTCACTGGTTTTCTCTTAAAGTAACATTTACAGAATTTAATGTACTCTGTTAATCGACGATACATTTTGAAATATTTTGGATTCCCTTGAACCGATAGCCGATCTCCAGGAGGACCTCGAAAAAAGAGTAAATGGGGAGGAGGAAATTTTTTTGCTTAAAATTTATTATTATAAATAGACATATAGTTATATTGTAAGAACCAGTCAAAATTAGCATTTTTGAAAAAAAAGGCTATTTTTTGTGAAAAATTTTGAATTTTAGAATGGCTTAAATGGTGTTTTCAAAGTCGGTTATTTGAAAACCCATAAACCGATTAGTCTCAAATTTTAACACAAGCTTCTTAAATATATTTTTTATTAATTAATCGATATCACCGATAAATATTTTTTTATAAACAATTTAAGGCCAACATTTTGGTCAAAAACCATTTTGTCCAAAAATTTTATTTTGCTTATTCCTTCTAATCTAGTAATTGATTTAAAATAGTTTTAACGAAATCTGTTTGGTTTTTTTAATTTCAGAGATCCAGTTCAGAGATATAGTGGTCACCGTCACGTCTTTTTGAGAGGAGCTCCCGGAGATCAGCTGTAGTTCTTTTTCAAATAATTATTTTTAATAATATAAGTCTTAAAATACAGTCAAAATACAGTTTCTCAGAAAAAGTTCTGGAAAATTCGCTTTTTTTGGCCCTCTAACTGTATATAACTTAACAAGTGGAATTTATTATCAAAAATCGTATTCGTTGGATCGTTATGTACATAAATGAAATAAGCAAGATCGATTTTTGAAATTCACAAGTGGTTACAACTTAAATCCAAGGCAATCATATGTACGAGGTTTGACAATTAAGTAATGAGACTGATTTTATTGCCGCGCTTGTGGTAAACCTGTGACCTTGAAATTCGCTTTCTTTTTTTTCGGCATCCCTCCCCTCTCCATTGATATATGTACCATCGCTCTAGCTTGTTTAGTTCGCCTGCTGCGTCAAGTTGAGTAGACGTATGTTTGTAGTGGTCGTCACGAAAATGGAAATCAAGAGCAACGCGTCGCGATAAAATTTTGTGCCAGATTGGGCGAAACAGCTTCGGAAACGTACGCTAAAATTGTAAGAGTGTATGGTGATAGTGCTCTTAGACCCGGACACCAAACGCCAAAGCTCACAATGGTTATCTCCGCGCGCCCCCCGCCCGAAAAAAGGTCGCATGAGCAAGTCGAAGGGCAAAACGATGATCATTGCCTTTTTTTATAGCCGCGGAATCGTCCACAAAGAATTCGTTCCACCGGGGAAAACTGTGAATCAAGTCTACTATTGCCAAGTACTCGAAAGATTGCGAAAACAAGTCAACAGGGTGCGCCCAGACATCGCTCGTAACTGGATCCTTCGTCACGACAACGCGCCGTGCCACACCGCTCTCAGCGTGTCCCAGTATTTGGCCTCTAAAGGAGCCGCCTTATTCGCCCGACATGTCACCCTGTGACTTTTTTTTTGTTTCCTAAAACAAACTCGGTAGTCAAAGGAACCCATTTTGAGTCGATTACGGACATCCAGGCGGCCGTGACGAGCGTACTCGTGGACATCCCAGTCGAAGCGTTCCAGAAATGTTACGAAGCATGGAAAACACGCTGGAATCGCTGTATAGCTGCCTAAGGGGACTACTTTGAAGGGGATGGCAGAGTTGTAGAATAATTTTCAAATATACCGTTTTTATGGAATCAGTCTCATTACTTAATTGTCATACCTCGTAAAATAGCTCTCATCTGACAACAGTTCTCAAACATTAATATACTATGGTATAATAATTTTAGAATGACTATTTTTTGAGATAGGATTCATTATATTATTGTTAAAGCAGAATTAGTGTTTTCTGAAATTGCCGTAAAGGGGAAGACTTAGTATTTTTGAAACCAAAAAGCTTCCCACAAAAGAAGCAAAATCTTTACAACTCAAAAAAATCTTATTCAAATGCCTAATAATGGTGATGGGAGGTCCTCATGATCTTCAAGAAAGCAGGAAATAGGAAAAGAAATATCTGATCACTTGCTTAGATAGTAAGTTTAACTAAGTATCATTAACTAGAAATTAGAAATCAAAACAAAAATTTTATTATTTTCATACAGTTTAAATACTTGCGCACCTACCCTAGTATGCGAAGTTGCAGACTTATTACTAACCACTTGTTTGCTTTTAATTAATACTAGCTTTTAAATATTTCAATAATTGAGTACTATCATATATACACACATACACATACTAAATAAATATATAATTTCCTATGTATGTATGTATGTATGTATGGTAAGCACATATAAACCTACAAATTTCGTTGCAATACTGACAATTTCTTGTAATTAAGCGAACATTTTGAAATTTTCATTTTCAGCCAACCAAAAGAGATTGTCTGATAACTCGGCGACTTGTGTGTGCACCTCATACATACTATACATATGCACATACTATAGCATATAGTATGTACTTACATAGAGCAATCGGACGAATATGCATATTAATAAATTTAGCTATTACACTTGTGTTTTTGTGAGTTTGTGAGTGGCTGTGTGCGAGTGCACAAAATTATCGCTTTTTTGAGCATATTAGCGCTAATTTCTTGGCTCGCTCTTTATAGTTTCCAATGAATACGAAAAATACTGCTATTACAATTACTAATTTTGTTTCAATTTTTTGTTTTTCGTTTTTAATTTTTGTACTTTTAAAGTTTGTTCAGCTGTGCACTTTATTATCTGTGTTGAGCGCGAAAAGCGGCGGGCGTGCTGCCGTTCGTTGGCCGTCGCTCATACGTGCCCAACCAACTGATTTCAAATTGAATTTTCAAATTAATTGAAGTGTTTATCAATAAACTAACTAATGGTAGCCAAGAAACCAAGTCGCAGCAATGGACAGCTCGAACGGCTGGCTAACTTGTAAGACCAAAGCGCTTGAAGCAACGGCGGTTCGTTAAGTTTGATGGAGGTAATACAATTTTGATTAAACAAAAGCGCAGCAACTAATTAAAAATTATACTGAAAGTTGATTAGGCAAAAAAGATAACACCTTTGGTAGCTCTGAAATTTAGGTAAAATATTTTTATAGACACGTACATATGTATTTGGTGCTCTATATCACACTAAAATAACTTTCAATAAAGCAGTTCAGAAATAATTTAATGCAACACTTTATCAGATTTTATTATTTACATAGAATTTCATAATTGTAATTATATTTTATTCTCTACTGAGATGCATAATATTGGAACTGAATCTACAAATCAGATTCAAGATGAAATATATCTTGTCATGAAACCACTGTGCTCTATATGCTTGACAGTCATAACTTCGAAGTCGTCGATGTTTTCGCATTAACACCAACAACGACATCAGCATCGAAATTCAGCGCAGAATAACTCTTGCCAACAGGTGCTACTTCGGACTGAGTAGGCATTTGACGAATAAAGTTCTCTCTCGACGAACAAAGACCAAACTCTACAAGTCACTCATCATCCCCGTCCTGCTACCTCATATAGACTAAAAATATACTCAAGAATGATGATTACTTAGCCAGATAGGTTTCATACCAGATAACTAGAGAAAAGGATATGTGAACGTAGCGGAACCGCTGAGGAAGGGCGCAACCAGATTTTCATGAGTGGATCGAAACGCAGGGGAGTTTGTTAGAAGATCTCCAACTAACCTAATTTTAAACTTCGTATCTACTGCCATCTTGCCCTCACAGTAGCATTGGATTCATTAATCCAGAATACTATCTTTTTCAGAGAGGCCATCATTCACTTCAATAGCAGAACAAAATTCTCCAGTTTGATCCAAAACCGTTTTCTATCCTTCGGGCAAGAGATCGATTCATAAAATTTTCAATTCTTGCAGGCAAAAAACTGGTCCAGCTGGTTTTCGACGTCCTGATTTGAAGTGAAGATTTCAATATCCAAAAAAAATATTGCAGAGACCGGAACCCTTTGCCATCTTTTGGGCAATAAATTGATTCCACGCTCATAAAATATTTGATTCTTGCAGACAAAAACTGGTCCAATTGGTTTTTAACTTCATGATTTGAAGTAAAGGTTTTCCCAAACAAAAACTTTTGCAGCGACCAGAACCCTTTGTCATCTTTCTGGCAAGATATGGATTCCACGTTCATAAAACTTTTCATCTTTGTAGGCAAAAAACTGAATCAAGTGGTTTTCGACTTCCTGAAATGAAGCAAAGGTGTTCCCAACCAAGAAATTTTGCAGAGACCGGAACCCTTTGCCATCTTTTGGGCAATAAATTGTTTCCATGCTCATAAAATATTTGATTCTTGCAGGCAAAAACTGGTCCAAGTGGTTTTCGACTTCCTGAAATGAAGTCAAGGTTTTCCCAACCAAACATTTTTGCAGAGACTAGAATAAGTAACAGTCCGAAGAATATGGTGATTGTGGTGTCACTTCCCTTTCAAGCTGCAGAAGAGTTTGGCAAGTCATCAAACTTGTATGAGATCTGGCATTATTCTGGTGGAACAATATAACCTTTCTATTGATCCATACTGGCCTCTTCTGTTTGAGTGCATCACTCAGTTTAACCACAATACAGTTCAGAATTAATTGGGATATGTCGGGCAAAAGCTCAAAAAAACGATTATCATTTTTAGACAATGATTTTATTCGAAACACAAAACGATGGTAAAAATCGTCAAATAAAATGTTCGCGTACGGAGATCAAACTTCACACGAACCTAAAAAACCTATTGTATCAATCTAGGTTAAATTTTTTATCGAACAGTCCGGGTCATATTTGATCAGGTGGACTTTTACCGTGAATAGCACCTAATTTCGTTTAACAGACCTTCGAAAGAATAAGGGCTAAGAGTTAGCAAAACTGGGCTAAATTCTTTACCGATCAGTCCCGGTCATATTTGATCAGATGGACTTTTAGGGCGAATAGCACCTAATTTTCTTTCATTCTTTTTGTCGAAAACTTCGGTCATCAGTAAATTTATCATAAAAATGAGTTTCTTAGCAAATTAGCAGATTTTACTTAAATTCCCTACAAGGCTTTGAGGAAAAGCTCTTTAGAACTTTCAACCATTCAAATGAGCTTTCACAAGCGTTAACATAACATTTTAAGTACTGAATGATAACATTATGTTATTACAAGAAGACAGATCTGCCATTTTTGGCATATTTTATCTCGTGTTCTTCAGTTACTTTCAGATATTTCAATATTCCCGTTATATACGTATACTAGTTAACCGCCCACCACAAAGTAAAACATATACAAACTTATTCGGTTGCAAGAAGTGTTGATTCTGTTATGTACATACATACGCATCTATGTTTAACGTTGTTGTAAGTGAAAAGTAATGTTAGAACTTGTACATTAATAGCTCTGTACACACACATGCACACACATATGTGCACTTTTATTTATAAGTATGCCAACAATTGCACTCACCGCCGCACACAACCCACGCACAATGACAAAGAATTGGCACACATTCCAAACAATTTATTGACTGACGAACTGACAGCCATAATAAATGTACATAAATACGCACACACACACTGTGATATGCGTACATATATATCACTGTGCAAACATAGAATTGACAAAGCGATTCATAAACAGCATAAACAAAAACAACGTCAATAGTCAACTGACAATTGACAACAACTGGCAACAGTCAACTGTCAAACGTTGGCCACGCCGAGCGGAGGAGACGCACCGCAATCATGCATACACACATACATATGTATTTGTACGGATGTATGGGCCTAAATGAAGAGGAATTACAATTGAACTGATTGTCTGACCGCGCGCACTGAGTGAAATAACAACAATAATAGCAATACTAATGTGCGAGAAAAACCAACGACAATGACAACAACGTCAACAAATAGGTGATAATATTGAAAAGTAGCGCACATAGCTCAATTGGAAGTATCGGCAGAATATATAGTTGACTTGAGTGTGTATATGTGTGGCACATTGAACGATTTCTTTGCTATCTGCTGTTATTCATTGAAAATCGACACCGAAGTATTAACTGCACATTGTATGTACATATGTATGTACAAACAGTATCGGACAAAAGATTGGCAACTGGCGTAAGAGGTTTTAAAAAATGCATTGCTTTAAAATATACTTTTAAACTATAGAACTTCGACTCATTGTCAGACGTCGCTGATTTAAACGCTACTTGGTAATAATAGAGGATAAGCTCCCGACTAGGATCAACATCTTAAAGTTGCTTAGTGAGAACAAGCATTGCGCTTCGCTGACGATCGTAGCAGCCTGCCGAGGGCAAGACAAAATATCTTCTGTCATCAAACAAGTCGCACTCGCTGCTTGGCTCACAGGTCACTGTTGACAGTCAGTCATAACTTCGAAGTCTTAGATAATTTCGTCTTTCTTGGAACTATCAATAACACCAACATCAACCTGAATCCAAGGTAAAATAACTTTTGTAAACAGGTGCTACTTCGGGCCGAGTAGACAATTGAGAAATAAAGTCCTCTCAAGACGTACAAAAACCGAATTCTATAAATCACTCATCATCAGAGACATAATCGATGACAACATCTGATGAGTCGGCCTTACGAGTTATCGAGAGAAAGGTTCAGCGGAAGATTTATGGTCCTTTGCGAATTGGCATCAGCGAATACGACAGTCGATGGAGCGATGAACCGTACGAGATATACAACGAAACTGACTAACTTCAACGAATTGAGAGTGGCGGTGGCTAGGTCATGTCGTCCGAATGAATGAAAACACTTCAGACCTGAAAGTATTCGACGCAGTTCGGAGAGCAGAGGAAGAGGAAGACTACCCACTCCGTTGGAAAGACCAGGTGGAGAAGGACCTGGCTACACTTGGAATCTTGAGGTGGCGAAGAAGAACAACTGGCGATCTGTTGAAAACTGCGTAAGCGGTACCTACGCTAGTAAAGAAGAAGAAGCAGGCGAAAATTCTTCTCTTCGTTAACGAGCACAAAAATATCCACTAAATAATTTAATAGTAAAAAGTCGTTTACGAAGAATTACTAATTTTTGATGAGTCTAAAGAATTTTCCTTACGAAGAATCACAAATATTGTGATGATTCTAAAGAAGTTTCCGATCTAATGAAATTTGACCCGGACTGACAAAAAATCAGCATTCTTACGTATCTTTATTATCCCCTGGAAACAGGCCCTCTGAGCCAATATAACAAGTGTATGGAAGATTGGATAAAATAATCTTCCATACACTTGTTGTAAGTGCCTTCAGCGCATTTTGGGTTTTCGGTTCCAACTCATGTTTCGAGCACCATTTGCTAGATTCTTGGAGAATTTTTACGTCATATTGATAAATTCACGTCCGTCGGCCGGAATGATGCATTTGATGAATGTAGGCTACTCAGCTACATTGTCAAAATACTCTTTCGTGACCCCTACTCGACGTTTCTGCAAAAGAATCAGGTCTTTTGGTACTAGTACAGCACTCATACCCAAAACATTAACCAAAATATGCGATCATTTGTTATCTATCTGATGCCAACATGACCATTTTCAAACACTGTTTCTTAAACTTTTTTGAAGTTATCGCCATTGTGGCAAGTTTTCGATAATTCCGCAACTTTCAGTGAGTACCTTGAGCCACTAAAAATACTAATGTTTGTGATAAAGAAAACTCCCTACAAACCGTCTGGCAAACGTATACTCAATAAACTCGGGGCCGTGACATATGAAGCTCGAACTTCGCACGGCCATGGAAAGTGAGGTACCAATCTAAGGAAAAAACGTTTATCGATTCAGTTTGACCGGGCAGTTTATATGGACTTGACCGCGAAGTAGGAAGTAGTGGAAAGTGTTACCAGAGGCAAGGAACTTTACTTCTACTGGGTACCAGGCCAAAAAAGTATCGAGGACAAATAAATAGTGGACGAGATGCGTCTGCGGCTAATACCCGAAAACGTGATCAACGTTAAGAAACCCATGCATTGTCTTTGCGACAATCTGATCAGAAGCATGTTAAAGAAAATGAAAACTCTATGGAACGAGCTATCTGGGTGAAAAACTGCAAAAGTCATGTGCAAAACGGTAGATCGGAAGTACATAAAAATTCTATTGGCACTCGGAAAATGAACGGAATACTAACTGGTCAGTGTCCAGAGGCGACACATGCCCGAAGTATGAAGCTGTCATATCGAGAAGACTGCAGGAAATGTGTAGAGCAAAGCACAAGGGGGCAAGGGAAACAATGGAGCATATCTTGCACATCTTTTTAGCATCTGGGGTCCCCACGGTATGACGCACTGGAGGAAGTATCGATAGTGAGGTACGCATCTTAAATGATGACTATTCCTCATGTCCCAACCTACTGAACTCCATCTGGTATTGCATAAGACCAAAATTGGTCTATGCGTGGCTTATTGACCCTACCAGATAACCTAACCTAACCTAATTGTCGCTACAAATATACAAACTTTCCAAAAAATGTTCATTGTTTCCAAATCTGTTATTAAAGAAACGCTGAAAATGCTACATTTATCGAAAATAAATATTTTAAAAAAATATAGCTCACCCAGTTACATGGCCACCGCTGTATAAGTTTATGTATGCTACATACACATTCACCTAAGCAGACACTTTAGCGTTTAATAGAAATATTTTTAGAAGTCACAGCAGTGTTAGAAATGGAAAAGTGGAAGTCTAACGGCCCTCGATTTGAGCCGCTTCATTGCTTCATTCCGTTCATAAGTAGGTAATGAGCGAGGGAAAGGTGAAACTTCAGCACATACGCACACATACACCCATATGTAACATATAAACTTGCACTTGAAGATAAAAGCGCTCGTCAAGTAACATTATCTGGAAGCAGCGAAAAAAACAGAAATAAACCAATGAAATAAAACTAACTGCAAATGCAGTAAAAGTTCTTGAAAAAAGAGAAACAGAAACATACGTACCCACATATGACAAGACGTATTTACTGTAAGAAACCAAGTCATCTGCCACGCGAGAAATCACAGCAATTTGAGCACTTGCATATATGTACATATATACATACATATGTATGTGTAGTACATATATGTACATGCATCAATATTGGTGTATTCTTTTCCCATGGAAACTTGACGACTGGCAGCGACCCAAAATTGCTTGTAAGCGAATATATATTGATTTTAATTGAACTTCATTTATGAAGAATATTCGGAGAACACGTGTGTACTTGAAGCACATGCCTCAATATGTTCTACACTTAACGGGACAGATGTCATGTGAGCTCGGGCTCTTTCGTGTTGCAAGTGGCAAGGTGAAAGTGTAAAAAGAAAGCAATATCAATTTTGTCTATTAGGTTGACCAGTTGAGTCCTCAAAACGCAAGTTCTTGGAAAAATTTTAAGAAAAATATGTTGTTGTTTTAGAAGTATTATTAAAGTATCGATATTCATAATATTTCAGAGCTTTTAAAGTGTTAGTGGCTGGCTTCATTTGTGTTTAAGGGCATCCCATAAACCGTTGCATCTTTTCCTATTAAAAACATCTTCAGACGCATTTGCTTTTTAAATATTACGGGTCTGCATAACCAGAACGGTTCCCAATCTTCATACGACCAAGGAATCTCAACTTTTACTCGACTCTCAATAACCGTAAAAAAAAATGTTTGTAAGGTTCAGGCAAAATCTAGACCTAACGGGTGATGCAAGCAGAGGTACTTTTCTTAATAGCCCTTTTTCTATAAATCATGTGTATTGTGTCAAGCTGTCATGTTTTTTTTTTTTTCAATATTCTTTGACATCTCATCATAGAAAGACGCCTGAACAACGTTTACAAATCGTTCAACTTTGTTACGAAAAGTTAGGTTCTGTAAAGAATGTGTTTCGCGCGCTTCGCTCAACTTAGGGTCAACATAAGCGGCCTACTGAGCGTACTATTCGCAACACCATAGCCCATCTTGGGACCCAGCATTTATTATTGGATAATATTCGACCGAAGAGACCACGTCCAGCACGCAGTGAAGAAAATATAGCAGTCGTAGCTGAGAGTATACACGAAGAACATGTTGAGTCGATTTGGCGCTGTTCGCAGCAACTCGGACTGACGTATGGAACGACTTGGCGCATTTTGCATCGGGATCTTAAATTGAAAGCATAAAAATACAGCTTGTGCAAGAACTGAAGTCGTTCGACCTTCTCAAGCGACATCACTTTGCTTTATGGGCTCTTGAAGAGTTCCAAAAATATCCGAGGTTTTCGAGCCAAATCTTGTTTAGCGATCCAGACCACTTCTGGTATGTAAACAAGCAAAATTGTCGCTTTTAAGACGAAGAGCAACCTGAAGAGATTCAAGAGCTGCCAGAAAAAACAACGGTTTGGTGCGGTTTGTGGGCTGGTGGAATCATCGGTCCATATTTTTTTCAAAAATAGTGACGGTGAGAACGTAACCGTCAATGGCGACCGTTATCGCGCTATGGTAACCGAGTATTTGATGACTGAAATTGAAGGTAGATATTATGGCGACTTTTGGTTTCAACAAGACGGCTCCACTTCCCACACATCGCATCAATCAATGGATTTATTGAGAGGACACTTCGGTGAGCAGATAATTTCACGTTTTGGGTCGGTCGATTGGGCACCAAAATCGTGTGATATCACCCCGTTAGACTTTTTTTGTTTGGATATGTAAAGTATAAAGTCTATGTGGACAATCCCGATTCAGACCTTGGTGCAAAACATCACTCGTGTCATTCGCAAGTTACCAGTCAAAATACACAAACGAGTCATCGAAAATTGGACTCCACGGAGTATTGGACTCCATGGATGGACCATCTGAGACTTGGCCGTGATCAACATTTGAAAGCCATAATCTTTTAAAAAATAAGTGCCAAAGAATGTTTTTTTCGAATGACAGTAAACATTCCACATTCAATTAAAGTTTCTATGTTTTTTCTTAAAAAAAAGGTAGGGAACTTTGAAATGGAATTTAAATTTTGAATGAATATAGTAAAAAGATCTAGACTTATCTTAATGAGCTCAATCATTATTATGCATAAAACCTTATTAGTTTTCAGACGCTTCTTATTGCCGGAAGTTCAACATCCTTTAATGTTTCAAGAAGAAACATGTTCTATATATTCCAACCAGGACTTATACTGAAAATATCTGTGCACAAAAAGATGATGATCATAAAGGAATTTATGTATATGCGGAACCGAATGCGTACCTGTAACAAAGATGAAGCGAAACTCAACCGAAATTTTCGAAACAAAAAGGAAACATAATAAATGACTTGTTTACAAAGGATCTATACATAATAAATTAATTTAAATATGCTGCTTATAAAGGAAACAAATAAAGCAAAGATATATGTATGGGTATAAACTTGTGTACATATGTATAGTACATCTGCTTGAATTTAACGCATATCGAATGAGGGAACTGAAAGAACTTTCATTTTCACACACACGCGCGAAAAGTACTTCATCAAAATAATAAATTATGGCATAAATAAATGCTTAACTTAAAAAATAGCTACAAAAAACAAAAGCAACAACAAAAAACACACACACACATCTTTGTAAATATACACAAGGCGGTGAATTCATTTCGATTGCAATTCATTTCAATTCGAACGAAATGAAATCAATTCGAGACAATGAAGTAAACAGAACGCAACAGCGCAAAGGTACAACGAGGGAACTAAACAACAAATTTACATTGAAGAAAAACACGATATGTACGATAGGTAGACATAGATATGCTATATATATATACTATATATTATATGGGCAGACAGAAGGTTTTCGTTGTTTGATATCTATCAACCTATCTCAAAGCAAATAAGAAAGCAATTGGAAAGAGGCAAGGAGATGTGGGGCATAAATAGACATTTTGCCGTGGGGCGGTAACGGTGATGGGAACTGATAAATTTACTGATAGCGCAACATAGTAGCGTGTAGATTGTAAATGAGAGCGAGTGATTTACACAACCGCGTGTTTTGTTTCTGGGAATAACACTCGTAACTGGACGATGGTTAGATAATGCCACATCGGTGCGGTACTTTTTTTACATTTTAAACGTCTGCTACCTCACCTAATGGCCATTTTATCATTGGTGTTTTTAAACTCGTCAAGGTGTTGCAAGTAAATGCGACAAGCCGCAACACACAGCGAGGCGTTGACGCTCTGGAAAAGCTTCTACTGTATATCTTAACTGTTAATGACATTTTGTAATATTTGTACGCCTTTACGACAATCGAATGACTGATAACACGTGAGCATGAAGGCAATTTCCTTTGGAAATGCGATTACACAATCGGTCATTTGATGTTGATTTTGGTGTTTTCTGTTTGCATAGCTGTAACTTCGTGTCGATTTGTTTAATTAGCAAAGGTAGACAGTTATTGGCCTTGGAGAGGTTAGAGAAATTTGTATTATTATTAGTATAATATACGAACGGAAAGAAAAATTAAATGTATTGGGAACATCAAATAATGATGATTCATGAAACCTTTAAGGATATTTTGGTTTATCAGACCTTAGTAATACTAGCTAGGCTACCCTTGAGGTTAGATAAATTATTTTGGTGTTAGAAGCAAGTTTTAGATACTATAGAGGTATGGACGTAGATGGACTTAAGACCTCCAGATAGACTACACTATAGAAAGTGAAAAATTCTCCGTCGATTTCTACTATACTTATATAGCCTCTGGAAGAAATCGTAGTGCTGCTGTCGTACAAATAGGACTCATAGAAAGTTCCTGGAAGACAACAAACGCCGCTCACAAAAAAATCTAGGTTGGGTTTTTAAAGTACGCTGACGATATTCCACCGAACAGCATCACAGATCCCAGCCAGGACGTACCACAAATATTATCATGCACTGAGATTCAATGAGGTTGGTCCAGCGAAGTAGTGCTTAACGGCGGTCCCGCAGATCCAAATACAAGCTATAGCAGCAATTAAGAGTTTAATACGAAGGCATACTGTTTCGCAAGTCCAGCATAGTTATTCAATACTGTCGGGACGTGGTCCCCAAAGAGGTATTCTCAAGCGGACGATATGAATCGTGCATGCCGCAAGTTTCACCCTGGCAGTATCTTTAGCAGATTCCAACTTCGTAAAAAAAGATTAAAAAAACACTGAGTCTCAATGAATCCTCTCCCTAAGCTCTGTTTGGTGAGTGATGTTCTAATAATTATATCACTGACGCTGAGTTAAGAGTTGCTTTGTATAACCTGAGAAACCCTTGCCTAATTGTGATCGAGATATTGTACTTATATTTGTCTTAACTGTTACCCATTCGGGCTTGATCCTTGCATACACTGAGCACTCGCACTCCAATAACCTCTTTGTCAGCCCCTCATCAAACCTAACCTCGTCAAAGCAGTTTGTTTCCGGTTCGATTAGCTGGTTGACGTCGGTGAGATCACCTAAAATCAACATTAAACAGATTCAGAATAACATCACAACAACAATAAATTGATTGGTCTTACGGAGTAGTAAGAGGAAATCTCAACCGGAGTCAATAATAAAATTATAATTCGATGACCCTATGATTCTATCACAACAACATCAACTTTGAGCTTAGTTTAAAACCCGAAAACTTCAGATAAAATATAAATGTGCAATGCTGACAAAAAAATACTTCCGAGAGGGCTGGAAACAAACCTGATAACAATTGTTCTCTTTACTTCAGAGCTCAAAAAAATATGACTCAATGCTAAATTTGACTTCAAGATCAATTGTATTTCAATAATATTTGCTAGGGTTTAAAGCATTATTTCAAAGCTATAAATATACCATAAACTTCTTTGTTTCTTATGAGTACTTCTAGCACAAAAGTTTGCTTCTGTAACCAAGTAGCGCAACAGGAAGCAACAACAAAAAAGGCGGCTTAATTTCCAATTAAATATGATCAGAAACAGACCTGTCAACCAACCAACAATGGGGCAACAAAAAACAAAGCGAGTTGTAAAGGGCAAAAGAATTGAACAACAATGATATTGAAATAAATATTGAAAGGATACTTGAAACAAAAACAATTGCGAGCAAACAATATAAATAAAAATTACGCGCTTTTTCACGAGAAAATTATATCATACGCGTGCATAAGCGCTGGGCAGGGTATTAATATTTCAGTTGCCAGAAAGCAAGCCACCGCCATAATCCGGCTACAACCTTCGGTGTTGTAAATACAAAGTATATATACTATATACAGTTATGGTCAAAATAATAAGGTAACTTTTTGAAAGTGCAAATGGACTTAAATAAATGCTAAAATATGAAGCAAAACTTCATTTTTAATGTCTTATCGCCAACATGCTGCATTCCAAGAAAGCAAGGAGACGTAAAACAACAGAAATACAAGTATATAGTGATCTTATAAAAGATCAGATTAAAGGATATACAGCAGTAGCAGCTGAACTAAATTTGCTTTTTTCACTTAGAGTTAGGCGTAGAGTAGCTAAGGCGTTATGTTGAAGATCATCGCAAAAGGTGGAAATTCTGAATTCTAGACCTGGAAGTCAACGCTTATTATTTGCCAAATTTCACGAAGGTCGGTTAAAAAGTAGCAAAATCTGCTGTGGTCGGAAAACACAAAAAAAGGCAGTGAGAAATGGTGAAATTGTAAGACATCCGATTTTTTTTTTTCATAAACCGCGATCTGCTACGAAAAGTGTAAACATGAAGGTGTTTTTCGTATCATTAAGGAAGATATGAACAATCAGCTTTACATTCAAATACTTCAAGAGATTATGCTACCTTTTTCTGAGTGGTAAATGGCTTTAAGAGAGGATGGAGTCACGTGTAGAAGTTCATGTAAGGGAGAAAAGTCCTTTGCACACCCTTCACTTGCGAATGGCCAGAAATGATTCTTTTACTTATGGCTTAAGCAGCTCACAACCTCCGCTCTTAGACCAAGCATCATCTGGGTAGCCGAAAAACATTGGTTTGGAGGCGAGCTAAAGCAAGAAGGCGAATCATTCCTTCCTAGGGTTTTGCGTTGGGTTTTGGATCCTCCTCGTAAAAAGCACGCCCAATGAAAGGATCAAAACAGCTTCGAATGAGAGATCTTTACTTTGATTTGACCCCTGCAAACGTGTTAGAGATAAAGAAATGACTTTAAGCTGGGTATATTAACCAGAGAATAACCCCAGAAAGGCATGTGGTTTGACTAAAAGCGGTTTTACAGACAATGGAGTTGAAATTATATAATATATATAGAAAATTAATGGAAAATACTCAATTAAACTCATTGGTCCAATGAAATCGGACAATGTTGTTGAAGTTATAGATTGGCTTGCTCAACCAAACCCAGACTAAAATCATATAGAAAATGTATGGAAAGTATTCAACGAACGCATAGATCCAAGGGAGTCCTTCAGTTTTTGAGATATCGATCTTCAATTTGTCGCATGTCCCTCTTTTCCCCAGAAGCTGCAAATTTATCGAAACTGTTGATTTCGGACGACTATAGCTTATAGCTGTCACACACGAAATTCGGCATGCATTATTACGCAAACTAATGCCATGATCTCCGAAGTAATTGTTCAGATCGGACCACTATAGCATATAGCTATCATATAAACTGAACGATCAAATTTAAATTCTTGCAAGGAACCTTTTTTCTTTGTGAAGGGTTGTTGTTTTTTATTGACCTTTGCAAAATCTGAAATAGTGACCCTATTGTGCTGTCCATAACTGTGTGTATGCAAATACTCTTACTTAACTATGAATTGAGCGATTCAGGCGTAAAAAGTAAAGCGGCGCATGCACACATCTGACGCTGCAACATAGAAATTTCCTTGTACGTATACAAGTATATTGACCGCGTCGCGCACCTACAGTGCAACATTGTAGTTATGTTTTAATGTATGTATATTTGTGCAACATTGTAGTTATGTATGAATGTTTGTATGTTTGTGCGCATATCCGTGGGCGTTGCAACATATTTTGCTTGCCTTGACCGTGTTCTTTGACCTTTCGCGGCGCGAACATGAAAAGCTTTTCCTTCTCCCACAGTCAGCCAGCGCCAAGACTATTATGTCATTCATTGATTGTTGCTTATTTTCTTAATGTAAACAACAAAAAAAAAGGTGGATGAGTAAATAAGCGCATACAAGCAAAATAAAATAATTGTGCATGTAAAAATTTTATGTACATATGTATGTATGTATGTATTTAGAATATGTTTGGCATGCGTTCGAGAATGCGTGTGCGTTCGCGGCCGCTCGCACGCCTGTCTATCTGCTTTTGGTGTTGGTTCATCCAAAGCCAAATGTCGGCGAGTTGCTGATATAAAACAGTGTTGCTGCTTGCCGCCGCCATTAAAATTCAATATTCTCACCTTTTTCAGCTTCAGCTTTTCAGTTTCAGTTTCATTTTCATTGCGCGGCGACGTCATCGGCGCTCATGTGGCGCTGGAGCTGGAGCTGTTGGTGCTGTTTGCTGCCTGTTGCCTGGTGCCTGGTGCGCACAGTCTGTCTAACACGGCAGCATTATGTAAACAATTCCATTTTGATTTAGCAAACATTACCAAAATAGCCATGCTCGCGTTGAAAAAGAACAACTTGAGGCGCACACACACACACACACCCAACATGCCATATGTAAGCGTGAATATGCGCTCATTGCGCGTCACGCCGGCACTTTCAAGGCTCTTATGATTTTTATTCCATACACTTATGTGGAATTTGTACTTGTATCCGCAGGGAACAAAGCAAAAAAAAAACAATAAAGCAAACAATAGGATTCCAGAGTGTCTTTGATGACGACATAAAATGCATTTACCTACTCAACGTCGCGCCGGATGCTCCTTTATTTAGTCGTCAGTTTGTGCATTCGCATGCAAACGCGTCTAATGACCCTGGTCAACTCTCAAGAGCAATGCAAAGGCACTACAACAAAGCGGAGTTATGCAATGAAAGGGAAAGAAATTCACACACAGCGTTTTCTTCAAAGTTATGCCTCACTTTGTAGCAAGATGGTCAAAGCATGCATCATATGCGGCACTCTTGCAACGGCGTTTGTGCTACTTGCAACAGAAAGCTAAAAACTTCCTTCCCAGGTAGGAATTGCCAAGCTTCACGACCGGATCAATCATGGATTAGTCGTGGTTAACCAGGCTTTGGTAGTCCGGGACTGAACCAGGCTTGGTATCTTAGTCACACCAGGTAAAGTCCAGGCTTGGATCCCTCCCTGGTATCAAGCCTGGCTGCCAAGTTTGAACCAAGTCTGGAAGAAGTCTGGTTCATTCAGCCTTGGCTTGATTCCTTTTCAATCAGGCTTCATCCTGATTTTACTTTACTGCGAAATCAAAACTTTGCAATGTCTAATAGTATAATGCTTGATTGCTAACCCCATATTAATTTCTTTCTCAATATTTATAATATTGACATCCAGATGGCGCTTCCATCGAGAACACAAATGTCAACGTCTACAAATTAAATTCGATTAATGAGTGGTGTTCAATCATGAGTTCCACAGGGTATTCGAATTCGAGTGAAAAAATATCGTTTTTTAAAAAAAATTTGGTGACTCTAATGATAATAATAGTGTGGACAGTTCTGATGAGGATATTCGTGATGAATCAACGGATTCTTCTGATAAAAACTTGCTCTAAGCACAGAAAGATGAAAGGAGCCTAACCAAGCAAAGCCATCTCAAGATTTAGAAAATTGTGCAGAATCTTCAAGTGTAGTTCTACAACAAGATACATCGCCAGAGAGTTTCGCAGGGTGTTCAAGTTTTATGTCGGTTGACGACGATGATGACAACGCCATAGCACCTGTCAGTCTAGGAGCAGATGCAGCCCCTCAACACACCGACCTGATAAACTCAGGAATTGAGATTGAAGCACCTCAGACCCTCGCCGAGAAAATACGCCAGCTAACACTTGATAATATAGGCAGCATCAAGATGAAAGTGGTGAGTGGATTTTTAGAAATTCTGCGTAGTGAAAGACACACTGAAGTGCCATCCACTGCCCATAAACTTCTTGGCTTCAATCACCGAGTGAAAACCAAACCGATGATGGCGTATAAAGATCAGATTGGGGACTTTTTTTATCTCGGAATTCGATATGGTTTTCAGAAACGAATATACGTGAATGTCTACAAAGAAAAAAACATACGTGTGTTAGTTCATAGTTACGATGAAGTTGGTGACAAAAAAATATACCTGTAGTCCTTTCGTGGTAGCCTTGTTTTATGGTAGGTCCAAGCCAAAAAATGTGAGTGATTTTTTGGGTGATTTCGTGGATGAAGCTAAAAAGTTAATCCTCGAAGGCATAACCATCGATGGTTGTAAATTCAATTTTGAAATAATAGCTATTGTTGCGGATAGTCCAGCGAGGGCATTCCTCAAGTGCATAAAAGGGCCAACAGCCTTTTATGGCTGTGAAAGTTGTACAGTTCAAGGGAAAACTCTGAATTGAAGAAGAGTTTATCCTGATTTGAACTGTGCCAATCCACAAAATACCTATTAAAATTACATCTGAACAATGGCTAAGCCAAGGTATTAAAAAAAAAATAAGCCCGGAACGGCGCTGGTTTCAGTGCCTGGACCAGTGTTAATAAGACGGCCTGGGCCAGCCCTTACCAGGTCTGGCCCCACGTTACATTCCAATGCTCATCCACTATTGGTCCGGGCTTGGATACCAAGCCTGATCCAAGCTTGCCAAGTCTTGGGAACGGCTTGGTTAAAGGCTGGGCCATTGGTGATTTCCTACCTGGGTTGCGTCCAATTAAAAATGCTTTTAGGGAGCGCCAAATATACTTACATATACATATGTCTACATTCAACTGAAACTTTGACTACCAGCGCATATAATGAAATTTGGTATAAACAACTGAAATAGAAGCATATAGAGAGACGCTGGGGAGAATGCAAAGAAAATTCTATTTTTTCTTCCAACGAAAGAAATGCTTTAGAAAACAAACATTGAGCTTCAGGTAAAACAAAAAACGCACATTGTATAAACGACAGAGCAACAGCATATGCCAGCACAACCAAAACACAGGTGAAGACATACAGAATTAAGAACAGCAAGAGTA
Organism: Bactrocera zonata; assembly: GCA_037783105.1. NCBI lineage: Eukaryota > Metazoa > Arthropoda > Insecta > Diptera > Tephritidae > Bactrocera > Bactrocera zonata. The sequence continues at coordinate 324,331 of JBAWJQ010006015.1, read as the reverse complement.
TTTTCATGCATTGCACAGTGGGACAAAGTTGACTATAATGTGTAAGTGATGTATTCCTACAAAAAGTTTTGAATAGCAAATAAGAAAAAAATTAAAAGTATATAAAAAATAATTAAAAAAAATTAAAACAACAAAAACAAAAATAATTAAAACAAGAAAAAACGTTAACTTCGGTTGCACCGAAGCTAAATACCCTTCACAGGTGCATTTCTGTTAGTAACTATGTGTCCAGTTTGTAAGGCAGCTATATGTTATAGTTAACCGATCTGAACAATTTCTTCGGAGATTACATTGTTGCTTTAGAAAATAATATATACCAAATTTCGTGGATATATCTTGTCAAATGTGAAAGTTTTCCATACAAGAACTTGATTCCGATCGTTCAGTTTGTATGGCAGCTATATGCTATAGTCGACCGATCTGAACAATTTCTTCGGAGATTACATTGTTGCCTTAGAAAATAATATATATCAAATTTCGTGAATATATCTTGTCAAATGTGAAAGTTGTCCATACAAGAACTTGATTCAGATCGTTCAGTTTGTATGGCAGCTATATGCTATAGTCACCGATCTGAACAATTTCTTCGGAGATTACATTGTTGCCTTAGAAAATAATATATACCAAATTTCGTGAATATATCTTGTCAAATGTGAAAGTTGCCCATACAAGAACTTGATTCCGATCGTTCAGTTTGTATGGCAGCTAGATGCTATAGTCGACCGATCTGAACAATTTCTTCGGAGATTACATTGTTGCCTTAGAAAATAATATATACCAAATTTCGTGAATATATCTTGTCAAATGTGAAAGTTTTCCATATAAGAACTTGATTCCGATCGTTCAGTTTGTATGGCAGCTATATGCTATAGTGGTCCGATATCGGCCGTTCCGACAAATGTGCAGCTTCTTGAAGAGAAAATGACGTTTGCGAAATTTCAAAACGATATCTTAAAAACTGAGGGACTAGTTCGTATATATACAGACAGACGGACAGACGGACAGACAGACGGACATGGCTAAATCGACTCAGCTCGACATACTGATCATTTATATATATACTTTATAGGGTCTCCGACGATTCCTTCTGGGTGTTACAAACTTCGTGACAAACTTAATATACCCTGTTCAGGGTATAAAAATTAAAACAACAAAAACAAAATTAATAAATAAAATTAATAAAAAAAAAAACTATAAAACAAAAGCGAAAATAAAAAAATTTATAATTAAACAAAAATTATACAAAAAATATATTAAAGAGTTAAAACAACAAAAAATTAAATAATAAATAAAATTCATTAAAAACTATAAAATAAAAGCAAATAAAAAAATTCTAACTAAAGAAAAATTACACAAAAAATATAATGAAAAATTAAAACAAAAAATAAATTAAAAATAATAAATAAAATTAATTAAAAAAATTCAAGGTCAAAACAAATTAATAATTAAGCAAAAATTACATAAAACAAAAAATAAGTGAAAAAATAAAAATCTGGTAAAAAATAATTAGCTCAGAAAAATATATATGTATATAAAAGTAAAAGTATACGGTTAATACATACATGTATAATAATAAAATATAGAAAAAAAATAGAAAGTTGAGGAACATATTTCGTCAAATGAAAAAGGTTTCCATACAAGCGCTAGATTCCGTACGTTTAGTCATCCAATCTGAACAATTTCTTTAAAGATTTCACCATTGCCTTGGGCAATAATCCAAGAAAAATTTTTTGAAGATATCTTCTCAATGAAAAACCTTTTCATACAAGCACTTTCTTCCGATTGTTCAGTTTACATGGCGGCTATATGCCATAGTGGTCTGATATCGGCTTTTTCGACAAATGATCAGCTTCTTGGTGATAAAAAGAGGGATGCAAAATTTCAGACCGTTATCTCAGAAACTGACGGACTATTAAGTACATGACTAAATCAGCTTAGCTCGTCAAGCTGATAATTTATATACATACAAACAGACTGGATCTATGATCATTTCAATGGGGATGATATGATTTATGTCGTGAAATTGTTGATTTTGCCTTGGAACAATGACAACGATTTCTTTAAGAAAATGATCTTCTCCAATTAAGCTCACTTTCAACTGAGTGATGCGTTAAATTAATAAAGCTGTTGATTCTGGTACGAAGAAAATCTACGAATCAATCACAAACAACCATTACATTCACCAAGAATGACAGTTTGGTGTGATTTTTGGTCCGGTGAAGTCATCGGTTCGTACTTCTTTCGAACGGTCAACGGAATGCAGTGTAAATCGATTGTAACCATGATCTTGACAACATCTGATTCCAACAAGACGGGACTACGTGCCACACAGCACGAGCAACAACCGAATTATTGTTAAGATATAACACCATTCGACTTTTTGTGTTGTCATTGGTCTTTAGAAATAAACCAGACTCCCATCAAGCTTTAGAAGTCAATGTTGAACGTGTTTTTCATGATATACAACATTATACAGAGGAAAAAGTACACGAAAATTGGGTTAATTGAATGATATTATGTTCAGAACTTAAATCTATCGATCTGCTTAACAGTTAGCGTGTTTTTTAGAGAAATCATATCACTCTTATTGAAAAAACATGTACATATGTATGTATATACTTTACAGAGTCCCCGACGTTTCTTTTTGGGAGTTACAAACCTCGTGGCAAACTTAATATACCCTGTTCAGGGTACAGATATATAAAAAAAATTATTTTCATATTATTTCCACTTTTAAACGAAAATCTTTCCAAATGTTAAAACAATAAGACCATATGTTCCGAAATATGGCAAATACTTACTATATATTGTACAATAATATAAAAACAGTCGTATATAGTATATTAGTAATGATTTTCCGACCACATCACTAAAAATGCATAAACAAACCACTGTACGTCAGCAACCATTTCCATTTGCTACAAAGTAAGAAGACGAAAGTCTGAAAGTTCCACATTTTAATTGTGTTTCGTACAATAAAAAGATACGAAATGAAAATAAACAATTCACTAAGAATAAAAGAAAAAGAAGAGTTACGAGACGGCTGTTGAGCAGAAACACAGATTTTCCAGAACACAATTCAAACTCTAGAGAAAAAAGCGCTGCACAGAGACGAATGAAATGATGGAGTAAATGAAAACTTTCACTCTATTAGAGGAAATATGGAGTTGTTAGTGAATACCGGGAAATAAACTACATATAAACTGCAAGGTGCGTTCTAAAGTAAACAGGAACACTTATCAGTCGAAATGCTCGAACGTGTCGAAGAAAATTGGACTCAACGGTTGAACCATCTAAGACGTTGCCGCGGCCAATATTTGAAAGGGATAAATCAAAAAATAAGTGCCAAAGAATGTTCTTTTGAATGATAACAAACATGTCTCATTAAATTTGAAGTTTCTTTGTCTTTTCTTTTAAAAAGGAGGGAACCTCGAAATATGTAATATACCTATTTAGATTAGTTTTAAATGTAACATTCTTTGCTAGAGTACACTGAAACATAATTAAGTATTAAATTAAAAAAAAATTCAAATATCTGGTAGGCAAAATAAAAATAATATAATGCCCTTCACAGAAAACAAAATTAATTAAAATATTATTATGTTTCTCAAGACAAACATATTTTCACCACAACATTGGGACTAATAATTCATCACACGCTCAATCGAAAACGCAAAATTAAAGCTACTGTTGAATTTTTGCGTAAGTCCATATGCTCCGTGGCTCCACAAACAGAGATCAGATCGTTTACGACAAACACACGCTTTCATGATTATATGTATGAATTCGTTTCGTTCTCAAGCCACTGCTGTTTACTGCTCTAATTTAAATAAATGATTTATGTATTAATTTATGTCCAATGTAACTGGGTCGTTGTCAAAACACACACACAGGCACACAAATGTCCGTAGACTCGCAATTAAATTGAAACAAAAGAAATACGCAAAGAGAACAGAAACTAATGGAAAGCATAAATGGCGAACAATCTACGCTTGTCAGCAATTTGCGGCGTGAATTTTTAATTTTTTTCATTAGTTAAAAAAAAATATTTTTTTAATAGAAAATAAATTATAAATGGAAACGCAAATGGGGAAAAATGTTGTTTAATAATAAACATTTCGTTTTTATTTAGCACCAACGCGCATGCACTGCGGCCACAGCGACAATCGCATGCCGAGAACGCCTCACATTGCACGAACGCCAAATTGGCTGTCAGTCAATAAATTCGAAAGTGCGAATGAATAAACGCTAAAAATAAAAGTTATAATAGAAAAACTAAATAAGGCGAATTCAATGAATTGGTCTACAGGCTGATTAATTGTAAGTTAGCTAATTTCGTCTTACATAGAAGCCGAAGCCGCTACAAAAGCGGAATTTGACTATAGCGCAACATGCTAACATATTTATTAATTTTTGTCGTTGTTTGGTTATATTCACTTCTGAATACAGAAAATCGATTTTTTTTCTGCTACTACTTTTTATACTGCTGTGGGCAGAAAGTAGTAAGACTTTTTAATATAAATTTCGTGCGAAAACCCATTCGTCGAAATATTTTTTCCAGGTTAGCATAACTATCGGTGACATCTGTGGCAAATGTCATATCAAAGTAATCATTGGTGTTTAGTATACGCTTGTCTTTCTGAAGTACACAGTTCAGCAATTTTCACGATGAGTTCCATCAAATTTTGTGTGCGGAATTATATTTCTGGTGCCGAAACGTTCAGAATATTGGAAATGGCCTTCGGTGATAATTGTTTGTCTTTTCTTGTTTGACACTTCTTTTGATTGGTACAAATTATTCAAAGAGAGTCGGGAACGGGTTACAGACGAACCACGTAAACGACGGACAACATCAACTAATGATTAGCACATCAATCAAATAAATGAATTGGTGCTTGAAAAGCGACGATTGACAGTCAGAGATCTTACTGGAATGTGGGAGTTGGAACATCAGAAGGATCGGTGAAAGATCATTTGGGCTTAGGAAAAGCACGATTGGTTCCAAAATCAATAATTTAAAAAAAAAAAAAAAAAAAAAAAAAAAAAACAGTGTCGTATTAAAGTCTATTAAACATTGTTTTCCGACTACCAGCATGTCATGAAACGCATTTTTACTGGCGATGGGTCTTGGATCTATGTGTACCACCCGCAAACAGACAGAAAACAGAAAAAACCACGTCAAAGCAGGTCAAAAACCAACGTTACGTTGACAGTTTTCTTCGATTATGGAGGTGTGGTGCACTCCGAATTCCTTCCGAGGAATACTATTTGAGTGTTACGCGTCATTTCCGCGAACCTATTCGTAAAAAGAAGCCGGAATTATGGCCCGAAAACTCTTGGTTTTTTCAACCAATATCGTGCCACAACCACCGCATTCGCCTGAGTTGAGGCGAATGGCTATTCAACAAACTCAAACAACCGCTCCGGGGAAGCCGCTTTGATTCAATTGAAGACATAGTGTGTATTGGGGCCCAGAAGAGAGGGACGACATAGATTTCGGAGAATAAATTAAGGATTTTAAAATTATGAGCAAAGTCTTCCTATTTTTTGTTCATAGTGGTATATCGAAGGGTCACATCATTGAAATTATTCTTTAAAAATTTTAAATTGATTCGGCAAATAGTTTCGGAGATATGAGCGATTTTCGTTTTTTTTTCTTACTTAGTACTTACTTAGGCTCCCAAAACAAAATTTAAACGCGTTTTTTTTTTTCGAAATACTTATTTCAAAGTCGGTGAGGAAAATTTCTACGAAACGGCTAGACCGATCGTCTAGGAATTTTAGATACGTTTGTCAGGTAAGGATCGAAAGAGTTCGATTTTGATAATTTAAAAAAATGCCTTTTTAGGAAGCCAAAATTTTGTCAAAAATTCAGATTTTACCTAGTTCTTCGATCATAACCCATATAGTAATAATATGAATATATAAATTTTTTTGTTGCCTTTGGATTTGAGTTAATTTTAAGCAGAAAAATCATCCTCACCAACAAAAAGCTTTTTTTCGGAGGTATGACTACAAAAACAAGCGTATCCAAGGGTTTTACAAACAATATTCAATTAGTGAAAGGGTAAAAAAAACGTCTTCCCTATCATTCCGCCATAGTGTCAAGGAGATCGAGTTCGAAAATTTTCACGAACTGCATTTTCGAAATCGAAGAAAACAAATACGATTTTTTCTCTAATTCTCCGATTTAATTTAACAGTCATATAGTCATCTTAGATTAAAAAATAATAATATTAATATATTTTCCAACTGGAAAGCAACGTTTAAGTTGTGCAGAACGCGTTGACAAACGATGAGCAAGAAAAACGAGATCAAAACCAATAATTAAGCAAGAGATCACACGCTTTACGCATACCTAATGCTGATGATGCGCATGATAATGATGATTATTGTGATTTCGATTAACGAAAATACACAAGTACGAAATCAACACAATTACGAACGTGATAATCAACACACATGCATTGAAATAGATACACACATACATATGTACATACAAACAATATTCAACATTCTAATGAGTCGAGTAATAATAGAAAACACAGTCAAGTGTGGTATGTGAAGTAGCTGAAATATGTCAGCAATCATATCATCATCGGCAACAACAACATCAATAATAAGAATAGCAACAGCAGTGACGTTATGTAGATGCGAATAAACGGAAGTCCACACAGCAGCCGCGGCACAGTAACCACAATGCCTCGACACTCTGTAAAAGGCATAATCATGCCACATCACGACGCTGCTGGGAAACATAATCCTCAATAGCCTCTTTTGCATAGCATTTGCGCATAATGACTGGGCATTACTTCATGTACGCTCTCATGGTATGCATATGTGTTACATATACTATGTAAATATGTATGTGTATGAAAGCATCTAGAATCACAAGCACTGACAGAGGGGCGGTTGAGTGGTTGGCAGGCGAAAGATCAGACTGAAAGCACAATGAAGAGCTCAGAAAGTATTTAAGAAAAAATAGAAAAATGAAAACAGATAAATGCATAGGGAAAAAATAAGTATAAAGAAATTTGCAAAGTACACTGTGGAGCAAGAAAAAGACTCAAGTCGGTTGGTACGACGAAGACTGAAAACATTTTTTATAACTGAACAATACCTTCCGAATGAATATGAAAAGTTATGCCTCTTTTGATGTTTGCGTAAATTTTGATGACGATCTCTCACCTACAACCGAGCTGTAGTTTAAAGAATTGACTATTTCACATTCAAACACAACATGTGTGAATTGATTGAAATGATTCCTTGATCTTTCTCGCATTCAACCCAAAACTTAACGGTCTCTTGCCTTGGTTTTAGTATTTCTAGATCACGGGTTCTCAAAGTTGTTTTTATTAATATCCACCTGGCTTAGAATGTCTATGTGTTTATCTTATCCGAAGAACTTCACCCTTCGATTATGTGAATTAATCTCAAATAATGTTCCTCTCATTGTTATTCATGGCTTGATTCCAGATCAAAGCGGTTTCATTCCTCACCATATTTCGAGTTTGGCTACTGAATGCCAACACACATTTTTTTTTTAATTCAAGGTCAGCGCGAGCCACAAGTAATTTATATGCGACTCATTCACAAAATTTGCCATATCGGGATCGACTTCGGAAGCTTACAGCGTCTATGATCCGATCCATATATAATGTTTTCAAAGATAATAAATTTTTTGATGTAAATCTTCTTTTGACCCCGTATCAAAATTAGCCTACGGCTACAGTTTGAACCAATTTTAATTTTCTTTGGATTATTCCGGCTAATGATACTCGTATAATTTAAACCAAAAACGAAGGGTGTTTAAAAAAAAACGATAAAATAACCGAAAGGGTACCAAACTAAGAAGCTTTAAAAAAGCTGAAAATATTTTTAATGAAAGTTGCCACCTGTCAAAAATTCAAAAAAAAAAAATAACAAAACTAAGAAGGTTTCAAAAAGCTTTGAGTTGAAATATTTTTAACGATGGTTGCCACCTGCCATTTTGTCCTGAGAACTATCTAATACTCTAGCGAATGGCGTTCCAAGAATGAGCCGAACCCGAAAAACCCAAAATTTGCTAAAGATATTGAGAGCCATTCAACTTTACGCCAGGGGTTTCCTCATTTTATGAAGTTAAATAGGTTACCTCCAAATAGAATTGTATCTCAAAGACCTTTGTAAAATTTCATGAAGATCGGTTGAGTAGTTCTCGAGAAATCTTGCTAACCGACTTCAAAATCACAGCTTCAAGAAAAACGCATTTAAAGACGGCGCACTTAGTCTAGCTGGCTTCGAGCGTACTTAGTCTAGCTGGCTTCGAGCACCCAAGTTCTCAAGGCTTTATCTCCGAAACGATTACTCTGATCAACTTGAAGATTTGGGACAATATTCTAGAGGTGTTCTAGAATTTATTAAGACAATAAAAAATCGAGTTACCGTAAACTTATGTAACCCCTTAATCAAACTTTAAATAAAAAATTGAGTTATTCAAAACAACTAGAATGGATCATATATAAACCAAAAAAAGGTTATATAATATCGAAAAAATTAATATGTTAAATATTTGTAGGAAATTAATATAGGCATCAGGCACTTTCCACTCCATTATCCAGCCTCTAAAAGGCTTAGCCTGAAACAGACATTAGCAATCTCAACAAATTTGTGATAGGCTCAAAACACTTTATATATTTGTAAGGGTCTTTTTAACTTTTAGGATACACAATGATCGGCTGACTAAGTGAAATCCTTATTAGGATCGACCTTTTAACCGAACCCAACTGAACCTAGCGGCATTTGTCACAAATTTTCATTATCTTAAAGCCAATTTTGGTGCATGTTTCCATTTCTTTAGCCAATGCTGTAAGAGTAAATGAACTGAGCAAAAAATAAATAAAATATTTATGAAAAATAAAAACACTTTGAGGGCACACTTAAACATTTGACTTGGCTGATGACTGTTTGGCAGCAAATATAAAAATAAAGGCAAATAAATAGCTATGTGCCAGCCAGTGTGTACTGCAAAAGGGAATTAAATATATGAACAAAAATAAAAATAATAAAAATTGAAACACTTTGGCAACAGAAAATAAAAATAAATACTTACTAAACAATGAGGCAAAATCAAGCCAGAAGCCGGCAACGGCAACTGATATTGATGTGGTTTTGTTAGTTGAAAAGAAAATTGTGAAAGCGAAGAGGCCGATGATGATGCATCGCCAGGCATGCGTATGTAACTATATATGTATGTGTGTCTGTATGTATTGACAAGGCGGCAAATGGATAAGTAGGCGCGCACAGACGCATGCCTTCACATAAAGATAAATGTTATATCCATTAATGATGATGTGTGCCGATGACGAAAGCAACGTCATCCTTTTGTGGCAATCAACGCGCACACACACATAGACCAAACACATATGAATGCGTACTCGCATATGGTAGCCAAGTGCAAATAGACAAAGAGCAAATAGTCGCATATTAAGTGTGAGGCGTTTGATGAAATGTCGATAAACGTCAAAGAACCTGACTAAAGACACGTACAGCGAGAGCCTAGTGGGCGCTGAGGACTTGCGAAAACAACACATGACAAAAATACGCGCTTATGAATATGAATGCCATGAGGGTATAAGGGTTAGCAATACAAGCGAAGTTCTGCAGCGGATTCGAACGGCAGCAGGGACAACAGGAATCAGGTAGAAACTTCCATCCGGAAATCATTGCATGGAAAGGCCGCAACGAGTGCTGGGCATAGAGCCACGACAAGCGGAAAGAAAATGTGCTGGTCTCATTTAAAAAGGTGACGCAGCTAGGGAATGTTCTGGTTGACAACAATGAGCCAACGTTGACATAATAGCTGTCTGAAATGCACTTTGTTGTTTTTTGTTTTTCTAGAGGTGTCTGTGGATTGTGTTAGCCAGACAAACATTTGAATGTAAATAAGTTGTGGCGATTACGTTATTGACGACAAACACAATTAAATCGTAATGACTAGATAAATAACCGAAACTTTTAGTCTTGCTAAAGACAAGGGAATGATCTCACATAAGTGAGGTGTAAGTGACACAATGCATAAGACCGACGAGAGCGTGACAAAGAAAAGCGTTTAGTGTATAGTATAATATGTCCGTGAGGAAATGCTGTGGTTTCGTGCAGGTGACATTCTTTGTAGAATGGAAAGCAAAAAGCAAGCAAATAGTCATCACTAGAAAATCGGATGAGAATTTGTAACTTAAAGGTTCAAAAACTAGACTAAATCGAAGTCGAGAAAATGTCTTGTTGGTAAGAACTATACAAAATGTGAATATATAAAGTCTGTGGTGATTAATTATTTGTTGAGACTAATACAATATGGAGTCATGTGTATAAGTTCACGCAAGTGAGGAAAGTTCTCTGATTGCCATTCACTTGGCAGTGGCCAGAAACGATTCTTTTACATATGACTCAAGCAGCTCACAACTTCCGGCCCTGTACCAAGTAACCTCTGCGTAGTGAGAAGGCGAAACATCCTTTTCGCAGAGTTGTGCGCTGGGTTTGGGACCTGGCACGTGAAAAAACGCACCCAATGAAAAATAACAATCAGTCTGGGATGCGAGGCCCCTCTTTTGATGACGATGGCAAACGAACCAAGGATTATGATTTGAGGACATGCACCTGGAATGTCCGGTCCCTTAATTGAAAAGGTGCCACTGTCCATCTGGTTGGTGTTCACGTTAGAGTGAAGGCTAACATCATCGCAGTCCAAGAAATGTGATGGACGGGACAAGGACTCAGGCGAGTAGGTCCTTATGGCATTTACTATAGTAAAGGCGTGCAAATTCGGTGTGTGATTCAAGTTGGGAAGGAGGCACCGTCACCGAGTACTATCATTCACTCCGCTGAATGAACGTCTAGCCACAATCCGCATCAAAGCGAGGTTCTTCAACGTATCGCTGATTTGCGCCCACGCCCCGACGGAAGAGAAGGACGATGTGACCAAAAATGCCTTTTATGAGTGCTTGGAGCGCACTTATGAGAGCTGCCCCCGCCACGATGTCAAAATCGTGCTTGGCGACTTTAACGCCAGGGTGGGCAAAGAAGGTATCTTTGGTACAACAGTCGGTAAATTCAGCCTCCACGAGGAAACATCCCCAAATGGGTTGAGGCTGATCGACTTCGTCGGGGCTCGAAATATGGTTATCTGTAGTACTAGATTCCAGCGCAAGAAAATACATCAAGCTACCTGGCTGACTCCGGATCGAAAAGCCACCAACCATATCGATCATGTTGTGATAGACGGAAGACACCTCTCCAGTGTACTAGACGTGCGTACGCTAACATGGACTCGGAGCACTATCTTGTTGCAGCCTAGATTCGCACCCGCCATTGTGCAGCAAAAAACACTAGGAAGGTTCGACGTTGAGAAACTGTAATCACAACAGACAGCCGAGCGATTTTCTACTGGACTTGCACTCCTGCTCTCTGAGAGCACTCGTCACCAACTCGGTATAAGGGAACTGTGGGACGGCATTTCAAGCTCCTTGCGTACATCTGCAACCGAAACCATTGGTTTTCGGAAAAAGCAAAAGAACAGCTGGTACGATTAGGTGTGCCCTGTCGAAGATTCCTTACCTCGCAACGTTACGATCGACCACAACACTTGCGAGAGTTGAAGAGGGAAGCGAGACGCATTTATAGACAGAAAAAGAGAGAGTATGCGTGAGCATGAAGAGCTTGACAAGCCTGAAAAAATTCAGGAGCATACTCTTGTAGAACACAAGGAGGTGATCTAGTAAGCGATGCCCAGAGTATACTAAAATTATGAAGGGAACACTTCTCCAGCCTGCTGAATGGCAGTGCACGCACAACGCCAGGAGGAGGCGAACCCGATTCCTCAATCGATGCCGATGGAACAGACATTCCATTGGCCGACCATGAAGAAGTTCGAATAGCAATTACCCGTCTGAAGAACAACAAAACGGCGGTAGCTGTTTAAAAAGCTTAAGGGTGTTTCAAAGAAATGGTGTGAACCAGTCAGTCTTACCAAAATTAATGTATGACTATTTCTAAGATTTCAAACGATGTAAAACCTTCCAATGATTCATCAAAGTAAATATGTGTATAAAACATCAACTAGATGTGGTCCAAAAAATACCACACGGAAACCAATTTTAACGAAAAGTAGGAACCCATATGTTAGTTATTTACTTCTACATAGTATATGTAGCACTGTAAGTAACTAAAATGTTACGCTTGGGATGAAATGCTGCTCTGACAACAATGCCATCACAACGCCGCCCAAAGTTATGTATGACGTCACTAAAAACATACATTGTATGTACACATATGGATGATGAGAATGTTGGGGCGGTGTTTGTGTGAATGTATGGGTGTGCGCACGCGTTCGTTCGTTTGCGATTCATATCGTGCAAATTTATATGTAATTCACTAATAAAATTAGAATACATATGAATAAGTGGCGAAAACATTTTGATTACGTGCCGCGTGAAACTTTCACGATTTATATAACACGAAGTTGCAGCGTTAGTGAGAGCACGTTTAGTCACTTAGAATAACAACAAATATACATGGTTTAATTCTGGCTTTAATGTACGTAAGCGGAAGCGGGCATTAGTATGTGGTTTTGTATTTGGAATATGAATTTATTATAATTTTAAATAAAATGACGTCAACTCGACGTTAGGAGCAGTATTATAATTTCAATTAAATACGACAAACTTGTTGGAAAACGTTTAATTGTAAATGTCGAAATTATTCCCGGCATGTTGAAGTTGGGGCACACAATTTTTTTAAAAATGTTAACGGGTGTTCCATTAAACTTAAAATCAAAATTATGCTGCCTTCAAAAAAGTAGTTTGAATGCGTTTGCTGTCAAAATTAAAATGAATTCTCGTTTTGTTTCATCTAGCATAATGTTTCAGATGTTCATATTTTTTAAGTTGGCGCCGAAATGTAGGCAATTCAACTTCTAAAATACATGGCAAAATTCACACGACCATTATTAAAATTCATAACTTGGGATGGAACTTGAATAAAAGTAGATGTCTTTAAATGATCTACTCTAAATAACAAGATTGCGAGCCTACCAATTGACTGGTGACTTTGAAAACATTAAACAAAAACTAAGAATATTAGTAAGGTCTGCCGTAGTGGGTTGGTAAAAAAACTACCAAACAGTGTAACGACCACACCAAAGCTATATTAACCTTCACGGGGTCATTTCTTATAACATAAAAATTTATAAAAAGTTACGAACTTTATTTTGAGCGGTTAGTTTGTATGGCAGCTATATGCTATAGTCGGCCGATCTGAACAATCTGTTCAGAGATTGTAGAGTTTTTATAAACGATACTCTATATTAAATTTCGTGATAATATCTCGTCAAATAAAAAAGTTTTCCATACAAGGACTTGATTTTTACCGGTCAGTTTGTATGGAGGCTATATGCTATAGTGGACCGATCGGAACAATTTGTTCAGAGAATGTAACATTTCTATGAATGATAACCTAAATCAAATTTAGTGGAAATATCTGGTCAAATAAAAAAGTTTTTCATACAAAAACTGGATTTCGATCGTTCAGTTTGTATGACGGCTATATGCTATAGTGGTCCGATATGGGTGATTCCAACAAATGAACAGCTTCTTAAGGAGAAAACAACATGTGCAAAATTTCAGTTCGATATCTCAAAAACTGAGAGACATATACATATATGGAGGAACAGGCAAATGGCCCTAGCGAAATCAACTCGGCTCATCACGCTGATCATTTGGATTTAAATATTTTATAGGATCTCCAAGTTTACTTATGGCATAAAGACGGCACTCACTATCTCTGAAGGACGAAAAATTAATAAATATAATTTATTTAGCCTCGAATTATTCAACAATAAATCATGATTTGTTACAAAAGTTTGAACAACTCTACCAAAATAAAAGAACACATAAATTATTACTAAGAACGTCAATTCAAATGCAATTTGCACATACATAATATACATACATGACTACACAACAACAACAAATCCACCCTCGACTGAACAGACTTGGATGGTACGCACAAGATTTCGTAACTCTGACGAGCTGTGACCAATTTATCGGATTAGAAAACGTTTTGAAATTGATAGCATACTTAAATGACACATACATACAAACATATATTTATACGAGAAAAATGTTTAAGCATAAATGCAAGCACTCACAATCTTTGATTAAGCAGATACCGATTACACACGCGCGACATCCTTTTGAAGTGTGCAGAGCAAAACGAGGCGAGAAAGTGTGTGTAAGTAGTGGTGCATTGGGGGCGGTTGATAAATCAAACAGAGGGTGGAAAATGGCTTGCGCTCACACCCCGCTTTGGTGCCAATGCAGCACTTGTGCCAGCACTCCGTCTAATGCACTTTAAAATTCATTCATACATGAATGAAGCGCAAACAAAATTACTGCGGTTATGCCAAGTCTAAAAAAGGGTAAATACATAATCATACATAGCACATACGCACACACTTATGCATATTCATAACAAAAATCATTTAAATTGAAAGTGAAGGCAGCACACTGTACGCCTCACCTAGAGACCTTTGGTGGTGGGCGGCAAAGTTGCCGAGGGTTGGTTGGCAACAAAGCCGAAACAGTAATAATGGAAAGCTTTGCAACAGCAGTCAAAGCTCGGCCCACCACCACCCTGCGAATCCACCCCCGATGTAATCATTACGAACACCGGCAACACTACAAAACACAATGTACAGTACGTAACGGCGTATGCGGCAGTGTTGCAATGAATGCAAGTCTATACGCCCCAAAATGAAGCGCCTGCAAACAGCAACGGACACACACCCATGCGCGACGCTGAGCGGAAAAGGGCACAACAAGGATATGACTGCGCTTGGGGGATAGACGCAGAGCTGAGGCATTACGAAGTACATATGCAAAAACTCATCAATAATAAATGCGCCGACAGTGAACGCAACAAGATACACACTATGCAAAGAAGTATAACCGTACGAGAGTGGTCATGCGAATATAGGGTGTGGAAGGCGAAATTTAGTAGGAATATACTTACGAACGTTCAAAATCTTGTCAAATATAAAAGTTTTCTGTACAAGCACTTGATTCCGACAAATGAGCAGCTTCTTGAGGAAAAAATATGCACATTTTCAGATCGATATCCTAAAATATACAAACGGACAGACGAACGAACTTTTGAAGAAATTTTCGAAGACATATTCACAAAAATTACTATATTTAAGCTAACAAAACTATTTTGTGGGACTAATAATGCAGTTAGGACATAAATTTTATTTTCAAGACCTAAGACCAAACTCTATAAGTCCCTCCTTACTCCCGTCACGCTAATTGGTGCAAAGGCATGGACGAAGACAACATTTGATGAGTCGACAATACGAGTTTTCGAGAGAAAGGTTCTGCGGAAGATGTACGGTCCTTTGCGCTTTGGCAGCTGTATGAGATATACGACAATGTTGGCATATTTCAGCGAAATAAGAGACAGGGGCTATGCTGAGAGAATTCGATGCAATACCAGCCGGGGGAAGCAGGGGAGAGAAGGACCCCCACTCTATTGGAAAGACCAGGTGGAGGAGATGGCCCTGGCTACACTAGGGATCTCCAATTGGCGCCATACAGCGAAAAGAAAGAACGACTGGTGCGCTGTTGTAAACTCGGCTATAACCGAGCAGCGGTGTCTGCGTAAATAAAGAAGAAGACGATGTACATAGCAAAGTTAAATTAACGTTAGATATTCCACCTTCAGGAAGATAACAAAATTTTGAACAAACCCCAATTGTCCACTTAATGATCCATGTTTTCATCGAAAATTTAGGAATTCCTCTGCAGATCCAGAAAGCATACACCACTTAGAAAGTACTCTACGGTTTTCAAGGAGATTATGCTAACGAAACTTAGTTGGATGGGTGGAATACTTCGGTTCTGAGCCTTCAAAGCATGTACCTGCCATTAATTACATAATATTAGAGTTGACATTCTGCGGAGCTTGAGTATTAACTAACTTAAGCCGTCTCTCTCTAGGCCTATCGGTAAATATTTTATTCACGCACCAGCTCATTTAGTGTTCAAAAATTAAGGAAAGCGACATTTTCTGGTTAACCAAGCAAGACATATTAAGATCTCGTAATTTCTACGATTTCTGTCGATGAGCTTTTGGTACAATTTTGTTGACGAGGCACAATATGATGATATGACGACGAAACTGTCAAAGAATGGTGCTCCAAAATGAGTCGGCAACGAAAAACCACTACAAAGACGGTCAAAAAATCTGAAAAATCTCCAAAAAATGCGTCGAAACTAAAAAAATACGATAAAGTCGGTCAAAACATCCAAAAAGTCTTCTTCCGGGAACGCGCCATGAGTCCATTGAAACAATAAAAAGACATTCACTGAAGGTACCGAAGACCACCCAGATCTAGTCTTATATCAATATTAAGGAAAATTATTTTACTCTTTGGCATGCTTGTTATGGTTCAAAAGAAGCCAGTTTTAAAGACTAGAGATGATAAAGATTCGTATTAAAATGCGTGAAAAGGTTTTGTTTCCGTCAATCCGCGTCTAATTTGAACAGATGATATATAATAAACGAGACATACTTCAAGAACCGCAACATTACACTTTCTTTCAAGAAAATTTAAGTTCATACGGAAGACCCTGTATAAACTCAATACCACGAAGAGGGTATAAAAATGCAATTTACTGACGAAATTATGCCAACAATGAAATATGGAATGGGAAGAAGAAGTAATATTGTGTGGCAGTACAGTAGCAACCAAAGCGGCAAGATTGTGTATAAACAGCAACAGCAAATACAACTCAGAATGGGGAGGGTCATATCGGTAGTGTTGGTAAAATGTGCATTATCGCACGCTTTGGCGAGTCATTAAAAAGCTGCCACACAAAAAACAAAGTCAACAGAGTAGACAGCGAAGTAGAAAAACGACCAATAGACCCAACAGCGCACAATTGCCGCAACGGCTGAGCAGCCCGAGTCGCCTGTCTATGCATAATGAAGTATGCACGGACGTGCAGACAACTGTGGCTGCCAGGATTATGTAGAGTGAGCGCCCGGTAGCCGGTTAAGACCGATACGAGCGCGGTAAGCCAAAGCTAGCTAGGCGGATAAGACAGCAACAACAGTAGCGGCAAACGAGAGTTAAGCTGTGCGAGTTGCTAGGCAAATATCGAACTGGCTCGGAGTGCACCCATGTACAGCTAAGGCTATGCACAGTGAGGTTAAGGCCTCACCAAAGACGCATGTGTGTAGAAGCTGGAGCTGGTTGTCTGCCGCGGCTGCTGCTGCTGGGTTTGTTCACCCATTTGCGCGCTCGTTTGTTAGTCGCTGCTTAAGTGTTTGTCGGTGCACCCGATACGCCGAGTGCTCCGGTTCGTTGCCATCGGGAAGTAATAAATTATTTAGCATGCATGCAAAATAATT
Organism: Bactrocera zonata; assembly: GCA_037783105.1. Classification (NCBI taxonomy): domain Eukaryota; kingdom Metazoa; phylum Arthropoda; class Insecta; order Diptera; family Tephritidae; genus Bactrocera; species Bactrocera zonata. The sequence continues at coordinate 306,883 of JBAWJQ010006015.1, read as the reverse complement.
GCAAATACGAGTGAATAAGTGCATTCAACAGCGCTGAAGTGGAGCTATTTGGCAAATACTTTGTGTGAGGAGCAATCTGTGCAGTGGCAGCCGAGCGGCCTACCAGTCATGCTGCTGCAGCGGTACACAGAGGCTGACAGACTGGCTGTGCAGCACAGGCATTGAGAATTGAAGTGCGGTTTCGTAGCTGTTCCGTTGCTGCACACATAAAGGCTTAAACCGACCGGCAGCCAAGCGACGACCCGACAATCAACCCAAACGGCCTAGCCAGCAAACCAACCAGTCAGGCTGCCTGGCCTGCCTGCCAGCCAGCTTCAGCCTACCAGTCTGTCTGTCTGCCACTCGAAGCGAAAGGAGTGCAACAACAGCTTGGAATACAACAACAACAGTAAGAACGGTAATATTAACCACTTTAAGAGCAACGAGTGGCGATTCAGCAGAAGCAAAGCAACAACAAAAAGCAGTTCAAAATTTGTGGCGTTGCAAGGAAAAGCTGTTGGGGCGCTGAGGAGTTTTCTGCAGCGTTCGCTGTGAGCGTGGCGTTTTGTGCCTGTTTCATTGGCGCTTTTTTCGCCATGCAATAATTTTGTGCATCAGCCTCGATTTCTGGTTTTGTGCTGTGCTGTGCTCGGCTCGGTTCGCTTTGGTCGCCCGTTCGTATTGACAGTTCAAGGACCAGACCAGACAACGTGGAACGAAAAAAGTTATATAAATAAATAAAAAAAACAATGCTTTATAAAACAACAACCACCACTTGGAGGTAACGATGTAACAGCTACAACAACAACTGAAACACAAGGCAACGACTGCTTCTGCTGAGCGGTAATGGCAACGCAGGCTATTTTACGCTTTTTTTTTTTTGCAAGCCTGTGCGCTTTTTCTGTAGCTTTTTAATCTTTTTTGATTTTACTTAGCTGCTTAACTGGTTAAAAGGCAAAGGTAACTGACGTTGCTTTAGCTTACTGTAAGCGTGAAGGTAAACCTTTTCATATGGAGTTCCGTTCACTCGCTCCATAACATTTCTTGGCAGCCAAGATGCAAGTGGGCATTAAATAAGGTAGGATGTACGAAGGAGAACGAAAGCGAAGAGCGAAAATTATACTGCAATAATGTTCCTATTGAGAATATTTCCGCAAAAAACAAAGATAAAAGCAAAAGGGTGTGTGTGTGTATGTTGGCGACATATGGACGATGTGTTACTATGACAAGTGATATCAAAAAATTATGAAATTTGACTTTTAGAAGGTTAATTTTTGGACAGTTTTTCAAATAGATCTTAGTATAATCGTTTTTAAAGGCTTTCACAATTCAGCAAAACTTTAAGTGATTTTTTTCTGAATCAAGAAGATACTAATTTGATAACGGCGGCTTGCGACATCATCGCCGGAGGCGAGGATATCAGGATCCAGCTGAGATAGATAGATCCAACTGAGAGGTTAGATGGAGCTTTTCTGAAAAAAAAAATATTTTTTATTTAAGTGATCATTTTTTTTACTTTAAACGCGTTTTTCCCGAAACGCAATTTTTAAAGTCGGTGAGGAAAATTTTTCCGAAAGCGTTGGACCGGCTGGTTTGAAATTTTCACACAACCTTCTAAGATACATTTATCAAGTAATGACTTGTAGAACTCCCAGAGGTGAGCTAGTGACTGATGTCCAGACCGTACCGAAATTATAGAGGGAACACTTCTCCAGCCTGAAACCACAACATCAGGAGATCGTGATTTTCCAATTTATGACGATGGAGCAGACGTTCCATTGGCCGACCATGAAGAAGTGCGAATAGCTGAAGAAGAACAATACAGCAGGGGCCGAAGGATTGGCGGCTAAGCTATTCAAACATGGCGGCGAAGAACTGATAATGAGCATGCATCAGCTTCTTTGCAAGATGTGGTCGGATGAAAGCATGCCCCACAATCTGCGCCAACTACGGTGGGATAAACTTCTGTCGAGCGTACTGTGTGAAAGGGTGAAGCCAACCATCAACAAACTGTTTGGACTTTATCGAGGTTGCTTCAGGCCGGGAATATCAACAACTGACCAAAAAAGAGCTGTATTGGAAAGGAGCCGTGAAAAGAAGATCGAAATACTACATCGTCAGTTTTAAAGCACAAAATAAGCGAACGAAATATATCTTGTCATCGAACAAAGAGTCGTCGCACTCGCGATTTTGCTCCAACGTTACGGTTGACAGTCATAACTTCAAAGTTGTAGATAATTTCTTCTATATTGGAAGCAGCATAAACACTAAAAATAACGTCAGCCTCGAAATCCAACTCAGAAAAACTCTTGCCAACAGGTGTTAGGAGAAGTAAAGTCCTCTCTCGACGAACAGAGACATAATTCTATAAGTCGCTCATCATCCCCGTCCTGATATACGGTGCTGTGACATGGACGAGGGCATGATCTGATGAGGCGGTATTACGAGTTTTCGAGTTAAGAGTTCTGCGGAAGATTTATGGTCCTTTGAGTAATGGCAACGGCAAATACCGCAGTCGATGGAACGATGAACTGTACGAGTTATACGACGTCATTGACACAGTTCAGCGAATACGGCTGGTTGGGTAGGTCATGCTACTTCTGAAAGTATTCGACGCAGTATTCGCCGGGAAAAGCAAAGGAAGAGGTAGACCTCCACTCTGTTGGAGGGACCAGGTAAAGGAGGACCTATTAACACTTAGAATCTCCAATTGGCGCCAAACAGCGAAAAGGAAGAACGACTGGCGCACTGTTATAAACCCGGCTATACCCACTTAAGCGGTTAATATAATGAAAAATATTGAAAAACGTAAATTTATTCACTTTTTCAAATATTTTTCCGAATTTAAGACTTTCAATTTCGATAATTTTTGAATTTTTTCCTTTCCATTTCAATTGTTTATTGTAGCGCAAGCCGACAAATCGACAGGCTCTCCTTTTGTCATGGTCCGTGTACGACCGTGACATATTTAGCATGAAATGTGATATGATTTGTTGATAAAAAGTGCTGAAATTGCCCATAAGCGCTGACACCTGGCTTGTTAAGGCCGCATATACAAGTCGGCTTAAAACAAGAACATGTGTTACAAAATGCTAAACACAAAAAGGCAAAAATGTCCAACATAGATCAAATACAGATTTCTTTTGTGCATATTATTACCTTGTGATCTGGTTTTTTATTCATTTTTTTTATGTTTTCACTTTTTATGATTAATTTGGCGTATCTGTTTCGCCAATTGTATTTTTTTAGTTTAAAGTGCTCTTGAACACACAAGCACACAAACTTATGAAAGCTTTATATAAATGTTTGTCTGTGTGCACTTCCTGTGGCTGAAATTCATCAAAGAGTGATGTGGGTACTCGAAACTTATAATTTTGCATTCACTACGCTTATCATATTATTTTCATGCAAAAATCTTATCGAAACATTTTTGAATAAACGTACAAGTTAAATATGTGAAGGTCATTTGGTTGAATGCCGAATCTTATCTTCAAAAAATTGCTGAAATGAGTTTCACTGGGAACTACTTTTCTATTGAAACATTATAGCTGCTAGGAAGTTTATATAACTACTACTATTACTATTGTTATGAAAGCTTTTTACTATTGCAATGAAAGCTTTTTAGTATTGTAATGAAAGCTCTTTGTGAAAAAAGCTTTGTACTAATCTTATGAATCAAAGATTGGTAATAATGTGGTGAAATCTTTGTATCAAAATAGTGAAAGCTTTGCGCATACAGGTTAAAACTTATTCATGCTCAAGATCAAATTGGACTCGGACTGATCCATTTAAACCATAACATCGAAAAAGTTGATGAAACAGTGCTTGAACATCATCCGAATGAGCGGAAACCGAAGAAACACCGAATTTCGTTGAAGACACCGAAAGGTCAGCCGAAGCTTATAAAAGGTGTATGGAAAATTTAACTAAGCGTTTGCATGCTTGTAAGCTCAGAAACCTGTTTTGAGGTGGATAATAAAAATTTTTCCCATCCGGTTCAGTTTTGATCAGAAAACATAATATAATATATACCAAAATAAGATCAAATAGCAGCTATAGAACAACAACATTAATAAAATTTATCAAGTAAAGAATCAAAGTTTTTTAAAAATATTGGGCTACGTGACGCCTTTCAAAATTCTTGGAGTTAATAGATATAGTAAACAGGGGTGCGATCACTGTGAGAAAAAAATCGGAAAAGTTTTTGCAGGAGGGAATAACCCCAAATTTTAAAGTTCGTTTTGTTTATAACGTTATTCTCATCTTTTTTAGACTCTACCAAGCCATTATACCTTAATGATCATATTAAATACAGTCAACAGAGAAACCAAGAATTGAGTTCGAAATAACGAAAAATAATATGCATAGAATTTTTAACCAACGCAAAATACAGAATGACAGAAATGAAATGAGGTTGAAGGCATTGAAATGAAATTTACTTGCTGCGCCATTGCCATAGCCGTGGCCGCCTTATCAAACCCCGTGGGATATCACATTTATTTGTTATTTACAATTTGTTTTTATTTTTGTGTTGATAAAGCGGTATTTGCGCACATATACCTACATGCATAGGTATATATTTATGGTATGTATAGGTGCTTTAGCTAGAATTTTTCACAAATGGTCGACAAATAACACCTCCAACCATAGCACGGCACCGCCTGAGTAATACTTGTACTTGCGTAATAAAAAACGCAAATAAAACGCAATGAAAGTTGCAAAATGAACAAGTAAACAACAACAAATTAGTAGAAAGAAATAATAATAAGGCAAGTTGAATGGCGAAAAATCCATTCTCGACAGCAAAACCGGCAAACCAAACAACAGTTTCACGAGTCCGGCGCTTCATTCAGCTTGTGGCTGGATGACTAGACCGCCATTGTGGTTGACTAACTAAATAAAAGTCTGTGTGCTTTGCAATTAACAATTAAAATTTTAATGTCCGTATTGCTGTTTGCAGTTTATTTTTGCTCGCATGACATTCGGCGAGAAAATTGTAAAAAGACGAGAGCCATCCAGCAAAAAGACGAAGAAGCTGCAAATGTGTAAGCAAAACCCCAGCAAAATACAAACGTGCTTGCACTGCAGAGATAATACCCTTCACAAATAAAAAAAAAAGTTTCGATACAATAACCTGATTTCGAACGTTAAGTCTGTATGGCACCTACATGCTATGGTACTCCGATCTGAACAATATCTTCGGAGATTGTACCCATCCCTCGGACAATAATCTGTGCCAAATTTCGTGAAAATATATTTTAATTTAAAAAAACTTTCCGTACAAGGACTTGAGTTTGAGTGATCAGTTTGTATGGCAGGTACATGCTATACTGGTCCGATCAGAATGATTTATTCAGAGATTGTAGCGTTGGCTAGGACAAGAATCCATGTCTAATTTAGTGAAGATATCTCGTCAAATAAAAAATTTTTCCGTATAAGGACTTAATTTTGGTCGGTCAGTTTATATGGCAGGTATATGCTAAAGTGGTTCGATCTGAACGACTTGTTCAAAACTTGTAGTGTTGCCTTGAACAATAATCTATGCCAAATTTCGTGAAGATATCTTGTCAAATAAAAAAGTCTCCTGTATAAGGACCTGAGTTTGAGTGATCATTGTGTATGGCAGCTATACGCTATAATGATGATATATCGGTGATTTTGACAAATGTGTAGCTTAATGGGAAGAAAAGAGCGTATGCAAAGTTTCAGATAGATTTCTCAAAAGCTGAGGGACCACTACGCGTAAATAGGGTATAAGAAAAAGCAGCTTTTTCGAGCGGTGCCAATAGCAAACACTGTTTGGGCGCTTCTTATTGGCGGCACTTAGCCAGTTGCACACGGCCTGAAGTAGTTATTCTTGTTCTGTTTTTATAAAAAATTTTCTTTGACACTTTGCTGTAACAGAAATCATTCTTTTCCTGGCGCTGCTGATTGTCAGCCTCAGTTTTGCACTCTTCCTTGAAAGGCAAAAGCCGGACGAGATTTTTTCTTCCCAGCCTAGTAAGCCACATTGAGGCCAACCAGCTAACCAGTTTCAGCCATGTCCAGTAGCTGACGAATGCAGCAAAGACATTCACATTGCATAAGCACATGCGGTCTGCCCTTCTTGTGCTCTACGAAGCGACCGCGTATGTGTACTTTATAGTGAGTGTTGTCGTTGTTATTGTTGCTGTTGTGTTTGACACTATTGTGCCAGTGAATGGCGGCCAAAAGGATTTTTAAGTATGGCAAGTACAGGCGTAAGCGAGCTAATAACATTTTGCGTTTTAAATGAGCGAGCGTTAGTTTGGGCGCCAGTGTGGGTAGGGGGCGGCCAACATAACGTCACGTCGTTCTGAAGCGAGGGTGAAACCAAATTGTGCGTTGGAGGACAACATTAACGGGCAGTGTAGCCATAGTCGTCGCCATCACTACCAAAACAACAGCAACACACTACGTAACTTTCGCCTGCGTGTGTATGTGTGTGTGTGTGCAGCACATTTATAGTATAACATTGAAGGGTGGGTGATGAGTGTTGGGCGCTGGCTGTTTTGACTAAATTTTGTTGTTGCACGTTGTAAACGACAGCATAGTAGTTGCGCGCTAGAGCTTTGACAATGATAATAATGATGGCGACAAAGCTAAGCAAGTGTCAGAATGGCTGAAGGTTACACAGGAAGCGGCGTCGAAGTGGCACAGACATTGAGACTGGCAGGTACACATGTACAGGCATACATATAGGCACTTAACAGCATTACCTTTTTGTTGTTTCGTAGTTGCCACAAATGTATGTACGTTTGTGTGCACAAACGCTCGTAGGCAGTGAAATATCGATCGACATAGAAGTGAACGCGCCTTTTAGGCAGCGGGTGGTTGGACTGGCGCTCGAACGTTTTTAAAATTATTGACTAACTTTATTTCCTGACGTATTGCGTATTTTTGGCAGCAAAACGACTACGCTTTAATGCAACAGCATTTATTTGAGTAGATGTGTTGTTTTTGTGCATAAATTTCTGATCAGTTTTCCAACTGAAAACTTTAAAATTATTTGCGTTTAGTCATCACTGGTGATATTCGGCTACAATCGTGTAATGATGTCAAGGCTTTTAATCATTTACGTGTTTACAAACATTTGTACATACAAAATTGCATATTGTTTATGATACACTGCCGCCAGTAACATCAATAGCAATAATTCTATATCCAACTAAGCTTTTATTCAAATTATAGCGCTGTTCAGAGCTTTCGGACACAAAACAATTTATAATTTCAAATTGCAAAGGTAACTGTATTGATAAGCTCTTATTACAAGGTGTACACACCTACAAATTTACATAGATTAAAAAAACTGAAACGTTAATTATAGAATCGTGGCTCAAAAATTAAATAAAATTTATGTTAAATATCTGGGAATATCAAAAATTGGCTATCGTTGCAGTTAATTTTGAAAACTGCCAGAAGTCTTTTTAAAACCAAGAACTGTAAATGCATTACTGCAATTACATACTAAATTTATTTCCTACAGCTTTAGCCAATAAATAGGTAGGTACCGGGCATTATTATAAAATTTAAATTTCTACGGCAATTTGCAGAATTATGTCACGGTTTACAAAAACAAATAACATTAAAAAAAAAAAAAAACAGAAATATCTAATTACTACAACTTGACAAGAACGAATTGGAAGCTGCACACAATGTATTACATGTCAATAGAAAAATAAAGAAACAAAAATAAAAGCTTGCAACATTATCTATTATTATTACCATAAATTGATTGAATTAGTAAAAGTCGTGGAGCAGTCCACAAAAAAATATTATGTAAAACCTTGGACTGATCTTAGTTGCAGTAACTATGGTATATGCTTATGTAGCAAATCGGTGTCTATGGATTGCACAGCTGCACGGTACAATGTACCGCATGATTTTCAACAGACGAACTAATCAACTGTAGCATGTAGAGCCGCTGCACAGTTGATGTGAAGATGGACAGAAACTATACATGTAGTACATATGTATGTATGTATGTAGGTAAATACGTAGACGTGCATGCAAATGTACGGAATGAATGATTTATTAGCACAGACAATATGCTACAAAAGTATAAAACAAAGAAAGGTAATCAACAAAGACCGAATCGAGTTGCACTGAGCTGGAGCACTCGGACAGCTTCAAATACATACATACATGTACAAATATATCGTGTAAACTGCGGCATCTATTCCAAAGTCCATCATCGTACACAATTTACAGTTGATTGCTGTTTTTCTATCTTTATTACCGATTTTATTACTAGCAACTATCAATGAACGTAAAATACAATTACTCTTACAAGAAAATTGTCTTGATATGTACATACATATGTATGCAACAAGCAGCTTAGTATCAGTTAGCATTAGATAATCAATAATAAACAGGCAAATTTAAGGGAACAGCAAATTAGAAAATTGAAGAAACTTTACACGGAAACAATTTTTTGTAAATATCGGGAATGTGGACTTCCTTACATGCTAAGTTACCACAAACAAGCTCTTTAAAATAACAAAAATTATAAACATACATAGATCTTATGCATATACTATAGTATTTATGTTAAATGAAGTACATACCTTTACAATTGATTCTATATTTACAATTTATATTGTTTATTCCGTTGATTCAGTATTATTTTTTAGGATTTATAGGAACACTTCGTTGTATCTGCGATCCTGTTTTAAAAAAGGTAGTTTGCCAAAAATTTCCACGGTGGCAAGAACAAGTACAAATACACAGCAAACTTGACACTTCAATACTGGGGTACTCGAAGCATACGTCTTGCAACACGGCGAAAAAAAGTTGCAACCGCGTTAAACTGAGCGTTCTATTATAAGAAGGCGCCAATGCCGAACCTAAATGTTGATAAATGTCACGCTATGACGTCGAAAAGTTGAGGAATATGAAGATGTCGAAACGACCGACTACGATGACGACCTAGCCACTGACAATTGGGGGACGTTTGGACATTTTTCGCCTCACTTGCGGCACACATTCACATTTGCACTTTTCACTTGCTTCCTCTTTCATTAAACTTTTGATCTGTTTCGTATATATCAACGTCAATACACGTTTAATATTCTTATTTGTATCTAACTACACAAGCACTTTTTATATGATTTGAACTTTTCATTCAATATAATTATTGCTACGACAACAGAAATATACAGAATTGTAGAAAAATTTATATATGGAAACTTTTTTGCACAGCTAGCAATTATTTCACTTCTGCTATCATTCGCTTCAATTCAATATTTGTATGTGCACTTTTCCATTCTTCTTTCACATTCACTTAACGCCAGCAACAACGACGTCGACGACACTCGGTTCACTTTGACACTGGAAGCAGCGCTTTTGCTGACTTTGCTTTTGCTGCCATTACCTTTGTCGACGTTGGAATTGTGCAGAGCAGCGAAAAAGGAGGGGAAAAAATACTGTCGGTTGAAAGGTCCGCGCGGACTGGATACGAATGCGCGAATGCATGGAGAGAGCGAAAAGCAAAGAAATTTTTTCACACACAACTTTCCGACCGGTTGGCGGTTTAGATAATCAGTTAACACTTGTTTTTTGTTTATAACTAAAGTAATATTTAGAATTTATTGTTAGGTACTGGTTAATTGTTATATACTATATATTTATTTTAATGTTTCTTTTGCATTTCACTGCGATTCGTTCTTGCACTCGCGAACTCGGCTGCCCAAAAACACTTCAAAAAACTTCTTGGACGAACCAAATAGGGCTGCTGTGGTGTTATGATATTTTATATCAACATACGGAAAAATCAACTCTGATTTATAGGCGTACTAAATTTTTTACTTCTTAAGTTTAATTGAAGGGAAATTCTATTTTATGTTGACCCAATTTTATTTTGAAAAAGACTTATTACGTTTACTAAATTATAAAATGATATAAATATAAAGAAGAAGGATTTTTGCCCTTCTGCAGTACTCAAAAACACTGTTTATTATAAATGCTCTAATGCGTTCGATAAAATGTGTCATTTTTTTATTTATTTGAGTTCCTCAAAGTAACTTTGTACAAAATATGAAAATGAGTAAATATTTAATAAAAAGTACATCCAAAGATTTTATTTCATAACCTCAAAAGACTTACATTTGTTATGAAGATAATCAATAACTGTTTCTATTACGTGAATCTGGCTTTAAATTCAAAATTTGTATATAACCAATTACTTCTGTGAATTAACTGTCCTTGAATTCAAAATATGCAAATATCCAGTTACTTAGGTATAACTTAAGTATAATTTTTTGAAGTGGACATATGACTTTAACATATATATTTGAACAATTTACAACATTTACTGACAGCTCAAAAATTGAATAGTCTATTCCAGCTGATTGGTAGAGTAAAACGATGACATATTGAGTGCAACCCTGTGAGAAAAGATATTTTCGAAGCAACAAATTGCCATCGCTGATCAGATTATTCGAAAATTTCGACGAGTGTGGTTGCTTTTGTTGGAAGTGCTATTCGCGTATAAAATATTTGATATATATCAGCCCCTGATGGAAATAAAGTCTAATTAAATACAGTAGAATCGCGGAAAAATTAACAAATATTCCATATTAATAAGAAGTGTAAGTGATAAATAACATTATGGTGTTTCTAATTATGTAAGGATTTAAGTGTGCGGTCATTTATATACACAATTAAAAAAGAAATGGTGATTTCATTCATTTCGCAACTCAAGTTGTGTTGAAAGCCATAAAAGTGGTAGTGGTAGTGAAACAATTATAAAATGAGAAAACAAAGAACGAATGTTGACACAAATAGCGGAGAAACTCCAGTGACTTCAATATGGCATCATCAATAAAACTTGATTTGATAAGTAAACCTAGACATTTGTGCTACAGAATTACTAATTATTAGTCATCGTATCGTTAGAATAGCACTGCATTTAAAAATGCATGCGTTTGTATGCACAAGGAAGATATAAATGCATAAGAAAACAGTGCCACTCCCCATTCCCAACTCCTTTATATTGGCTAGTTTCAGCGCTTGTGCATGATATGAGGCTCCAGCACATATAGAACAAGTTAACAAACGCCCACAATAAACATACACACATACACATATATGTATGTATTTGCTAGATTTTTGAGTTTCGTCTATAACAACAAAAAAACTCGTACTCGCCGTGAATGAACATTATTTTGTCGTCAATATAAGATACATTGCTTTTTCTACTCATATTCTTTAACGATGTTGTTGTTGTTGTTCTTGCTTTACGCTAATCACAGTTTCTTGGTGTTGTACCTTCAATGCTATTTGCTCGTTGTTTTTGTTGTTTTTGAATTGAGTGTTGGTGTTGCTCTTATTGTATGTGCGTGGGCTAAATATAGCCAATACAACCCACTAGCGCCAACATCATCGCTTTAATTTTTTGAAAGGAGACACATATGCCCTCAATGTTTTTGGTTTATGCATATTCAATATTTACGGAATGTACTTTAAGATTTTGTTAAGAATAAAAGTTGTTAAGAATAAAAGTTGTTTCTCAATGTTATGAACTTTCAATTGCAAACTGAATTACTTATTTAGGGCATAATACAATCCTGGGGTGTTATCTTTTTAAACTTTTGAGGCTTGCAGTCTATAATATCTACGTTAAATGGATCTCACATACATAGATGGTTTATTATAAACACCTCTTGACACTATTTTTGATACTGTATGTGTATGTATGTATATATTTTACATACACTTACTAAATTGTTTATAAATCCATACATCATTATTGAGTGTGTTAATAGCTAAATAATTTTTAATATTCCTTAAAATACACATGCACAATATGTATGTATGTAAATTGCCTGCATCCCTAATGTGTTTGTTTTGACAAGTATTTGCTAATGTTTTTGTTTGTAAGACTGTATTTTAGCGTAGATCTAGTTTAGAAAAACATTATTAAAACTACGGAAACCAGTATTTTTTCAATTCAATACGTCTTCTTTATTTTAATGTCAGTCATTGAGTTGGCGTCAATAGGCCCCGCACTATGTAGTCCCTTACATACACACGTGCATAGATATCCCTTTTGCGTGCTATTAGCACTTTGTTGACCTGCCTTTATTTAGATACAATTACACTTCCTCTTTAGATCCGCACCCATTGTATTAATTGAAAATCCATTTATGTTGCAAAAGCACGATTCCAATGCCAGTCTATACAGGCGGTGTGCTATTCGTCACACTTTCAGACGGCGTTATCGTGCCGGGACTGTCGTAATTGTTTATTGTATACTTTATATGACTGTGCGTGTGCATTTCGTATATATTTTGTAGCTTGTACATTTATTTATCAGTATTCCTTTTAGTATATACTTAAATATGTTCATATGTATGTAGAATTTCTCAAAGCTTTTTTTTTTTGTTTACTGTGTGATTTCATTTTCTTGGACACTACCTACCTTTCATTTAGCTCATATATGTATGTAGCATTGTTCAAAGGAGATGAGTCATTTTGGCTCACATTTTGATTCATACGAATTCGTGCTGAGTGTCTCAAACAAATCAACAAAAGCAGCATCGAATAACGTCAGCAACGCTAGCGTATCAAATAGAAAAAAAAAAAACATTAAAAGTAAATAAAAACTCTTTAATTGCCAATTTTTCTAAAGTTTCTCATATATACTTTTATATATGAATTTCTCTTATATAAATGAATTAATTATAGTGCATAATGTATTATAAAAGAATAAATAATTTATAAATTTTATGTAACAAACCTACATAGACTCAGGTTCCGTTTTATTGTGGTTAAATTAAACATCTGGGATTCAAATTTACCTAATTATTATTTTTTAAATAAATGTGTATATACTTATGACTCTTCTAAAGCCTGTATAATCTTATGCGTCAGCTTATACTTGGAATAGCAGTTGGTTCTAATTATTAAAAAAAGTTAAAACAGTGACCCCATGTTCCCATTTTCATCAATTGAATCATTCTATATTAGGTTATTGAGTAAAATGATGTAAAAACGTGAAAGTAGTAAAGATTATCTGTGTGAAAGTGTTGAATCTAAAAAATGTTTTTCATTATTTGATAAAAAAAATAGTAAATAACGGATTCATACCGGAAGTGATTACCTCCTCAAATATTGTTTGATGTTTCTTATTTTGATTCAGAAGTTTTAGGTTACTGCCAGTTTATCAAATTATTTAAACAATTACTTTATTTTTAACAGCTTCTGACAGCTATAGCCAAACATGTTAGCACATCCCTGCCGTCTGTCTGCCACCAAACGGCTGGTGGCTCTGTTATTTGCCACATTATTTGCCTGCAGTAGCATTTTTAGCGTTGAGGCGCAACTCGCCGGTAAACTCATACAAGATCCATGTGTGAACAAGGCATCCTGTCATGATTGCATACAAACACAAAATTGCGCTTGGTGCATGGAACCCGATTTTATAGATTTGCCACGTTGTTTCAAAAATAGCTTACAAAATTATTGCAAAGAGGAGTACACTTGGAACCCATTTACAGAGCAAAAATTCACTATCAATCGTGAATTAACGCGTGGTGGTAATGCCAGTGCCGCAGCTGGTTACGGTTACGGTTATGGTGGCTCATACGAAGCGAGTTCATCATATAGCAGCTCATCGTCCAGTTCGTCCTATGCCGGCGCTTATGGTAGCGCAGCCGCCTCCGGTGCTTCAGCTTCCAGTGGCGAAATCGTGCAAATCAGTCCACAACGTGTGAGCCTCAAGTTGCGCATAAGTAAGTTTTATTTGAAATGAACACATATTTTTGCCTCGGAAAGTGAGATTATAATTTATATCCTTCTTTCAGATCAATTGCACTCGTTAAATATGCGCTACTCACAAGCTATTGATTATCCCGTCGATTTATACTATTTGATGGACTTGTCCAAATCTATGGAGGACGATAAGGACAAACTGTCGGCTTTGGGCGATAAGCTGTCCGAAACTATGCGCAATATTACTTCGAATTTCCGTTTGGGCTTTGGTTCGTTTGTGGACAAGGTGCTAATGCCTTACGTCTCAACTATACCCAAAAAGTGAGTAAATTAGTTTCAGTTAAAATATAGGTCTTTTTATAGATACTATTAATTAATATAGTTTTATTTATATTTTTTTAAATATCTAAAAATTTATTAAGATTTTTTTTTTATTAAATTTACTTATATATTTTATTTTATTATAAATTGTTCATCTGTTTACATATCACCAGTATTGTAAGCGAAATAATTATATTTTTTTTTACGCGCCTCTTACTATAAATATAACATGATCAAATATTTCCCGGATATATAAAATAAACTTCTTTTTCACGTATATTTACGCCTTGAAAATATGCTTTTGAGGCAATACAAACTATGATATCTACTCGACAACGATTTTGCAAACGATTCATACCCAAAACATTAATCAAAATGTGTTCAGTCTATTCATAAAAGACGTAGAGATCCTCTGCTATTTCTTTCATGTCAACACGACGATTTTCAAGCACTGTTTCATTAACTTTTCTGATGTTATCGTCCTTAAAGATTTGGATAAACGGATGGCATGAGGCAAATTTTCGATGACTTCACCACTTTCTCATCATAAAATAGACTCCCTGAAACACTTCTGCAACAATTTCAATGATTCCATATAAAACACAAAGTTTCAAAAAAAATTTTAATAATTTTTTTGTTTTCAATGTAAAAATCGCCAGACAAACCTTTGGCGTTGTAAATAAATAGCTGTCAAACACACGCTAATTGTCATATGGAAATCAGACGTCATATGAACTTAAAAAAAGGTTGTACCAATCTAGTTTTTTATCAATTCAGTTTGTGCACACAGTCCGGGTCAAATTTGATCAGTTGATATGAAAAGTTGCTGTTATATTTTAATATATTTTTTTTTTTTTTGTTTTTTACTTAAATTACGGTAGACACAAATTAGAATTACTGCAAAACAATTACTTATGAATTGTTTACTAGAAATTTTATTTTGACATGTACATTTCTTTTTTTTTTAATAAACTACACCTATGTATGTATTTGATAATTTTGCTTACAATTTATCCAATTTTTTATTTCCATTAAAACACTTACTTAGTATAATATAATATAATAACAATATTAATGTATATTTTTTCAATCTTTTCTACCATGATTTTCTTGCTCCCTTTTGTTACTGTTATTTGCCGTTGAAATTTTGTTTGCCGTTCATTGCAAATTGGTTTCGCATTTGAAAATTTTCATTCGATTTATGTACAACCAACAAAAATACACGAAATATGGAAATTATTTAAAACAAAATATTAATAAACAATAAATAAATACACTAAAATAAAAAACCAAATAAAAACAACAACTAACCAATAATTTTGCATCAATTGCAAAAACACCTTCATACTTGCTGCTCTTACCACAACAAACCCAATCGTTATTAATGCGCTGTAACAACAACAACAAACTACAATAAAAAAAAATGTCAACTACCTCCCACCAAAATCACAATAACAACGCAAATTACCAACTACCAACCACATTTTGCTACAATTACAACAACTCTAATCAAAAAAATGAAAACAACAAACCACAGACTCGAAAGGCCCTGCGATGGCTGTGAGGCACCGTACGGTTACCGCAACCATATGCCTCTGAGTACCAATACCTCAACGTTCACTGTAAGAAGAAATGCTTTGGAATTATTTCGTATATTTGCCTCATTCTTTTAGATTTATTTGCTTTACTCTGCTTGCTTATTGCACATCTGCTTGTATATCTTTTTTTATATATCTCGTGTCTATAACTAAACTCGTTTATGTGTGTATGAATGTAATTTGTTATTTAGTCATTTATTTTTGTTTTTGCATTAATTTTTTTTTTTTTTTTTTGTGTTTGCTGTGTTTGCTGTTGACCGCAGTTCATCAGCAATATTAGCATGAATGTCTACTTTCTGGTTTTTTTTTTTGGGTATACCTAACCAATTTATGCTGTCATGGTACTAATATTTTTACTATTTGCACTATATATTTGTATTTATGCGTTCTGTTTTATACACACTGCGTTGCTATATAGTATATTGCACTGGTTTGGTTTTCTTTCTACTTTGTGCTTTTGATTTTTCAGCTGATTTGCTATGCAAGAGAAGTTTATGGTTTATGACAATTTGCTCGCATTAACCATTTATAATACATATATTTTAATACATATTTACGTAAATAAGTGTTTGTTTTTGGGCACGATCTGTTGTGGCAACAGTTGGTCACCAACGTACATGTGAATTATGTATGTGTGTAACAGAGTGCCAAAATGTCATTGCATATTACAAACTATAAACATATTTTGGTTTTTATTATCAGCGCGCACACGTGCTGAATATTGAAAAATTATTAACTAAAACAAAAATATGCAATATTTTGACACTCAGTGTACTATTGCACATATTTGTATATTTTATATACATTTTTTTGTTATTTTAATTTCTATTTTAATTGTTTTATACATACCTATATCCATTATTTATTCTAAATTATTTACCTTAAGTTTGTAAAAAAAAATATAATTACATATTGGAGTACTTAAGTTAAATATAGCTAACTAAATTATATTACAAAATATTATTGGCATTAACCAGAAAAAAAGTCTGTGTAATTATCTCTTTTGTATCTCTTTCTCTATTTCGCTCACATTTGAATGTTTCGTAAAATTATGTATCTCAACTATTTTCAATATGCTCGTGCATACATACATACGTACAAAAATACCGCTAACGATATGTGATCTAAACTAAAATATATATACATATACATATGCATACATATATAGCTTGGAACATCCATGTACGAATTGTACTGCACCATATGGCTATCGTAATGTTATGGCTTTAAACACGGATACATATCGATTTTCTGTAAGTTGTTGTTGTAAGTTTAACAGAATACTGACTGATGGAGATTCATTTAAATTTATAATAATTAATTCGAAATGCAATAGAAAATTAAAAAATATTGTATGCTAACTAGACCGACATATAGGCTGGGCCAAAAACAGGGTTGCAATTTTTTATTTAAAAATTTTTGGATTAAAAATTAGATATTAAATTTTAATTTCAATTTCCAAAATCAGCTCTGGAATATTGAAAATCATGGCTCTGTGCGAAAACAAAGTTCGCAAATGCGAAATTATGTAAATTCAAATACATTTCGTTATTCTAAATATATTGAAACTTACAATCAAAACAAAAAAAAAATATTATAAAATTGGCATTAACATTTTTTTTATTTCTGGTCATTAAGAGACAACTAAATGAAGACGTTGATCGCATTTCAGTGAAAAAAAAATAAACATAAAATTGGCATTAACGTGTCTTTATTTCTGGTCAATAACAGTCAATTAAAAGCAAAAGCACAAGCAAAAAAAAGCAAACATGGGAAATGTATCATTCTTATTGATACTGAAGTGAAAATTTTTATTAATATTTTTTTGGTATTTTATTATATTTTTTTTTTAATTTTTTTTTTTTTTTGTTTTTTATATTTTTTTATTTATTTTTTATATTTTTTTATTTAGTTTGTATATTTTTTTTATTTATTTTTTTTATATTTTTTTTTTAATATGTAAAAAAAAAAAATTTTTTTTTATTTTATAAAATCATGAACTCTGTCAGTCAGCATAAAAGTACTTAATTTGCATGCTAGAATTATTTACCTAAGTTATGTTGCCATACTAATTCCTTTGGCGTGGGTGTTTGCTCTAAAATTTGCATGTAAACGGTTTGGCTGGTAGGTGGTGGCATGCGTAACTATAGTTTCTCCTCGCTAAACTAAAAGCTTTCCTGCTATATTTAAAAATTTATTCACTTATTTATTAAAAATGGTACACTCTTTGTGAAAAAAGTTATTAGGCATTAATTTTATAAAAAAAAAAAAAAATTATAAATTATAAATTTTTTTTTTTTTTTTTTTTTTTGTAAATAGTTAAAAGTGTTAATTAAACATGAAGGAATACATATAATATTAATAATTTTAATAATATTGTTTAGTTTTTTCTAATAGGTAAACAAAAAACATAATTTACTATACTAAATTTGATAATTAATAACGAATTCGAATATTTTTATAGTTGTAAAGATCTCATTATTTCATTTCATACATTTACATATATCATAGGAAATTCGCAAATACTGAAAATCAAATTCAATCAGCTTTTCGGTTTTTATCTGTCAGTACCTCTAAGATTGTTTAAAATATTTTATATAATATTATTTTATACCCGAAACAGGGAGGGTATATTAAGTCAAGTCTTTGTATGGAAAACCTTTTTTTTTTTACAAGATTTCTGCACTAAATTTGGCATAGATTCCAATTTAATATTTCAAAAAATATGTGTGTATCGGCATATACACACATTTGTGCTGCCATACAAAATTATCGTTCCAGATTAAGCTCTTGTATGGAATACTTTTTTATTTGTCAATCTAGCTGCCAGAAATTTGTTATGGATTATTATAAAAGGCAACGCTACAATATCTGAACAAATTTTTCGCATCAAATCACCATAGCATATAGCTGCCATACAAGCTGATCTACCCAAATCAAGTTCTTATATAGAAAACTTTTTTATTTGACAAGATATTATCACGAAAATTGACATGGATTACTGTCTAAGATAACAGTACAATCTCTGAGCATATTGTTCAGATCGAACCACTATAGCATATAGCTATCATACAAACTTACGAATCAAAATAAAGATAAAAACCTTTATATACCCTTTTGTGCTATAAGAAATGCAGAAATGCGAGGTTATATTTTTTCTTGTTAATATTATTTATTGCTATATTTGAATCTATAATAATGGCGTGCATATAATATGCAAATACATTCCAGATATTGAATTTGCATTTTACATAAAAATTCCTATTAAAAAACTAATCTAATTCACGCTTTGCGTTTCGAGTCCATCGCAAACAGTGCAATTCTTTGTGCGAATTTTTATCTATATATTTACTTTGCTCGCCATTTGATATACCTAACCCCTGAAATAGCAAAATGCTTACTGTGACATCATGGTACTGCTTATCTCAGCGTTGATAAAGCTGCTAGGGCGTTGAATTGGTATGCGTTTTTGTTTTGACAAATGGGCTGAAGTCAAATACAAATATATATATTTTTAAAATTCCTAACTTTGCCCTTACCATAATTATCATGTTTGAAGTGATTCTTTAGCTTAGGAGATTAAACGATATAACCTCAACTATTTTTCCAGGAAATGTCAGTTAGATTTAGGCGCAAAATTCTTCATAACCATAAAATAAAACTTCAAAGCTTCAAATAAAAAATAATAATTATTAAAAATGTTGCCTAAAAATAATATTTAATTATTTTCCACTAGTTCCGTGAGCATAATAATAATAATTAATTTATATAAAAATTAATATAGAAGCAACTAAAATTTCCTATAACGCTAATCAAGAATTTTCACCTCTGTAATGTACAACTACTTGCGCGAGTATATGTAGTAGCCGATACTGAGCCATACGTAATACATACCGATTTTGTAGCCTGGACATTATACTTCAATTATACGCCAGTTGCCTTACGTAATAGGGGTGTATATTCTAATTCCTTTATTCCTTGTAAGACTACTAATTTTTTCAAAAGATTTCTCTGAAGAGTGTACCATCAACATAAAATAAAGCCTATAAAACCAGAGAATGTTAAAAGAAAAATCGTTAACATTTCTCTCACAAAACCTTACAACTTAAACTAATCCTCTGCTTCTCCTCATTTAACGGACTTGTTTAGTCTGAAGTGAGTCGTGCTGCTGTATCCGGTAATTTGGATGCACCTGAGGGCGGTTTCGATGCTATTATGCAGGCTATTGTTTGCCGTCAGCAAATCGGTTGGCGTGAAAAAGCGCGTCGTCTGCTCGTCTTCTCAACGGATGCTGGTTTCCATTATGCCGGTGATGGCAAGGTATGATCTCTTAATACTGAGCTTTTTATATTTCGTTATTCAAAAAAAAAAAAAAATGTTTTCTTTACGCGCAGCTTGGCGGCGTGATTGCACCCAACGATGGCGAATGTCATTTGAGCGGTGAAGGCCTTTACACACACTCCGTCATACAAGATTACCCCAGCATCTCACAAATCAACCACAAGGTCAAGCAGAATTCAATTAACGTCATTTTCGCAGTTACCGCCAATCAGCATTCGGTATATGAGAAGCTAGCGCAGCATATTGAAGGTTCTTCGAGCGCGGTGCTATCAGAGGATTCCTCGAACGTTGTCGATTTGGTGCGCTCTGAATATAGCGTAAGTAAAATAAACATTTATTTTTTATTTTCTTAAATTGTTTTAATATTTAATACATTTTTTTTTTTTTATATTTTACTATTTTTCTTTTTGCTTCGCAGAAAATTTCCTCTGCCATTGAAATGAAGGACAACGCCACAAGCAATATAAAAATCACCTATCACTCAGCTTGTCTAAATGGCGGCCCCGAAATACCCACCGCCAAGTGTGACGGTCTCAAAGTTGGCGATGTGGTCAATTTCACTGCACAGATTTTGGTCACCTCTTGCCCAACGGATCCGCGTGAATGGAATCAAGTCATACAAATCTATCCTGTTGGCATTAATGAGAGTCTGGTTATCGATTTGGAAATGCTTTGCTCCTGTCCATGCGAACGTCCCGGCACCACCGGCTACGAAGCACACTCACCCAAATGCAACAATCACGGCACACTGATGTGCGGCGTCTGTGAGTGTGATGATATGCATTTCGGTCACAACTGTGAGTGTTCAACGAGTGATGTGCATACTGGCAGCGACAAGGATTTGGTGTGTCGTGCGGACAATACCACACAGGTGGATTGTAATAACCGCGGCACTTGCCTGTGTGGCGTGTGCGAATGTGAGAAACGTTCCAATCCCGAAGAAATTATTTCCGGCAAATTCTGTGAATGTGATAACTTCTCGTGTGAACGTCGCAAGAATGTGCTGTGCTCTGGACCTGATCATGGCACATGCGAGTGCAGTCACTGTGTCTGCAAGCCAGGTTGGACGGGTTCGGCATGTGATTGCCGTGAATCGACTGACACCTGCATGCCACCAAATGGCGGCGAACTTTGTTCGGGAAATGGCGAATGTGAATGTGGTGTCTGCAAGTAAGTCTTTCTCGGCAAGCAAAAAATAATAAAAATTAACAAAATTTATGTGAAATAACTTTGTAAAACAAAAACAAATTTCTTGCAGATGCAAGTCTACGCCTGAAGGTCGTTATTCCGGCAAAGTGTGTGAGAAGTGCCCCACCTGCGCGGGTCGTTGCCTCGAACTGAAACACTGTGTACAATGTCAAATGTACAAGACCGGTGAATTCAAGGATGAAGACAAATGTGCCGCCAATTGCAGCAACACTTTCGTGCCCATTGGCGAGGAGAAAATCGTGATCGATGAGGAGAAAGATGAATTGCTTTGCATATTCTTTGACGAAGATGACTGCAAATATACATTTAAGTATAGCGAAGTGAACGGCAAACTCGAAGTACATGCACAGCAGGAGCGTGAATGTCCACCAAAAGTGTTCATGTTGGGCATTGTTTTGGGCGTTATAGCCGCAATCGTCTTAGTCGGCTTAGCCATATTGCTTTTGTGGAAATTACTGACGACCATACACGATCGCCGCGAGTTTGCACGCTTCGAGAAGGAGCGCATGAACGCCAAGTGGGATACGGTGAGTTGACGGTTGACATATAAATTGTAACTAGTTTTATACCCTGAACAGGATATACGTATTAAATTTGCCTGTATTTTGTAATACCCCGAAGGAAACGTTTATTAACTTCAAAATAATTGAATTTTACAGGGCGAGAATCCAATCTACAAGCAAGCCACATCTACTTTCAAGAACCCCATGTACGCCGGTCAGTAAGCTTCACCACTGGTGCGTAGCCAATAACGACAAAACAAATAATGAATTTGCTTGGGCAATGTTGCATCGTTTGGGTTACGAATTTCTCTCTAATTGCCATACAGTAAAGGAAGTTTCTAACAGGAGCTGCGTATTTATATGTGAAAAATAAAACATAGATACATATGTATTTTAAAATAAGACAAAACATAAAGCTAAATGTATATCCTTATATATGCGAGCAACAGCTACATATTTGTGAGGCGCTGCAAACAATACTAGCACTGAACTGAAATTTTTATAAGTAAAAAAGCATTTGGCTTAAGCGTTTTAGACAGTCGAAATTTCTATAAATGCACTTAGTTGTTGTTGTTGTGTGCTAATGTTTGCATAATGAGGATAATTTTCAACCCTATACTGCCATTATAATATACATATACAAACATATATACACATTTTAAGCAGGAATGGCGATAACTTAACGCGCAGTAATGCATGTGCCTTGGAAATGATATACAGTTTAGATATATACACATACAAATTAGAAGAAAAAAATTGATTCTTTTGAATTTCACATACAGATATACAGATGCAAACTTCAGACAGCCAAACAACTATATAGCATCGTAAGAGAGTAGAAATTTTCGTGGTAGCTCTTCCTAACCTAAAAAAAAAATAAGAAATTTATGAAAATCAAATGTAAGCATTGCCTATTTGCGTAAAAAGAGATATACATATTTATATAGCTATAGCGAAAATTCAATTTGTAACTGTTAACGAAGCACAAAACGAATAAGAAAATAGTTTAAAGTTTTTTGTAAACAAATTTATACTACAAGTGTGCCTACTAAACCTATACATACATATATTTTTTACTAAAAGTCAGCTGGTATATTTTTAATGAAAATTTAAGTGTGTAATTTATTATCAAAAACAGCAGTAAGACTATACAGAACAAATGTGGGAACTGAGTACTTTTCAGATGTCAAGTACTTCTTTTTCAAAGCAGCGTATTTAAATTTATTTTTTGTATTAAAACAATTATATTAACATAGTTTATAAGTATATAATGTAGTTTGTGTATTAAATTATATGACGCAATCTGTAAGTAGCTGTTCCGAGTACGCCAAATTGACACATCAAGCAATTATTGTAATGTACGTTGGTACATTTTTCGTTATTTAATAATATTTGTTAAGACAAAAATAAACCAAAATTGCAATAACTCCAAAAAGCAACAATTTTTTTTTTAGAAAATAACTTGAAAAGTTAAAAAAACAGATGAAAACAGTTTTTTTTTTTCTGTAATTAAATTTTTTTAACTGCAATTAACTGTTACTAATTATTTTTTTAACTGCAATTAATTTTTTTTTAACTGTAATTGTTTTTTTTTTTGTGATCTGCAATTAATTTTTTAAACTGTAATTTATTTTTTTAAGTGTAATTTATTTTTTTTAACTATAATTCATTTTTTTAACTGTAATTAAAATTTTTAACTGCAATAAATTTTTTTTAATTGCAATTAATTTTTTTAACTGTAATTAATTTTTTTTAACAGTAATTAATTTTTTTTTTTGTATTTTACTACAATTTTCTACCAGCATTTCTGCTATTTCGAACTCGATTCGTTTTTCTATCAATAATCTAGAAGTTTTTGTGCGCTGTACCGTTACATACATGCAATTAATCAATATTTTATTTTTAATTGCTCTTTCTAATTAACATTAAGCTAAAAGAAACAGTTTTATTTGTATTATTTTTATATTTTATTAAAAACCGTTATAATGGCGTATTTATATTCACCTTTCACTATGAATTTTGTACTGATCTTTGCAATTAAAATTAACAATTAATACAATTTAGTTGAGAACAAGCTTAAACATTAATCATAAAGTGTAGTTGGTACGCTATTTGCTATTTAATTGTATTAGAAAAATGTAAGTTTGTCAGTTTTTTGTTTAGTGTGTGTTTTTTTTTTTTTATTATTTTAATATTAATAAAATCTAATGTTAAGTTAAAAAAGCGAATTTGGGCAATTTTTAATTAATTTTCAAGTTATACTCGTATATGGTGAGTAGTATGGTTTTGAATGGAAATCTTTTTTATTTGACGTGATATCTTCACGATTCTCGACGTGGATTATTACCCAAGGCAGCCCTACAATCTACGTAGAAATTGTTCAGATCAAACTACTATACCATATAGCTGTCATACAAGCTGTTCGATCAAAATTAAGTTCTTGTATGGAAAACTTTTTAATTTGACAAAGCGTCTTCACGAAACTTAGCATGGATTAATATCTAAAGCAAAGCTTACTATATATGAAGAAATTTTGTAGATCGGAGTACCATTACTTATAGCTGCTATACAAGCTGATTGGTCAAAATTAAGTTCTTGTATGGAAAACTTTTTAATTTGACAAAGCATCTTCACGAAACTTAGCATGGTTTATAATCTAAGGCAATGCTACAATATCTGAAGAAATTTTGCAGATCGGACTACTATAACTTATAGCTGCCATACAAGCTGATCGTTTAAAATTAAATTCTTGAATGGAAAACTTTTTGATTTGACTAGATATCTTCACGAAACTTAGTATGAATTATTATCTGAGACAACGTTACAATCTACGGAGAAATCATTCAGATCGGACTACTATAGCATATACCTGTCATGCAAGTTGTTCGATCAAAATTAAGTTCTTGTATGGAAAACTTTTCATTTTGACAAAATATCTTCACGAAACTTAGCATGGTTTATAATCTAAAGCAAAGCTACAATATCTGAAGAAATTTTGCAGATCGGACCACTACAATATATAGTTGCCGTACACACTGAAATTTCAAAATCAAGTTCTTGTATGGCAACTTTTTTTGTAAAGGGTATTCTTTCCTCCATGTAGCCGAAGAAAGGTCTAATTAAAGTCAAAACATTTATGCATTAATTTTTATCATTTAAGTTTATTCGGTATTTTGATTTTATTACATTTTAAATAAATCCAGGATTACTTCATTTTCAGTAGTTACTTTAATAAGTTCTTTTAAAACTCCTCAACAAACGTCATCATGACAGCACGCAAACCTTATACAAACCTCATCATTTCACTTGCACTGAGCAACGTAGACTTTCACACACAGCATTTAAAGCGCATTAGTTGAGACTGCGACTTACATTTTAACACTGCGACAATCGTAAAGGAAAACCCACAATTTGGGTGTGAATTACACTTAACTTCGCCGCAGGTGTCTAATTGAAGATCAAATCAGCATCGGGCGCGCCTTTCTGATGGCGGAATTTCGGTTTGCTGGGACGCTGATAGTGATTTTGCGACATATTACGTTGAGATTGCATTAATGACTCCTTTTAACAATTAAAAAAATGTTATATATATATAGTAATATAAATTTCAGAACGTTATCGACTTTGGCTTACCTGGTAGTCCTCCTCTTCTATGCGCTCAGTTATGTTTAGCGTTAAACGCTTCACACGCTCCTTCTCCTCGCGTGTCTTCTCCTCCTGCAGCTTCAAATTGATGGCTAACTGTGAATCGGATGGCGCCACGAATTGCTTAAATTGCTGTTTGCCACCTTTGCCGCTGCGCACCATCAGCACAAATGGCACTACACCGCCACCGCCACCAGCAGTGTTGCCAGCAGCGTTGGATGTGTTACTTTTAGCTGCTTCTTTCTCGCCACCCGATTGATTACCGCTCGCGGTGGTAATTTGCTCATAGGATTTCTTGCTCGTTCTAGCCATCATCGGTACTGGTATGTCTTTTGTGTTCGGTTTAACAGTCTCTTTGATGCGCTCTTGATAACTGTCGGCGGCCATCTTCTCAAACATCTGTTCGAATTCCAGATCTTCTTTCGAACGCTCCGCCACAGGTGGTTCGCAATCTTCGAGCATATATTCATTTTCAGTCCAATCGGTGGTGTTCGCCAATTCGTTGGCATTGTTGGCGTCCTCGGTATTGGGATCATCATCGCCACCAGCGTCGTGATCGCGTGTACGTCGTTCACGTTCGGAAGAGGAGTCGTCACTCAGCTGTTACGACGGTGGGGCTTTGAGGTTATTTTTATTATTTTGTTTTTATTTGAATTTTAACTCACTGCGTCATCAAATTCACTGTCCTCACGTATGGGCTCCAGATTAGTATCAGTCTCAGCTTGCGCCTGCATGCCGGCTTTCAATTGTGGATACAATTCTTCCTTTAATTTCTCAATCGCTTCCTTGGCTTGGTCGAGATTTTTGTAGAGCTTGCAATCAAATAAAATTAAAAAAAAATTATTTGACATTTTTTCCACTAGTCCAGCACATAATATACCTTTAATTTTGGCCGCACATTTGCCACACAATCGCGGTACATGTGATCTACTAATATGGGAAATAAATCCGCCGTATTTTCCACTCTACTAAAAACCGGATGAGACTTCTTGTACCAGTAGTAGTGTTGGAAAAACACAAGGAAGTAGTCAAGCCTAGAAAAAACGAAAGGGATTTTGTAGTGGAAAATAAAATTTCTCGTACACAAAATAATACTTTTTACGACTCATGGAACTGGTAAAGTATTGGCCACACGTATCCAGCAGCATACAGGCTAACTTTAAACGGAATAAACTATCTGGTGGATCTAATTCCGAATAAACGCCCTCCTCAGTGGACACGCCCAGCGAGATAATTGAATAGAGTGTGTTCAAAATATTCGTGGATTCCACCAATTTATAGTTATATAATTCACCCAAATATTTAGCCATTGCTATGCGCCGCTGTGCTAATTTCGGTGAGTGTATTTCCAGACCAGCGCGTATGTCTTCGAAAACATTATCGATGACCATAGTCACAGCACGTTCTTGATATGAACTCAAACCCGATACCAGATCGGCAAGACAGCGTATGAGTGGAAAACGTAACAAATATGCCTTGGACATGCACTTTATGGCATAGTTGCTCACCTCCGGATCATCCCAATTGATGCGACGCATCATTTTTATGCAACGATCCACATTCTGTTTGCACAGCTCTTCGAATATTAAGTGGCGTATGTATTCGTGTATTACCGGGCGCACGACAGCGTCTTGCTTCACCGTGTCTGGCGGCTTAACGAGGTAGTAAACACTTTCCACTTGCGCGGCGTGACGTGAGTCCAAAGCGGTGGCAGTTTTCAGACGCATCATTTGATCGAGGAAGACGTTGGTCAGCAGACGCGAGTCGCGACAATTGTAGAGATAAATGCCAGCAACCTCAATGAAAGCGCATGCCATTTCGATTTGATGATGTTGGAAGTCACGCAGCAACATTTTTAAGCAGCTGAGCGCATCGAACTTCTTGCAAAGTCCGAATTTCACCATTTCACCGAGGAAACGTACAATTTTGATTTTCGATTCTATGTTGAGCTGATTCTTTTTGCGTATGTGCCATTTGAACTCTTTGCGCAACATTTCCGACAAGTCCACAGCAACGTCTGTGTTACACAGATTGACAATGGCGACGAAACGCGATAGGAATGGCAGTAAATCCAAACGTGTTCTAAAAAGTTAAATAATTTTAATTTTTTAATAAAAATTAACAACTTGTATGCAAATACACTACCTCTGTACTGTAAAAATGGATTTGGTAAGTTTTTTGCGATTATTTTTTGTATTGAAATTCAGCAGGAACTCAATGGCTGCGGAATCGATGAGTTCTTTGTTGACGCAGTTATTCAGATTTGTCAAAAACTGATCGAAATGCTGTTTGCTATGTGGCGCCTGGATAGCACTTAAACGCCCGGCTTCCATTAGCGCATTCGCAATTTTATCTGGTAAAGGCGCTGTTGCGGCCAACTCTTCGTTGGCTGGTTCCGCAGCCGCTTCTGCGTCTTTGTCATTCGGTGGATCCGATGCTGTGGAAGGTGGATCATCTATTTCCATTTCCACATCAATATCCGCGTCGAGTGCCTCCTCTGTCATCTCTGTGGGCTCTTCATTCTGTTCCAAATCCACTTTTGGTGCGCTGAAATTAGGTAGGTATTGCCGCAAATCTGGCAAATCGGTGTAAAAGCTTTTCGTTTCATCATCCCCCCAAGGATCAAGTTCCCCCATAGTGGCATCTTCGAGCATATTTTCGATTACAGTGCCTGCGTTGCAGCTTTCCGTCTCTGTTGTTAGCTCCGGCAGCGGTTCGTCAAGTAGGTCAGAGAGCGTTTGTGCCGAAGAGAGTAGTTTATCGAAATTGGCTTGCATTAGTTCACACTTTTCCTTTTTGTCGTTGGAAATTTCGCCTAAATCAAAACGGTCAAGCTTTTTAGTATAGAAATAAAGTGTTATTCAGTTTACTGTCCTCACCTTTGGATTCCATTGTGCGGCGTATAGTTTTTGTCATATTAAGCAATTCCTGTTGCTCTGATATCAAATGTTTGCATAAATTCTTAAAGTAATCCTTTAGCAAGCCCCGTAAATTTTGCTGTCTGTCAGGCGCTAGAAAATCGGACTTTGGAATAGCAGCTCCACCATACTTTTCCGCCAAATTTTGCATTTTGCGTGGCACTAGTCCAGCATACTCTTCACCGCAGTGTCGACAAAAAGACAATATAATTGAGAAATTGCTGTGATCCTCCTTGTCTTGCGAAATCACATTGATTAGCACAGATCCAAGTAGTTGCAGGCCTTGTTTACTACTAATCACACCCGAGCTTACCAGTTCCGCAAATAAACGTAAGTCTACGCGCAACTTACTTGGATTAGAGATCTTTTCACCTGGCTTCAAAGCTAAAGACTTTTGCCACGCTTCGAGAAATTGTGCATCAAAATCAGCATAGGTTTGGTGTAAGCGCGAGCAGAGTGTTACTGCCGCCGGTACGTCAGTCATTTTCATTTTTGCTTCAGAAAGTGCTGCACATATTTCAGAAATATATTTACTCAAATTAAGTCCGCTCATATCTTTAAGTAGTGTATCCAATTGCGCCGCCGTAAACTGCTTCAGTTTCTTCACAAACGCAGTATTTCGCTTCAAACTGGAATCGAGTTTAGCAAAAAAGGAGTCTCCTGGATGTTCACAGTTAACATTTTCAGCACGAAGTTGCGCTTTTGAGTTAATTTTAGCTTGTAATTCCACTATGAAAGTATTGAGCTCTTCACGTTCACGTTGCTCGGTTTCATTGGCGGCTGCAGTAGCCTCATCCTGTTCTGCATCCGTTTGTGCGTTTGCTTCCGTTTTATCGTCTGGCTTAGAGTCTTCACCATTAGTTAAACTTTCCACCACCATTTTGGAAGTTCTTTTTATTTGGCAAAATTGACTTTTAAATATTTTTTAGGAATATCCAAATTTTTCCAATCTATTCACTGTGCAGTTTTTTGTGTTTTCGTAGCTGAACAGCATTTGACATTCGTAGACGCAAACAGCTGGAAACATTGTCGTTGCAAGAATTTTGTGTAAGGGGGTTTTATCTCATATTTTATTTTGCACTATATTTTTTTGTTGATTGAAAAAGATATAAGCCGATTTTTGTTTAGGTGGTGATTTAAGTCTTCCAAGCTTTAAGGATAGAGTAATTCGTATTGTATTTTATAGAGAGCATGATCTAATGACAATTGCGATCAGAATCAGATACGGAATTGTGGAAAGGTAGTTTATTATAAAGAGAGATACACAAAATGGTTTGTAAGGATTGTTAACACGTTCAAAACATAACCTAATTACTGGCACATTAAAGTCAGATATATAAGGATTCAATTAGAGTCAAGAAAGGTTTTACAAAGTCTGCAGACCGGAAAAGGCCTCAGATTTGTTCTCATCGAATTTTTAAACTTATTTGGAAACATTACAATCTGGTCAACCTAATACTATGTACCTTCCAAAAACATTGTTAACACAATCAAGAACGGTTAAGGAGCATGCATCAACTTCTCTGTAGAATATGGTCGGACGAAAGCGTGCCCGACGGTTGGAATTTATGTGTACTCTGCCTAATCCACAAAAAGGGAAACCCCACAATCTGTGTCAACTACCGTGGAATAACCCTTTCAACATCGAGCGTATTGTGTGAAGGATTAAATCCCACCGTCAACAAACTGATTGGACCTTATCAGTGTGGCTTTAGACCTGGAAAATCAACAACTGAGCACATATTCACCATGCGTTAAATCTTGGAAACGACCCTTGAAATGAGGATAGACACAAATCACCTCTCATAATCTCTATCAGCCAAGGCGACTCCATTTCATGTGACTTCTTCAATCTACTCCTGGAGAAAATAATTCGAGCTGCAGATCTGAATCGAGAAAGTACAATCTTCTATAAAGGTGTACAGCTGCTGGCGTACGCCGATGATTTCGATATCATTGGTCTCAACAGCCGTGCCGTTAGTTCTGCTTTCTCCAGAATGGATAAGGCAGTGAAGCAAATGGGTCTGGTGGTGAACGAGCGCAAAACGAAATATCTCCTGTCATCAAACAAACAGTTATCGCACTCGCGACCAGGCACCCACGTCACTGTTGACCGTCATATCTTCGGAATCGTATATTATTTCGTCTATCTTGGAACCAGTATTAACATCAACAACAACGTCAGACGCGAAATCCAACGCAAAATAAATCTTGTCAAAAAGTGCTTCGGACGGAGTAGGCAATTGAGAAAAAATTCCTCTCTCGACGAACAAAACCCAACTCTATAAATCACTCATTATTCCCGTCCTGCTATATGACAACATTGACATACATATGTAGTTCAGCAAATTAAGAGACACTAGACATGCTAGCTAGATCATGTCGTCCGTATGGATGAAAAAACTTCAGCCCTAAAAGTATTCGACGCAGTACCCGCCGGGGAAAGCAGATTAAGAGAAAGACCATCACTCCGTTGGGGAGAACAGGTGGAGAACGACTTGGCTCCACTTGGTATTTCAAAGTGGCGCCACATTGCAAAAAGAAGGACCGGCTGGAGCGCTGTTGTTAACTTGGTTATAACCGGTGTTTACGCCAGTAAGAAAGAAGAGAATGAATGAAGGAATAAGCTTTTAGAAAAAATAACGACAATTAAGATCCTTTTAAATGTAAAAACAACTTTTTTGGAAAGTTGCCATTTTGTCAAAATCCATAATTTTGACTTGTCCTTTGGCAGACACCTTTCTTCGAAGGTCCCTCATGAGATCGGCTACTGACTTTATCAAGTGATTCCGAAAATTTTGAAAATAAATTATCGATTATCAAGTAAACTGGCCCTTAAGAAAAAATCCATAGAAAACGCGAATTTTTTCATTTGAAAATGGATGTAATACCCTAAGCTCTCCACATATTCCCTTTTAGCGAAAAAATCTCGAACGTGAACGTAAAAAGTTAGTTAGTAACTCTCTCTCTCTTATGGCTTTCTCCATACTTTCTCATTCTTTATTTTACATTACTCAGATCTCAAAATCGCCAGAGGGTACATTGATATAACTTATATAGCTTATTCTAACGTCGCAGTCGAGAAAGTCCAGAAGTATTTACTTTATTGTTATACTTGTCATTTTCCTTGCTTACAGGCCAAGTTAACATAATCTACATCGGGGTAAGGTAGCTTGTTGTCTTTGGCAAGGTGTTGAGTTACTTTAAGTCCAGTTAAGTCATTGGGTTTTGATTAGAGTTCCTTTGACAAACTTTTTAGAGACTCGACGTTGAATGTTATGGTCTACAATACCCTATGATAGCGAACTTCAATTAACGCTTGCATAGAAGGGAACCACATATCCAGACTTTCGCTAGAAATCAAAAAACCTAGCTTAACTTAAGTCGACTTAAACTGATTTAACATGTTGCCACGGATATTTGTTCACGTAAACAGGCACTTTGTATTCAAATGAAGTAAAGTATGTACATATGTATGTCATTCCGATTGGTTTCCATGCAATTACGGTTTTGTCAATAAGAATTTCACTGCTCGAAATTTCGATGCATTAAACTAATTTCTCCAGTCTGCAGTCTGAAAGTGAATCGTAAACGTTACCACCGAGTTTCCGCATCACATTTATTATTTGAAATGCTTTGCTGGGCTGTTGAGGATAAAAATTTATTATCGCGCTTCCCCAGTATTTATGCAAAAACGGAATCCGTTAAAGAGTTAATGTTGAAATCGAGTATACCCATTGTGAGTGCAGTACTTGTGTAATAAAAGTCATAAGCAATAATAAAAGCAAAAACCAAAACATTTCAATCACCAAAAAAACAAAAAACGCATTCATTAAAACCATGAAGTATCATGCCACATCCTATCTCGAGAATCGCATCTTCGATCATCGTCTGGTCAAAGACAACCTGCTGGACAAGTGGCCCACCGAGAACAGCACCGTGCACGAGTACATTGAGCGCAAGGACCACAGGAATCTCGCAGAGTCATATGTATCGCATAACATTTGTATCATATTCATATCGTATATAGTATACTATATAGAAACCACCTTATCACCCCCGCATTACAGAAATATGTTTTCGTTGCTCACCCCATACACTGTAGCTCCAGTTTATTCGCAGTGAAAATAATTTTTGTAGTTTTCAATTTCTGACGATTTTCATAGTTTAATTTTGTTGTTTGAAAAATCATCAGTTTTTTATTATCCTTTGTTTTAAATAGTTAGTTAGTATTTTAGTTGAAAAAAATTGCAAAAAAATTAATTAATACATTAAAAATGAGCACGAAATTTGAGCAAACTGTGATGTATTCACAATTGCAGCCATGGAGTACGGCTGGTGCGCCGCCTTGCATGGAGCCTGTCTCGGGACCGTCGGTACCACCGCGTGTTGGCATATCTTATCAGGTTAGCACGCATACGACCCTCTTACGCAGCAGTTTATTTACAATGATTCTTTGTTTATTTTTCCCCGAAAAGACCAATCATCCGCATCCATGGCGACCGACATTGGCGTACGAAATGATTGAGGTCAAGAACTTAGCTGAGCAACCAGTAACCAATCAGTTAGTTAAGCCGTGCTTCTCACCCTCCGGCATGACTACAGAGCCCATGAACTTTCCCAACTTGGTGACGGGTTTCGAACGCAATCCACAACATGCTGCGCGTGCGGCGCTCTTCACACGCTACACCAACAACGAATGGGTTAATAGCAATCTTACCAAATATGCCGAATCCAACATTAATCGGTGAGTGCGGGCAAACGAAAGGAAATTAAGTTGATATGCAAAATTAACGAACAATTCTCAACAAATAGTAATCAGTCGGAGCGCTTGCGTAACGATGCCGTGCGTTTAATGCGCGAAACCGATGAGAAGACTTCGCAAGGGCAGCGTGATGCCGGACGGCGTTTAGGTGAACGCATAACGGACGTAACATTCTGGCGCAACGAGTTGAATACCGAGCTGGATAAATTGGTCTCGGAATCTGCGGCGATTTCTGACCTAAAGCGCCGTTGCGGCAAAGCCATGTTGGACTTAGAGGCGCCTTTGCATATAGCGCAGGAATGCTTGTATCATCGTGAGGCACGTGCGGGTGTGGAGAAGGTACATGACACGGCTGAGAAAGCGCTGCTGTTAGAGATCGACAATATACGAAATTCGCGCGATAAGCTCAAGGAACTACATGAAAAGGTGAACTAGTAATATGACCGTTATTTTAAATGATTTCAGTAGCAAACATTTTTCTAGATCACACGACAAGCTAATGACTGCCGTGCCGCTCAGCACTTGCTGGAGGAAGACGTCGCGCACAAAGAGTCAACACTGGGTATTGACTCCGTTTGCCACCAGTTGAATAATTATAGCCGTGGTATCACCTACTATGGCGGCATTGAAAAATACGATCCGAGCATAAGTACACAAGAATCGTGGGCTGAGGCGAGCAGTCAACGCGTTAGCAGGTTGATTGTGACTTTTAACTATTTTCTCATTCAATTATTTTACCGTTATGTGTCACAGATCTCAAGCCGAGCGCGCCAAGCTCTCTCAACTACGCAGCGATGCCGAAACTATTGTTAATGCCATTGCGCAATCCGTCTGGGATCACTGGAGTAACACGAATAATGCTTTGGATCGTCGCTCACAAGAGATGAACGAGTCCAAGAATAAGATACAGTTGCATTTGCATAAAGTGCAACAGGAATTATTCGATCTGGAGAAGCACATTTTCTTAATACAAAAGGCGATACAAGATAAATCGAATCCGTTGAAGGTCGCACAAACGCGTTTGGAAGCGCGTTCACATCGCGAAGGCGTGGAGCTATGCAAGTAAGTAAATGTAAAGAGTTGGGACTGTAATGGAATTTCAGGCATTATATGGTATACAGCACTATCAATGAAATAGGTTACTGAGAATGATAGGGTTATATCTAGCACATATGTACATACATACCTATGTATGCAAAGTCAAAGAATTGAATTATTTATTTAATTTCTTATTTTCTAGGGACTGGGCTCAATTGCGGCTGGTACAAGAAGTACAAGATATACAAGATACCGTTAAAAATCTACATCACAAGTTGCAGGAAGCTGAAGCTCAACACCAGAATTTACTAAAAACCCGTTCAACACTGGAGGCGGATTTGCGACGCAAAGTGAATGCCTTGTTTATAGATCGTGAAAAGTGTATGGGACTTCGACGCTCGTTCCCCGTAAATAATTTGATAAAATATTAAATTGTAAATGTTGGAAAATTTGTTAGTTTGTAAATGCAAGTGAATAAGTGAAAATTTGAGATATTTTAGAAAGCACATAAAAAAGTGCTGGTCCATTTATGTCAATAAAAATTAATAGTAATTATTTGCGAAAGATAACTAATATTTCATTTCTGATACAAAAAAAAAAAAAACAAATAAATAACGAATTTTCAGTTTGTTTACAAAATATCGATAATTGTTACTCTTTCATCACAAGAGTGTTAAACAGCTGATGTTTGTTTACACATTGCTAAAGCTTGATTTAAATTTGGAATTTGCCAGCTCGTAAATATAATAAATAATGAAAAGATTATTGAAACTAAATATTAAATGTACGGAAAACTTAGTGTTCAAGATATGTCAATTTATAAAAAATTAATAACAAATCATGGTATACAATACCTCCCTGTATCAAAATTGTAATACTACATATCAGTTCATGAAGTAAGGCAACACTCATTCAGACAAGTCGAATAGCCGAAGCCAAAGTTCCGGTGCTTGTTGAGCGGAAAAGCTGAAAACATTTCAATTAGTCATTTATAATTTATGTTTACTAAATAGTGAAAATTGAAAGTGAATTATTGATATTGACTAAGTCCAACATTAAAAACTTCATTAAATCACTATAAAATTCAGTCGTTTCGATATGTGTATGCGTTTTCTTCACTGAACGCAAATTGCGTTCGTGATTCTATAATCTTTTGTTTTTGCAATTTTTTGCTCAATCAATTTAAACTTGTCAACATACATACATACATACAAAACATTAATTTAAATACTTTTGTAGAATGTAATATTTTTTAATTATTCGATCATACATGCACATACATACAAACATTGGCAAATAAAACATATACACCTAAAAGTATGCAATGGGAATCTTTTAATATTGCCATATTATTTTTTTAAATATATTTATTTTACAAGTGCACATTATCAGACTTAAATGTGAGTTAAATAAAAAGCTTGTTCTTTATTAAGATTTGCTAGAATATAATGAAGTATAGTTATAGTAAAATTTTAAAATATACATAAGGATAAATTGTTTTTTATACGTAAATGAGTGCTTGTCAAATCATTCCATTAAAATTCCCCCGGCCGTTGTGTCACATGCAACACTTTCATTATTGCGGTAATATATGTGTGTGCAAGTCTGCTGTCAGCCAACAAACAGCAAATTTTCATAGTCCCGTTGCCGGCAATTGTGAAAATTATTAAATAAATTACGGAATTAGTGAAAATTGTTTAAAAATAAAATTGTGATTGCGCGATTGACGAAGAACGGCGGAATAAGTGTTGATTCGGTAAGTAAATATATAGTTAGTAAATTATTGTCGTCAATTATTGTGCCTATTGATTTGTTTCCGTTTGTATGAACCTATTTTTTTCAATATTTCCAAAACACTACGAGTTTGAGTTCCGTATTGCAATTGTAGACACATTTTACAAACTATCCATATTATATACGAATATTTTGCAAAACATTATACTAAAGAAGAAATTATCTTAGCGAAAACTATTCTTTGTCTGACGTGTCTTTATGTGCTTCTTATTGGTATGTTCGTACATACGTACATATGTATGTATATGCATAAATAGTTATGTGTTATACAAAGTACCTTATTAGACAGTTACTCTTGATATCTTTAATTAAATATAACACACTTGATTTAAATATGAAGAACAAAATTGAAATATATGTACATTGAATG
Source organism: Bactrocera zonata (assembly GCA_037783105.1). Lineage (NCBI taxonomy): Eukaryota > Metazoa > Arthropoda > Insecta > Diptera > Tephritidae > Bactrocera > Bactrocera zonata. The sequence goes on along the minus strand of JBAWJQ010006015.1, from coordinate 270,671 downwards.
ATAGTTACAATTAATGTTTAAATAAAGATAAAATGTCGTAAATTATGAAAAAAATTATTATAATTAGTTATGCGCTACCAATTAAACTTTTCATTGTTCTGTGCTGGCAATTAATTTGAAAGGCAATTATAATACCTTAAAAATTTTTTTAAACCTAACGTTGTAGGGATTTCTCTAACGCTTGCAAGACCGTTGCACGAAAGGCAAAATTCTAATACTATATTTATTTTTTTGGCCATTGTTTTAAATTATTTGTGAACCGAATTGGAAAATTTGCCAAAATATTTATATATTTTTATATTAATACAACGAAATATTCTTTCTGCTAAATATAGAAAATCATAAGCAAATTATATATTATAAAAAATGAAAGATTTATGTAATTGCGATGCACCGTTTCAGTAGCTACGTCAACATGCGTTTGGCAATATTTCTTGTAATATTGTGCATTTTCGAATATGCGGTCAGCGTTGACCACACTAATTTCAAAACATGCGAACAAAGCAGCTTTTGCAGGTAATTAAAATGATTATGCATTTCTTTCATCGTCAATAAATCATTAATATGCTCTATTTATAGGCGTTGCCGCAATGTAAAACCGGATAATCCCAAATTCGCTTTGGTACCTGGTACGCTCAATACATACTCCGATTCTATAACTGCGGAACTGCAACATAAGGACAACAAGCACATCTTTGCACTGAAAATAGAAGCTTTGGAGGTAGAAAATAAATTTTTTTTTTTTTTGTTTTTATACCATTAACGTGTATTTTTTTTCAATCGGACCATTTTTATTTGTCAATCGGACCATTTTTATTTGTCAATCGTATTAACAGCTGGGCAATACATTCCGTTTGTTAGTGGATGAGAAAAATCCTTTGAAGCCCCGCTACCGTGTAACAGATGCACTCAAATCGGAACCGAAGCCTGGCAGGTATGTTTTTGTGTACTATAAATCCAAATACTCTTAAATTAAATTTACTTCATTCCTTATCGTATAGCATTAAGGTGCAAGAGGGTGAAGCTGAATTCACTATTACATCGGGTCCCAACAAAGCTGTGGTCAATGCCGATCCATTCCGCGTTGATTTCTATCAAAATGACGTTCTCACCGTCTCGGTTAATGCTAAAGGTCTTATGACTTTCGAGCATTTGCGGCCGAAACCACAGCAACCAGCTGAGGGTGCTAACGATGCTGCCGCTAATGAAGTGAAGGAAGCAGACGAAATCACAGATGCTGGTGCATGGGAGGAGAACTTCAAATCACATCACGATTCAAAACCATACGGACCAGAAGCAATTGCACTCGATTTCACCTTCCCCGAAGCAGAGGTGCTATTCGGTTTACCCGAACATGCCGATTCGTTTGCTTTAAAATCCACATCTGGCACAGATCCCTACCGCTTATACAATACCGATGTATTTGAGTATATACTCGATAGTAAGATGGCATTGTACGGTTCGGTTCCGGTGCTTTATGGTCATGGGTAAGTTTTTTTTCTTTTGTTTTACCAAAAAACAGCGCGTTGTTACATATTTAAATAATTTACTTAGTACTCAACGCACTGCGGGTGTCTATTGGCAGAATGGTGCAGAAACCTGGGTTGATATATACACTGCTGAAAAGAATGTTGTATCGTCGATCGTAAACTTCGTGTCAGGTAAGTCGAAATCCGTATATGTGAGAATTAATTACTAATTCTTGATATACTTTCTTTCAGGCTCTCGCAAGTCGGATCCACCAGCGGCGCACTTCATGTCTGAATCCGGTATTATTGATGCATTCATCTTGTTGGGCCCAACGCCACTCGATGCTTTCAAGCAATATACGGCACTTACTGGTTCCGCACCTTTGCCTCAAATGTGGGCGCTGGCTTATCACCAGTCACGTTGGAATTACAATAATGAAGGTGATGTTGCTGACGTGTCCGCCAAATTTGATGACTATGATATTCCAATGGACACAATGTGGTTGGATATTGAACATACCGACGGTAAGCGCTACTTCACCTGGGACCAGTTTAAATTCCCCAATCCTCTGGGCATGGTTCAGAACTTGACTGCCGTTGGACGTCATTTGGTGATCATTGTGGATCCACATATAAAGCGTGATACACACTATTTCTTCCACAACGATTGTACGGAACGCGGTTATTATGTAAAGACGCCGGAGGGCAACGACTACGAAGGTTTTTTTAATGTTCAGTATCATTTCATAAACATTATGTAATTCATATGCTTTTTATACAGGTTGGTGCTGGCCCGGTGCTGCTAGCTATGCGGACGTCTTCAATCCTGAGGTGCGTGCCTACTATGCTACTCAATATTTGCCAACGAATTTTAAGACTATTACAACCGATGTCATGATCTGGAATGACATGAACGAGCCATCGGTTTTTAATGGCCCCGAGGTGACTATGCCAAAGGATATGGTGCATTATGGCAATTGGGAACATCGTGATGTACATAATATTTATGGACACATGTATGTGTTGGCCACATTCGAGGGCCTAATCGGTCGCGATCCAAACCAACGTCCTTTCATATTGACACGCTCTCACTATGCCGGCACACAACGTTATGCCGCAATTTGGACTGGTGACAATATGGCCGAGTGGGGTCACTTGCAGCATTCCATTAAAATGTGTCTATCTGAAGCTGTTGGCGGTTTCTCTTTCTGTGGTGCTGATGTCGGCGGTTTCTTTGGCAATCCTGATGCTGAATTATTCGAACGTTGGTATCAAACCGGTGCATTCTTGCCATTCTTCCGTGCGCACTCACACATCGATACAAAGCGTCGTGAACCGTGGTTGTTCACCGAAAAGACACGTCTGATAGTACGCGACGCTTTGCGTAAACGTTACTCGTATTTACCGCTGTGGTACACAATGTTCTATGAACACGAAGTGACAGGCGAACCTGTCATGCGTCCCCTACTAGCGCATTATCCAAGGGACAAAGAAACGTTTGCCATTGACAATGAGTTCCTCTTGCAAGACCGCTTGCTTGTGCGTCCCGTTATGGATCAGGGTGTTAAAAAAGTGAATGTTTATTTCCCGGCAATCGATGACAAAAAGAACGGTGATGTATGGTATAGTGTCGACACATTTAAAAAGTACACTAATGTTGGCTATGAAAGCATTTCCGTCGAAAGTGATACGGTGAGTGGGTTGAAAGTGATAATCAGGGTTGCGAATATTTTTTATTTAAAAATTATTGGAATTTCTTTTTTAATACCGATTTAGGGGTTACAAATTGAAATTCGAAAGCAAAAATTTTTAATCACAAAATAAGAATTCAAAATTTGCCAATCAGAAATATTAAAGATTATGATTCCTTGCAGGCTTTAGTTCAAAGTTGTAAAACATGAGGTTCGCAAACGCGAAAAAATGTAAATTCTAAAAATTTGAAAATCACTTTTCATTAAGGTTTCCGAGATTACAAAAATAATTTAATTTAAATGTTAATTAATTATTTTTAAAATTTTTTTTTATTTATTTTTTTTTTAATTTATTTTTTTTTTAATTTTTTAAATAGTTTGGTTTTTTGAATAATTTTTTTAACTACACTTTTTTTTTTAATTTTTTAAATGTTGTTTAATATTGTTTTGTAAATTCCAAAAATTTAAAAATTACTTTTAATTAAAATTTCCGAGATTATAAAATAAATTTACTTTAAAGATTAATTAATTTTTTTAATTTAAATGCATTTTTTAAATTATTTTTTTAATTTGAAATTAAAAAATTACTTTTAATTAAAATTTCTGAGATTACAAAAATAATTAAATTTAATTGTTAATTAATTTTTGAAATCTTTTTTTATTTTTTTAATTAATTTTCGAAATCTTTTTTTATTTTTTTTTAATTATTTTTGTTTGTTAATTATTAATTTTTAAATATTTTTTTTTATCATTTTTTTAAATTTATTTTTAAATGGTTTTTTATATTGTTTTGTAATTTTCAAAAATTTAAAAATTACTTTTAATTACAATTTCCGCGAATATAACAATTATTTAAATTAAATGTTAATTAATTTTTTTTTAATTTAAATGCATTTTTTAATTTTTTTTTAATTTATTTTTGATATAAATTTTTTCCATAACTTTTTAAAATGTATTTTTGGGGGTTTTTTGTAAATTCTATAAATTTAAAAATTACTTTCAATTAAGATTTCCGGGATTACAAAATTAATTTAATTTAAATGTTAATTAATTATTTTCTAAATTTATTTTGTAATTTTTGTTTTAAAATTATTTTTAAATGTGTTTTTTAATTTTTTTGTAAATTAAAAAAGTTAAAAATTACTTTTAATTAATTCCCGGAATTACAAAATTAATTTAATTAAAATATTAATTATTTTCTAAATTTATTTTTTAAAATATTTTTTTTTAAATTTGTTTCTGAATTGAATTTTTTTTTCATTTTTGTACTTTTTTTTAATTTACCTTTTAAATGTGTTTTTTAATTTAAAAATTACTTTTAATTAAGATTTTGGGGATTACAAAATTAACTAAATTTAAATTTTAATTAATTTTTTAAATTTTGTAATTTATTTTTGAAATTTTTTTTATATTTTTGAAATTTTTTTTTATATTCTTTATTATTTTTCTAAATTTTTTACAATTTTTTTTTGTTAATTTTATTTTTTTCTTTTATTTTAATATATTTTTAAATTAATTTTTATAATTTTATTTTTCAAATTCTTTTTAAATCTTTGTTTTTTAAATTTAATTTTTATAATTTTAATATTTTTTTAATCCTGTATTTGGGTTCAATTTTTTTTCGTATTTTAATTTAAATTTTTTTTAAATCTCGCATTTTGTTTGAATTTTTACTTTCCTCGGTATTCGGGATTAAAAATTGAACAAAATATATTTTTAATTACGACTTTCGGTATTACAAAATAAAAATAGTTCAAATGTTAAATGTTTTAAATGCTTTATTTGCAACCCTGGTGCTAATAACATAACTTCTTGTAATATAACTCAACTTTCTCTTTAGATTCCGGTCTTCCAACGCGGCGGCACTATTATACCTAAAAAGGAACGTATACGCCGTGCTGCCCCACTCATGAAGAACGATCCATACACCCTAGTTATATGTCTGAACCGTGCGGGCAAAGCCGAGGGTACACTCTATGTGGACGATGAGAAATCTTATGATTATCGCAATGGCGTATACAACTATATCAAATTCACTTTCGAAAATAACAAGTTGGATGTCAATCCAATTGGCAAACTCAACTATCAGACACCCGCTTGGATTGAGCGCGTGGTCATAGCTGGCCTGGAACGGGTGCCCAAGTCGGCCACACTTATTATCGACGGTATTTCGCAACAGCTGGAGATACTACCTCACGGCGAGGCTATAGCCATACGCAAGCCGGGCGTATCCGTGCAACAAATATATAATATTAGACTTAACTATTAAAATTGCATATAGACAGTATACAATAATTATATGAGAACTTAATGTTCATAAAATCACAACACATTTCCAAGCAGCGCAGCGCAGCAAACCCGTTTGTACTCTTCAATTGACATTATTTTATTTTTCTGCGTGTTTTAAATGCTAACCCTTAGGTACTTTTTATTATGAAAACTTAAAAAAATAGCAATAATTTGTATAAACAATTGGTGAACGTATTTTTGTATGTAAAATTGTTAAATTCCAAACAAAATCGGTGTTTCAAAAGCATAAAAATAAAAATGGCATGCAAATTTGTCACAGCGAAAAATGTGTGTTTCATTCGATTTCAATACAAATTTGAAAATAATGTGTGTGCGTTCACACCCTGTATGTTGGTGGCGCAACAATTGGTTGCAACATACCGACTTTGTGTGTTTTTGCCCGTACGTTAGCGCTTGTAACGGTATGTTTAGTTGTAATGCGTTAAGCGCCACCCTCCATTGAGAAGTGCTTAAGGGTGGTCATGCAATTTTTAGCAGTTGTTGTGCGGCTTCTGTTATGACTAATGGGGAAAATGGACATGCGCCAAAGTGTCCACTTTTATCCGACAAGGAGAAATTAGCACTGATTTCTTGCTGTCGTTTCGCTGTGTTATTTCAGTTTTATTTATGCGTTTGAACAGAGAAGTCGTTATGCCTCTTGTTCGGGAGTGGGTAGGAACACGTCAATCTCTGAGATTATTTTTGTTAGTAAGGATTTGTTAATAAAGGCAGTGGACTTGTAAATCGAGTTAGTTTGTTTATTAGAACTCCGTCATGTTTTCATAATTCTCTCTGGTGAATATTTATTGCTTATGTTGTAGTTATGTATATTCCGACAGGCGCTTAACATTTTTAGTATTAAATAAGTAGCTTGTTTAGGTGACAGATAATAGAAGAAATAGGGTTAATATTTGGTTCTTAAATCTCAGGGTGATCCCCCGCATGAGATACCTAAACTAGGAAATCACAAAAGCTATATTCTTATATGTACATATGTTTGTATACATATATGTATATGTAGAATACCTTCTTTAATTTGATAATATTATAATGTCGGGAATATATAATTTTTTTATTTTTTATTTAATTAAATTTGTCTTATTAAAAATTATTATATATTTTTTTTAATGGTTTTTACATTTTTTTAATAAAAATTTTTTTAAATTAAATTTCTCAAATTAAAATTTTTTTATTTAAAATTTTTTTAATAATTTTTTTTTAAATTAAATTTTTTTAATAATTTTTTTTTAAATTAAATTTTTTAATTAAAATTTTTTCAAATTAAATTTTTTTATTGGTTTTATTTCTTTTACGTTTTTATTCTATTTTTACTGTTTCTTAATTTTTATATAATTTTGTTTAGTTAAAAATTTTTTTAATTGGTTTTTTTTGTACTTTTTTGTTTTATTTTTATTAATTTTTCACTTAATTTTTTGATAATTTTAAACTTCAATTGTTTTTAAATTTTTTTTTTGATTTATTTTTTGTTAATTTATTTTTTTTTTAAATTTTTTATTATTATTTTTTTTTTTAATTTTTTATTATTATTTTTTTTTTTAATTTTTTATTATTATTTTGTTTTTAATTTTTTATTATTATTTTTTTTTTAATTTTTTTATAATTTCCTTTCGTATTTTTTTTAATTAATAGTTTTTTTTATTTAGTTTTGATCACACATTTCCAAACATACATCACTTCACATAACCTTCTAACTTATCCTTATTTCTCATTTCCTACTATTTATGTATTTGATTTCGTATTTCATATATTATTTCATTTTCTTTCTATTTTCAGTTAATTTTATTTAAGTTAAGTTTAAAATAAGTGCGTGAGTGTGTGTGAAAGAAAATGTACTTTAAGGATCGAGTTATATGAAGAAGTTCAATATCGAATATCGATGCTATAACGGTAAGTGAATAAAAATTTTTATTATTGAACTAAGCAGGGAATCTATGTGGGGTTGCAAAATGCTCGAAAAAGTCTTGATTACAATATAACCCAATTTATTCCTGAAAATTTGAAGTCACCAAGCGGAATAGTTCCGTCAAAGTTTAATAACCACACAGCCAAATTGACAAATAAAAAAGTTCTCATATAAGAATTTCATTTCGATCGGACAGTTTGTATGACAGCTATATTCTGTAGTGATTCCATACAAAGAAATCCGACAAATCAGCAGCTCCTTGGGTAGGAAAGAGCGTGTGCAAAATTTCAGTCAGTCAATATCTCAAAAATTGGGGTACCAGTTCACGTATATAAAGACGGACAAGGCGAAATCAACCCAACTTTATATGTTTACCCACGTTTCCTTCTGCATGCTATAAACTTTACGATAAATTTCATATACCTTGTTCAGGGTCTATAAAATTGGTCCCATATATGCTCTATTAAAGGCTCTGTTAGAAAAGAATTTTTGGAAATTTTCAAAAATCTTTAAGCTGCAAAAAATAACCCTATATCGAATGGTGCACATTGTCACCACTTAAAGCAAAATTCTGAGACATACAGTTCAAATAATGGTAGGCAGGTCAGGAGAGTGGCTGTCTGACGGTACAGCTAGGCCTTTCAAGGGCCCATTGTGATACCCCTTGGTCTTAAGTCCCCTCACTCTAATGACTTCTCTTTAAACCACACCCTTCTTCTGACAAAGATCATCAGTGCGGAAATTTTTATCTGCGCACCTCCGAGATGTTAAGAAATCATCGATCGAGAGAGGGCTTTTCTTCTCAATTGCCTATTCAGTCCGAAGTACCAATTGTTGGTAGGTGTTGTTGGTATTGTTGCTGGTTCCAAGATAGATGAAATTATCTACCACTCCAAAGTTATGACTGTCAACGGTGACGTAGGTCAAGTGCGATTGCGATGACTGTTTGTTTGATGACAGGAGATATTTCGTTTTGTCCTCGTTCATAACCACACACCTACAAGAGTATGCTGCGGTCTTGAAACCGTCCGTTAGTCGCCGCATTTTTCGTTAATTTCATAATTTTCGAGTAGTACCCCTGTCGGCCAGCTTCTCAAGCTATTCAGCAGGCTTATGAAATTTCCGGGTAACTAATCTAAGCGAGCTTTAAAGTGGTTTTTGGCAGTAATGTACTCTGGTAAAAACATGCATTTAATCCACTTTCTCGAGACATATTATCCTAAATGAGTTTTCTAAAAGTTTTGACACGGTTCGGGAACTATAAAGTCGAATTGATGAGCTGTAAGACTTTTAAGAATAATTGTGGTCGTAGGGTCGACTAGTTAGTTAGGTGATAGTGGACGTATTAAAATTGAAAATAGGGATACTGGGGCAGATAAGAAGAAATATATCTCCTTCATTGACCTAATTGACTACTTAGACCCGTAATTGGAATGCATTCGGATTTCATCCAGATAAGGAACCTCAAGATTCAGTTTAATTTGAGTCATGTATCGTCGTTACTTATGTCCATCCGGCTCGCACGCAGGTCAACAATCGCCCTGCCGAATTTTCGAGACCGTGTAACGTTGCATATGATCTTGATAGTTTTGCATATTCTTAAGGCATTTTATCTCACTCTGATCCGTTTGTCAGCTCTTTCGGAAATTTCATTGTGTATGGTTTTTACTGACCTCCTCATTTTTGTACTTGTTCGGTAGCCAGACGGTTGACACTTTTGGCAAACTCATCAGCTTTTTAGTTTTTCTGAATTCTTTTGTGGTGTTGAACTCATTATTACCATATATGCCGCTTTCAGACATCCTATCTCAAATCCAATCTCAAGCGGCTAAAACGCTAATGAAGAGAAAACTTTCGCTAAAGAAGTATTTATATTATATTTTGGCTACTTAAAGCAAGTACATGTGTACTCGTATGTAGTATCACTTCGCATATTTGAAGCAAATTAACCTGCAAGCCATGAAGTTAAAAATTTTCTTAGAAATTCCTGCATTTGAAATACTAAAAATATCACACATTTTTTTTTATTAAATTTTTTTATGAATTCCTTTTTTCATTATGGCCTTGCATAGGGATTCATTGGCCTTTTTTCCAAGAGGTTAACGAACCTTGGAAACCATCACATTTGCGAGTATTTTGTGGTGCGAGTATATATTTTCAGTGCTTCAAAATCTTTTTTTCTCCTTCGTTTGAATAAAAATATAACTCTTCCACAGAAAAAGCAAAAAATTACTGTTAAAACAGAGAGCATACACACACCTGCACATAAATAGAAAGAATGGAGATCTCAGTGGGGCACAAATTTGTAAATATATACAAATGAAAGGACATGTGTTTGTGTGCGAGCAGTACGTTTGTGCGAATTAAGTGAACCAGGATATGGGGATAAATGCTCATATGAATATATGCAGGCTAATATACACTAGGTAACTAGTGTATGAGTGTGTGTGTAAATATGCTAATTTTTTATGAGCTTGTTGTGTGCGGACAATTGTAACAGACAACATTGGATGACAGTCAGCATTGCACAGCAACAACAACAAACTTCGCAATAGTAATGTGGAGCAGCATGAAAGTCACATACATCAGCAGTTTATGCCTTTTCGCGTCCACTTTACCGCCCTCTGCGCCGTCAACTCCAAAACCCACCTGCCTATGAACACTTAGGCGTCCACTAACTATACACAAACACACCCGCACACTCCTGCAAAGTTAAATACAAAAAGTAGGTATATTCTTGCACTGAGTGCACTCGACTGTGCAATTCATTTTTTTAAAAGCCTCCTTGCTGCCACACACTTGCCTGTATGACCATGAAATGGCAACAAATTCATAAGTCTGTGTATTTGTAAGGAGACACAAAGTGGAAAAATGCTGTATAGCACAGCAACAACATGAATTAAGTATAAGTCGAGTCGAAGTTCGGGTGGACCGAATTTTAATTATTTAAAATTTGATTTGCTCAAGAAAAGACACTTTCGAATTTTTGAGTCTAAATAATATCAAGTCTTTTAGCACTTGAGTTTATTTGCGGCATTTCTTATCGAAAATTTGGTAATTTGGTTCAATTGCAGTTTTTGTAGAGACAGAATACATTGCCTAAAAACCTTGATGCTTGCTTCTGAGTCTCTAGTCCCTGGAAAAATAAAAATTCGTGGATCTAAGGGCCTTAATCTTGCGCCTACAGACTGCTGTGCAGTTAATTAGCATTTTGTTCTGGAGTTTCAGGCTCCATGTCGCAGAAGATGCGTACAATGGCCGTGTAAAAAGTGACAAGTAGCCTGAGTCTTAGGAGGTACATATTTAAACCTTTTACGGATGTAACCATATATTAGCAACTTGATATGGCATATGCCTTGGAGTTGTTGCAAATTACCTCTCCTTGCCCACTCCTTCATCCTTGCAGAGCAACTCCTTTATGGTATGGGGACCAACCGCAATGAATGGTGGATACTGCAGAGTTCATCAGCCAGTTTATTCCCGGCTATACCTTTGTGACCGGGCACCGAGATAAGGTGCACTTGGTTACGACTTGATAGACTGTTCAGCCGTTCTATACACTCCTGCACCAATAGCGTGTTGATCTCGTACGCAGAGATCGCTTTGAGTACGGCTTGACTGTCGCTGATATAACTATAGATTCATTGCGATAGTTGCGTTGGAGGTTTATCTCTAAGCACCAACTTATAGCAAAGATATCTGCTTGGACTATGATAGGAAAACTTCCCATAGGTATTAAGAGTTTTTTGGGTGGTCTTGCAACTCCTGCGACAATTCCTTCCTAAGTTTTTCAGCCGTTGGTGTACCACTCGATTGTACTATCCCCAAGCAGTAACATGAGAGTGGAATCATTCCATTCAACCTTACTGCTGAGGATAACTTTGAACTTGCTAATTTGGTAATTCTATCCCTTGGGAGGAGAGCCAGTGGTATTTCGCCACTTAAGTTCTTCATGCATTGGGAAGAAATTACTTTACCTTTTCCAAACCCTTCCGCTGTTATTTGGAGAAGAGTGAGTTTAGCTACCTGACCGATTACTAGGTGAAGCGTCTAGCATGACTTTAAATGTAGCCGTCGGACATGTGCGAATGGTACCCCACACGCAGAAGCAGGCGATAGTTGCAGTCTTAGCGAAGTCTGCGGTGCTTTCAAGGCTCCAGCCACCGCTCCATATTTTATAATCGGTCACACGTTAAGTGCTTTGACAATGGTCAAGTCAACATACTACTTCCACCGCAGAGTGGAATCCACTTTGAGACCAAGGTATTTGACCATATTAGTCATCTCTATCTCTCTGCCCCCAAAGGTTAGGTTACTGAGGCCAGGCAAGGACCTGTGTCCGGTAATCGTAAACAAAGACCTGTGTAAAATTAATATTGGTTGAGTAGTTCGCGAAAAATCTTGAAAACCGACTTTGAAAACACTTCTTCTTCTTCTTTACTGGCGTAGGCTACGCTTACGCGATTATAGCCGAGTCAACAACAGCGCGCCAGTCGTTTCTTCTCTTCGCTACTTGGCGCCAATTGGATATCCAAGTGAAGCCAGGTCCTTCTCCACTTGGTCCTTCCAACGGAGTGGAGGTCTTCCTCTTCCTCTGCTTCCCGCGGCGGGTACTGCGTCGAATACCTTCAGAGCTGGAGTGTTTTCATCCATCCGGACAACATGACCTAGCCAGCGTAGCCGCTGTCTTTTAATTCGCTGAACTATGTCAATGTCGTCGTATATCTCGTACAGCTCATCGTTCCATCGAATGCGATATTCCCCGTGGCCAACGCGCAAAGGACCATAAATCTTTCGCAGAAATTTTCTCTCGAAAACTCTTAAGGTCGACTCATCGGTTGTTGTCATCGTCCAAGCCTCTGCACCGTATAGCAGGACGGGAATTATGAGCGACTTATAGAGTTTGGCTTTTGTTCGTCGAGAGAGGACTTTACTTTTCAATTGCCTACTCAGTCCAAAGTAGCACCTGTTGGCAAGAGTAATCCTGCGTTGGATTTCCAGGCTGACATTGTTGGTGGTGTTTACGCTGGTTCCAAGATAGACGAAATTATCTACAACTTCAAAGTTATGACTGTCAACAGTGACGTAGGAGCCAAGTCGCGAGTGCGACGACTGTTTGTTTGATGACAGGAGATATTTCGTCTTGCCCTCGTTCACTGCCAGACCCATTTGCGTTGTTTCCTTGTTAAGTCTGGAGAAAGCAGAACTAGCGGCGCGGGTGTTGAGGCCGATGATATCAATATCATCGGCATACGCCAGCAGCTGTACACAGCTTCGAGAAAAAAACGTTGAACTCGAACGTGAATCCTTTAAAGCTGTATTTAGGACAATATTCTAGAGATATCAAAGAATACAGTAACAACAAAAATGAAAAATCGACTTTTTGAAGCCGTGAGACCCCTTAATATTTTTACTATAATATTTTTTTATAATTTTCCCAATTATTTCAAGAATAAAAGAACACAAATTAGACGGTTTTGAAGCAGAACCCAAAAATTTTAGCAAATATTGGATTTGGATGGTTCTTACGGTAGAGAGATATTTGAGGAATATACTAGTAGCCATTGCACACTAATACAGCTATAACTGTGAAAATATCGAAATATGGAAAAAGTCGATTCTTTACGTATCTAGACTATATACCTCTTAACATTTTTTGGGTTAAATTTTGAAACAAGGCTGAGAGAAGTGAAGTGTTTTTGATTAGCGTCCTAAAAAACGGTTTGTGTTTAGTAAATAACGTTTAGATGAACAAAATTACAATACTTCGTCTGCGTCAGAGTTGTGCGCGGGTGTAATGCCATACGCTTGACAACAAAGTCGCACACAAAGTACAATTAATTAGTAGAATATGCTGTTGCTGGTTGCTGTTGCATGGCATTTTGAACTTCCGCTTCTAGCCAAAGTTACAATGCTGAACAAAATCTACATAAACAAAATGCAAAAAAGCAAATGAAAGTGCAAAAAATAAAAAACAGAAAATAAAATAAAACCTGGGAAAGAAAATGTGTGCGAAAAAAGCGAATTAAAAGCAAAAAATGTTGCATGCCACACAACACACCAGCACTGTTTGATGCAAATGCCCGAACAACAATTGCATGTAAAAGTCAGCCGCCAACAGCACAGTATGGCAACCACAAAACAACACTGAAATCCTTAGCTTTGCCTACAAAAGATACAATTCAAGTGGATGGGCACAAGCAAACAGTTGGACAATGCAACAATTGTAATGGCAATTGTGGCGACACAACAGCAATGTCAGCCGTCCGTTAGGTTGTTGCAAGCAGCGGCTCCGTCGTCTAAACGAAGCTGGCCGGCTGGCACTGATCTTTGTGGCGCTTACAATGGCCATTGTAATGGCGTGGCAGTTGTGCTGTTGTTGCCGATGCTGTGCTGGTCGATGGTGACGGCCATGACGATGGCGTTGGCGATGGCAATGATGATGACGATTGCCGCTTCTGTGGCGTTTAATTGTTCGCGCAATGTCCGTTATGGGATTAACATTGTCATTGCTACCAACTGGCAATTAGTTTTGCCTTCCTTTTCATTTCTTTTTCTGTTGCTTTGCTTAACTTTCCCTTATTTCAGCTCTCCACTGATGTTTGCCGTTGCAAATCGTAGTCGGAGGACCTATGTCATTTTGTTGTTTTTTCTTCAATGCTGGCAGTTACTTCTTGTTCTGGTTTTCTAATATGTCGGGTATATTACCATTCTAGGGAATATGTCGTTTCAATTTGAAATTATGTTTGAAAATATCGAAACACGGTTCTGCCTGCTCCACTTTCTCGCTGTTCTATGTATTACATAGGCTCTTAAATGACCCTTACCCAGCTTAGACAAGCATTTATCAATGGACATTTTCGGGCATCCATTTTGATAGGAATTGTATTCCAGTGAGGGTATTCTGTCTGAAAGGGCAAAGACTGGTATACAAGGCGGGAAAGCAAAATTTTCCAGTCGCTAGTTTTTAGTCGTTCTTGTAGCATGAGGTCGAGCGTTGCCATAATAGAAAATTATTGCTTCATGTCTAGTTACAAATTTCGGGATTTTTCCACTTTTGCATTTGATTAATAGTTGTAGGTAGCGTTTCTTATTATTAGTTTCACCCGGTTTTAGCAGTTCATAACATAGCCCGCTCTTCGGATCCCACCAATTACAGAATATTAGGTTGGCATCATGAATATTCGGCTTCGCCTTTGATTTGGCTGGTTTGGCAGGTTTCACATATGATTTTTTGCATTTAGAGTTGTCTTAAGAGATCTGTTATTCATCGCCAGTCACAATCCAACCCAGAAACAACCTTCTTAACCAACCTACAGCTTTTATGACAAGCAAAATCGCCTTTTAACGTCTTTAGGCTTCAATATATGCATTCAGTTGCTTTTTTTCTGCGAGCTTTGCTTGAAGCTGATGCATGCACATTGTCAGTACTTCGCCGCCGTATTTGCATAGCTCGGCTGGCAATTCACCGGCCCCCGTCACTTTCTTGTTCTTCAGACGGCTCCATCGTCATCGTTTGGAGAATCGGTTCATCGTCTCCTGGTGTTCTGCTTTCATTTCATTATTCAGTATTATGTGTTATCTGTTGGTAATAAGGACTTACCAAAGATACCGCCGGTTTGGTCTAGAAGATCGCCAGATTGTCATGCAGTTTGTTGATTAAGATTTACTGCATGAACCATTCATGCAGGCATAGTGGTTTGGCCAGATACTCGAGGTATCGGGTATGTACGCTTTGTCAAGACGAAATTTGCTGAACAAGTCTTCCGCTATTTCCGGCAGGACCACTTCGAATTTGAGTAGAAAAAACTGTAAAGCTTCTGAGTTCCTTTGAGCACATTTGAAGTCATATTTCGGCAGTTCTAAGATTGCTTCCGAAGAGAATGTATACTTTTTGTGGTCCTTTTTGACTGCACTTGGACTATAAATTAGAATTATTTAGTCAAGCATGTACACATAATGGCTTGAAATAACAAAACAAGAAAAAAGGTTAACTTCGGCCGCACCGAAGCTAATATACCCTTCACAGGTGCATTTGTTTAATGTGTTCAGTAACTATGTGTTCAGTTTGTATGGAAGCAATATGCTATAGTAATCCGATCTGAACAATTTTTCGGAGATTAAATTATTACCTTAAGCAGTAATCCATGTCGAATTTCGTGAAGATATATCGTCAAATGTGAAAGTTTTCCATACAAGAACTTGATTCCGATCGTTCAGATCGTATGGCCGCTATATGTTATAGTGGACCGATATCGGCCGTTCCGACAAATGAGCAGCTTCTCGAAGAGAAAATGACGTTTGTACTATATAAATCGACTCAGCTCAACATACTGATCATTTATATATATACTTTTTAGGGTCTCCGACACTTCCTTCTGGGTGTTATACACTTCGTGGCAAACTTAATATACCCTGTTTAGGGTATAATAAAGTAAATTACACTATAGAGTGTACCCGTCATCATATTTCATGAAAGATATTGGTGCTTGAGTGCCACTCGAGTATTGAATACCTTTTTTTAAAATTCTGGATGTTGCCTCCTACTTGTTCCAATGTGATTTATCTTGCTTGGCGCTTAAATCATGTTCACAATGCCAGTCGTTAACTTATTGGTGATAATTCGAACATACAAGCTCTTATTCCCCTGATTTTTTCATTACAGAAGACACCGCCATTATTTTCTGATAAACCTAGCGGTTTTGCTTGGGAGTAATTTTAGGTGGACTAAGTTAAACTCTTTCTCGCA
This sequence comes from Bactrocera zonata, assembly GCA_037783105.1. Classification (NCBI taxonomy): domain Eukaryota; kingdom Metazoa; phylum Arthropoda; class Insecta; order Diptera; family Tephritidae; genus Bactrocera; species Bactrocera zonata. The sequence continues at coordinate 254,549 of JBAWJQ010006015.1, read as the reverse complement.
GTAGCAGGAAATCGTTCCTGACCAATAGCTGGTTAAGATCTATCATGCAATATCAGGGAATTTTTCCGGTAAACGTAGACAAAAATTGTTAATGATTATGAAATGTAATTTTTTGTTCGCCATGAGGTGTTATAAATACTTCGGAATTACCTACTCAAATTTACGAAGGCATCACGTCATCATCGAATGACTACACGGTGGGTTTAAAAACCGATATAGTATTCGATATCAATGCTGGTTTCGTGATCTACGAAATCATTAGTAATTTTGAAGACATGACAGTGAGCCTGTTCTTTCCTTGTGCTAGTAGAATCACTAGTCAAATACCATATTGAAAACAAACCCTCTTCGCGTTTTCACTTGTCAGGTATCAATAAGGTCAGCTCAGTCGGTTATATTTTAGAAATGAAACAGAATGTTGTTATTCCCGTAAGGGATGATCGATCGTCAATACTTGTACATTTGCCTTCATCACTCTCCTCATAACCTAATCCCAAGCAAAAATATCTTAATAGCAGTACTTTGCTTGCAACACAACCGCTAATGCCTGCATCGGTTGCAAGCCAAATCATGAAGTCACAAAGAAACATGAAATACCGAAGAATCGCGCGCTCCTTTAAAAGTCTTTCTTATGGGATTTTTGACTTTCTCATTGTCTGCATAAAACTTTCCCGAGTGCTTAGTGAAATCTAAATAGACAAGTGGGGAAATATAAACAAGATGGAGGCGCATGAACACACCGCCATAAAAGCTAATAAAGCACATACGCCACGAGCTAAGACAGCACAATATTTCACGCGGTGGTTTAAGCTAAGTTGTTGCTGCGGCTGAGGCTGAGGCACCTACATGGCCAGAAAGGAGTTTATGCATGTAGCTTAAGGCGACACGGCAAGTAATCCGCGATTTGTTGGTGAGGAAACCACTCTACCCGGTGACAATGCGCGAGAAGGTGCAAACAAAAACAACAAACCATTCGTTTTCGGTTTGCTTTTTCTTGTAAGTATTAACGTGTTTTATATTTGTTGTTGTAGTGCCTTTTATTTTTATTAGATTATTGCATTTCCCTGCTTCCCCCAAACGACGATACAAATACACCCAGATGAAAGGAAACACAACACACAACAACAACAGCTACTGCCAGCTTTAAATGCGTGACTTTTTCCGGATCAAGCAATGCAAACATGATTTCGGTTGCTGTTTTGCACCCTCAACTTTACTCCTTTTGGTGTAAAGTATAATTCCGCATGGTTGTTGTTCTTGTTTGTGTCAAGCGTTGTGACATATTTGTTGATGCATAAAATTTTCCAAGCTGTAAAAAATTTCGAATAAAAATGAAATTATCATATCGCCAGCAGACACTCGCAAAATATTCAAGCGTTGTGTGCGCCAGCGTCCTCAGACTTCAATATACAAACTATATACAAGTATATACTATCTATATATACAAGTATGTACGTATGTATAAAATTTCGCTTGGAGTGCGTTTGGCATGTTAAAGATTAGAATTTTTTGTTGCACATAAAATATGAAGTGCAAATGGATGAAATAAAAAAGTGGAGCTTCTTGCACATTTTAAATATTTTTTTTTTTACAATTTGAAAAAGTGAGTTGAAAACTCAGTATGTATAAGTATATTTAGTGAGTGACTTGCATGTAACGGTAGTAAGCACATCTGCAACTCTTTACAAGGCAAGATATGTATACTTTCGAAACTAGCACGCCAATTGTGTAAGGCTACTGGATTTGAGAAGCATTTTTTAAAGTATTTTGCAGCGCTGTTCATTTTTGTGAATGAGTAAGTAGGGTAGAAGTAACGAAAGGGAAAACAATGATGATTCATTGAAATTTAGCTTTTTGTACAGTAGATTTGAATTAATTTCCATATTTGGCATGAAACTAATACATTCCTGTGCCGCAAATTCTTGAGTTTTTCTATTTCAAAGCAAAAAATTTTAAAGTATATACGTTCTAATAACAGTAGATATGGACTGTTAAACAAACTAAAATTTATCGTATTATAGTACAAATCTTTATGATTATCTTCAAAATATACTCCTGGGCCAATACAAGCATGACAACTTCTTTTCTTCTTTACTGGCGTAGACACCGCTTACTCGATTATAGCAGAGTTAACAATAGTGGCGCCTATTGGAAATTCCAGTGAAGCCAGGTCCTTCTCCACCTGGTCTTTTCAACGGAGTTGAGGTCTTCCTCTTCCTCTACCTCCCCTAGCGGGTACTGAAAGCTCGTAACGTCGAATTATCAGATGTTATCGTCGTCCAGGCCTCTGCACCATATAGCAGAACGGGAATAATGAGTGACTTATAGTTTGGGTTTTGTTCGTCGAGAGAGAACTTTACTTCTCAATTGCCTACTCAGTGCGAAGTAACACCTGTTCGCAAAAGTTATTTTGCGTTGGATTTCGAGGCAAACATTGCTGTTTGTGATAATACTGGTTCCAAGATAACCGAAAATATCTACGACTTCCAAGGTATGGCTGTCAACAGTATATAGTTCTCCAGCTCGATTTATTTTCTCCAAAAGCGGATTGAAGAAGTCGCAAGTTGTCTCAAATCTCGTTTGGTGTCGAACGACTCAGGGAGCTCCTTCTCGACCATGACGTGAGCATACCAACGCTTAATCTAATTTTTCATATACTTGTCATAAGCATAGGAGAGGATTAGAGATTTTAAGATCCTCTTATGACAAAATGACCATTTCCAAACACAGTTTTTGATGTGGATGATGTGGATGAACAACTTATTCGCAAAAATTTCAATGATTCCATCGCCGTGAATATGTATATTTGGAACACAAAATTTCAAGCAAATTCGTTATTAAAATTTATGTCATAGAAAAATTCGGTAAAATATCGAAATTCGATCAAGCATGTCCAAGAGACCTGTTTACGGTACTCTTTTTGAAAAAAATTTTGCTTTATCGGGACGAATCGAGCAAGTACGCGCTTTATACCCAAAATATCCACCAAAATCATTCGAACGAACTCGCGAGAGATATCGAGATCTCTTGGCATCCCTCTAACTCTTGCCTGACGATTTTCATCCACCACAGCCCTCACTTTTTTAATATTTTCATCAGTTGAAGAGGTCGAAGGTTGTCCAGAACGATGCATGTCTTTAACAATCTCTCGACCGTTTTTGAAGGCTTTGTACCACTCGTAGGCTTGTGTTTTTGATAAAATTAAATCACCATAAGCTTTTTCCAACATTCGCATCGATTCTTCACCCGAAATTTAGTTAGAATACAAAATTGGAGACAAATCTCAAATCTTTGTTCGATATTTTTTTCCATTGTAAAAAGCTCAACGCACTACTGAGGTGTACCGACTTAAGCATCTGCTGTAAACAAACTGGTGACAGATTGCGCTCATGGCATAGTAATTAGGGACCGTCTTACCAACTTAGCAAAATACATTTTTTGAAATATAATTTACCCGGGGAATTCAATTACAATTTCCTTTTTTGTCCCAATGTATAATATACGTACTGATACTTATTCGTAACGAGAACTTGCAACAAATTTAAGAAAAAAAATTTTGTTATTACCTGAAAATGTGTCTATGACCTGATTAAAGGCAATCCACTCTTATCTTTGTGGATCAGCCGTAAGCCATCGTATTTAAGATTCTAGGAAAATACCTTCCTTCAACTTTGGCTCCAAGTGACCTAGAAACTTTGGCACTAAGTATTTGGAGCAATTTCCATCTCTTTGAAGTGACTAGCCATACAAATAGTTAGTAGTGGTAGATGAGTTTTGTGAGGAGGCATCAAAGTTTCATTGCATTTTAAGCTGCCTTTGACGTCGACACTTTTTGTTCTAGTGATTTGCTCGGTCTCTACGATCCAACAAAAAAAGCAAGGGAATTTGGTAAGTCTAGATTGTTATCCGGGCAACATTTACAATATTTTTAAATCATCGCACACTTGCCAACTGTGGTCTTTATTCATATTTAATTTTGCAAAGTACCAGTTCTAAGTTTTTATAGGTTTCGTTGAAGTGTATGGAATGATCGACAGGAATGGAAGCATAAAAACCGTCATTGTGAAGCAGAACTGCTATAAGATTTATTTTTGAAGATCCAATTAAAATCTGCCACTGTGTTGGATCGTGTGAGATCATAAATTCATTTATTAATTCTTCCATATTATGACAATAAACTAACTAGACCTCTTAGGCAAAGATTGAAGTGAATTTCTTCTCACTATATCTAACGGAAGAGGAAAACTTTCCTGATAAAAGCTATTTCCTGCATTTGAGCCTTGATCAAAACAAAGGCTCTCCGGGTTTTGGCAAGATTCAAATCTTTTAATAAATCATTGAGCTCGCCGCAGAAAATAAGTTCCGATTGTTGTCATTTTCAAATACAAACTTGTTGCCGGATTCAGATAAAACTTCGTTAGAGCTTGCAATATCTTCCAAGGCAGCAGGGGTCTTGGTATTTCGGTCTCATGAGGAATAGGATGATTAGCTGATTCCAGTTTGGAGTATGAATTTGACTGTTTTCGTTTTGAATTACCAAAATTTTTTGTACCGCGGAACTTTCAAAATTATTGGATTTTTTAATTTACCTCACACAGAACGTTCTTTAGTTAAAAAGTAATGAAAGTTATACCCTGTTTACACTTAAAAACAGTAATAACAAAACATCCTGTATACATTTGAAAACAGTAACCACAATAAAATTTTAACAATTTATTTATGACTTCAAGCTAACCTAAAAACCACCTCGTGTTTATTAAAATTTTTCAGAATTTTTTTGCAGACCTGTGTAATTTTTAGGCTACAAAGAGCTCAACATACAACTCGTTTACCGTGCTAATCCAGTATTTACCATTATAACAATATTAACGCCTCATTTAAATATCCTTCTTACCACCATAACTTCTACCAGACATGACGTCACTCCAAATACATCAAGAGTGTGAACTGCCGCATTAATTTTAACAACAGTGCCACAATACAAAGAAGTATTTAACACTAGAAAATAAAGAGCAATACTTAAAGCTAATAACCTAAAGTTGTCAAAAAAACTAATTTCAATTCCCCCTCGAGCACTTATTCTTCACGAGTATGAGTAAGTGGTCTTAGCTTCCGGTTGGGGTTTTTATGCTTCGGTCGTAGTCGTTTGTCTGCCGATAAAGTGTCGAAATGCCCGCACTTACAAATGACTTAATGACTTCATAATTGAATAATGGCATGAACCGACTCTGTGCCACTTTGACCCTACAAATATGCCCAAGTCGCTCGGTCGCTCATTCATAATGGCCTCCAGTCTCACTTTCGCCACCTCACATTGCGTCCACTTGCTCAATTTTCTTACGAACTTACTTATTTACGCAATTCAAGCGAATCATTCCAATAAAATCAACATTAAAATTGAAATTCGCCAGTGGTGAATGGCAGCAGCAAGTGTAAGAAGTCAAGAATGAAAACACCACCGCCAACAACAGCAGCAGCTAGCACAGCGTGCATTTATATGCGCTGCATGAAGTACTTGTTAAGTGCGACGAATTATTACCAATAGTAAAGGCGACCGTAATGACACACAAATACACACACACATATATACGAATACGATGTAATGAACGAAAGTGCCGTCGTCCAGCTGGAGGGCCAGCAAGTCGGCCCTTACGGCATTGGCTCCAACAATCATTGCTTGTGTGCCCCATGGGGCAAATTATTACAGTTGTTGTCGTATAAATGTTGCTGTGCGATAATAAAAGCAACAACAAGAGCAAAATAGTGACTTGAGCAATAACAACATTCGCATTAAATTTGTGTGCCAACGCTTGGCATTTAACAACTGAGTGTGATGGTGAAGGGGTAGAGAACGCAGACGCGCACTTTGGTCTTTTAAAGGGTGTTAAAAGGTCGTGAACACCCATGGCTTTCGTCCTTTGCTGGCGTTTAATGAACGCTTTCGCTGCTCGTTGATAGGCTCCGCTGTCGTGCCGCTTTCGATATTAATGTGCCATCAAGGCAGCGAAGGAGGCGATGAAAACACAAATGATTGTGACCATAAATCAGGCACCGTTGACATGCGCCACATCAGCCGACTTTGCGTTAGCGAAGATGTGTGGTCTGGAAAGTATACCCGTATATCGGCTTTAAATGATGTCTCCTGTGAAAGCAGCTGGTGTTTAAAAGTGTTATAAATTTACAATTTTCCGTGGCTGATTTTTCTTAAGACTTCTTTAAACGTTTATTGCTGGTTAAATTTTTTTGTTGCTATTGTAAATTATTTTTTCATAAGTTGGTTTTAGTAATCCATACTTCACGTCCAATCGGTTTAGCAAAGATAAAGTACTAGAAGTATTCGTGTTCGACCATCACTATGTAGATTGAACTAAACTAAATATTGCGCATAAAAGTGTTAGGAACCATTCATTAACGCATGAACACCTCATGGACCGAATTCGTCTGCATATTATAACTGTACGTTATAAAATCGACAAATTTCTGAAGTGACTGGTTAATGATGATAACAGTCAGTCACACATACGACAACGTAAAGAGAAAGGCTCGTGGTCGAACCATTGTGAGACGACAAAACGGTGGCCAAGTCAGTTTTGTCAGTCAGGAATGTTTTGCCATATCTTTGGTGGATTGGCAGGGGATCAACTAGTGTGAGTTCGCCTCTACTTAAACTTTTAACTTTTTGCTGGGACCTGTATCCATCTTGGTGACAGGGATCACATCATCTCCATCGCGCCCAGCAAGCTCCTGGAATTGTTCAGATTGCTGGACTTTTGTGACCATACTTGACATAGGAGAGGGCACAATAGACCATAGGTCGCAGTGCAAAACCTCAATTAAGTAAGTTCTGTCTATCTGAAACCTGTGTGTGAATGGATGGTGTTCCCCAGAAACTCCGTTTCCTTCTCATGAAAAACTTATAAAAATCATTTTTTTTTTGCTAATAAGGACAAGGCTAAAATTGCCTTCAAAATTGCAAGAAATAATAATTAATATCTTCTATTTAATGCAAAAATATGAGATCTTTACTTTTTATTGGACCTTGTATGAAATTTCTGTAGTTTGCCTAAATCCTGAAATTACCTTTTTCTTCCCCAATCAAGTATTTGTAATATTTTTTTTGCTTAACCTTGGCACCACTGTTTCAAAGAAATTTTCTGAATGCAGATGGTAAACTTTTAAAATTCACTAAAAACTGATATCAGGATCTGTCATTTGGATATTTGTGTAATCCCAAGGTTTTTAAAATATCCATTAGCGACCATCATCATTTTTTGGTGATCGATAAACAGACTGACAGCTCGGTCATTTGGGATTGCTTTCAAATTTTGTATGCCAAGCTTCTTTATGTCTTTCTCGAGTTTGTTAATTTTCTGGCTTTAGTGGTGAGTCTGACCAAAGAGAGAAGAGTGTCAGATGAGTAGGGTTAGCAGCGCATGCAAAGAGGTGGCCAGTGACAAGCGCGGACTCATTGCACGCCGAAAATATAGTATATTAGATATGTCAGGGTCTATTCTGGGTCTTCGTCTGCATTTCACTGCATTCAGGCAACTATATTGGTGCGGCGTAGTTAGCGACTTGAGGATTTTGTTGTGGTTTTGTACTTTCTAAATATAAGATCATTCAAATGACCTCCACGCCTTCGTTTGCAGGAACGAGCTTGATGAATCTAATTTTCAAGCAGTTTTTCCATTATACGAGTATCAATTGGTATGCCATGAATAGCACGTTCCATATAAACGTCTAAAGCTTGAAGAGAATTAAAGACCAATGATTTCAAATAACCCTACAAGAATAAGTCCAATTTTATTAAATCAAAACTTCTTGGATACAGTGTTACAATTTTTTGAAATAATCGAATCTCCAAACTTGTCTTGCAATAATTCACTTATTGCACGTGCTGTGTGGCACATAGTCCCGTCTTGTTGGAACCAGATGTTGTCAAGGTCAATCTATACCGCTCTCCATTGACAATTCTTTATTTATTCTTCCAAATCAATTTCATTCCCTTCAAAGTAATCCCCTCCCGATGCAATGCACTTACTCGTATGCCAACGGATTTTCCAATCTTCGAAACACTGGTCGTGGTCACTTTCCGGGATGGCCTTCAGTTCCGTCTTCGCTGCGGCTTGAATCTCCTCTATCGTATAAAAACGGTGTCCCCGGAGCGGTCTTTTGAGGTTGGTGAACAGCCAGAAGTCGCACGGCGCCAGATCAGGTGATTACGGTGGTTGCGGAACGATATGGGTTGAGTTTTTGGCGAAATGATCACAAATTACGAGGGCAGTATGGGATGGTGCATTATAGTGGTGTAAAAACCAAGAATTGTCTTTCCATAATTCTGGCATTTTTAGGCGGATAGCGTTACGAAAACGACACATAACGTTCAAATAATATTCCTTGTTGACAGTCAACATGACTTTGATTTTTGAGCGACTTTGGCGCGATTTTTTTGGTCTCGGCTCTCTTTTGGTACGATATTCGCTCGATTGATCGGTTGTTTCGGGATCGTAAGCATAGACCCAAGCCTCATCGCCAGTTATAATGCATTTCATGATACCCTGGTAGTCGGAAAGTATAGTTTTACACACTTCAACGAATTTCGAATTTTTTTCAAAAAATTCAATGTTTTCGGTACCAGTCGAGATTTGACGAGCTTGAGGCCCAAAACATCCTTCAAAATGGTATTGGCTGAGCCTTTCGATATGCCAACTTCATCAGCAAGGTCTCTAATTGTTAATCGACGGTTTTTCAACACCAAATCTTTGATTTGTTGAACGTGAGCTTCGTCGGTTGAGGTTGATGATCGCCCTGGAGGCTCTACGTCTTCGACACGTTCACGGCCGGCTTGGAACTCACTATACCACTTGTAAACTTTTTTTTTAGACATAACCTCATCACCAAAGGCTTTCTGCACCATCCTCAACGTATCCGCAGCAGAAAATTGATTCCGTAAACAAAATTTAATGCAAATTCTTTGCTCAACAAATTTCGACATCGCAAAAAACGAAAAACTCACTTTTAGCAGCTCACAAAACGACACGTATCTCAAACACTAATGAATATTTTGACATGAAATTTGACATAAATGTGACTGACAGTACTACCAACCTAAAAAAAAAAAATAATAATTCTCCAAATCCTTCGATGCGCCCAGTTTAAATTCAAATGTCACCTTACTTTTTTGGGCACAGTGTATACCTTACTTGGTATACTTAGAAGCTTTTGTAGGTAGGCGCAATAATCTTCGTTCCATAGTCGAAAGCAGATAGCTCAGCGACCTTACAAAGGATAAAAACAGGTAGAACCCTTATAATTTACCTTACCTGTTTGTTATTTCGTTGTATTTAAGCGTTATTATTTCGTGTTAAAATGACTTTGGCGGAAAATATTTCGATATTTTGAGTTTCGAGTTTAAATATCCATCCCCGTTAGATTTTTTGAACAATTAAATTTGTATATATAATGGTAGTCTTTAATGATTTCTAATTTTCTTTTTATTTCCAGATCTATAATAATACAGAATAACAGTGCTTGTGTGAAAAGTTGGTCGTGAATAGACACTCAAAAATATTCGCAAGTGAGTAAACCGGTGTAAAGTGTTGTGTATTTCAAAGTGTTTTTTTTATTTGTATAGCGTATTTGTGTATGTGTTTGTGAGTGATAAATAATGTGGGTAAGACGGAAGATAGATATGACTTTAGGAATGATAGTTTGGGTGAGTAAGAAAATTTTTCGATATTTGAATTTAAATATTTAAGATTGTTTTAAAATTTTAATATTTTACACTTAACTTAAGCGGCTTGGTATACAAATTGTTCACAAAGAATAGCTCGAACATAAATTAAAATTATTTTAAGTACATAAATTATTTTTTAATAAAAAATTAAGCTGCACGCATTGTGTAAAATTTTGGGAAACTATTTTATTTAACTTTTTGAATATTTTCATTGTTTATATCATTAAAAATATCGTACTGAAATTGTAAATGAATATTCAAAAAGCAGGAGCTTCATTTCGATTTCACAGTTTCGGCTAACTTCGACTAAGCCAATCGTGTTTCGTTGTCAAAATAGTAGCTATTATCAATTTCGTCGTTCATGCAATTCGTCTCATTTATTGGTTGAACGAAATCATCTTTGAAATACGGTTTGAACTTTTCAAATATCTCTCTACTAAATTTATTCAATTGTGTTGTTTCCAAATAATTTGTCAGCTCAGTACAGCATATATGTTCTTTCAGTCGTTCGAGATTACTGATCGCATCATCGTTTGATTGTCGTTTCGTAGTGTTGAATACATAAAACCCAGTTCCCATCTCAAAGAGATCATCCAACATTATTTCCGTTTCGATATCCATTACTGCACGACAGCCAGTGTATTTAATTGTCAATAAAACGCCCAACAGAGCGATCTCTAATCGCAAGCGTAGACATTATTGTATTTTTGCTTCGTTGACTCTTTTAAGTGTAAGGTTTACTCCGAGGATTGGTACACTTGGTTTTCCCTCAGGATGGCGGTTTGAGGCAGTCCCAATTCTTGAGAAGGTCTTGGAATCGTCAAGTTGCGGTCTTCAGCAACACTTGCCCGAACGGAACAATATTTTCATTACTTCGAATGGTTCTTCAAAGAAAATGTACGCTCGAAATGTTCAACAATATTGAGCACAGGTGGACTATTATTACGACCATAAACTGGCAAAATCGCACGAAAAGTTGCAATTGGAGAACGATTATTTTGATAATAAAATTGAATAATTTGTAAACACTGTGCTTGTGATAAGTACCCGCTACCCCAGCGTTTCTTATCTGTTAGCTATCGTTATTAAAATTACTTATAAAGGTATTAAGCAATAAAAACACAATATCATGAATCTCCCATACGATAATTTTTGATTGTTTTAAGTTTATAAATAAACATGCTTAAAATTGTCTTCAAAGTTTCTGAATGGTCTTAAATGACTGATAACCGCGTCTCAATTAATTACTTCCGCAGAGGATGCGATTTTTAATCGTAAAGTTATTCATAATAAACAACTGGAGAGAAAGAGAGAGAGAGAGCAAATAAGCGCTAAAAAATCACCGAGTTCTATTGAAATGTCAACTTATCTGAGCAGTGATTAGATAATGCAATTTACAACGCTTCCCATAAACGAAACGCCCATATCAATATAAACACCTTCTAATAACATTTACAAAGCAGTTAGTTGCCAAAAGTTCGCAATGGCTTATTTACTTTTAACCGCTTTGACAATTTTCGCCACTTTCTACTTGGCACAATCAGCTGACGGTGTCACCGATGGTCCTCTCATCAAGGGTAGACTACCTAACAGTTTGTCTTATTCACCCAACTACCCAAGTAGTTGTGCGGAGGCACTGACCGGCTCAGCACAGAGTGGCATTTATCAATTATATTTACCCGAGTGGCTGGCACACCCATTCTACGTGTATTGCTTGAAAGATCCTAACGGTGGTAATGCCTGGACGGTGATCCAACGGCGGCAGAGCGAGCTGGTGGACTTCTATCGCAATTGGCACGATTATCAGACCGGTTTTGGTAATTTAGATGGCAATTTCTTTATCGGCTTGAATAAGTTGCATGCACTGACACAAGTGCGGCTACAAGAATTATGGATTGAATTGATGGACTATACGGGCACTACAGTCTATGCTAAATACGAAAGCTTTGCTGTGGGCAATGAAGAGGAGAAGTATGCGTTGAATATGTTAGGGAAATTTTCAGGTACCGCTGGCGAGTCATTAAAGGGCTTTCATGATGGTCAAAAGTTTAGCACCTATGATCAGGATAACGATGAGTATAAGGACAATTGTGCGGAGATTTGGAAGGGGGCTTGGTGGTACAAGGATTGCTGGTGGAGGTAGGCGTTAAATTAAATGATATATTATTGTGATTTAATCAATGGTTCCTAATCATATAAATTACAGTAATTTAAACGGCAAGTACAACAATACGCTATTCTGGAATGGACGTTATCCAAATGCCATGAAGTATACGCTATTAGCGATAAGACCGAGGAAGTAAACTTGTATTGAAGCAAATGGATTTTGTTATGGGAAGTTGAGAGACTTGTAATAATTGTTTATATAAAAATATATAATTTTTGATATTGAAGAATTATTGGGACAATTTTAATTCACTAATTTTTCACGCGCTTACGATTCGGTACGTCGGCACCTTTTTGAGAAACCACAGAACCGAATGAATGGTTAATGAAATCGGAGCTCTCATGTCGTTGAACTGTTTGTGTTAAGCTATAGTTGTCATTATTGTTTTTAACATCTTTGGTCCGTTTGATGTTGTAGTTGTTGCGGTGAAATAAAACATTTCGTAATTCTAGAAGTATAGACTGTCGTGAGAACTATTGTCTTTTATTGTCGGTAACGCGACTTAAAGTTGTCTGAAGTGACACAATGGAAAGAAACTCTCCCAGTGACGATAAGCTTGATTAAACTTTACGCCACCACTTGTGGCTTTCCCACCAGACTGGTGGGTTCTCGATCTCTTAAGAAAATTACTCGAATAATGCATGAGAAAAAGAAGCTTCTAAAGTATTAGTATATTATATAAATTTAAGTCTAATATAAATTAAAAGTCAAAAGGTTTGAAGAACTGTAGACTAGGACTGCTTTTTAGCAATTCAGTAGAATAACCTTGAAATCGGTTCATTTGACGTGAAGGAACTTTCTTATAGTAGCAAACAAAACAAAACCTCTGTATAAGGTTAGATCAGAAGCAGTCACGCTAGAATAGAATAGAACACAAATTAGATGAAGTAAGCACCGTGACCTCGGGCCTATTGCGCCCCCTTCTTCGTCACAAGTTTTCCCAAAATCCTAGCAATCTGAGGAATTCAAGGAGTTTGCTGAACGCTTTAAGTTCATAGTTAATTCATATAAATGAATCCAAGAGTTTTGATTGCTGTGCAATCTAAAACCAGATGTTCTGGAGTTTCCGCTTCCATGTCGCAAAACCGCCAGTTTGCACAAGAAGCCATGTTGAACAGTTTCTTGAGCATGTGTCTAGTTAAGAGCGCATAGACATGAATAGTGCGGACCCTCAGCAGTAGGCGAAGTGTAATAAGTCCCTTGTTGTCGAGAGTAACTTTAAACTTTTTTTGTGAAGTTTTCTACCTTCGTAATGCCGCCTCTGGGAAGAAGTGCCAGTGGTGTATCATTTCCTAAGTCCTTCATTTGTGGAGACGAAATTATCCTCCATTTTCCGTACCCTTCTGCTTCCATGAGCAACATATTATGCTTAGCTGTTCCCCAGAGGACCAGTAGCATACAAGTCTTTGCAGCTTCGAAAGTTGAAGACCTACCGAAGTTTGCGATGCCTGCGATACCCAAGCCATCGATCCATACGTTGCAGTCACGCTAACCTTTAGAATCAACCAAATCACGGGTTTCAGTTCAGGTTTTAACAGCACTGTGTTAAGAACTGTTTTAGACCTTCACTGCCGTCGTTACATGGAATTTGGTGAAGTAAATTTATTTCACCGCTTTGTCTAAGCGAACCTCTAATCCTCGCTTTTCATGATTGCATCTTCTGACTTTATTTTCATTCCATTATTCTAAATTTTTTTTTCAGCAATCCGTAATTGTTAATTCAGAAATCTTACTGAAAATTAGCCAATAACAGTTTTTTTTTATTCTGCCATTGCAAATCCATCATATTCGCTTCAAACAATTTCACTTTACTAACTGAGATGAAGCGGCTACTTTGGCTACCTAGTATTGTATATCTATAAATTGCTCTTAAATTCCATAATTGTATTTGCATACAAAAAACTACTCTTCAACTCTCTCACCACTCACTTTGCCAATTACTCCAACCTGTGCCACCATTATGGCACACTTTGAAGATGAAAGACAAACAGGAATGTCGAGTGATAAAATGTTTCCATTTGAGAGGAATCATCAACAATATAACAGCTGGTCCACAATTGCCGTTGAAAAAATAGTACGCCAGCTAGTCAAGTTTATTTAACCCGCTGCCACAATTGACATTGTCGAGGGGGAAATAAATTAAAAGAGTGACAATCGACAGGACTTGGTGAACTGGTAAGCTTTGCCAGCATACAGCTGGTCATTCCACATATCACAGTCACCATTGGTATATACATATTCCCATTTATATATGGTATACATATATACTATACATATAGAAAGTATGTGTGAAAAAGCATATACAAATGTTCATTAGCTTCAGCCACAGGTGCGCGTGAGGTCTATTTCTATCATTTAAATTTATAAATGTACATACGAATGGTCGTTATAAAGCACTTGATAATCTAAGAGCTTTTGCTTTGTGCTTTAAAATATATATGAACATATTCATATATACATATGTACATATTAATGTTTATTTATGGCACTGCAGTGAGAAAAAGTAGAATGAATTTCATAAACCCAACGCAACTTTTTAGTATATTGTATTAAATTATTCACTATTTATCGTAAGTGTTTTGAAGAGTATGTCTTTCAAAGGTTGTCCGCGGCTACATCTCAGATCCATTCATTGAGTCCAACTTTCGATGACAAATTCAAGCATTTCGGCGAATGACATGCATGATGTTTTGCTCCAAGGCCTGAATCGAAGCAAGATTGTCCGCATAGACTTAAGACATTACATATCCCCACAGGAAAAATTTTAACGGTGTGATATCGCGCGATATTGGTTGCCAATCGAACGTCCCAAAACGTGAAATTATCTAAAACTATCACCGAAGTGTTTTCTCAATAAATTGATTAATGCGATGTGTGAGAAGTGGCGCCGTCTTGTTGAAAACAAATGTCATCGAGGTCACGAGCTTCAATTTGATGCCTGTTGGTTATCATGGCGCGATAACGGTCGCCATTGACGGTTATATTCTCACCGATATCATTTTTGAAGAAATATGGACCGATAATTCCACGGGCTTACAAACCGTGGATGTTTTTTCTATGAATGAAATTGCAGCCATGGAATTTCTTCAGTTTGCTCTTCGTTCTAAATGCGGCAATTTTGCTTGTTTGCATACTCTTTGAGCCAGAAATAGCCCTCATCGCTGAACAAAATTTGGCTCGAATACGTCGTATCTTCTCGGAACTTTTTAAGAGCCTATAGAGCGAAGCGATGTGGCTTGGAAAGGTGGAACGGCTTCAGATCTTGCACAAGTTCTATTATGTACTATTTCAATTTAAGATCTCGACGTTAAATGCATCAAGTCGTTCCATACGTCAGTTCAAGTTGCTGCAAACGGCGCCAAATCGACTTTCCACAGTTTCAAGTACACTCTCAGCTACGGCTACTATGTGACCTGGTCTGTTCAGTCGAATATTATCCAATAGTGGATGCTGGGTCTCAAGATGGGTGATGGGGTTGTGAATAGTGCGCTCAGTAGGCCGATTATGTTGACCAAAAGTGAATTTTCGTAATAAAGTTGAACGATTTCTAAACGTTGTTCAGACGTTAGTCTTCCCATGATGAGATTCTAAACCATAATGTACAAAAATAACATGACAGCTTAACACGTCTCACTCGTTATCTGTCAAAAAACGATATTGAAAAAAGTAATAATATTTTTAAGACCCTAAAGTGTACTTTGAGTAAAAAATAGAGGTTTTTGAAAATCATAAACTAGACTAACCATTTCCGTTTAAATACCTTTGTGCCCACTTCGTACACTGGTTATAAAAACTAGCATTCATATTCAAGTGTAGAAGCCAACACATACATATACACATTGAAACAGTGAAATCGTGATAGCGTTTTGTTGTTGCTTTCTCCGCGCTTCGTTGCATGCACTAAGGCAATTATAGGGGCGCAACACGATTGTGGCACAAACGACAAAGGATGACTTGTGTGGCCACTGAAACATCAGCAAATGTGAAAAATAATCGCGCAAATGTCAGTACATCTATATCGGATATCAAAGTAGATGAATAGGTTAATACAAAGCACCCTAAGCAAATCTCTTCTTCCCTGGACTGTAGTTCAGTCCACTTTAGTTTGTTATTTTGTAACCCTTTCATCCTGAAATTGTATCGCTTATTCGTACATCAAGCTTTAAACTAAAAAGTCATAGTAAAAAGTTCAGCTATCCTTTGTTGATGTATTTTATTTCGAGTGCCAATATAGAATGAACTGCAGGCCTGCTCGGATTGCTTAGTAACAAATTCAGTAAAATCATTTTGATATGGTTTCGTTTGGCTAGAAGTGAAATTCCAACTTTTTCGAAAAAAAATATTAATGCTTACAAACCCACCGACTCTGGTCCTTTACAGATTTTTCAATAAGAGCGCTACAAAATTTTTTTTAAATAACGCAAAAACGGTTTGGTATATAAAGGAAATTCTTTATCCCTGTAAAAGTAAATTTGATGCCATTATGTATGGAAATCGATTTCTTTTGCATGACCACCAGGGGAAAGCATGCAGAAGTCCAGACAGTGAACCCTATTTTCGACGGTTTTCAAGCATAAATCGGTCGATACTGCTGTCATTTCACGTTCGATATTCCTTCGAAGTTCATCAACCGTCGCTGGCTTGTTGGCATAGACCATAGACTTGACGTAGCCCCACAGGAAATAGTCTAACGGTGTCAAATCGCACTTCCGAGGCGGCCAACTGACTATGTAATTTCGTGAAATAACACGTTCACCAAACTTGGTTTTCAATAAATCGATTGTGACATTTGCTGTGTGACTTGTGGCGCCATTCTATTCGAACCACATATTGTCCAAGTCCTTATCATCAAATTCGGGCCAAATATATTCGGTTATCATTGAGCGGTAGCGATTCCCATTCCCCAGTAACGTGCCGGTCTTTATCATCACGGAAGAAGTACGGCTAAATGGCGCCGCCGGTCCATAAAGCGCACCGAACCGTAATTTTTTCGGAATGTAATGGTGACTCATGGAATACGTACGAATGTACTTTCACAGGAATAAACAATTTCATCGTAATTTTTTGATTCTGAAGACGATCTCCAAGAGGCCCTTCGAAAAAAGTTGTCTGGCGGTAAAGATTTTTCTGTTTAAAATTATCTCAAATCCTAAAAAAAATTACATTAAGTATACTAGAAATAAATTTAGGCAATAATCGAAGGATTAGTCAAAATTAAGATTTTTGAGGGCGGCTTCTACAAAAATAGTTTCCTGTGAAAAATTTGCACTTCAGAGTGTTTCACAAATCTAAATAATTATCTTATTCCTTCTACAATTTCTGAAAAATATATATCTAAGGAGGTCGTGTGAAATTTTTAAGTTGGGAGCAGACTCTTGCAGCATGAGGCAACTTACGACACACTCCACTCACGTGTGGTGCGCAGTCCGGAACACGTTCCGTTCCGACGTATGACGGTCTGACACACAGAAGGGACTATGCGAGGAACCAGGAGTTACTGAGTGGTTCTCGCAAGAGGATAGGAGCGGGACGAAAGATGAGGGCTGATCAGAATGGGAGTCATGCTGCCTATTTGAGTTCCCATGGACCATAAAGACCCTCTGTTGCACACTCTGGTGAAGTAGCGGCGCAGTGCGCAAGCTAGGTGCAGATTAAACAGGTGTATAGGCTAAGGCCGCAGTAGTGCGTTGACAGCATGGAGCCACGTAACTCATGGTCCACTCCCGCTGTGTCTTAAAGCCTGAGCAGGTCTTAACATGTCTCCATCCAGGCGGAGGTGGAGTTTAGATGGAGCCTTTTGGCGCATACGTAACAGAAAAATTCAATGCTAGCACGAGTCAGGAAGATACGGATCAACTCTGCTACAAGACGTTGTTGCAGTGATATCAACCTTACATTAAAACTTACCGATCTAAACAGGGTTAGACCTCCGAAAATACAGCCCTATGCCGGATAAAATCCGAGTCAATTACGGTAACGTAGAACCGGCTGTTATGAGAATTTTAAGTCCGTCAGTCCAGTCGTTTGGTAGAAACTTTCCTCACCAACTCTGCGACAGCATCTCGAGAATAACGCGTGTAAAGTTTTGGAAGCTGATTTCACTAAGTTCACAAATTTTTACAAATTAGCTCATATCTTCAAAACGACACAGCTTTTGGAGGCTAGTCTTGTCAAGAACTTTTCATTGACTTTAAGTTAAGATTACCGGCCCAGTGGCTTAATAGAATTGGATTATGTCTGACCTGTACCTTCCAAATAGTCTTTTATTGAATCCATTTGGTTTCAGGGTATGTGTAGGATTTCAGCAGGTGCTTGGTTTGTCACGAAGAAAGTAAAAAGGGATTATGTAATCTAAGTGCTGGCATCTATGTCTTTCGCCAGAATAATGTAAGAATTAATGGGGTTGACAAAGACACACACAAAGTCTAGATCAAAAGCGTTTACCCAAATTGCTCGGGATAGCTAAGCTGCTGCGCTCAAATCTGTTTTTAAACAAAATTCGCTTAGCTTATAAGGTAGGTTCTCTCAAACTGACGAAGTTTTGCGGTTAATCTGTTTATGAAAGGTAACCCTTAGGGGTTGAAAGGCATGCCAAGAAACAAAAATTAACAGTGTTTCAAAAAGAAAGCGTTCAAAAAGGAGAAAAAGTACTCAATACACATGTATTTTCCGGTGACAATACTTACTAATTCCTATTACTATTTAAAAAAAGCAAATGGAATAAATCAAATTAAATATTTGAAAAAAAAAAAATAAAAATATTTAGAATTTACAATTTTCCATTGCAAGCTTCACACCTATAGGAATAATATTCAATTACATACATATGTCTGTATGCAAATTCCATTGTCCTACTTAGTCCATTCATCTGTGAAATCCATTTAATTTCATTTGCATTTAAGGCAATTTCACGCCAAATTCAATGTACCCACCAACCAGTCAACGCCACAAAGGCAATTATTTATGCAGAACATGTAAAATCAATGATCTGCGTTACAATAATAACAACAATAAATAAAGTGAAGCGAAAAAAAAACTTGTAAACTAAGCAACACTTCACATCGAGCCATATACAAGTCGTCCGTCGACTGTGAGTAAACTTACAAGCCCATACATAGTCTATAGTCCATATCTAAGGCTCAAGTGTGCTTAAATATGTGTGAGCGAGATGAAGCCAACAAGTTGCCGAGTCATTCATTCAAAGCATTACAGTGCAATACACATTCAAACAAACAAGCATTTTTGCTATGCCCCTGCGGTCTGGCGAGTCACTGAGCCATTGCGCCCCAACAAAATAAAAGGTGATGACGTCTGCTCAATTTGGTTGGCCGATTTATTTATTAGCCTCACTTCAGCCGCACTAAACGTGACGTCGGCGGTGCTCCAGCGGAAAAATCTCCATGTTTACACATACATACCTACCCTGCCTGCTGCCAGCCCGACTCTGGAGGGCTGTTCAGGAGGGTGATGGGCACACTGAAAAAACGTCGTCCTGACGCGTGTCCATGTCAGCGCAGTGGCCTCGTGCTGCTGGAACAAGAGTATGTACATATGTCCTGTCCACGTGGTGGTGGTGATTGGCGCTTTCGTTGACGCTGCCTGTGTAAACGAATACGAAATGTGAGTTGTTATGCAAATATTTACATGACGTGTTGAAAAATGCTGCTAAAAGTCGAAAATCTGAAAATCTCTGCTATTTGCTATTATTGTTAGCCACGGCAGTTTGTGGTGTGGTGCGGCGTGGCCAGTTCGATTCGTCGCTGGCAGGCATTGATGTTGTTGGTGACCTGTGTGGCTTGCCTGCGCTGACTTGACGTGCCGTGAGTTGGCAAATACCATATGTAATGGAAACAAATTCTTTACATTTGCTTTTCTCCCTCCGCTGTAACGTGCTTTATTATACCTTAGAAAAAAATATTGTTCTTTTGGTAGGACTTTAGTGGATCTAAAGCATATAATTTTCATTTCATTGGAATTTAGAAATGTAATTTGCCAATTTCAATTGAAATGGAAGTATTGAGTGGAAAATGAAAAACTTCTTATTTCGATTGCTCGAATGTTCAGAATCGGTCGTAAATAACACTCAATTTGTCGAATAAAACAGTGTCAGAATTTTTTTTAATCTTAAGCGTTTGCCGTGACAACTTCGTCAGAATAACGACTCAAGAGCTGTTCTTAAATAAGGTGATAAATTTTGGGGCTCCCTCATTTTTTAAAGAAAAAATACAGAAACTTCAAATTTAATGGGAAATACTTATTATCATTCGAAAGAACATTTTTTTACACTTATTTTTTTAAAGACCATCTCTTTCAAATGTTGTCCGCGGCTACGTCTCAGATGGCCCAACTGCTGGGTCCACTTTTCGACGATTCTCGAACGAATTCGACTGATAACTGGCGAATGACACGCGTGTTGCTTTGCTCCAAGGCCTGAATCGAAGCCGAATTGTCCACATAGACTTTTAACTTGACAAATCACCACAGGAAAAAGTCTAACAGTATTATATCACATGATCTTGTTGGTCATCGACGGACCCAAAATGTGAAATTAACTGCTCACCGAATTGTTTTCTCAATAAATCTATTGCGATGTGTGGGAAGTGGCGCCGTCTTGTTGAAACCAAAGATCACGAGCTTTAATTTCAAATAGAGAATAGTCACGTTCTCACGGGTATCATTTTAGAAGAAATATTGACAGATGATTCCACCGACCCACAAACCTTACCAAGCCGTTGTTTTTTCTGCCTGAAATGGCAGCCTTGAATCTCTTCAGGTTTCTCTTCGTCCCAAATGCGGCAATTCTGGTTGTTTACATACCCACTGACCAGAAATGGCCCTCCTCGCTGAACAAAACTTGGCTAGAAAACGGGGGATACTCTTTAAACTTTTCAAGAGCCCATAGAGCGAAGCGATGTCGCTTGGGAAGGTTGATAGGATTCAGTTCTTGTACAGGCTGTATTTTCTACGCTTTCAATTTAAGATATCCATGCAAAATGCGTCAAGTCGTTCCATATGTCAGTCCGAGATGTTGCGAATGGCGCCAAAGAGTTTTCATGGACATAGAAGTAGCATTATTCATAACATTTTTGTATCTTTCTGGCGGAAATTTGAGGGAAATACCCTGATTCAAATGGTAGTCAGTACCAGGTGAGTCAAAACTTCGCTGCCACTGTTTCACAATTAGTTTTTAACCGGTCTTGAAACATGAGGCCGAGTACGGTCATGATGGAAAATTATTTGCGTATGTCGAGTCGCGAATTCCAACGAAATGTTTAAAGAAATGTTTTTGTTTTTGTCGAAATTTCACACAAGATGTGTCCCTCAAATAATCTTATGAGGCTGTAATCTACTTTGAAAGATGTTTACCATATAAACTCTTCTTTTGAAGTTACTGACCACGAGATGGTCCTAGTGCCGTAGTCTTAGCTTTCAACTGTTGTAATCTAATTCAATATTCTTGGTTTTTTTCTTAAAGAGTTTTCGCACTTTTAGAAATGGATTTTCAGCGTAGCTTATTTTTACCATTTCAAGATGAGAAAATGATTCCACTATACTAAAAGTACAATCAGTTTGGATTCTTTTTTTGAATGTAATCAAATGACCGTCTTGATTAGCTACTTTTAAATGTGTGCTTTTTGCGATGGATTTTTCGGTTTGTCATGTGTTCATCGATAGTTTTAGGTCTGGTTTTCAAACAACCTCAATGTGGGGGTGGAGTCAAATCTGCAGATAAGGTTAGCCAGTTCCAGCCACCTTCTTCTTATTAGACTTTCAAAGCATTTTTTTTTCTAAGTTGCAATCTTCCAAAACTTAGCCCCTCCGTTCAATTAACTCCATCGTATTAATTTTAAATACGTTTTTCTTAAAACTATATTTTACTCGGAGAAAAAATGATCCAATTGCCTTCAATTCACATTTTTCTACATCTTCTTTGATTTCGGCAGACCGTAGAACATTGTACGGACAACGGGCGGCTTTTTTTTCAATAGGAATACTACAAAAGTAAACCGATAGGGACAGCAAACGTCATCATAATCGTCCTATCAGATCAATAAGTGAACGTCTATTGAAAAATTGTGAATCGACAGGCACAGTACAAAAAGTTCTCGTGCCAGTGAGACAAAGAAGTGCCCGTAGTGGAGAGAATATTGCTGCCGCCAGCACATCAATTGGGGAAGACCCAAATCAGTCTCTCACACGTGCTTCTCAAGAGATGGGCATCTCTGTAAAGTTATTGTGGCGAATTTCGCGAAAAGATCTTAGCCCACATCTTTACGAGATCCAATTGAAGCAAGAACTGAAGCTGCTTGATCACCAAAATCGTCGTATATTAGTGAATTGTGCTGAACAACAACTAGAAAATAATTCGGATTCTCATCGAAAAATCATCTTCAGCGATCAGGCTCATTTCGGGCTGAATAGCTTTGTCAATAAACAAAATATGCATTATTGGTCAGGCAGCAATCCACACGTACTCCATGAGTCACCATTGCATCCCGAAAAAAATACGGTTTTTTGCGGTTTACAGGCAGGTCGGAACGTTACTGTGAATGAAAATCGCTACCGCTCAATGATAACCGAATATTTTTGGCCCGAATTGGATGACATGGACTTTTGGACTATATGTGGTAATAACAGTACGCCACCACAAGCTACAAAGCGAATGTCATAATCGATTTAGTGAAAAGCAAGTTTGGTGAACGTGTTATTTCACGAAAAAGCCCAGTCAATTAGCCGTCTTGGTCATACGATTTGACGGCGTTAGACTCTTACGCAATTACACTTTTATATACTTTTGTATTACACTTTTATATACCCTTGATATCGGTGGAATTTCGTCTGTCATTCGGTTAGATGCAGTTAAAACCTTCAGTGTCCTGGAAATCCAACTATTAGAGTGATGGACATGATTTTTCAGATTTCCGTCCATTTAAAATGCAATAAATATCTAAATATGATTTTTTAAACATTACAGTTATTTTAAAATTATATTCCTTCTATTCTCCTTTCTTTCTGTTATAAGCGTCATATAAAAGCCAAACGATATTCATGAACTCTATGTGGATGCGTATCTGAAAAGTTACTTTAAGACAAGGCAGCACACCCCCTTATTAATTAAGCAAGCAATTTGCGTAAAAGACTGAAATAACAAAAACAATATCTAAAATATACGATAAGAGCTAATTGCAAAGACGCTTCAATTTCCATCGCACTTAAAAGAGACGCAGGCAAAGTTTCTTGCAATTTGTCGAAACGATTTCATAATTTTACCAGCTCCAGCACCAGAGTCAAAGGTGGACGGCTCAAAGTAATTTAGCACGCAGATGAGGTGTTAATTGCGTGACACGGCGCTGCAAACAGCTCCGCGACGTGCCCGAATTGCCGGAGCTGGAGCTGAAGTGTTTGGAAAACTTCAAAATTAAAATAACGGAAGAAATGAATTTGAAATTTTCTTGCGGCTGCTTGCGACTTCATATGCCGAAAGAGTTCATTCAGGCAGGAATATGTAAATTCACAGATATTCCTTTACCCACGCGCACACACGCACACTCGCACACAGCGTAGCTTGAAGATTTAGACATAAATTTGCGCGAATGAAGCGTCCTGCCAACACTCCTGCTGGTGGATGTGTGTTTGGGCTTTTGGTTTTGCAGGTGTTAACGTGTGAAGGTGAAGGGTTTATGGCCAAGTGGCGGATTTTGTGGCATGAGTGCTTGACGTCGACGACACACACATATGCAAGAGAGAATGTATGCAAGTGGGTATGTAAGCCGGCAATTAAGCTCGAAGACGCGCAGCCAGCGCCGGAATGAGTCGCCGAGGTTGCTTTGTTGTTTGCGCGCATCAAGCAGTTGTTGTTATTGTTGTTTTTATTGTTACACGCAAGCTATAAATTTGACAGCGTGCGCACATTTACTGTCTTATTAAGCTCAATTGTCGCTTTCTTCCGTCCGCGCGTGGCGAAAGCGTCGTGGGATCAGTGAAAGCTCCAGAATGCGTTTAATTTTTTACACGCTTCCTCGACGCATACCAAAGGGTTATTGCGCGTCTCACAGCATACAAGTGTATAACTAAATATGCATATAACACACATATATACATTTACATATGCATGTACATACATATATACTTGTATATGGTAAGCAGCATTTCTGCACCGAACCTCTGAAGCTAAAGTAAGGTGCTTATACCTTCCTTGCTTTGTTGCTTTCTGTTTTTCATTTACATTTTGTGCGCTTCTAATTTGCTTTGGCGCTGCGCCTTTGCTTATTAAGCAATTTACAAGATACTTAGGCAAGAATTATGTGCTACATTTTGACAAAAACTCATTTAAAGAAGATTGTGCCGTGAGGTTGCCTTTCTTAGTGACTTTACAGGTACATAGTTGTTATTGTTAATACCTTTGCTTAATTTTAAAATAAGCAGCACATAATGCTGTGTTCATACACATGGATAACGGTAACTGTTAAGTGGGAATGCAAATGCCTTGCATGCAGTTGTATTGAGTTGCCGAGCTGCATGAGAGGTGTAGGAGTATGTGAGTATCTTGAGACTTATCATTCATTACTGGATAATATTCAACCGAATAGATCACGTCCTTCACGCAGTGAAGAAAGCATAGTAGCCGTAGCTGAGAGTGTACACGAAGACCGAGGATAGTCGATTCGGCGCCGTTCGCAGCAACTCGGACTGACGTATGGAATGACTTGATGCATTTTAGGTCGAGATCTTAAATAGAAAGCGTACAAAAACCGCTTGTGCAAGAACTGAAGCCGCTTGACCTTGTCAAACGACGTCGCTTTTCTGTCTTTTTTAAAGAATATACCCCGTTTCCTAGCCAAATTTCGTTCAGCGATGAGGCCCTTTTCTGGTCAGTGGGTATGTAAACAACCAGTATTGCCGCATTTGGGACGAAGAGAAATCTGAAGAGATTCAAGAACTGTCATTTCATCCTGAAAAAACATGTTTTGATCCGGTCGATTGGCCACCAAGATCGTGGGATATCACACCGTTAGACTTTTTCCTTTGGGGATATGTCTATTTTAAATTCTATGTGGATAATCACGCTTCGATTCAGGCCTTTAAGCAAAACATCACGCATATCATTCGTCGAAATGCTCGAATGAGCCATCGAAAATTGGACTCAATGGATGTACCACCCGAGACGTTGCCGTGGCCAACATTTGAAAGAGATAATCTTATAAAATTTAAGGCCAAAAAATATTCTTTCGAATGATAATAAACATTCTCCATTAAATTTGGAATTTCTGTATTTTTTCTTTAAAAAAGTAGGTAACTCGAAATGAGTCACCCTTTAAATTGCGCGTGTTAATCGAATTGTTATAATTTTTATATAGCCTAGATGGGTACAACTTTATTTGACGTTCCTGTGAAATTTGATATCCATATATCGATTAGTCCGTGTTTAGCAGCTCTTTGTTTACAAAGCGAACAATCTGACGATTTTTACAATGAGAAAGAATTTTTAATTTTCAATGTAATCACGGCTACCGGATCGTTGAAAATGTTGCAGATGTTTTTGGAGTCTATTTATCAAGAGCACAAGTATTTGAGTGGCACACTACATCAGTGAAAATCGAACAAGAGCCTCATTTGAGGCGTTCTCCATCTGTGTTAATCGAAAAAGGTGAAAAACAGTGCTTAAAAATCATTGTGTTGATTTCAAAGAGATAGCATAAGATCTCTTGATCTCTCACAGATCGACTCAACACATTTTGAATAATAAGTTGAAACCGAAGAAACCTCAAAAAGTGGATCAAAAATCAAAGGCTGCTTCGAGGTGATAAAACGACTCGTAGGATTTGACAATCGAATATTCAACGGGTTTTCACCACGAAAATACGACATCATATGCTAGTGCGCTTGTGACTGACTTTTAGTCAAACTCGAACGAGAGTCAATGCTAATCCATCATATTCGCTACATTCATTGCCCTGTGATTTTTTTCAGTTTTCGAAACTTTTCATTGAAGGCGGTAAAAGTCATTCGCTGAAGGGACTACTATAGATTAAGCGTTGGTATCCTCGTATTGGCTCAAAAGGAGCATATTTTGAATATTATAGCAAAGTTTTTTTTGGCAATTAGGGTAGTTTTTGATCATATGAATCTAATACCAAGGTCGCCAAAGCAGCTTAAAGTTCTAAAAAATAGGAGCTTCCCAATTATTTTAAAATATAATATTAATAACAAATAATAATCTGGACAAATGCATAAAACTTGAACAACTTTGGTTCTTTTCTGGTACCGAAGCGCAACAATGGGTCCACAAACCATCTTCAAAAGCTTGCGTTACCACCCGGAAAATGAGGTCGAGGGATTTCCGTTAACTCATAGAAACACTAACACTCGATGAGTATCGGAAGCTCGTGAGCTAAAACAAACTTAGTGTAACCCTCCGAAAAATCCCTGGTTTTCCTGATTTTTTTTTTGTTTTTATACCCTGAACAGGGTATATTAAGTTTGTCACGAAGTTTGTAACACCCAGAAGGAATCGTCGGAGAACCTATAAAGTATATATATAAATGATCAGTATGTCGAGCTGAGTCGATTTAGCCATGTCCGTCTGTCTGTCCGTCTGTTCGTCTGTCCGTCTGTCTGTATATATACGAACTAGTCCCTCAGTTTTTAAGATATCGTTTTGAAATTTTGCAAACGTCATTTTCTCTTCAAGAAGCTGCACATTTGTCGGAACGGCCGATATCGGACCACTAGCATATAGCTGCCATACAAACTGAACGATCGGAATCAAGTTCTTGTATGGACAACTTTCACATTTGACAAGATATATTCACGAAATTTGGTATATATTATTTTCTAAGGCAACAATGTAATCTCCGAAGAAATTGTTCAGATCGGTTGACTATAGCATATAGCTTCCATACAAACTGAACAAATAGTTACTAACAGAAATGCACCTGTGAAGGGTATTTAGCTTCGGTGCAACCGAAGTTAACGTTTTTTCTTGTTTAGTGTTGAAATTAATTAATCGGTCCGGTTTTTTATTTTTTATATAGTATAATAATTCCTGTACGATGTCCACGATTCTGGCCGCAATTTTGATCTAAAACAAAAATTTCAAAAATATTAAGAGTTGTGTTTTTTTTTTTTTTTAAATTCGACAAAATGTCGGCAGTTTGAACAAAAAGAATCGAATTTGGCCCTTTTTTCGACAGTTATTCGTTGAAAAAAATAGGAAATAGGATCACTATAGTATATAGCTGCCAACAACCTGAAGGATCAAAATCAAGTTTTTTTTAAGGAAATTTTTTTATTTGACAATATAAAGGGTGATCCACTGAATAATGCGATGTGTGGGAAGTGGCATCGTCTTTTTGAGAGATGCCGAGGACACGAGCTTCAATTTTAGGCATTAAATAGTCGGTTATCATGCGCTAAAATGGACACCATTGACGGTTACGTCCTCATCGGCATCAATTCTGAAGAAATATAAACCGCTGATTCCACCGGCCCTCAAAGCACACCAAACCGTTGTTCTTCCTGAATGAAACGTCGGCGTTTGAATGCTTTCAGCTTGCTCTTCGTTCCAAATACGACAATTTACTTGTTTACATACCCATTGAGCCAAAAAAGAGCCTCAACGATTGGCACAAAAATGTCGGAGCTTTCTTGGAGCTTTTCAAGAGCAATACTGAACAAAAATAACATGACAGCTTGACACGACTCACTGGTGATCTGTCAAGAATAGGCTATTGAAAAAAGTACCTCTACTTGGATCACCCGTAAGCTTCACGAAAATGAGCACAGAATATTGTGAAAGGCCAGAGTACTCTCGTGGAACAAATTGTTTGGATATTGGTGTAGAGTAAGCATACTGTTGATTCGGTGGGACCGAAGCTTTTTCTTGTTGAATTGAAAAGGCTGAGCATCCAAACATACAATATTCTATGCTTAGTTTGTTTAAAATGAAAACTACATAAGAAAACAAGAAAAAACGTTAACTTCGGTTGCACCGAAGCTAAATACCCTTCACAGGTGCATTTCTGTTAGTAACTATGTATGGAAGCTGTATGCTATAGTTAACCGATCTGAACAATTTCTTCGGAGATTACATTGTTGCCTGAAAATAATATATACCAAATTTGGTGAAGATATATTGTCAAATGCGAAAGTTTTCCATATGAGAACTTGATTCCGATCGTTCAGTTTATATGGTAGCTATATGTTATAGTGGTCCGATATCGGCCGTTCTGACAAATAAGCAGCTTCTTGAAGAGAAAATGACGTTTGCAAAATTTCAAAAGGATATCTTAAAAACTGAGGGACTAGTTCGTATATATACAGACAGACGGACAGACAGACGGACATGGCTAAATCGATTCAGCTCAACATACTGATCATTTATATATATACTTTATAGGGTCTCCGGCGCTTCCTTCTGGGTGTTACAAACATCGTGACAAACTTAATATACCCTGTTCAGGGTATAAAAAGTATGTTCAGTTATAATCCATCTATTCTCGCAGCATATAGGATCTTGAAACTTTAAGAATAGTTAAAGTAATCCAATCACCATTATTTCCTCCCTCTTCGATACCAATTCTTTAGACCTATTCTTTCTAAAACGCTGGTAGATTTTCATTTTACATTACTTTCTAGCATTTGGTTTTTACTTTGAAAACAGATCTGTTGTTTACAGCTGCTTTCATCATAGTGTGGCTACAGCAGAATCCCTTGCGTTGATGGACATTTCCTAAATTGCGTTATGAAACTCGGTATTTGTTTTCTTCAGTTTGGATGAAGAATATTTATACAATTTTCAGCAAGTCCACTTGTCTCTGTTATATAACTAATCATTCTAGATAATACTTTAGCGGCTTTATTTTCATAACATCTATTGCAAATTAGAATATACGATGCTTGCAGGAAGGGCGCAAATATATACGAGTACTTAAGTACACATTTAATTACAAAGTTTCCCAACGCCTTATTTATTTGTTTTCAATTATTTCGCAGTGCCTTGACAAGTCAAATATCTGCAAAATAAAATAAAAAACAAAAAACAATTGAAACAATTATTACAAAAGCACATTCAGTATTACAAAACCCTTACACAAGCAGCGTTGCTCACTTACAAATAACTATGCGCCTTGGCTTGACGCTCAGCCCGTTCCCCGAGTCACCCCGTGACTGAGCGACTGAATGAATGTGGCATTGTTGGAAATAGAAAAATACCGCACTACAAATGTCAACAGTATGTCTATGGTTTAGAAATTATGTGCGTCGTCATTGTAATTTCATCAAGTGCCATGTTGGCCCTGGGATGTGGAGGGAAATGGTACGAAATGTGGGCAGCGAGCAGGGCGCCCTTATATTTGTTGTCACTCAGAGTCAAGCTACAGCTGACGGTTCACTATGCTGACTGCTTGACAGGCAGCTGTTGGCTTGTTGCCGGTGGAATGCGCGTCATTGGTTGCAAGTTGCGCGCGGTATGGGCGAAGCTGCAAGCCACCAAACAGTTTAAATTCTCGTCAAAATACAACACATACCGACACACTTTGTCCTCCAAGGATCTTTTCTTTATTTTAGTTAAAACAATTGTAACAATGAAGAGCAGAGTGAATCAAATAAAGTGGGGTGAAAGCTCTTGGGCTAGTCGGCAAGGGGCGCTAAGCTTATTGAGCGTTAAATTGGAAAATTCCTTAAAAAGCTAGCAAATATATTTGAGTATTTATAAGGAAAATTTGTAAATACTGCGTTGCATATGTGGCAATTAACGGGAAAACAAATATAATTTTTGGTGCTAGTAGCTGTGGATGAAACAAAAAAGTAGAGAAAGAAAACAGGCAAACGGTTTTGGGAGTAAAGAATCTAAGCGGTTATATTATTAGGGTAAGAAGGAGAGAAATAGTAATAAGAAACCTGAATTTCATCACAAATATATATGTGTGTTTCATTAAAAAGACGTTAGAGCTGCACGTCTTTATAAATGATAAAGTATGCTCCATGCGATCTCGACTTTTAATTAGCAAGAAATCGCTATAGAAAACATAAAATTAATATATTTAATATATTTGTAATGAAATGTAGTAAATTTTACGTGTATATCACATGTTATTTTATATTATACTCATGAAAAAAATATCTCGTAACAGTTGAGCGCTGTGTTAGTTAAAAAAAGACAAAACAAACAAAAAACTCTTCGAAAATTCAAAATCTCTATAAAAAATCCCGAAATGAATACCGAAATGTACTCAATTTTATCATTTCTAATTCCTACACAAATATTTTAGCTTACTAATTGCAGTTACACAACAGCTGGTGTGACGTTTTTGCTCTATTATACAACTTTGCAGCACGGCGTATACGTAACCTTTGTATTATATAGAAATTCAATTTAAATTCAAATTAAATAACAACATTGATTAAATATATGATATTTTGAACATAAATAATGGTGCTAAATAGCTTTTTGTTGGAAAAATTTTAATTTGTTGCAACAACACATTTTATTTCGACAATTGTAATAAAGTCGGTAAAGTCTTACAACTAATGCTACGAAGCCGTGGTATCTATAAACTATATCATTGTTAAGTTGTAAGTTTTCCGAACATCTATTTGCTTAGTTTTTAAATCGGACAGTAGATATATTAAGGCATAAACTTTCTTATTTAACATCTATGCGTTCATTATACTGACATCTCTCTGACAGCTGTAGTTTGACTTCCATCTGAAATTCGTTTGACAACCGCAGTTATAGCTTCATCTGACATTCCCTTAAATCCTGGGATCTTAAATAAATATATCTGAATTTATTTCATATCTTATCTGACATCAATCAGGTATTAGTTTGTCAGTTGTCTTTTGGTATCAAATGATATTTCTTGGGCATTTGCGATCTGACATCCGTTTGCCAACTGCAATCTGATGTAGTTGACAGCTGTCATTCAACCTGTATCAGATATTTGTTTTAAATATGGCATCTCTTAACCATCTGCCATTCATTTTTCAGCTGATCTGATATTAGTCAGACATCCTTTTTCCAGTTTGCACTCTAATGATATTCGTTTTGCATTTTGTATTTGCGACCTGCCATCTATTTGTCAACTGCTGTCTGACATACGTGCCAAATATATGACCTTCATATGTCATTCCTTTGACACCTGGTATCTGTTATCCATCTGACATTCAATCAACGTACGTTTCTCAGTAGCCTTTTGATATCCAATTATATTCGTTGAACGATTGAGATCTGATAACCATCTGCCATCCATCTTCAGCTACTCTTTGACATCACCGTGATATCTGACATCTGCTGACCGTGTCATTTGCTTTTAACATTTAGTTTGACATTCAATGATAGTCGTTTGGCTTTGAAATCTGAAATCTTATAGCTATCTGACATTAATTTTACATCTAATATCATATTATTCAGATATCCCTTTTCCAGTTGCTACTTGACATCCAAATGGTATTCGTTTGGTCTTTTCCATCTGCCATCTGTTTGATAACCGCTATCTGACATACCTGCCAAACATTTGACCTTCATATGGCAATCCCTTGGCATATGGCATCTAATATCTCTCTGGCATTCTTTTCCCATCTCATCAGACATCAGTCAGACATCCGTTTTTCAGTTGCCTTTTGATATCCAATGATATTTTTTGAACATTTAACATCTGATAACCATCTGTCATTCGCTTTACAGCTGCCATTTGATATTTCCACGATATCTGGCATTTGACGTCTGTGTGATTTTATTTTCACATTTAATCTGACATCCGTTTGTCAGTTGCTTTTTGACAATCAATGATATTCATTTGTTATTCGGTATTTGACAACCATCTGACATTCGTTTGACTTTCCCGTGACGTCCATTTAACACCCTCCATCTATTATAAATTTTGACATACATCTGACATTCCTTTGACAACTGTCATCTGTCATTTAACATCAGTCCGTTTCTCAGTTAGACATTTGTTTGCCAATTCATATCCTTTCCTACTGGTATTTGCCTTTTGATATCCCTGTAACACTCGTTTGCTATGTGCCATATGACATATATTTGACAGCTGTCATCTGACACTAGTTTGACAGATCCCTCTTCGCCTTTCATAAATATTTCAACTTTATCATTTTGCCCATATTTTAAACCTCCCAAAATTATTAAATAAAAATTAAACCCCTGTCTACTTAAAAATTAATGTATTTAACATTTAGCTCGAACATTTTTTATACTATATACATTGCCTTCGAATAAGCTCAACCGTGCGAACATTACGTGCATGTGACTTTTGCGCACATTTAACAATTAACTGGAAAATCATAACTCACTTGATTAGTCTGTTCATCCAAAATGGAATATTTCAAAATGTGGCCGCTTGTCCGCCAATACTCCAACGCGACCACATTAAGTTATTATTTTTATTGCATCATTAGTGTAGTTGCATTTATGTATGTATATGTATGTATGTATGGGTGTGGGGGGCGACCGCAGAATCAGCGTTGCATTACCGCTGACCACAGGCCAAATAACACTAAATTAGTGACGTCAAAACTCATTTGCCAGCGCACAGCTGCATAAATATGCACTCACCATACAAACACACACACACAAAACAAACATATGTAATGTATGTGTGGGTAAATAGTCTCATCATTTATTGCATTTCGGTTTTCATTTGTAAATTGAATGTTGAAATTTATCGAATTTTCAATTAAACGCAATTGTGCAAGTAAGTCTTTAGGCTTTGGTAAATGCATAATGAAGACTAAATGCCTACACGCGTTGCGCTGAGTATGGTAATTGGTGTGCTACAATTGCTGCAAATATTGCCGCTGTTTTGTGTGGCTTGTATTTGTTGTTGCTCGGTTGGCCTCTGCACACGTGACTTTTTCCATTTGCCTAATGAACGTCGCTTTCAATTAATTGGAATTAAATTTTGTATTTCAATATATTTCGTACATAGCGGTGATGAGTCCGAGATGTATGTCAGAATTGTTGTTGCCAATGTTGACTTTGCAAAATATTCATCACAACTCAAGCTATATTATAATAGGTCTACCTAGTTTAGAGTAAATATTTATTTTGTTTAGTTATGAAGTGATGAATAAAGGTAAATTATGATGATTTTATGCCAAATAAATAAATAAATCAATTATCACTGATTTGAAAATTTATTGGTAAAATATTCTTTTATCTGCATTTTCTGCTGAGTTCAGAATAGCAAAAGATTGAACTTTAATTTCTATAACTGTGGTATTCCTTCTCAAAAACGTTCGTCAATCTACCTCTGGCTTTTTTCCATGAACATTCTTAGCTATGAGGGTTGCCTTTTATAATTCGGAATTAAAAACAAACAAAAAAAAAAGTGTTAATCATCGAAAATCGCTTTATGCTCAATTAAAATCTATACACTTTTACACACGCTTGAGCTAATAGGATAGTTTATATGGCTGCTCTAGTGAGATCGCACGTGAACTGCCACATGTAGTCATTTGTGAAGTCATAAAAAAGAAGAACTTCTGTCTTCGCACTTATAAATTAGCAAAACGCTTAAGTAGTAGCCAATACAAGTGTTTAGGACTTGACTTCCCAAATGCAGGACAGTCAAGAAGAAAGTATTGAGTTGTTTCCATCTCATCTTCTTCCATATAGCTGTTGCAGAAGACGTCTTCGGCGGAGCCCAGTTATCTAGTAGTATAACACAAGAGGATGCGGGAGCACCGAGACGTTCCTATTCTACCGATAGCGGTTCTAGGGTTCCTTTCCTTGCTAGCTCGTCAGCTTTAGAATTTCCTGCGATTCCACTGTGGCCTGGCACCTATACAAGTCTTTTCACAAAAACATTCGATGCTATTGATAGCGAGGTTAGGCACTCCTTGTTCAACTCAGAACACAGTGTTAATGAGTTCAAGGCTAGTACTGCTGCTCTGCTATCTGCTCTGCTATCTGATCTGATCTGATCTGGATGATCACTTCTTTGAAAGAGACTTCACTTTGGGACAGTAAATCTACTGCTACCTTAACGGCAGCAACCTCGCCTTGGAAGACACTCTAATAGTCCTACTGTCTGAAGCTGAAGTTGATAGAGGGCTCCTCATAGTAAATCTCTCCAACTTCTCCCCAAGCTTTGACCCATCCGTGAAGAAGCTTACTGTCCCTCTCCTCCAACGCCTTCTTCCCACCCACAACTCCCTCGTTGGTATGATATGGGCAGAGAAGGAGCCACCATGATCCAAGTGATCAAGTATGCAGTCAAAATGTGTGAGGATATCCGGATGTTCAGACACGTGTCCTTTAAGAACCCAAATTCTCTAAGTCTGATAGTAACTTTCGTTGCTATAGACCTTCCGACGATGTCTATGAGCAAAATGGAGTGAAGTGCCGTGATTGGAGTGTACCTTAGAGCGTGACACATGTTAGTGAGCGCCACCCGTTTAACGCTCTCGAGTTTTTTTTGAAAGCGTGGTCTTTTCTAGATCCATCCACCACATAAAGGCTTCATGGAACATAGAGGGTTTGACTATCGTATCTTAGAGCCAGAGGACCACTTTCGGTGAGAGACGCCATCTTTTGCCAATGGCTACTCTAAAGCAGTTTAAGGCAATTGATGCCTTTTTCTTCTCTCTTTTCTATATTTGGTTTTTACAAAAGTATCTTAATCAGGATGAGCCCTAGATATTTCACTGTATTCGCCGGTTGCAGAGAGATGTCTCCTATTTGCGGCAGCGGTGCCATCAGGATCTTGTATCTTCTAGAAAATAAAACCGTCTCGGTTGTTCAGCTGAATATCTAAATATAAAGCCATTGGCCTGCTTATTATTGAGAATTTTAACATTAGCAAAAGCGGCTGAGTATTCTAAGTAATAACTTGCGGCAACGACTTTATATTAAGATCATTGACAAAATCTAGGTATTTCATGATCATAGATGACTTATTTGTTGAACGTTTTGATTTCAATAGACTATATGGTATATTCTGATGAATGTAGCCTTATGATATGTTTCTTTTAGTATCGCATTAATTAGAAAAGTAAGGAGTGTGTGAATCCTTCTACTCGCCTCTATGTGTTAGGAGATATGAAATATTGGTTGGTGCGTTTCAACGCAGTGTCTATAAATCGCCAACTCGGCGTATAGTTTTGACCGCATCAAAGCTAGTACACTGCTATATTTACAAGGGTTGACATGGAGATTTTACAATCATAAGCTTTCTAAAGTATATGAGGTGTCGAGTGCTATGAATACCCATTTTTATTACTTAGAAGTGAATTTATATGATGAGGTTGGTTTGTTCTTTCTGAAGATCCTCTTTATAATGTATTTTAGAGCTATCAATATCTCTGATTTCACTCGAAGTTAATTAAGTAGAAGTGTGGACAAAAAAAGATGTATGTCTGCCCTTTTTAGCTGGCACCTTCAGAACGAACTTCGTTTACATTTATAGCCGGAGGCTGCAAAAGGATTTAGCTTAATTTCAGTCTTCTTGGCAGATTAGTGCTTTGTGTAAAAATTTCACTGCTCTTTGAAGTACTTACCCCGCTTTTTTATGCATGGTAACATTTATTATTTTTTCATCATATTTCGGTTAAGATTTATGGCTTAAGGAACAGTCATATTTTTCATAATACAAATATTATATATACACAAATTTATTCATACATTTGTATATGAATGTTTGGGCTTCAAAAAATTCATACATATGCATACACATAATTTTTTTCTCCAAACAAATTGGCACTCAATGACAGGCAGCTGTGTAGCGCCGCCAACAAGGCGTATACGTAATATTTGTAACGACCACCAAAAGTGTAAATTTGCGCGGCAAACACCGCAAAGCCAGAGAAGACAACCGATCGTAAAGTACAGTAAAGCGTGTGTATGTGTGTCTTCGACCGCGAGTGTGTGCATCTTCGTACTTTGTGGCGCAATGTTCGCGCCATTGTTGAAGTTTTTAGCATAAGATTGCACCGTAAATTGCGTTAAATTAATTTTCGAAAATAACTCGCTGCGAGTGTGAATAAATTCGCTGCTACATCTGTGTGTGTTTGTGCGTGTGTGTCAACAAGGCGTATGCCATTATCACACTTTATGTTTGTAAATATATAATATGTGTATGTGTGTGCGTGCGTTAAGTGGAGTGCCGTGGCGGCGTGGCTGGTGTGCGGCTCGCTTGCGCCTGGCATGCCACAAAGTAGTGCAGTGCCTGTGGCGAGTGTGGCGGTTGCGTAAAACTCCAAATATAAATGGCACGCTGTCGTCAATTAATCAGTTCACTGGTTGAATGAGTTTCGCTAAATTGTACTTTTATGACTTTGTGCGGGCGCACACATGCACGCAACACATAAAATACCGTATGGACGTACGCCACGCGCGCGGTAGTTGGTATTGCATGTAAAGCATTGTAATACATCGTTGCAAATTTTTAAGTTTAAGCGCCCTTTAAGTCTTTTGGTTGGATACCGTGAAGTTCAAAAAGTATGCTTGGAAATCCTCGAGGGCGGTAAACCAAATTTATATCATTTTAAACCAGCAGCGGACAATATTTACTTAAATTTTTTTGTAATAAATTCTATGATCGTGTTTTTTTAATCCGAAATTAGATATATAGGTGTATTGTGGGGTCTTTTACATTTTATAACTTTGCTTAGCGAGGCATAATCCTTGAATTTATGTTATTAACAATTTCTTTACCGATCTCTACTTGGAGTACTTTTCATAAATAAGGTCCCTAATGCGAATTCAATTATTTTCGGACACATTTTAATTAACCTTTTCAATGAAATTAGGTATAAACATTAGGTGTGAAACACACAAATTTGGTCAAAATATTTTCTTTTTTTTGGAATGAAGACAATTGTATACCATTTATTATAAAAAAATGGTCGGCCAATTTACCACCACGGCTCCGTTTACATATATCCACCAGTTTAGGTAAATTTTCGATGACCCAATGCAGCATTTCAGTTGGAATTTCGACTATAGTGCGCTGAACGCTGTCTTCGAGATCCTCGAGCGTTGCTGGTTGGTTGCCGTAAATCTTTTATTTAACATACCCCCAGAGAAAATAATCTAGAGACGTAAAATCACATGATCTTGGAAGCTATTTGACTAACCAATTTCTGAAAGTTAAGAGTCGCCACACGTTGCACGTACCATAATGTGTCCACGTTTAGACATGAAACATAAATGCACATCTTGTGGGAAATTGAAATCATCCACGGTTCCATTAAATCACAGGAATTTCCCGTTAATGGCATTTTCTGCCTCATTTAAAACGAAATAAAGCCCGAACATGCCGCCATACTACAATCCACACCAAACGGCCAATTTTTGTGTTTCCTGAATCATACAAGAATTCGACTTAAAGGGGTATTCTACTCTAGAATTTTTAAAAATTCGAATTCCTTGGAAGGATTTTTCAAAATTTGACTTATTTTCGGAGATACAGCCGGTTTTGTGAGGTAGCGTCCGTGTTTCCTAGAATTGTCTCCTAAACTTTAAACGCTTTTTTCTCGAAACTACTTTTTTCCACACGGTACCGGCATTATCTCAAGTTCTATACAACCGATTTACTTGAATTTTGTGTGAACCTTCTTTATATAATCCTTTATCGCTCCTACCAGCATCGTGTCAAAATTTTTCAAAAAAATGTTTTTTCGTGTTCCCGGACTATAACAGCATCCTTACTGATTAAGAATTTCTTTTGATTTTTTTTCAAACCACCAGGAGAGTCAGGATCAATGTCACCAGGATGTGCCATTTTTTTTACACCCATTTTTTTTACATATCAATAAAAACACCATAAAAAAATGGATAGTAAAAATATTTTTGGTTTTTTTTAAATAAAATTCAAAAAACTGCCCAAAATTTGATTTCTAGAGTAGAATACCCCCTTAAGCCGATATCGACAATTTTGTTTGTTGGCTAAGACATTAATCTCGAAATGGGTTTCATCTGAGTAGAGTGTATTTTGCACGAATAACTCATGCAGTGCGCATCGGGGAATGAGAATTTTGCGTAATAATCTTGGACAATTTCTAAGCGTTGTATCAAAGTAACGTGACACTCTCATATAAACTTTTGTCTTAAGGCTTTTTTTTATAGTAGGGGGAAGCATCGAAAGCTGGAATGCGGCATTTTAACCTAACTAAACCTAACCTACTCCCATCTCATGTCTCTCCCACTGGACAAATTATTAGTCTCTGTTGTATGGACGGACTGACAACTAATATGTTGTGAATGTCACAATCGTTTCATAATTGGAGCTTCCGCTTAACTGACCGCTTTCCATTTTACGGAGGACTCGCACATAAGTGCAGCCAAATTTTCCACCGTGAGACTATCTCCTAGTGTGGTTTTCAACTTTTCCCTTATAATTGAAAGCCGAGGGCAATGCTATGTTCCGAGTCTTCCACACACTATGTACACGTTGGACAGTTTGGACTGAAGTCATGACGACATTTGTATCGGTAGCTTCTAAAGCACCCATGGCCACTGAGTATTTGGGTCAGGTGGAAATCCAGGTCTCCATGTTGTCTATCTATCAATGAATGTATGTATATCTGGAATCAGTCTATGCATCCATCGTCCTTCAGATGAAGTTTGCCACCGTTGCTCACACATTGCGATGCTTTTGATTCCCTCCTCTTTTTTTGCTGTGGTAGTCGTCTCTGATAAGTTATATTACTGGGCCCAAAAAATAAGATGACATTGTATTTATTTTGAAAATTCTTTATTTATTCTTCCAAATCATTTTCAACCCCTTCAAAGTAATCCCCTCCTGATGCAATGCACTTATGCCAACGAATTTTCCAATCTTCGAAACACTGGTTGTTGTCACTTTCCGGGATGGCCTTCAGTTCCGTCTTCGCTGCGGCTTGAATCTCCTCTATCGTATAAAAACGGTGTCCCCGGAGCGGTCTTTTGAGCTTGGTGAACAGCCAGAAGTCGCATGGCGCCAGATCAAGTGAATACGGTGGTTGCGGAACGATGTGGGTTAAGCCTTTGGCGAAATGATCACGAATTACGAGGGCAGTGTGGGATGGTGCATTATCGTGGTGTAAAACCCAAGAATTGTCTTTCCACATTTCCGGCCTTTTTAGGCGGACAGCGTTACGCAAACGAAGCATAACGTTCAAATAATATTCCTTGTTGATTGTTTGACCGGTTGGAAGGAATTCATAACGCACAACACCACGATAATCGAAGAAAACAGTCAACATGACCTTGATTCTTGAGCGACTTTGGCGCGATATTTTTGGTCTCGGCTCTCTTTTGGCACGATATTCGCTCGATTGATCGGTTGTTTCGGGGTCGTAAGCATAGATCCAAGCCTCATCGCCAGTTATAATGCATTTCATGACACCCTGGTAGTAAGCCTTCCATATGGCAACGTATCTAATTGTTAATCGACGGTTCTTCAACACCAAATCTTTGATTTGTTGAACGTGAGTTTCGTCAGTTCAGGTTGATGGTCGCCCTGGACGCTCTTCGTCTTCGACACGTTCATGGCCGGCTTGGAACTCACTATACCATATAAACATTTTTTTTTAGACATAGC
Organism: Bactrocera zonata; assembly: GCA_037783105.1. Lineage (NCBI taxonomy): Eukaryota > Metazoa > Arthropoda > Insecta > Diptera > Tephritidae > Bactrocera > Bactrocera zonata. The sequence goes on along the minus strand of JBAWJQ010006015.1, from coordinate 215,101 downwards.
CTCATCACCAAAGGCTTTCTGCACCATGCTCAACGTATCCGCAGCAAAAAATTGATTCCGTAAACAAAATTTAATGCAAATTCTTTGCTCAACAAATTTCGACATCGCAAAAAACGAAAAACTCACTTTTAGCAGCTCACAAAACGACACGTATCTCAAACACTAATGAATATTTTGACATGAAATTTGACTACTTTACTACCAACCTAAAAAAAAAAATTCTCCAAATCCTTCGACACGCGCAGTTTAAATTCAAATGTTATTTTTTGGGCACAGTAGTATATTCGCCCGAATTCGTACTTCAACTGTGGCTGTGAAGTAATCTCACATTTTCGTATGGTGAGCGATATCAATTCTTTAATTTTGCTGGAGCTTATGAACAAGACTTTTGTTTTTTGCTCAGCCAGCGCTAGACCCATGGTAGCAAACCATCGATGCAAACCACTTATGTAGTCATTGCATTAGATCCGGAGGTCATCCGTCACAGGCTTGTTTATTAATACATATTTTTCATTGAATTTTTTTTCTAATATATTTCAAAAGATGTACAATAATATGTCATTAAATTTAATAAAATTATATTACCCAGACTGAATTTAGGCTTTGCTGCAGAAAAACTGTTTATAGTAGATGATTCCCTGCCAATTCCACCAAACCCATAGACAAATTTTTGCTGTCCGTCAATCCTGGCCTGGTCACCATTTGCGCCGGATCACTGTAATTCGAACATGTCCGTTTTTCACAAAACTGTCTAAGAATGGTTTATCTTATACCTTTTTTCTAAATGAGGCTTTCTCAACAACAACAGCATAACAAACAAACTGTCTTGGAAAAATTATTAAAATAACTGTTACGGTTCCTTTACAATACCGATATTAATCCTGACCGATGCTTCAAAAATACTGAACTAAATACTAAAATATTTCAAAAATTTATTTAATTCCTCAAAATGAACTAAAAAGCACCAAAACTGAATGGCGAAAAAATTAAAATTGCTGAAAAATTCATTCACCATTTATTTGCTAAAATTTGGCAGCGCATTGTCGAGCATATCCTTCGCATTTGCAACAATACCGGCAATTAGTTGGAGAACCCTTCTACTCAATGGCCATTCAATTAAATGTTGCAATTGATACGAGAGGCCCAATAGCCCCGTCAATAGCTAAACACTAAATGGGAATCAATTTGTAAGCACCACTACACCTCGAGTATGCCCCTTATTATTGAATACGAGTACAAGGGTAACGGCGAGTGTTGGAGTATCTGTGTGTGCGTGCTTGCATGTGTCTGCCAAAGCATGTATTGAGCGGGTGTGAACGGCCCTTTTGAAATTTTCGTAATTAACCTAATGAATGCGAAACATTTCATTAAGTGCTACTCATTCAAATAAAATTGAAAGCTGAAGCTGATGCTGAAACTGAAGCTGCACTGGCAACCGGCACCGGCGAGTCGTATTTTAATGCATACACCACTCAATAGCTTTAAAAACGTGGCATGCAAGTGTGGTGGTAAAAGACTGGGAATGCTTAAGGGTTGCCACATGTTGGAAATAGTGCTAAGGAGCCTTTTTACATGAAGTGTGTTCTGCATCACTTTAATTTAATATTTGTTTTCCCTAATATACAGATAAATGGGAAACCTTTGTAGTAAGAAAAAGGGCCAAATGACAATTGCCTTATTCCTGAGGACGAACGGATAGTATGAGGCCGAGACTATCGCCTTTTCAGCAACATTAAAATGTAGAAATTTTTCTGAATAATGTTAATTTATTCTAAGATTAAAAGCAGTTATGAAAGAGTCGGAGGCTCGATAATCCACGACTCTTCTTAATAGTGATCTTAGACCATCTTCCAAAATCAGGAAGGGTCTGTATGAGCTATTAGATGAGGTTTTAAACAGGGTGTTTCTCTCTCGTGCGCCTTCTTCAATAAAAAGAAAAAGTTATATGTGTCGCTAATCTGAAGAGCACTGGTACTGTTCACTCCAAAGGGACATACCTCAGCGCAGATAACATTGACATCGTATGCTTTGACAACAGATCCGATATCGAAGCCTTTCGCAGCCCAAAGAAGGTTCGTCTTGGGGTGAACGAAGGCAAAACAGTACCTGAAGGCCACACACAAACATTCCTGGCATCTTGCGAACTACGTCACTGTTGGCAGCAATAAATTTGAAAAATTGAAGGGCTTGTCTAACTCGGAACCAGTAAGGATACCACCAAAAAACTAAGTCTTATCTTTGGGATCTGTAGGAAATTGGCAAGCAGTTCCATCTTTCAACGAATAAAAATTAAACTCTTTTAGTCTTTTATCATTTCCATATTATTATATGTTGCGGAAATATGGAAGGGGACGAACCGAAATGGGAAAGTGAGCGGAAGATTCGCGAGAATTGTTTTCCGCAAGTCTTTTGAGTCCTTCGCGAGAGTACCGAAGAAGATGCAACCATGAACTATATAAGACACGAATGCGCTGTCTAGGCCATATCGTACACATGGAACAGCTTTCTTCTTCGACTCGAGACCCAAGGGTGAAAAAGGAAACAAGAGCGTTCATACATCCCGTGGAACGACCAAGTGTATCGAACACATGGAATACGATGCTGCAGTGAAAAGTTCCTCGATTCGATACCCCTGGGTGAACAATGATAAGAAGGACGTATGTGCATAACTACATCCAGTGGAAGGGGAAAGGACTTTTCTGCATTTGGGATGTAAAACTGGCGTGGCCTTAAGGTTGGACGCAACTGGCGAAGTTTTTCTGTTCTCTGTGCAGAATGACCCACAGTGACAGCGCCAAAGAAGAAGGAGAAAACTCTCTAGACGATCAAATCAGATCAAACCTATTTTATAGATGTATTGTATATATATTTATATATTTTTTTAATCATGATTCGAACATCCTACCAACCGCTTAGTAGTCCTGTATTTAATGCTTTTCAAACTACTAAATATTATTTTTACTTAAAAAACTCCTAACCTTAACTTCAAAAATTTATGTTTTCAATAAAAACCGAAAACCTGGCAATCCTCAGTAAATACTAGCCAATATGCCATTCACATCTGCTACAAATGCTGCTGCAGGCATTCAAGCGTTGTCGGCACTTCGTTGGCTGTCCAGCGCCCAACGCCAACATCATTGAATATTCAACATTGAATTTTCTATTCAATTCAAAGTTCAAAGGTCGATCACCTATGACCGTTAGCTTATTTACATTTGTATTCACACACACACACACACACACAACACCACATGCTCACTCACACCAAGGTGGCCGTGCCGATTTAATAAGGCACAAATGAATTAAAATCGCAATAATTCAAATGAAAGGCACACAAAAGAGAAGTCAATATACTAGAGGTATAACTGTAAATGCGTATTACCAGAAATGTGTGCGGAATGGTTTGGCTTTATAAGCCAGCCAGTAATTTTGGTGGCCAAATTTTATATGGCAGCATTAAAGTATAATCGCATTTTGAGAATTGAATGTCTGCAAATTATAATGTTCTTCAACGATATCAGTCGAAAATGCTTAGGCTTACTGCAAACGCGCCCTGTTCTGCGGCCAATGACGAAATTTATTAAGATCCAAGCATTCTGTATGTTAAAAACGAAATTTGCAGAATAAGCGAAAATTATGTTGACAGACACATGATCAGACAAATAATTTGGAAACAGCTCTACTAGATAATAGCTTAAAATACATCAAGTGTTAGTTTTACCTTTTAGAGATTCGGTTTTGTTTATATTGCAAATAAAATCTTCATTATAGAATTTGGAATATTATACCTGCCCTCACTGGAGTTTAACTTGTTCTGCTGGCTTTGACGGCGTGCGAAAGAGAGGTTAAGAAAAATGTAACACGAAATAATATCGATTGGTGATTTAATTAATATATATATATTTTTTTTTGATCTTGTCCTTGCTCTTCTGCAAAAAATTGGAAAAATCGGGTCAATAGTTCAGCTAGCCCCCATATGACTTATATTAAAAATTTCGAACTTCCGACTGATTTTATACTGTATATGGTACGTATATATTGGTCAATATCTCAGTGATTTTAATGAAATTCAGAAAGCCTTTATTTAATTCTTTTTTAACACTATGATATGTCTACAAAATTTCCGCAAAGTTTCAAGGCAATCACAATTAAAGTTTAGGTGATAAGAAACTTAAACAGAGCCGCCCATCAGGCTCAATCGTGTTTTTCTCGATTTCTAAGAAACTAGTGAAACGATCTTATTGAAACTTTTCACAGTTTTTCTTAATAGGGTGACATCGTGATTGATTGTTTGATTTTTTTTTTTGGATTACAATTAATTTTTTAAGGCAATTTGTAGAAAAAAATAGATCTAAAATCATACTCTTATGTTTGCATCTTTGCCAAAAGCTAAGATTTTTCTCTAAATCGATTAATCACGATCTATACTCATTTACTAACTGATGAAATTTGATTTTTTGATTTTGGATGAATATTTCCTCCGTTATGCTGACCACCGCGAGCAGACGTTTTTAGGCGGTGCCTCCGGAAAACAATTTTTTTTTATGAAAAATTCACAAAATATTCAAATGTTGCTGGGTGATATGTTCAAAATTCATTTGCTATATGAAAAAGCGCATTCATTCAACCAAAAGTAAGCTTTATCGCTGAACGAAATTTTCTATTGAAAATTGAGATCGGTCTCATTCACCGGATGTGCGACGCGTTTGATGACCGTTCGATCTGTGCATTATGAAATGACCAACCGAACTGTGTATAAATCAAGCGACAGCTCACAAAAAGCCCAAATCCGAAAAAGGAATTGCCTCATTGAAAACCAAACATCAAAAAGAATCACCCTATAAAGCTCTTCGAATAAATATCTAGTTGCGATTTATACGAAGGTTTCCTTTTATATTTCGAAAGAACAAAAAAAAAAAAAAATGTTAATTATCGAAAATCGCTTTATTGTTTTTCATAATATTCTCCATTAAGATCTATACAATTTCGCTTGCGCTTAAACCAATTGTCGAAACACATTTGCCACTCCGATTGAGAAATCTCTAAAACATGCCTTCTGAACGCAGCAGCCGTCTCATCAGATGTCGAAAACCGTTGACCTCTTGGTTTATCTTTTACGTACGCGTATGTAAATAAGTCATTCGAACACAAGTCAGCACTATACGGTGAATGACTCTTTAAATCGATGAATCGGGTGTTCAAAAATGCAATTGTTTCCGTCGACGTTTGAGAGCTCACATTAACGTAGTAAGAAGAGATTTGTCTTCTGCAGTGGTTTTTCTCACTTCCTAAAAGGCAATTGGCACAAAAATGATTGTGTACCACTCGGAATTTACTGTTCTGTGCTGTTTTCCGATGATTGCGATTTTATATGTCTAGTTGTTACGTTTCCTCCTCTTTCATGATTTTATAGACGTGTTTCGAAGCACAGCTATAGTATTTTTTAACACTTCCTTCGACAAATCGTCATTATATATTTTTAAACAAACGACAAATTGAGTAAACTCCAACGTGAACAAATATTTTTTACGTTCAAATGTCCATTAACTATTGAATGTATGCTCATCTTACTAAATAAAGCCTATAGTACCCTTAATCTCACGATAGATCACATGACGATCTGACAATATTAGTTTGCGCTCAGCATCAATAGTTTCCGCAACAACTGATTTTGGACGACCTTCACGAAACTCGTCTTGTAGTGATCTACAACCTCGATTGAACTCACTATACTATCGATAAACACTGGCCTTTGACGAAGCTTCATCGCCAAAAACTGAATTAAGATCATTGATGCACTATTGCTGAGCTAATCCACGTCGAAAGTTGTAAAAATTTTTTAGTCGAGGTGAATATTTCAAGTAACTGTAAATAACACAAATAGCGCTCGTATATAGAATATATGATTACAAATATTTACGGTAAAGTTGTGAGTTGCCAGATTGCAACACTAGGGTTGCCAAAAATCCGAAATATAAAAGGCAACCTACGCAGGCGTAGTAAATAATAGTAATTTTTTTTAGCTCAGTAGTTTTCAGTCATAAATAGAGAGGCTTCATTTAAAATTAGAAAAACAAATTGTTAGAAGAGAAGAAGTGTAGGAATTGCCTTCGCTTACAAAGACAACCTGTTTGAAGGTGTTATGTGTAGTAATAAAATCTATCTCTCCTTGGGCGTATATAAAACAATTTTATTGAAATAAATTAATTTTTGAAATCAAAAGCAAAACAATACTTTATGAATATATACATAGGTATGTGTATGAAATAAGAATTTACACCATTTTAAAACACCCGCAGGACTCATTGTGTGAATTACAAATAACTACATAGTAATATAACACACTGACTTTATAAATCGCTACACTAAAAACGGAATCAGCGCATCATTGCCAGCGAAAATATTTCCCCAGTTGGACATTAACAGTTTCTTCACAATTTTATTGTCCCGCTGTCATGCGAAGGCGAATTTTTAAAAAATCATAAAATGAAATTTATTTTGTGTTCAGTTGAAATTATCAATCATGCGCGAAATATTTATACCCACAAGCTTCATAACAGGTGGAGGAGCGACGGCAGCGTTGAGTTAATCAAAGAAATGGTTGGACGCCAACTCACACCAACACGCGCTGCACAACAGAGCAACAAAGCGCATACAGATAGTTAAAGTTGTTGGTGTATGTGAAGAGTTTTTGTTGCTGTTGTTGTTGTTGTTGTCTTCGGTTAGTAATATTTTTTCTAAAATGTACCCTTGAGCAATGCAATAAATGGTGTTGGGAATTTTCTTAAGATTTTTCATTTCCTCTTCCATTTCTGGGCCAAAATGTGGTTGTATGTATGTGGAGAGCTGCTTGAAAGCAACTGATGTATATCAATGATGGACACAAACACATACACAAACTTACTTACATACATGTATGCATTCCTGCGACATATTGTTTTCCTTAAAGAGAGAAATAGAAAAAAAACCGAATATAGACAAATATTTCAATAAAAATAGTCCAGGAAGAAGCAGCATGCATGAGAAGCTATGAAAGGAAAATTAAAAAAGTAGAAAAAAAAACACCAACAACATATCGAACTGTCAAACTGGGGCGGATATTGAGTTGTGTTTGATGAGCTCATATCGCTCGCTTGCCATCGCAGCATATTTACTGCTACAAAAATATTTAGAAAAACCCACATACACGTATGACACACATACGCTTACACAAATATATTCGAGAAATATGTTTGTTCATATATGAGCTCTTCTTTTCACTGGCATGCGACGTTTTTTTCATCTCACAATTTGTTTTTGCACCGCCAACGGCATGTCCATCATTTTGCTCTCTGCTTTTTTACTTCAGTATACTCACATATGAGAGAAAATCCTTAGAAAATGTTGATTGTCTTCGTTCAATAATAAATAATAAAATTTTTCATTTCCTTCAAAATGCGATTTTGCGAAAAAATTACTTGTTAGCGCTTTGGTATTTTTCCCTTTTTTCTCGGCAAAAAGCTATAAAATTGTTTCCATCATCAGCCACTTATGAGCGCCAGGGGACAGCAAAGCAATGGAAAAAAAGCCAAAAGAGAGTAATTTCGCTTAGTTGGTTTATTAAAAGTTATTGCGAAAATATCAAGTTGTCAAAAGTGATTGGCGGAAGCAGCAGAAAAAAACTCAATCAAAATTTTATTGGAAGTTTCTAAATAAGTAACTGTATAATAGGGGAACTGCCGACGCGTTGGCGGTGAGGAAACTAAATTTACTAAAGTTTTGTCTCGCACTTACTGTTTAGTTGTTGTTGAAGAGAGTGACAAGCAAAAATAACCTGAAGGTCAAATGGTGATGCCGTTGTTCGGCTTTGGCTATTTGACAATATTTTTTATTAAATTGTTAGAATACGAAGTGGTCTTTACTCAAATGATGAAAAATGGAGTGATGGTTGGTATAAACATTGAGAATAGGCGACTAGTGACCTGATCACTGAATCTTGGTCGCTTCACTAAAACTTCACTTTGTGCCACCCAACCAGCGTAATTTTAAAACACTTCTTTTTAAAAGATTTGTTTTTCCTTAATGTATTTTTAGAATAGTTAGTTGGGTCGAGTATGCGGATGAATATTGACATTGCAGACTTACCAAATACGCAAATTTATTTTGGACTAACATAATAATGCGCGCTTTCTCTAGCCTCGTTCACCAAGTTTCGCCGGTGCTTCTTCTACGTGGTTACTCCATTGTAGACACGGTCTACCTCTGTGCCTTTTACTACCGACTCTCCCTTCGAAAGCTTTTTCGCTGGAGCTTTATCTTTCATCCTCACAACATTAATAAAGTTAATGTACTGGTTCAGATTGTCGTTTATCCGATATGATAGTCATCGCCAATATAAAACGTGCCAAAAATCTTGCCAAGGACTTTGCTCTAGAAGACTCCTAGCTACAGCTCATAACTTTTTGACAACATCCATGCTTCTACGCTATACAGAAGAACGAGAGCGATAAGCGACATGAAGAGCGTTAACGTTGGCTGCCCAGAAAAGACTCTCTGGTACATCCTAGTTGCCTATTGACCTCTTAATGTCATTCGAAATTGTTATCTTTCGCTGGATATCCAGGCTGGTTTCATTATTGTTGTTGATGGTGGCGCTAAGATAAACGAAGTCTTTAACTACTTTGAAGTTCCCAGCTACAAGCTCAGTCTTCTCACAATTATGCTGTTGTTACGATAGCCACAAGAGCCCTATTATGTCTTTAGCATCGCCATAGGCAAGCAGTTGGCCACAATATCGTAGTCGCTCGATGAGCAGCAGGTTTGCGTACAAGGCGAAGTTGCAGAGGTCATAAGACAAGGGATAACCTTGTCTGAAACATCGTCTGGTGGTAAAAGTTTCGGAAAGGTTCGTTTCTACGTTAATGGCCCTTCGGGTGTTGCTCAACAGCTATACGAGGGCTGCTATATATATTTCTGTCCTAATAATGAAAATAGGAATATTTATCAACGAAAATGGTTTTATTGTTTTTCAAAATATTCTCCATCAAGATTTATACACTTTTGCATGTGCTCAAACCAATTTTCGAAGCACTTTTTCCACTCCGATTGAGACACCTCCAAAACATGGTTTTTGAATGCTTCAACAACATCTTCTGGTGACGAAAATCGTTGACCACGCATTATTTTCTTGATGTGTGGGAATGAAAAGAAGTCATTGGGTGCCAAGTCAGTGCTGTACGGCGGATGACCCATCAATTCGACGTTTTGGCCGGTCAAAAAGGCGCTGGTTTGAGCCGATGTGCGAGAGCTCGCATTGTCATGGTGCACAATGATTCGTCTTCTCTTGTTCGTTTTTCGAATTTCCCCGAAGACTTCAGGCAAACAAATGGTGGTGTACCACTCAGAATTGACCGTCCTAGGTTTCTCAAGCAGAATAGTCGCCACATGACCAGTTTTGCCGAAGAAGCAGGCGACCATTTGCTTCGAAGTGCTTCTTCCACGAACAACTTTCGTTGGATTTGGCTCGTCTTGGAAGACCCACACGGTCGATTGCTGTTTTGTTTCGGGTTCATACGCATAGATCCATGATTCGTCACCTGTGACGTCTTTTGAAGCACCGAGATCGTATTTTTTCAGCATTTCTTTACACCAATCCACACGAGCCTTTTTTTGAGCGATTGTCAAATTGTGCGGGATCCAACGAGAACAAACCTTTTTTACGGCCAGGTGTTCATGCAATATCGAATGTATGCTGGTGGGAGAAATGCATAGGCACGTCTCTATCTGAAGATATGTTACATGACGGTCTTGCATTATCAGTTCACGTACGGCATCGATGTTTTCTGGCACAACGGCTCTTTTTGGACGACCTTCACGGAATTCGTCTTTGAGCGAGCGTCGGCCACGATTGAATTCGTTGTACCAGTTTTTCATAAAAAGATTTTAGTTCATCGATGCACTATTGTCGTGATAATCCACGTCGAAAGTTGTGAAAAATGATCGCACGAAAATGTTGACGAGTTAATTCCATTTTTTGGCCGAGATGAATTTTTTAATTCCCTGTAAATAAAACAATTCACGATTAAATGACAAAACGTTCTTATTGATGTTATGCTACAAAATGTCAAACTTTCCAAACGAAGTGTCAGATTGCACCTGGCAACACTTAGTGTTGCCTAGGCCAGAAATATACATATATAGCAGCTCTCGTACCAAGCTCATTTTTCTCTTATTGGAAGGTGGTTTTGTCTTTGCTACGGTTAACTAGGGTCGGGTTAATTGATTTCGTATACAAATAAGTTCCGATGCTGGAATGATTCGAGAGCTCATTTAGGATTTTTTCATACATTGGGTTAAATAGTCCGGGATAGGTTAGGTTAGGTTAAGCTGGTAGGCCAATAAGCCACTCATAGACCAGTTTTGATCCTTTGTGATACCAGATGGAGTTCAGTTGCTTGTTCCACCTAGGGGGCTTCGTTTTGTGCATGAGTCGCAGGGTAGGGCATGCGTAGTGAAGAGTTGTATTTAGGTCATTCGTAAATACTGTCACGTCTTTTTCAAGCTCTTCATGTGCGTTAATACACGTAAAGTCTAAGTCTCTTGCGTAATAGTATCTGCCTGTAGAGATCCCAGTTTGTATTCTTGTGATTTCTCCTAACTCCGTTTCTGATCTTTGTTTCCGATCAAATGAAGAAGTAGATGTACCAATGGTCACAGAACGACTCTTCAGTTTTCTACCAATGCATTTTTACTTTATAGCATTCATATTTAGAAAATTTTTGGAAGTGGGTCCTATATAGGTTGGTGTTAATATCAGCATCCTTCTGCGGATGTAGTCGCCAGCCTTTGGAGCTCTGTCGTTGGCACTTCGCAATTGTCTGGCATATAGCAGGATGCAAGTAGAGACTCATCTTTGGCACCAATTACGCTCGGGGTGTATGTTATGTAGTTTTGGACTTCTGCCAAGCAACCACGTTATCCGCTGCAATCTATAGTTCCTGGACTAAAGCCACGTTGTAGTCGACCTTCTCTAAATTGAGAAGAATTTTCGCAGAGGTGATTTTACTTCTGCGGAGTTTCACTTGGAGTACCCTCAGCTCTTGGTTTGGGATCAAAAAGCTGCTGACTGGGTTCTTTCTCTAGCTTCACCTCCAGTCGTGTTTTTGTTCGCGGGATGGCGCTTTTTGAGGTGAAGGAACACGCTTCCAACGCCCCATGCCATCTTCCCGAACTTCGCGTACAGAATATCCTTTGTCGCCTAATTGTTCTGGAGGATGTAGCTTTGGTCTACCATGATCGATTTCGCCTTGCTTAATACCCTCCACTCGCTAGTTTGCACGTCCGTCGTTGCAGTAGCCGCAGAGCATGTTCCGGGTCCACAACGACGAGGTATGATTGGATACCTTCGCTTTGGGCACCAATGGAATACTGCTGCAGTTCTACACCTTCAGTTTCGCTTCTTTCCACAGGTTTGAAAGCTTTCTGACCGCTTCCCTTACCATGTCAGCGTCGGTTCATCGTTGCATTTCAAGATTTTGATTCCACTAAGCCATCCTGCTCATCAAATAACGGCATGAATGCGCTCGGTTCAACGGCCATTTTCGAGAAGAGACCTTCCAATAGCTTCTTTTCCACTATTTTTTATTGCTTCTGGGGATCCGGTATAGAGTCGGTTGAAATTTATATCCTTAATACTTTCTTTACCACTCTTACTAAATACAAAAAAAAAAAAAAAAAAAAAAAGAAAACACGTGATAGTCAACACTGCCTCCAACCCAAAAATTGACAAATAAAAACCAATAACAGTGCCACTCATTCAGCACATTTGAACAAACCCTAAAAGGAATTTTAATTGAAAATAAATAGAAAGTAAACGAACACTTTTATTCTGCAATTAAAGTAACTTTCCCAAAATAAACAAAAAGCCGATTGCCGATTATGGATAGACAAATATTTACCACTCGTCAGCAACACAAACGCTCTACTTCAATTACGGTAGCTCTTCCGTCATCGTGTAACACGAAATATGCCGCTTACCCCGTTACTCCTCTATCAATTAGCCGAAGCGATATCATCTTCGTTTGTCCTTCCCATGTCCTTCGACGCACTTTTAGTGCGTCCACAATGTAGTTCAAAAGCAATATCACTTTCAGAGCACCACAAACAGAGTTAAGTGGCTGTAACTGGTCGGCTTCCCCTTTCACACGACACCTTTATGCCTTCTTACTATGAATAACAGTTATGCTGTACTTTCTGCTCACCTTGAGCTTGTTTAACAACTGCCAAAGGGCAAAATGCTTCGAGCTAAGAACATTTTTCATTTGCATTGTGTTCTTTTTGATATCCTTGTTTACCCACTCTGACCTGAGAAAACAAAAAGACGCTTGTGGCAGCTTTGGTCATAGGCTTCTAAAGCGCTGGTGGCTTGCTTGTTCGTGGGTGTGGCGGTATGTGTGGTTGGGTGGCAAGTGCTTGTGGTGAGTGTTTGCTTGTGAAATGTAAGTATTCGGTAAGTGATTAAAAGTGAAGCATTGTTCGGTTAAGTGAGGGAGAGCCTCAAGTGTTGACAAGGGTATTACAGTTACTAGAAAGTAATATTAAATATTATTTAAATGCATGTTACATTTTATAAATATTTGAGGGCCTCGGAGATTTGCCGTAGTCTTCCTTGATAGCGATTCAAATTTTTTTTATTATGTTATCGTTGAGAAGATGAGGTTCTTACATGCATATGATGTCGAGGAGAATTTTCACACGGTAGTTGGCGTACTTAAGCATACTTAAATTCCAACCGTCGGGCATGCTTTTGTTCGACCATATTTTACAAAACAGCTGATGCCTGCTCTTTATCAGTTCGTCGCCGTCTGCTCCATCGTAATATATTGGGTAATCGGGTTCCCTCCATAATTTCAGTATAAGATGAGCATCAGTCACTACATCACTTCTGGGAGTTTTAGAAGATTATGCTCCGCTCGTAAAACCTTCTGTTGGTCGTCGCATCTTCTCGTAGAATTTTCGAGCATTACCTCGTCGGCCAGCTTGCCAATCTACGTACTCACGTATTTTGGCCTCACTTTTTTGCCTGCAAATGCGTCTCGCTTCCTTCTTCAACACTCGGTATTTATCCCAATCTGATCACAGGTCTCTAGTATGCGAAATTAAGGACTGATATCAGGCTGATTAGGCCGAACTACAGAAAATTACTTCACTTGGTGGCTTTTTCACCAAGACAACGCTCTGGTTCACTCCTCCGCCATCAGCAATTGCCAAATTTATCGAATTAGGCTACAAACTGCTGCTCCATTTACCGTTTTTTAAAGATTTGACAAGGTGCGACTTAATTTGGTTTTGAATGTTGAAAAACTCATTGGTGGGATCGAAATTTTCGTCGAATTAGGACATTATCATGGCAACGAAGGCCTACTTTGCAGACATCCCGAAAACTGTTTTTTTTTCAGATGAGTTAAAGAAGTTAGAGCATATCTGGATCAAATTCATTGAGCTAAAAGCAGATTATGCTTTTTCCAAAATTGTTGTTTGTTTGTTTGAAAGGTTAAGAACTTATTGAACCGTGTTTGTATATCGTTTCTTTGAAACATTATATTTAAAACCTCTTGGACAGAGCAAAAAGGATTGGCATGAAACCGAAAATGACTCTCTCTGCTCCCAAATTGGATTCTGATAATGCCTTTTTATGTTTGTAACCCCCAAAAGTAAGTGGTGATTACCCTCTTAAGTATATATATCATATAGGATGAGCATAGCGATCACGAACATATACGAACTGTTCCTCAGATATCGATCAGAAATTATACTTTCATCCTTTTCCCACCAAGTAGTTTCTTATTTGTCGGGATCGCCGATATCGGACAGCTATAGTAGGAAACCGCCATACAAACTTTTTTTTTCATTTGTTTACAAAATTTGGCATGGATCGTCACAATCCCCGAAGAAATTGTTCAAATCGGACCACTATAGCTAATAGCTTTCATACAAACTTTGTGAAGAATACTCTAACTTCGGTGCAACCGAGTTTAATATTTTTCTTGTTTTTTAATAATTCATTTGATTTTCGTGAAAAATTTGTCCGACCAATTCGTGGTTTATCTTTTCGCTAGCGAAGAAACGCGCTTCTTAGCGAGAGTAAACAATTTTCTCCTCTAACCCACCAGCTGCCATTCATGGTTAGCTGGTTGTGCATTCCAGCAGATTGCAATTGCGTTTTCTACTTCCTTTTCTCGATGAGTCAACACAATTTTTCCACCAACCGCTAAGTGTTTATCGGTTTTACGCAATGACAGCGTGGAGAAAATCATATTTCACGCGAATAACTTTGCCATTGGGAGGTATCAAATATTTACTTGGAATATTGCACGCTCCGCTGCAGCTTTTAAATTGGCATTAATCTTTTTTGGAATTGCAGAAGTGAAAAATAGAAAGAGTATGAAGCAAAGAGTCTGTATGATAGTTGCGCTTGCTTTTCTTGATGTGTCCAAAAACAAGTAGGAAGCTTCAAATTACATGCAATAAATACCAATTTTTATAGAGGTTTAGCACGGCTTTGCGTCTAAAATAATATTAACGCAATTCATAATCTTCTGCTTCCGAAACAAGCTATTTTAATCTTACGACACAAGGAGACACTCACACATCCATGTATACACGTATTAAACCGTACAGATAACGGCACTGTAATGCCGAAACCCCAAAAGCCGAAAATTCGCCACTAGAAACTAAGCCAAAATGACAGCTGGACAGTGTAACTTTCCGACATTGTAAGCCAAGCCGAACTGTCAGCGACAAGAAAGCAGAAATTGCGAGAATTAGAAGAATTAGTGGTGTACTCGCATACTGCTGTCCTCGGCTCGGAGTTGCATGCCATGGCTTGCTGGCAGTGTCCTGCTTGCAGCAGTTTTGCCAACTTGTAAGCGAAAAAGTCAAATGCGTGTACTCATAATTTACAGCAAAGAATTATGAACTTGCCGGGAGGAGTTGTAAAATGCATGTTGACAGTTACAACTGCCCCGAAGTGGTGGTGGCGCAAGCGGAAATGATGCCTGAATGGCGAGGATAGCTTACAAATTGCTGCATAAAACTTTCAATTGCAGCCAGCAGTTGCGGAAGAGCTCATTGATAGTCTGGCAAACTAAATAAGCTTTAAGCGTTGTGCAAATGATATTTATCACGAAGATGTCAGGGATTAGTTTCGTGGCGTTTGGGTGTTGCACAGAAATTAGTTAGTTGGTTCGTAAACATTTTGAAAGTTAGCAAATTACCCGGTATTAGTTTGTTATACTACTAATACAACGGATTTCCTGCAATTGCGTTGAGCTTTAATAATTAGAGAATTAGAAAAGCTCGAAAAAAGTCAAAAAGCAAAATTGACATATGTATTTTTTGTTAACTTCAAGTATTAGCATCGTGATCCCTTCATATAGGTACACTATCTACACCAAGCAATAACTTTTTCTGAAGGCAAAGAAGTCCACGGAGTTTCTTTTTGGGATTTTTGACCGACTCTTCGAACCCGTGTCTCACCGGCAGTTATAATGCTCTCCATGAATAAGGAATCAAAATTCGCGCGACCAAGCATGTCTAAAGAGACCTATTTACGGTACTTTTTTGAAAAAAATTTAGCTTTATCGGGACGAGTCGAGCAAGAACGCGTTTCATATCTAAAATATCCATCAAATTCATTAGAATGGACTCGCGAGAGATGACTAGCTCTCTTGCCATCTCTCTAACACTTGCCTGACGATTTTCAAACACCATATCCTTCCCTTTGTTTTAATATTTTCATCAGTTGAAGAGGTCGAAGGTCGTCCAGAAAGAGGCATGTCTTCAGCGATCTCTCGACCATCTTTGAAGACTTTTTACCACTCGAATCGAAACACACTACTGAGGTGTATTGACTTAAGCAGCTGCTGCAAACAAACTGCTTAACAGAACGCGCTCAGAATTGGCATAGTAATTAAGGACAGTTCTTTATTTGTCCGGGGAATTTAATTACAATTTCCAATGCAGTTGATTTCTCGATTAAGAACCCCAACGGTAGCCATGGCTCTGTAGATTAGCCGTAGTAACTTGACACTTATTGACGTTCTACACAAATCACCCTTCGATATAGCTAACAGACGTATTGCTGCGAAGGTCGTTGAAAAAGTCAGAAAAACTGGGTACATAAAAGAGTCCAAACAGAGACAATCTGAAATTTTTTTCGTTTTCGACTGCATCTCTGAAAACTACTACAGAGTCTACCATACTCCTGGGGATAATATGTGGATGGGACGAAATTGGAGAAGAGACGTAGTGAGTTTTTTTACGGACGAGTCAAAGCGTAGAGGAAAGTGTGGTGTGAGAGATTTCTGTAAGATCTTCCTGTCAATTATAATTTTATTAGAGTATTTGGTAGAGGTATTGTTGTGTGCAATACTTAGTCAAGGAGTGTCTTCTCTCGCTGTCGATAGTATAATGCTACTTCATTACCAGATTTGTTTAAGTGTCTAGTCATAGCCAAATCGCTGAAAAATGTCAATCCGTTGAATGCACAAGAGAGGGCAGCCTTGTCCCGATTACAATAAGTTGAGAAAGAGCTGGGTTCAATAAACATACATTCTGTAAGGCTGCTAGTTTTCTGAAAATTAATTGCTGAAGTTGTATGGAAGAAGGTAAGGCTTAAATGTCCAGGTACTTTCTCTTCCATTATCCATTCGATTGAAGTTGAAACATCGTGCCAGTCATATCTACGGCGAACTTTGTGGAATAGTCGGAATTGATTTTGGCCACCACAACAATTTGGGCAGCCTCAAAGTGCTATTCGATTTTTCAGGGAATTTATTTACTAATAAAACCTTAGGCTCATTCAGGCATTGTAATGGACCGATGTACTTAGTTATCCAAGTGAGATCTGATTGAGTGAGATTAGGTAACCTAACTTAACTTATTATTGCAATGTATCTATTAACCGCTGGACTCTGTCAAATCTTGTCTCATCTAAAGTCAGAAAGCAGTCAACATCCGGATATATCAGTTTATTAGATACTGTACTGATATACTATATGTCTTAATTAATTCTTTAAAATCTATGTCCTCCCCCTCAAAAAAGTCCCCCTTGGCCTCAAATACACTTGTGTGAACATTTTTCCCAATCCTCGAAACAGTTCTTAAAGTTTCCGGATTAGCCTTCTATGCGCGTAGCAATTCATGTTTAATGTCTTCAATTGACTCAAGTCGGTTTCCCGGTGCGGTCATTTAAGCTTGCTGAAGAGCCAGAAGTCACACGGATCTAAATCAGCCATACACCATATTGGTTGAAAATTTGGCGAAAAACACACGAAGAATCATTAATATTATCATATAAATGTATTATTGTGTTGTCGGCCCATAATTTTGTCCTCTTTTTATAAAATAATATATAATATAGTATATTATTCCTTGTTGACAGTTTGGCCGGTTGGAAGGAACTGGAAGTACACCACACATCGGCAATCGAAGAAAACTGTCAACATAATCTTAATTTTTGACCTGTTTTGATGTGGTTTTTTGGCTTCAGCTCAGCTTTGACATGATTTTCGACAAACTGATCGTAGGTTTGAGGTCGTAAAAATAAATACAAGACTTATCGCCAGTAATATCTGTAGTATTCCCACGATGCTTGTAAGATCTCTGATTTTTAATCGTCGATTTTCAGGCACTAATTCCTGTCTTATTAACGTGTAGATCATCACTTGTTGTTGATGGCCGTCCTGAACGTAGTTCGTCGTCAACGCGCTTTGGACCCTGGACCCTATTTACTTGGCTTGAGTCGTTTTGAAATTATACTTGAGTGACTGTCAGCGAGATATTCTTGTATTTGACAACAATCTTCAACGAGTAATGCTTCTAGTTCCTCATCTTCTAACTCTATTACTTCTTTTCCAACATTTTGATATTCTTTTGTTACAATGACTTTGTCCTTAAAATATGCGTTTAAATTTTACAATTTTCGCAAGTGCTCAGTAGTGTAAATTTATTTATTCTATTAAGCGAAAAACTTAAAACTTCGTGCTCAGAATGGACTCGAGTCTATTTAGTATTAATCATTTTAAAATGCGCAGAATGGGAGGAGCAAACTACGAAATTTCCTTTCACTCGCATTTACATAGAAAAACTTTAGCGTCTTAACAGTAAATAGGCTTAAAACACTTTCAAGGGATTTCACTCGCAAGTGCTGCGTGGGTGAACTGGTAAATCGTCGAAATGCTCTCGACAGCAACAAAGAAGCACAACAACAACAACAAAAACAACAGCAAGAGCAGCGCATTAAAATCGTAAGATGCCCAATTCGACACTCAATTATTTATGCCAGACACGAAATTTAAACTTCAACAACATCGATACGCCGGCAACGACTGCAACAACAATAACAGTAATAACAACGGCACAGCAGTAACAACAACAACAACAACGAACTGTAGGTGGAGCGATAAGCCTAATGGAAATACTGGCAGCGAAATGCTTTCACAAGAGATAACCTTTTCAAGCATAAAACTTTCAGTCGGGTCAGGGTGCTGCTGTTGTTGTTGTTGCGCTCGCTTCACTGCAACTTCACTGCAACTTCACTGGCCTTCTATGGTCCGTTGTCGGCCGCTCGCTGTTGCCGCACTGTAATGTTGCAGCATTTTTAGTGGCGATAGCACGTTTTCAAAATTTCCGGAATTGTTGCTGATAATCAAGCCGAGTAACTGTACTGATAAAGCTGCACGGAGATAGGCAAAGTAGCCAATGGCTGAAATATTGCAAGCATTTAGTTGCGTTCTCTGCTAAATGTGCGCAATGTAGTTGTTGTTGCTATATCTGCTGCCTACATATAATAAAGCCGTTATGGTAATGTTGTGTTGACAATGAAATTGAAAATTATTGCAAATTAAGTGCGAGTCAGGAAATGACGACCGATAAATAAGTTAGCTTAATGTTGTGAGTAAATGATGGCAACGGTGAATACAACAATTTCCCATAACACTTATACAAATATTATACGTTTTTAAATATGACATCGGTTTTAAAGACTCCTAAGGCTCTAAAGTTCAACTTTCTTAACAATTTTTGGAGCCTATGGAGCCTCTTAAAATTTGCTCTTGAAGTCGCAATGAACATTATGTAAGCTTAGTGCTGGGTATTCTAGTCTAGAAATTTGGAAAAAACCAGAAAGTCAGGAAAATCCTTGTTTTCGTATTTCAATAATTTATGTATCAAAGAATATCTCCCTGAAAGGCTCTTTCAAAAATAAATTCTTTTTCAAATAATAATGTTTAGCTTTGACCTTAAAAACCTTTTTTCTCTAAATTATATTTTCTGATATTGTCGTCGCCATATCTCAATCGCACATGATCGATTTAATTGAAATTCGAGATGAACCAACAAAATTGTTTCGAATTTTTAATATTATATAAAAAAATGAAAATATTAAAAATTAGCGAAAAAATTTACCTTATTTTTGAGTAACCAGAAAAAAATACACAGTTTTGTTGGTTAATGCGATAATGACATTTATAGTTAACGGATTCGTGGATATTCTTCAATTTTTCCGATGATCACATGGGTGGAAAGCTTGATGACGAGGATACAGCCTTTTTTTCAAATTTTACTTCAAGGACGTATAACTTCATGAGATTTATTATTAAAACAATCACAAAAAAGCGATAGTAAAAATATCAATCGCTATTTTTAAGAATTGTCAGAAAACGCTCGAGAATCATACTTCTAGATTGGAATGTCCTTTAAGGGGTTAGGGGTAGTCAGAATTTTCAAAAAATTATTTTTTTTTTAATTTTGTTATCATGTAATATTTTAAAAATATTCTTTGAAAATTTCACGTTGATCTGATAATTAGTTTTTGAGTTATATATAGTATACAAATAACAAAGAGAGCTCGGGCACTTCAAAGCGCTTGGGTGACTCTTTAAACGCGTTTTTCTCAAAACTATGTATTTTGGACTGGTGACAACTGTAACTCGAAAGCCGCTTATTACATTTTAATGAAATTTATACAGCTTTTAGAATACATAAAAAACTCGGGCCTGATCTAAGGTTTTTTTGGTCTTCAAAAATTTCGATTTTTGAGACCAATTAACTGTTGATTTTTTCCCAAAAATTTAGAAAAAAATTTCTTGAGGCCGCTATTTTGTTAATTTTGAAAAACAAAAAAAATCCGTCGATTAGGCCTAGAATTATCTACTTATAAAATGATTTCTTTTGTCCGATTGACTTTAAATGAATCTCCAAGGACTTATGGTTGTCACCGCAAGTACCTTTTTTTTTGGAACTGGGTCAACACAAACAACTATAATTTTGAAAATTAAATTTTTTTTTTGAAATTTTCATGACTTTAAGTCAACACATCCTATAATAATGCCATATTACTGCTTTTGCAAAATAACATGATTTAGTAGCAAAAAAAAAGAAAAGTTCTAATTTTTTCGTGCCTCTGACTACCCCTTAAGGGGTTATATACAGTTAGACGGCCAAAAAAGCGAATTTTCCAGAATTTTTTCTTTTTTACTTTTAAATGTATTGCTCCAAAATTTGTACTTATATTATGGTATCCTTTAACTGTATTTTAAGCCTTAGCATTAGTAAATATATTTATTTGGAAAAGAACTACAGCTGCCTTCCAGGAGCTCCTCTCTGCATTGAATAATCTGAAAGTAAAGGGACAAACAGGTTTCATTAAAGCAATGTCAAATATAGTAAAGCAAATCGAAGAATAAGCAAAATAAAATTTTTGACAAAATTGAGGTTTTTCAAAAAATTAAAATAGTTTTTTGACCTATACTTTGGGCTTAAATTGTTTAGAAAACATACTTATCGGTGAGAAAAAATCTTAATTAAATTACTAATTAATTACTAAGAAATTTAATTAAAGAAGCTCGTGTTAAAATTTGAGACTAATTGATTTAGCCGATTTGGCTTTAAACACACCATTTTGAGAAAAACGTGTTCAAAGTTTGGCTTTGTACTTCCAAGCACTCTGAAATGCCTTTCCAGGTAGCGTGTAACTTAGAGAATATTCACCGGGACGATATGAAATTTTTTGTGTGTATTCTTAAATATATGTATGTTTATTAAGAAAATAAAATTTAATAAATCGATTTTTTGGAAATAAAAAAGGTTTTTCCAATGGGGAAGAAAGTGCTTGGAAGTTTCTACTTTACCTTCCTCCATACAATTTTGCTAATTTGCACCCGGTAAGATATTTAGCCTCACCGAATGGATTGCTATTGAACGTTGTGCAATAAGAACTCCTAATATTGCGACAGAACGAACCTTGTTGAGTGCAAATAATTCCGTGGAACTCTTGCAGTTTATTATCGGTCAGAAGGATCTCGAACTCTACTCTAGGTCTGTTTGTCGACATACGTTTTTTTTGGAGGAAAAACAAAAAAATAATCGCAAACTTCCAAAAAATGACGATTTTACTTAAAAAAAACCGATTATTTTATATAATTCATCGTGTTAAATTTTTTTCGTGTATTTTTTCGAAAAGTTCATTCAAAAACAAAATTTTTTTTAAAAAAAAAGGTCTCCAAAAGTCAAATTCTACAAAAGTTATGGCTATTTGAAAATAAAAAAGTCATTTTTTTTGAAAAATTCATAACTTTTTTGAAGTTGGACAAAAATTTTTAAAAAATTCTCAAAAATGTTTTTCATTTACCCTTTCAAAGGTTGGATAAGTTTCAGCAAAATCTAAAGGGTTGGGTTCAAAAGTGGTCGATTTGGTATGGAATACCCCATATACATATGTATATGTTCTAAGTCAGACTGGCATTGCCTATTAAATTTGTTTACTTCTGCAGACAACTCAATTAGCAATCGTACAACTTTGACTACATTTCGCTTGGGATATCCCAATTGGTAGCCTCGGATACGAATTTACTCGTTTGCTTTAAAAAAGGGCACCCCAAAATTCGGCATAAGCTGCTTTGCTTAAGTTTTTTAGATTTTCATCTTCTTATGTATTCCTTCGCTTGTTTTTCAATTCTCCTTTTCCAATAACTTGTTTTCAATAATATCATCAGCATCAGCTATGTAAAGGCGAGTTAAAAGTGAAAAATCAATTAGTAAATTGAAAAGTTAACAGGCTAAAAGAGGAGAACACAGCAGCAATAGCAACAAAAAAAAAAAACAACATCACTAACCCAACAACATCAATAAGCCGCCAGCGTCCACAGTAGCCTAACCCAATTAAAGCCAAAAGAAAAGAGAAAAAATATATTCCGAGACTTTCCATTGAAGGAAAAGAAGGCTTACAAAAAGCAAATAAGCGATGAAATGGGATAAAAGAGATGCAATGGCTGCTGCTTTAGACCTCACTGATTTGCCGTGCAAACACGGCTGAACAATAAAATCAACAACAGCAGCGGACACAAAAGCAACACCAACCAAAAGCGCCAATAACAAAAAGTCCAAAGTCAGCAGGCAACAAGCCAATAAGTCGATTTGAATGTCGAATTGAACAGCTTTGATTTTTTGTTCTGAAAAAGCAGTAAAAAATGTTCACAGGCAAATTTTGCAAAGCAAAAAAGGAAGCAGAAACCAGAAACCGTTATGCGCTGTAGCCGTAAGGCAATTTGAAAAGGTTTTCAGCACAGATTCCAGACAAGATTGCGAGAATAATTCAAATAAGTTGATTTGCAGAAGAGCCGAACGAGCGTTGATGCACGCATTTCTACAGAAACACACACACATGCATACACACCTGCATTTTGGTAGTTCGTAAAATAGAATTTACAGTTTATTCAGCGCGCATTTCTTATCTGCTCACCTGTGCAAAAATCTTCATACCTACTTACAAATGGTATATTGTACTATAAAAATTTTTCAGCTTACCATCGCTATTTGTGATTATAGAATTTGTCTGCCAAATAAGAATATGCTTGCGAAATACAATTTTACAGAGAAATATATACACGTTTTAGCATTAGAGTCGAAATGGTGCTATTGTCATGCTAATTTGCTGTCAACAGCAGTAGTTGAGCAACTCCTTCTGTTCAGGAAGCTATTTGGGAGCTAAAAGTATTTTTGCACATCTTTAACACTGCTCGGAAGTATTAAGTAAATATCCAATTTTATCGCTACATATTTAAGACATCTGCGAGTAAATCTGGTGGCTGAATCAATTCGGTTTTTACTTTGCAACTTTCTGAGCGAAAGTTTAAATATTGTTTCTAAAAGATATGTTTTTACTAAAATGTTAATGCTATCAGTTTATACTCGTTTCCGATATTCGCAAAATCTAATTTTCGGCTTAAAATTTAATTTCAGAAAATAAAAAATACCGCTTCTAGTTCGCTATAGTCTTGAAGTATTCAGGTCAGTCAGCTGAAGGACGTAAAATTTTTAAAGAGTAGATATTTTTCATTTTGGACATTTGGATATTCTAGCTGTAGTTTCACGGTAATATATTTAAACTTCACACGATTTTTTGTATTATTTATAGCATGATTTCCTAAAATTATCGTCGTTTATCGAAGCTATCTTGAACTCCGAAGACTGGGTCGATTAGGCGCCATTTTGTATCAAAACTTCTAAAGAAACACTTCTTTCCGATAATTACTCTTCACTTCCAGAATAAGTTATAGGTTCGGTTGCACTGGCTGGCTGTCATACCAATATAGACCAACATATAAACTATAAGGCCTGATGGTTTACGTCGTGCTGAAGTTAACATCGTGCAAGACTTCAACGATTTTTGCGAAGTTCAAAAAAAAAAAAAACTTGATATCTATTTCTGATAGTTCCTTTAGTCCCTATAACTGTGAAGCTTCTAGATGCTTAAATCCAGTTCTAGATAAAGCTGGGCAGAAGCAGTGAACTTCCTTGCTTTTTCTACATATGTTATCGTTAATAATGCCCGTAGGGCTCAAAGAAATGGCACTCGCCCCGCCACTTCTTGTAAATTACTTACCACCATCGTCTCTTTGTGGGGTAGCAGTTGTTACTATATGTAATACTAACCTCCTCTGAGCGCTTGCAAACCCGTGAACTAAGTTTTATCATGCCGGTTATACTGAAGGGATATTTAATACTTTTCGTGCTACTTACTGATCCAAATAGCGTTAGATCGTCTTAGCTTGTTACGATACGGTTCAATTCTGGTACTGTGAAACTGACTGTCGTGGGAATTGCAATGTACATTGTAAAGATTTTGATATATGAATACTACTCGTATAATCTACATCTATCTGTCTCGATTAATTTGAGGCGTTATAAACAAACATAAGTAGAACTAAGCCATTAATTATGCTATGCGTGACAGGTCACGTCAAGTGTATTTCTGAATCAAAAATTCATTGCTCCTGGGTTCCCTATTGAGTTTGCATTTTTGGCTCCTTTCGTTCACTCTTTGATTTCCTTTTACTTTGGAGAATAGGTTTCCTTAGTTCTTCTTGTTATCTTTTAACTGTATTTTAAGACTAGTATTGGTGAACATTTTTATTTAGAAAGGAACTACAGTTGAACTCCGGGAAATTTAATAATTAGTCGAAGGAATAAGCAAAATAAATTTTTTGAAAAAATTGCGGTTTCTAAAAAAAAAAATCGATTTTTGATAAACATTTCGGTCTTAAATTGTTTATAAAAAAACATTTATCGGTGAGAAAAAATTTTCGATTGGTTATTATAACATATATTTAGGAAGCTTTAATTTGATACTAATCGGTAGTATTGGTCACCTTGGTAACACCATTTTGAGATAAAACGCTGTTAAAGTTTGGCTTTGTACTTCCAAGCACTTCGAAAATATTCACCGGAACGATATGAAATTTGCGCTCTGTATTCTTAAATATATGCAAATTAAAAAAAAAAAAAAAACGATTTTTTGAAAATTGTAACTGGGTATAACCCCTTAATGTGTTCCATAGTGTCGTGAAATAATAAAAATGAGTGCTCAGTATAATAATTCAAAATATTTCTTATACTGAGCAGCCTTTCTAACGAAGCATCTTAAAGGTCCTATGGAGTATTAAAAGATCTGGAAAGTATTTAAATACGATTTGTGAAAAGGTAGTGGGTCATTATAGCGAAACTGGAAGCGTAGATGACATGCAGAATGAGTGAGGAATCACGAAGTAAGTTATTGTTCTCCTTTCTGAGAAAACGCAGTCTAACAGAAGCTACAACTATTTCGTGTAAAAAGGTAGTAGATGTATATCTAAATACAATACGGATCAGACTTCAGTGATCTGGCATTAAGTACAGCAATATTGTAAACAAACCACTTCTTTCAAAAACACACATTCAAAAAGGTTGCATTGTGCACAGGAAAACATCAACCGTGATTGGAACCAAAAATAATAAAATGGGTTTACTGAACTCAGCTGAAATGTTTTACGACAAAAATAATTATGATTGAATAGTGTAAGAAGACAATGATCCGAAACATAGGACCAAGCTCTGTACTCAATGGAAATAACAAAACCATATTGTACTTTAGATTTGCCATTACACTCACCGGGAACCGATCCAAACGATAATGTTTGAGTTTTAATGAAAGCCAAGACATCAAGAAAACATTTCCAAGCAACAAAATATTTAATTTGGCTACTACAACATACCTGGAGGTTGCTTTCTGTTGAACATGCGGAAAATTTGACAGCATGTTGGCCTCAAATATGATAGGCTATAATAGATAACGCGGAAGATTGTAGCAAATATTGAATAAACGGTAGCTATAAAAAATAAACTGTTCTCTGTAATTATAACATTTTACACAATACACTCTATCTAAATTGTGGAAAGCGAAAATATTAATTTTTAATGCAATCTATTTAGTATTGATTCAAACTGTTCAAAGCTGAAAGAATCTTGTTGTAATATGGTTGCATATTGTCCAATATTACTTCCAAATCCAAACATTTCAATTTGAAAACTAATAAAAACTCCAATTATCGATTTTACTTACTAGCAATTTTAGTTATCGATTGACCAAAATCACAAAAAAAAAAAAGCTAAACAAATGCTTTGCGCCCGCATAAATATTTTGCGGTTTTTCTCTGTATTTTTTATAAACATGTAAAATATTGTGCTTTTCACACACATACTAAAAACTACTTTCTCTCACACAAAAAATAAAAAACACTTTTTCAAGGTTTAAAAAAATACGTTTCACATAAACTATATTTCCAATATTACTGATTCTATTAAATTGAATGGAAACTGGTGGCACACAAAAGCTTTTTTTTAAATTTATTTACTTAAATAGCAAACAGTAGGTCAATACAATAAAAATGCCGAAAATGCGCTTTGGGTCGAAGAGGCGTTTGAAATGGCCGACAAAGAGCGTGAGCATGCCAGCTATGCACTCACTACCACATGCATACACATTCGCCGCGTGGCTTATATAAATACAGATGGCAGCTTCTGCGGTGCTTAACACTTAAAACACTCCACTGTATAACTTGTATAGCATATTTGAGATATCTGCGCACAAATGCAACTATGCAAGCAATGTTCAACTACGCCGCACATGCACACACACACACACCCGTAATGCAAATTGCTTGTTGCAGGCTTTGTGTGATACACATATATGCACACAACCGTGGGATTTTTCGCTATTTGTTTACATTAGCTGGCGTTCACACACACATTCGCATTTATAAATATACGAGTACAGGCAGCAAAAAGGCTATTTTTGACTTGGCTGCAAACAATGAAAGGCTTTAACTATTTATGCAAAAAGCAAAAACCAAAAACAAAGCAAAAATTAAAACAGAAAATAAAAAAGGTGCAATAAATGGCACACAAATGAAGCGCAAAAAATAGCAACAAAGCAATAGTACCAGCGCATGGTACACAGTTGTAAGTAAACAACATTTTGTATAGCAAATACAGCTGGCATTTGGGTAAATATGCCGCATGTTCACACATACGTGTGGAGAAAAATCCACTGTAAATAACATTCATATATTTTTTGACTTCAAAACTCAGCAGAAATGTTGAAATGTTCCATATGAAGTACGAAAAAAATTGTTGTTAAAGTTTTAAGCGCATGTGGACCACGTCGTATGAGTAACTTTTTTTGTATTAACTGAAATTAATTATTTTGGTATCTGTTTAATATACCCTGTTTTATGATATCGATCTACACACTTCCTTTTCTCAGTAAATTTATGCTTTTTTGTTGGAATCGTCGTTATCGGACCACTAAAACATATAGATACCATTCAAACTGACCGATTAAAATCAATTTCTTGCATTAAAAACTGTTTCATTTGACAAGATATATTCAAAACATGAAATTAGGCATGGGCAGCCTACAATCTCTGTACAATTTATTCAGATCGGACCACTATAACATATAGCTTTCATACAAATCGTAGTGATCTTCCAATATTTCGAAAAAAATTTTGAAGTGTGATCTTTATTGTTTTCAACCATTACCTGCAGATTTCTTTACATATAGCAGTTCTTGAAATCTGTGAGCAGAAAAAAGTCTCGGCAGACCAGTTCGTAAGAAAGCTGTGGATTTGAAAACAATTCGTATTCCCGCGACAAAGTTTGATTTATTAATTACACAATTAAACATAGTGATTTGAAATTTGGAATTATTCATTAAAAATAAAAAACGTTTCTGAAAATAATAATTTTGTCGCGGCAATTTTATGGTTATTTTTGAGAAACGAAAATTAATTGGTGAAAAACGAAAATTCCTATGTTAAATGAATAGGAAACTGAAAAAAAGCGACCCCTTAGAGTTAAGCTACAGCGCCTGGCTTGATGGAGGATTTTTTTGAGGGGGTAAAAGTTGAAAAAAAATTCTAAATTTTTTTTTTGAATCACCCTATTCAAGGTCAAGGTATTTCGCATAAAAAGAAATTATCTAATCACTTACAAAAGATTGCTTCACCTGAAAAGAGTTCGAATAAAACTCAGAAATCCACTTTTTTAACAATAGCGTTTCATTTGCATCAAAAACTAGTATGGTTTAACGAAAAAAATTGTTCTTTCTATTTTTTTTAATAAAAATACTTTACTAATTCAAAACTTTAACTCTCTCTTTGCAGGCTTAACTGCACATTGTGACTAAAGTTCGAGCGGTGAGTATTCAAAGTTTCCAATATAAATAACATGTACAAGCAGATTTGAACCGTTTGGAATACAATTATAATAAATTAATCGGGAGTTCTTGTAAAGCGTAAAACTTCTTGAAAAATATTCCTCAAGGATATTTTTTTCTTTAAAAAAATTCAGAAAAATTTGAAAATGTCTCCAATCTTTAAAAATAATATTTCACCACTGAGTATTTACCTATCATATGCACTGAAATCAAGCTCTTGAAGGTATCAATGCAATTCATTTTATTCTGTTAGGTCGTAATATGTATTAATGTATGTTCTCACTGGCATCCTTTTTGAAGAAATATGACCTGATGATTCTTCCGTCCTACAAACCACACAAAACCGTTGTTTCAGGATGAATAGACAACTCTTGAATCTCCTTCGGTTGCTCTTCGTCCCAAATGTGCCAATTTTGCTTGTTTACATATTTTGCTGGAAAACGAAGCGCAGAGCGGAGCAATGTCGCTTGGGAAGGTTGAGCGGTTTCAGTTCTCGAACAAGCTGTGTTTTATACGCTCTTAATTTAAGATCTCGACGTAAAATGCGTAAGTCGTTCTATATGTCAGCCGGAACAGAGCCGAATCGGCTCTCCACGTTCTTTGTGTACACTCTCATCTACAGCTGCTTGTGCAGGACGCGGTCTTTTTGGTGGAATATTATCCGATAACGAATTCTTGATCTCAAGACGGGTGATGGTGTTGAGAATATTACACTTACATAGTTGGCCGATTATTTTTTGCAGAACGTGAATTCTCGCTATAAATTTGAACGATTTGTAAACGTAACGTCAGGCGTAAGTCTTTTCTTGATGAAATGCCAAACAATACCAAACAAAAATCACATGACAGCTAAATACAATTCATGCGTGATCTGTCAAAAAAAAGGCGATTAAAGAAACTACATCTACGTTATATATTAGACAGACTGAGAAGTTTGTACGTTCTCGTACTTGGACATCAATCTACCGACCGCCTTTATTTCGCCGTGTCCATCTATTAAAAAGCTGATGAATTTATTTATTTTAGTAGGTTTCGTTCTGATAATGTTTGCTTTAATTTCATATATGTATAGAATCTTTACGTCGATAATCTCTGAAGAACGACTTCGAAACAATGTGCTTGATTTTTAGTACTCAATACTCCATTTTGATTTTCAAAAGTACAGGAATGTGACAAATAGTCACTTGTGTCTTTGTTAATATTATGTTGTGTCATAGGACTTTTACAGTCGATATAAAGCTCCTCGCACTGGTAATACACATATCAATTCCTTTGAATCTCCAAATTTTTCATAAACTCAATAAAATGACTTTAAGTTCTTACCACTGGTGGGGGGAGAGTCAAAAATACTTTATTAAGTGAGAATGTATTTAATTTTTTAACATCCGACGGTGGTGTGCACTAGATTTTATCTTTCTTTGTGGCTTAGTATTATCCTCTTTACTGCTTTCGTCCTTAAATGAATTTCATGATTGTGGGCGGTCGTTACTTCTGCTTGGTTTTTGGGACCGGCGTTCCTGCGGCCATGGATTTGCATTTACCTCAGCTACCCCTAGCACTACGTCGAGAACGTTTCTTTTTAGTTATAGTACCAAAATTTGAATCATCCGGGTTATCTTCTGCTGCTATATCTCCAATGTGGGAGACTTTAAATTCCACATCGTCATTTGGCTCTTGATCAGAGAGATCATGGTTCAGCGTTGCATCTATGACAACTTTATTTGATCTATACTTTATTTTTGCTGTCTGAAGGAGTCTTTCTCAATTCATGCTCCGTATCTACATCTACACATTCAAGCAAGTGTTGCATATAATTGTGGCATAAAATCCTTTGGGTCAATGGATACTCTTGGATATATTTCTATTATTTGTTTATTGAAAACTATTTGCTATTATTTATTTATAACTTTGAAAAGACTGTTTAGATACTCGTTCTTGGTACAGACGCGACATTGTTTTTCATCAACAATGTCTTAATGTCAAATAAAAAATCTTTGTGTGAAGGCAACTTGGATTTTATGTCAGGATTCTAAGTCAGGTTTCCTCGAAAAATTTAGCTCGTCTTAATTTCTCGAAGTATTTTGAGTACTTGTTACATGATGTTAACAAGGGAAAACCATTCACGGACAATTCAAAGCCTGTCTTCGCCTGTCGCCGCATTGTGTACGTTATCGAACGGTCAACTGTTATTATAGTAGAAAGAACTGTCAAAATCAGGAAACTGCTCAAGAGCATTATTTAGCGAATTTCACAGCTTGAAGATTTTGAATTTTTTTAGTTCACAGAGTTTTTGCGTAATTTAAGATTTGTCGCCAAACTCAAGACCATTTAAAGCTGTAATTATAAAATCCTACCACTTCAGCATTGCCATCTGTAATTTAAAGAGTTACGCTAACGAAACGTTGTTTAATTTAAAGCAGCCTCTTCGTATGCAAGCCAACTGGTCACACACAATTCTTACCTTTCCTTTGCAACAACGCCAACGGTCGTGGTCATAAATCACACGAGCCAGCCGCGGTCGCACATCATAAACGTCTGGCATAATCGCGTCATTAGCAGTGGGCAAAAGCACGAGGAAGGCTTGGCATGATGATGTCCGTCCGATGCGTTGGTGGTGACGATGCCTGCCTGCATTGAGTGCGATAATGTGAGCATCGCACAGCCTTTTGCCACTCAGTCTCGCGTCTGTGCATCTGCTTTTCGTTAGACATTGTGCACCTGCTGATGAATTTCGCTCGGCGCTGGTGGGGACGCTAAGCGCGTCTGCGGGCGTGAGTGTGTGAGAGTGGCAGTCAGCTTATTTCAGTCCTGTGGCTGCCACTGAAAGCATATTGCAGCTAGTTGCGGTCTCGCTGGCTTATTAAATTTCGCTTTTATTTCATTGAACTCAAGCGCCGACTTTCGGATATCTACGTTTTCAGTGCGCTATCATTTTCGGCTGTTCACTTTAAAGATAGGACGTATAAAGTTTTTATAGTTTTTTTATTGGTTACTTTGAAAGCACTGCTCTGGAAATTGTAGTTCCAGAAATCATTTCTTTTATTGTTTAGGCTTATGAGAGGAGCAAATTAGACTGTATATAGCCTGTGATTCAGCCCTTGTCTCAACTAACATGAAGAAGTCTTATCTAATAGTTATAACCTCTCATTTGAAGTCATCTTAAAGCTTGTAAACATAGTAGCTCATCGACTACCAGGAAAACCTCGTGAATCGATCACTAAATAGTCTTACAGCTTTTATAAGGAATATATCAAAAGTTCCACTCAAGTGGATATGAAGTTCGGGATCGGTTGCCCTGATGCACTGCTTGACTAGCTTTACGCACTGTCAGCGAACTAAAGACCTGTATAGCAGCTCTAATGCGGACAAGTACGTTTGTAGTTACCTTAATTGCTGCCTCTTCAACATAAAAGGCACTACAGTGGTCTGGCAGACTAAAAGAAGAGTTTATTGGAAACTCCCGAGAGAAGATTTCCTCTCCAGCCTTTCCCTTGAGGTTCAATCCGTCCGTGGAAGAGCTCACTGAGAACAGCTTCTTCAGCGATTCTGATACACCCATATATTCCTCGCGGCGCAGTAGTCCAAGTTATTAGAAATGCCACATAAGGTGTGTTTAACGTGAGTAATTGCTGACGACAGCCTCAAACAAATGTCAATTGGCAGTGTGGAATGGACACACTAACCACCTTGGTAGAGTTTGAAGCCCATCTAAAACCTCTGGCTTACTCAGGGTCCGGTACTCGGTTGCAATGCAACGCCACATTCGCCTAACAAAGTTTCAATTCTATCCGCATTCGGTTTTAACCACAACCACCACGATACTTCTCGAGGGGCCAGTCCGCATGAACAGGTTGGAGCGAAGTTCAAGGCCTCGTGGTCTCCGCGGGACTAGAATAAGTGTCTGGCCAGACCTCGTAACCGAAAGTACTACTAGTTAAGCTTCCATACTGCTCTGGTCCAGTCGAACCAGTCATAGAACAATATTACTTTTACCATGGTTTTGTAAAGCCAAACCAATTTTTTGTAAGATACCCCAACCCTTCTGATGGCCTTTTTATAGCAATATATCTTCCTCACCCTCTTCTTAATATTTTGTTTCCATGACAGCTTTCTATTAAGAAGTCGAGAGCTCCAAAATGAGGAATCGGGTGCATCCGGGATTTTATACCTGCTGGTAAATAAAACCAGTTCAGTTTTATTTGGATGGACAATAAGTCAATTGCCACTTAGGCTTAGAGTAAAGAAGACCGAACCCCAACTTGCGGTTGCCTTCATTGACCTTTCATATGCTTGAAGGTGCTAATGTCCGCTTCCAACTGCACATTGGTGGATGTCGAGGAATGTGACCATTGTATATTCCTTATGCCATATATCTCAGCGTGCCTGAGCCATGAATATTCTGTTTCTGGATATACTGCCCAGATATGCAGGTCCATAAGGAAAAAGCTAGAAAAGAGGAGTCAGAGTCCGAAGAAAATATGATGTGGGTTTCGATATCTTCGATTAAACAGATCAACACTAAAGTATTTGCAGTGAAATCCATCGCCACCTTTGTCTGTCCCTAAGTTTTCAGGACTTTCCTAATCTAGCACAGCTCGCTTAGATAAACATTTACAGGTTTTAATTTAGTTTATAAACAGCGATTTATTTGGAAAAATGTTGGATTTCTTTGATCCTGTAGCCAATCCCATATCCATAAAAAACTTTCTGGTGGTGAGAAAGATTTTTCTGTATAAAATTATATCAAATGCTTTGATATCGGCGATTCCAACAAATGAACAGCTTCTTGGGAATAAAAAGATGTTTGCAAATTTTAGAGGAATATCTCAAAACTCGATTGTCTAGTTTGCGTATATACAAACAGACTTAGAGATGGACGGACAAGACGGACGTCCAAGTCAACTCAGTTAATGATCGAAGGTCTTGTCGAAAATTTAGTTTTAACATTTTAATGGCATCTTCACATTAAAAAGGCGTTTTTGTGAAAAAATGTATAATTGAAAGTAGCTCATAAAGTCGAAATTACTATCAGGTTAGGTTGAGTTAATCTACTAAGTAGATCAGTAAGTTACCCCTACACAAGTTTTGGTCCTTTGCGATATCAGATGGAGTTGCTAGTTCCATGAGCAGTAGTCATCCTTTAGAAGGCTTGCGCTTGACGCGAATTTTAGAGGGCTCTGCGGTCTCATTATCGATACATCCTTCAGTGTATCAGACCGTGGCCACCCCCAGATGCTTACAGTGTAGTCGCACCTACAGTCTTCTCTATCAGACAGCCCTATTCTACGGGCGTGTGTCACCACCAGAGAATGACCAGCTAGTATTCCGATCATGATCCGATGGAAATTCTTAATTTTTTGATCATTATCTAACGAATATAGCTGACAAGTTCGTATGAGCATTTTAAGTCCATCGGTCTGATTACACTAAGTTAAAATAATATTTTATAAATAAGTATAAATACGATCAGATCTCAGATTAACTTGAAATTTTTGGAAAATATTCGGTAGTCGAAAAAGCCTTTTCGTATTTCTAATCAAACTAAATAAACGTTTTTTATATTTATAATAATAAATAAATAAACAAATATGGTATGTACAATTTTGGTCGACCACTTTTTGCCATTTTTCCGCTAGCATTATTCCATCAGTGTAAATCGAAATTTCCAAAACGGCAGCGAGCGAACCTTTCTTGTGCTACATGAACTGATACAGCATCGCCTTCGCAAACTTCAAAAATGTCATTGGTGACTTGCGTGGCGTTCTTCCCTTTTTTATACAAAAATTTCAAAATATTGCGAATGTCTTCAATATTTTTACTCATTTTTGAACAGCATTTGTAACTTTCTTTCAACTGCCCCGAATTCAATTTTTCTCAAAGAAGCTAAAAATCTCACCTTCCCAACACTATATAGTATGACACAGTGTGATTGGTAGCACTGGAGATATACGACTGCAACGACATCTATTAACAAAATACGAAAATACTTTTTCGACTACCCAATATTTTAAAAACTGTAAGTACATTCGCTATATTTCCATAAACAAAAAAATTGATTTTTTGAAATTCACAACTGAAGAATACTACATAAGCAAACATAAATAATAAATTGTGGAATTTAAGTAAAAACTAATCAAAATCGCTTGAATAATTTATGAAATATCTTGTTTTTGACTAAATACTCGCGCATGCATATTTCATAAAATAGTTGCAAGAGACAATCACTCTGACACTTGCCAGCGCATGCAGGTATTTACATTGTAAACGCTCTGCTTTGTGAATGTATTGAAAAACTTGTTGATTTAATGTTGCTTTTTAATAAAATGCATCAACTTAAGCCGACAAAGCTGACAATGAATATGCAAAATTCAAAATGCCAAATACAAAATAGTACATGACACCGAACAACGGTAAATGTTAAATGCAATTGCAGAACAGAACAGAACAGAGTTTGCAAGCGATTATTTACTGCGCGCACTAAAACGACAAGCGCTCACAGACAGTTACAATTGTGTAAACACATAAATAAAATGAACTCTGCTGCTCGAAGAGCGACGAATATTTGAGTGCGATTCCCTGAGCTTTTTGCGCTGCGCTTTTTTTTATATTTTTTTTTTTACATTTTTTTTTTTACATTTTACAGCCTTTTTTTGTGCTTTTGTCGAAGAGAAATTGTCGACAGAAGTTGCGCAATAAAAATGTAACAAAAAAAAAATTGTGGCGAAGCAAAAAAAAAGTGCGACGACACCAGCATCGACAGTTGTAGCAAACGCTGGGCTTTGCAGGCGCGCAGGCCGCGGAGGAGGCGGTGTGTAGGCATGCAGCAGCAGCAGTTCGAATGATCGATGACAATTGCCGAGGCTGGTTGGCAGTTGCTTTTGCTGCTCTTGTTGTTGCGGCAGCTGGTTTTATGCCACATTCTCATGTATTTATGTGCGTCGGTACGCCGGAGCGTATGAGTATTATTTGTACGTTCATTTACTTTTAAATGCTTTCAGGGGCAATTTATTTTATTACACCGTTGATCTTTTACTTATTGGCATTTAGGGTGTGCACACCCACTTGCGCGAACAGGTGTGCTTTTGTTGCTATTGTTGTTGTTGTTCATGTGTGCGCTTGAAGTGTAAATAAAAAATTCACAATCGATTGCTGGCTACAAAATAGCCAACTGTTAACTGTTGATATGCGTATTTGTTTGAGTGCCGTTATACGATTTGTTCGCTTTAATATTTGCTACCTGTGCCAGAAAAAATATATAAAGCATTGTTGCACAAGTGTTTCTGGTTTTAAAAACATCATGCTATTGTTGTTTTTATTTTCTTTCATTGCATGTTTTTTATTTGCTGTGTTAGGCTGTTTGCAATTCGAAAATTTATAGCTATGCGTTTCCATTTTGTGGATCAGTGGTTTTGCACAGGCATTTTTATTACATTTTTCACGTTTGAAATAAAATTTCAGCTTTAACGGCGATTGTTCTTTAGTATTTAAATCCATTTAAAAGTCATGTGATTAAATTTTGCTTAAAAAGACTTTCTCATTTGTGCTTTCAGAAATGACTTAACTTTGACAATATACAAGTATGTATTCTGGGAGTCAGAAAAATGGAATCGAATATCTTTATTGTGGGCCTTATTAAGTATGTGCAGTTCAAACTCTACAATGAATTCCAAGGGACTGAATATGTACTTCGCTATAAAGAAAATTCGCTATATGGAACAGAAAAAATGTTGTTCCTTTTAACATATCGAAAACGATTCAAAGCATCAGCCTCTGCTTGTGAGCTGTGAAAGCAACAAAGTACACACAATTAAGTTCTGCAGCTCGAATTATTTTCTCCAGCAGCAGATTGAAGGAGTCGCACGTTAGGGAGAAGCCTTGTCTGAAACCTCTTTTGGTATCGAGGTTCTTCCCAACCTGACGGAGCTTTTGGTATTGATCAACGTTAAACAACTGTGTAGTATTAATTTTGCGGGAATATAAAATTCAAACATAGCAGCATAATGGCAGCTCCTTTTCGTGCTGTCAAAAGCAGCTTTGAAATCGACGAAGAGAACGCATGTGTTGATCCTCTTTTCATGGGTGTTTTCCAAGATTTCGCGCATGGTTAACATCTGTTTAGTTGTTGATTTTCCAGGACTAAATCTATACACAGTAGTTGGCGTAGACTGTGGGATCTCCCTTTTTGTGGCAGAGCACACTTAAATTCCAATCGTTGGGCATGCTTTCGACCGATCATATTTTACAAAGAAGCTGATGCATGCTCCATTTCAGTTCTTCCTCGCCGTATATAAAAAGCTTGGTCGGCAATCCATCGACCCCCGATGCTTCTTGATCGGTAATGAAACGTCTTCTCCGTCGTCATCGATTGGTGAATCGAGTTCACCATCTCCTGACGTTATGTTTTCACTGCCATTCAGCAGGCTGAGGAAGTGTAATAATCCCTCCATAATTTTAGTATGCTTTCTGTCCTTTTTTGTCTGTAAATTTGTCTCGGTTCCTTCTTTAGCTTTCGGTATCTTATCACATCCCGCACGTGTTGTGGTCGATTGAAAAGTTGCGAGCTAGGCAGTATGCTTTATCTTCGTTGCGTACCAGCTGTCATTTTGCCTTTCCCAAAACCAATGGCTTCATTTGCGACTGTACGTAAAGAGCCTGAAATGCCATCCCACAGGTAGATAACTAACATTGGTCGATGTATGCGGTACAAAGTTATCCGGAACTTGGAAAATATTGTATTAGGTGTATGGCGGCTAAGACTAAGATATACCATTGTAAGGAAAATATTATCCCTGAAATTCAATTATATATCTCGCACATTGACTGATATTTTCGCACAAAAGTCAATTTTAAGTATTGGCGTTAACATATTCAGTTCCAGTTTTGATCCGATTTAGATAATATCTGCAAAGAGGGAGGAAGAGGGCGTGGTGGTAGTCTATTTCTCTCTGAAATCCGGAGAATAACACGTGCTAAATTTTGTTGAAATCGGTCCATCTTCCAATTTTGGCACCGGCCCCATTAAGGCCCTCTCATGCCATCTCGAAAATACATTTTAATATCTCTGGCGTATTTAGTTATTGATATTGAAAAGCGAGGTGAGGTTATCATCCGATTAATTTAATTTTCGCATTGTCGGTTTGGGTTCTTATAGCAGTTATTTTGCTTCAAAAGCTTTGAGAGATATGCACTTTAAATGTATTAGCGAGCGGGGCCTTGCCCACTTTTTAAGACTATTTCACGGACAAGTGCTCCTTGCCACTGCGATCCCCTGTGTTAAATTAAAATTTTATATCTTAATTTATTGATTAGTTATGGCACTTTATAGGTTTTTGGTCAATGGCGAATGTGGGCGTGGCAGTGGTCCGATTACGTATATCTACGAACTCGTAATTTTTAATTAATTCATTTTTTCTCGTAATACTAAGGAAACCGCATACCAAGTTTCATCAAAATATCTCAATTTTTACTCAAGCTACAGCTTGCACGGACAGACAGACACAGCCACGCGTATTTCAACTTTTCTTGTCATTCTGATCGTTTTTATATACAACTGTGTTTGAAATAATAGCAGTGGCATAACCAAAAACTCAAATCAAACAGAAAAATCGTGTAATTGATTTTTATTATGGGTTATTCTTATTATTGTATTTAATAACAAAACTGCGCATCTCCTAGACATGGAGTCCACCAAACGCTTGCATTTCTGGAGAGGAATGGCCTTCCACGCCTTCTTCACAGCACTTCATAATTGCTTCGTATTTGACAGATTCTCTTTCCCTACAGCTTCTTTCACCTCTGCCTAAAGATTCTCAATTTGATTAAGGTCCGGTGACTAAGCCGGCCAACCCATAACCTCAACTCCATTTAGAGCAAACAAATTTCTTGCCAACGTGCTGGTATGTTTAGTGTCGTTATCTTATTGATAGAGCCATTTCAACGGCATTTTCCAATCAGCGTTTAGGATCAAATGAAGATTTTACTGGTCTTCGGACGTACTGTCGGCGTCCTCGGGAACCAAATAAAACAATTTTTGTTTCGTCGATCCCAATATTTTGGGCCATTTTTCTACTGACAAATGTAGGTGGCTCTTCAAGTCACTGCTATTATTTACAAACCACTGCTGTAATAATGTATATAACCCTATATCTGTCTCGCTTAGTTTTAGGTGACACGTACAACCCTTAGGTGAAAAAAGCTACTGTGCCCAAAGTATTTATTTTGAAAATTCTTTATTTATTCTTCCAAATCAATTTCATCCCCTTCAAAGTAATCCCCTCCCGATGCAATGCACTTATGCCAACGAATTTTCCAATCTTCAAAACACTGGTTGTAGTCACTTTCTGGGATGGCTTTCAGTTCCGTCCTCGCTGCGGCTTGAATCTCCTCTATCGGTGTCCCCGGAGCGGTCTTTTGAGCTTGGTGAACAGCCACAAGTCGCACGGCACCAGATCAGGTGAATACGGTGGTTGCGGAACGATATGGGTTGAGTTTTTGGCGAAATGATCACGAATTACGAGGGCAGTATGGGATGGTGCATTATCGTGGTGTAAAAACCACGAATTGTCTTTCCACAATTCCGGCCAGTCAACATGACCTTGATTTTTGAGCGACTTTGGCGCGATTTTTTTGGTCTCGGCTCTCTTTTGGCACGGTATTCGCTCGATTGATCGGATGTTTCAGGGTCGTAAGCATAGATCCAAGTCTCATCGCCAGTTATAATGCATTTCATGACAACCTGCATCGTTTCACACACTTCAACGCGACGCCTTTTTCCAAAAAATTCAATGTTTTCGGTACCAGTCGAGATTTGACGCGCTTGAGGCCCAAAACATCCTTCAAAATGGTACTGGCTGAGCCTTTCGATATGCCAACTTCATCAGCAAGGTCTCTAATTGTTAATCGACGGTTTTTCAAGACCAAATCTTTGATTTGTTGAACGTGAGCTTCGTCGGTTGAGGTTGATGGTCGCCCTGGACGCTCATCGTCTTCGACACGTTCACGGCCGGCTTAGAACTCACTATACCACTTGTAAACATTTTTTTTAGACATAGCATCATCACCAAAGGCGTTCTGCACCATCCTCAACGTATCCGCAGCAGAAAATTGATTCCGTAAATAAAATTTAATGCCAATTCTTTGCTCAACAAATTTCGACGTCGCAAAAAACGAAAAACTCACTTTTAGCAGCTCACAAAACGATACGTACCTCAAACACTAATGAATATTTTGACATGAAATTTGACATAAATGTGACTGACAGTACTACCAACCTAAAAAAAAATAATTCTCCAAATCCTTCTACGCGCGCAGTTGAAATTCAAATGTCACCTTATTTTTTGGACACAGAGTACTCTGTAGCAAGAGTATAAAAATATATGTATATATGTTTTAATGTCACAGTCTTACGAACAAGGTAGAAGATGGCAAAGTTATGTTGAATCTTAAGAGTGTTTTAAATTTTTTGTTATTTTTTTCTTCTGAATTTCTGGAAAGCGTTCCAAGGCTAAACTGACAGTCAGAAATTTTCTAATATCTAGTCCCTTCTACGCTTTGTAATTAATGTTTGCTTTTATTTTTTAATCCGGTT
Organism: Bactrocera zonata; assembly: GCA_037783105.1. Taxonomy (NCBI): domain Eukaryota; kingdom Metazoa; phylum Arthropoda; class Insecta; order Diptera; family Tephritidae; genus Bactrocera; species Bactrocera zonata. The sequence goes on along the minus strand of JBAWJQ010006015.1, from coordinate 175,439 downwards.
GAGATTGAAATATTATAATTTACCTAGCGTTGAATTATATTCAATAGTAATTGCAGTTCTGTATCACAGTTGAAAAATATCCTCAGTGCTGTAATAAACAAGAAATTAAATTCACTGACGTTCTTCACAGCGCCTTTGTGTAAAATTTTTGTTGAATTTTGCTGTTTAGTAAACTGAATATTCAATGAACTTTAAGAATTACTCAGCCTCCATGTACATTTATAGACTGAGCAATGTGTGCGCCTTAATTTTTAGCACACCGAATCGCACAGACAAAAGTTTGCCCCAGAGATGGTCCACTACTGTACGTACGTGCATAAAAGCATGTCTGAAAATTAGTCTAACGGTGTGCTATAATTGCTCACACTAGACGAAATAATTTCAGAAAAAAAAATACAAAAATATACAACAACAAGTGTGCAACTTCGAAACTAGCAGCAACAATTTTGTAAATTGCACAACTGCTGCGCAGCGCTGCCCGCTCGGCTCAACAATGGCAATGCGCTGTCATTTATAGACCATACACGGCTGCTGGCCGCCAACTGATAGCCGTTTCGAGTGCAACTCTGGGCCATTTTAGCCTAATTTAACCGCATGTAAACATAACCATGACATTTAGCCTTGTGTTAACATGCCACAGCAATTGCGCGCATACACGCACACACTTATATATGTATTTATATGTATTTTGTTGTACATGTGTAGTTGGCTATAAAAACACAGCTGAACATACCAGCCGACACGAATCGAGTGCAAAAAGATAGCGAAACTTCCGCACCGAACAGCTGTACTTTTTAATGTAGTTGATTTTTTGCGAGTGTGTGTGTGTGTGTTTGCCTGCGCACATTTGTGTATTGCACACAGTTGAATGCATAAAAGTGTCTGCTGTGCTGTGGCTGTGCTGTGCGATTACAGTTGCACACATACATATATACATTGCTATGCGTATTTGCTTCCGTTTTATGTGCCGCACTTCCGCTTTGCCGCTGTTCCCCTCTCTCTCTCCCTCTTTCTCTCCCTCTCTCCATCTTTTTTTCACTCTTTAGGCCGCTGGTCGATACAACTGCGCGGCACCGAAAAACGCATTCAGACCAGGTCAGACGGCGGCCATGCTAACGCTTTATCCACTTGTACATTTATATACTTCCACAGAAACCGTTACCCATGCCAATCTGTTAATATCTGCACTCGAAACATACTTAAATACATTTGTATATATATTTGCCTCTACATTTACATATGTGTGTGTGTGTACAGTTATCGCTGCTAAATGTTCAGTTAAATTTTTTGTATGTCCTGCGTTGCCATTGCTGCCATATTGTCAGCAATTACACACACACACACATTTATACAGACATCTCTGCATACAGACAATTGTTTGATACTTTTTGTTGTTGCAAAATTGTTGCAAAAATGTGTATAGTCTGCAAAATTGCGAAACACTAAAAGAAATTAAATTTTAATTAGATTCTGCGAAATGGCATTGCACTGCACGGCGCTGCAATTTAATTCGGTGTTGCCAGCGCTGTGAAAGTAAGTGGCGTTGAAGGTGTGTGGCTGTTGCACTGTGGATTAAGGAAAGGCGTTGTCATAACGGTTTAGAATTATTTTTATTCGTATTTTCTTTTTGAATATGCAAAGTACTCAGCTGGTTGCTTATAAATGGAGTTTTTTACAAATCGCCGTTACAATATAAAATTAACTTTCACTTTTTCAAAGAAACACGTCTTACGTTAGGGTTTCTACTTTGTTTTAGGACTTTTCTTCATTACATACCATCTGATCAAAATTGACTCGGACTGATGAAAAAGCTGAAATTTCACCTAATTCAATGCAAATATTTATTATGGCTTTCGAAATAGGCTTCTGAACAAATAAAAGCATATCAGTGTATTATACCAGGTTGTTCAATTAGTTTTGTCGTTCGATAAGAGAGGGCATTGCTACTAACCCAAAATACTTGTATTTTTGGTTGTGACTTTCTCAGCAACATTTGGAGCGTTTTAAAACAGATAAAATGGGTTTTTTGCGTCGTTTCATCACTATGGATGAGACTTAGGCCTATCACCGTCAACCTGAATCAAAACAAGAGGCTAAAGTGTGGTGTGAACCTGGTTGACGGCTTCGGAACGAGTACGTGTCCGTAAATCGGCCAAGAAGGTTATGGCATCAGTTTTTTGGGATGAGTGAGGAATTTTGTTTATGGATTACTTGCAAACTGGTAAAACAATTAATTCTTTATATTATTTTATAAATACTTTTGGATCAATTGAAGGAAAAAAATCGTGAAAAAATATTCGGTTTGCAGAGGAAAAAATCCTTTTTCATCAGGACAATGCACCATGTCATAGGACAATGTCAAAATCCATGAATTAAAGTTCCAATGGTTGGAGCATTCTCCAGATTTGTTCCCCAGCGACTTCCAAAACTCCAAAAATGTATGCGTAGTAAGCGTTTTTGTCAAATGAAAAGGTCATAACGGCTGTTGAAGCGTATTTCGCAGACATTCCGGATTCTCACTTCAGAGATGGGATCCACAGATTGGATGATCATTGGAACAAGTGTATTAATGTTCGAGAGAGATTTAACTGAATAATAAAGTGTACTTTGAATCATAAAAAAAAACTTATTGAACAATCTGGTAAGCCTCGGCTAGGATGGCTTTTAGTGTCTTCAGCTAAACTTGTGTTTTTTTCTGTTTTGGCTGATTTTTGGAATACAATTCGCTAGAATGTTTCACATCTCGTCAACAGTAATTATTTGTTTCTTGAATATAGACGACGTCGATTAATTTAGTTTAGTATGGGCCAATCATTGGTACGTGTTTCATGCCCAATACATTAACTAAAATTAATTCCTGAACCAAATATTTAAATATTCACCTTGTTATTCTACAAGCTTTTATAATCCTTGACCTGAAAATTTCAAACTATATTAGTTCAGGACTTACGCATTTCTTAGGTTGCATATAAACAGTACACAACCCTGACAAGGATAAGCTTTCAGTTCCAAGGATTTAGAGAGATTGCAACATTTGTATAATAAAAATTTGTTTTCTAAAACCAAGAACTCTTTAAGCGTAAATATTACTGGTATACAAAGTGTTATCTGATGATCTAGATTTTACATCGAATATGAATTCTGGATGTAGTAGGTCTTGTGCCGAATTTAATATGAAAAATACTTTTCTTTCTAAGTAAACTACAGATTTATATGCAGATTCTAGTATTATGCCAGTTTTAGAGCGCTTTCTGAGAACTGTTTATTTCGGCAGTGGTCCAAGCTTTTTTTTAAATCAGAAAATCGAAAAATATCCAACTTTTTTTGTGATAAATGCTACCACATAACTCATAACTCATACAACGTAACTAAATTATGTTTTGATTTTTTTAATTCGCGATATTTTATGGCTCGGCCGAGAGAGCACGAATATTATACTAATCCGGTCTGACACATAGACGGCGCTATAAGAATTAAATCTATGTGATTTTATAGTTAGTTCTAACGTTTTAAAGCCGCGTGTATAAATTCGACCTCTGCGAGATCATTATTTTGTGAATTATATCATTTTGAGAGAAGTAACTTTTGTTAATGTGAAAACAAAGTGGATAAAACGGAATTTCGAATATTGCTTTTTGAATGGAAAAAATATAATTGAACCAAACCTGGCTGGAAGACGAGTTTCTGGACACTGCCCTAGTAAAATCAACCACCAAAGATTAGTATACTAAGTTTAGAAGTGGTGAAATGAGCACCGAAGTCGGTGAATGCAGTGGATGCCTAAAAGAGAAGTAGTTACCGATGAAAACATCAAAAAATTCCACAAAATAATTTTGGATAACCGTAAGGTAAAGCTGTTCGAGATAACAGACACTCTAAAGATGTAAACTGACTCATATCATTCACTAATATTTGGGTGTATAAGGAAGCTCTGTGGATAGTGGGTGGCACCCGAGCAAACTTTTGACCAAAAACAATGACGAGTTGATGATTCGGATATCCGAGTTACGTTATGTGACAATGGATGAAATATAGCTTCATCATTTCAATCCGGATTTCAATCAACAGTCATCCGAGTCCGACTACACATGATGAACCTGCTTCAAAACAATCGGCTGGCAAGGTTATATATATATATATATATATATTTCTTAATTTTTTTATTAATTTCGATTCCAATTTAAATATTATATCAAAATTTTGATGTTCACGTTGAAAACGGGTTAAGAACCTTTTAAGTACCAAAGTGTATAAAAAGTTTGAGTAATAATTACGGTAAAAGAACAGAATTCTATTCTCCAGTATGTTCTGAGCAGTTTTTTTTGCACACTCTTCTATATAATTATTTCGGTATCGTTATACTTTTACTTCCGTTTATAATTACAATTTGATTGTCTGAAGCTCCATAAAAAAGTAGTAAGCGCTTTAAAAAGCGAGCAAAGTATGGAAATCCTCAATTTTGTTAATTTCTAAATTTCCTGACACCTTAAGTTTTCAACTTCTTTAGGCAGCTGAAAGAAATACTCCGGCTGTGAGCGCAAAAAGTGGTAGAGAAGAAACCACAGCTTAAGATAAACACTTGCTACTCAAGGCAATGCAAAGCGGTAGTTAACCACAAAAAGACTTTCAAGTGACTCAAAGTGAGCGTGCGAAGTGCACGAAAAGTTCACAGGAAATAATCCGGCGAAGGACACAAGGACACGCAGCGGAAAGGAACTGGAAAATGCTCGTCGGCGGGTGAAGAAAAAAACACACACACAAAAATAAATAAAACAACAAGCAGAAGTACAGAAGAAGTGCAAGAATTTTGTAAAACGGAAGCAAATAAGAGTTAAAAAATAGTTCTTCTAAAATTCAAAGAACGCGACAGTGGTAAAGCCAGTATGAATGTCCTTGTTGAGCAGTCGCAACAGGAATGCAGGTGCGATACAAGCCGGCATTACACAACGGTTGCGTATTTAGCTGCGAATGCATTGTAAACGCGTGAGCTTATAAGTATATAAAGGGTGCGCTTTGTAGAGAGGTAGCTGTCAAACCAGCTGTCAGAGTGTGTTTGACATCAAGTGTCAGATCAGAAAAAACGCGAGAGGCAGCATTTATAACCAGGGATCCTTTCTGACAAATTTTCGATTCACTTGATCCCATACTTGATCTTTAGGAGGAGCTCCGAAGAAGAGTGTCGGGCGATAAGAAAGATTTGTCTGTTTAAATTATCAGAAATTCAGTGCTACAAAATATATGATTATAATAGAAAGATATAAGTAATGGTCGAAGAACTAGTCAAAATTTTGTTTTTGGACAAAATCGCAGCTTCCAAAACTTTTGTGAAAAAAGCACTAATTCTGAAAACAGTAATTCTTGAAAAAGTAGTTTCGAGTTTTGGAAGCCGATTACACTAGGTTAGCTTAAGTTGAAAGATCGAGGGAACCTATCTAAAACTCCTAAAAATGTATCATAAGACGTTCAAAAATCCGCAAAAGCCTTGATCCTTTCAGAAATTTGTTTAGGCAACTAATGTCAGTTTTGGCTATGTCTTCTGGTTCGCCGAAAGTTAGATTGCTGAGATATTTCAACATCTGTTTTGCAAAAGCTGGATAAGAAAAGCCCTAGATGTTTATCCATTCACCCTCCTCCGTACAATTTAACAACTTGCGTCCGATAAGGTTTTTAGTCTTACGGCATGATTACCTGTTAGACAATGTCCAGCGGAAAGATGATCAGTCAGTAGATCTTTTGCGTTCTACTCTAAGCCAAAAGGAAATTGCAGTCGCACAGAATCGGGTCGTCGACTTACGCTTACTAAACATCCGTGAGATTCATTGGTTCAGTTTTAGAACGCAACAAGCAAAGGAGTTCCAACTCTTTCCCATTCCAATGAGAGCCCTACTTTTAGCTTGGAAGGAACGTTCTTCTTGCCGATAGTTCCCGGCTTGGCTCCATTATAAACATAGACCTATTCTTCGTCGTCGCTTATAATCAAGTTCCAACTCTTTCCTATTCCAATGAGAGCGAGGCAAGGGTTCTTCCTCTGGCTAGCTTATCGGCTTTGGAGTTACCAATGATTCCGCTGTGACCGGGATGGATGCTGTAGTGCTGTAGGGCGGCTGCGGAAACGTTGGGATATCGACTTTGGTTAGGTAGCTATTCAAGAGAAAGGCAGTGTGAGTCGGGGCGTTATCGTTGTGCATCTTCTAATCAGCTGCGATGTCTTGTCGGACCCGATTGACCCTCCGCTTGAGTCTTTTGAGGACTTCCACGTAAAACTTGGCATTGACGGTTTGGTCAAGAGGAACAAATTCATAGTTTACGATGCCTTAAAATACCTTAAAAAGACAATGAGCATCGTTATCACTTTGGATTGGCTCATTCTTTCGGCCTTCAACAGCGACCTCTTCCCGGCCCTTCAAAAAAGCCTGGGGCCAACGAAACACACCAATTCTTGCTCAAGCAACATCTGGGTAAGCCTGCTTGATCACATCCAGAACCTCGAAGACAACTGACAAGGGCGCTCGTTCGTTAGCTAGGAATACCTTCTACCGAATCCAGTCAGTCCGTGCACGCTCCGAAGTACAGTCGCGGCGGAAGAAGATCAGTCCTATTACTTTCCAGAACAAAATTTACCTCGACATATCCGTAACTATTTCCGGGAGATAAAATTTGATAATTTCTAAAACAAACACCCTTTACTTGCACCGGCATTGTCTTTAGGTGTGTATAGAGTTAAAATATCACAATGCATACTGTGGAATACTCTAAATAGAATTTATTTTCCAAAAGCCGCAACGTATTAACCTTCATTCTTTAAAAATATATATGTATGTATGTACAGACTCACATACAACTACACATACATACATAGTCACTGAAGTTAAAAAGTGTTAGACCAAACTTTGAACTGCTTAAAGCATTGTGTACGAAATCAAGGCAAAATCTTTTCGCTTCTTTGTAAAAGTTTCGTTGCGCGTTTTGCTGTTAAATTCATACTTGAAGCAGTTGCGTAGAGACACTTACATACACATATACATACATATTTACAAGTGCTCTGCTTGCAACTAAAGCGAGAACATGACAGTAAAGGTAAAGTGCATACACCTTCTGGTATATACATACATATAATATCTATGTATATACATATGTAGATTTGTAAGTATATAGTTATGTCATCTAGTACATAAACAAAGTTAAAGTTCAAGTAGCACTATATATAAATATACATACACACATACATACGCACATAGAAAGTGCAGTAGTTAGCTGCTGTTTATGCACCTCTACTTACCTCCTTGCAGATTAGTATGTGTGTGTGTCGTGGGTGTATGTGTTTGTTGCACTGCTTGTCCACCGGCTTCTGTGACTTCTTGCTTGCTTACGCCAGCAGCTTGAAACTTATTTCAAATCCAAAGCTCATACTCGGTAATTCAGGCGTTTGTTAAAAGCGACTGTTAAAGGTGAAGGTGAAAGTTGTTCCAACAAATGCTTTAAACATATATACAGTAAAATATACTTACATATGTATAAGTACATTTGCTAAGGATTACAGCTAACAGCATTGCATGAAATTTAATTTCAAGCGTAAATTGGCTTAATATTATAGTTTAATTGCTTAAATGCTGTGGTGTTGTGTGGGGAATGTTGAGGATTTCCTGTCGGCAAATTAAGCAATTTAAAGAGTTGGTTGTTGGGATAACAAATTCAATTAAACAATTGTGTCAAAAGAAATTTAAACTCTGAAAAGTCAGGGACACGGACTTTAAGTATTGATGAAAAGGTCAGTTTCTATTAATATTTTGTTTGAAGTAGGATAATCAATAAGCCGAAGTAAACAGTATTTTATAGGCAGATTGATGGTTGATTTTTATTAGAGAAATGCTGGATCAAACTCAATTGTGAAACCAAGTTTATTTAGTGAAATATACTAATCATTTACACTTCAATTAGTCTAGAAATTTTTTTAACGGAAGCCATAAAAAACCAAAAGTATACAGAATAGATTTACCCATTGAAAATTATATCTTAATTCAATAGTAGCAGCTTCGCCATGTGTTAAGGGGTTAAGGGTAGCCAGAGGCACGAACAAATGAGAATTTTCAGTAATTTTTTTTTGCTATAAAATCATGTTATTTTACAAAAGTAGTAATATGGCATTATTATAGAATGTAGTGACTTGAAGTCATGAAAATTTCAAAAAAAAAATTTAATTTTCAAAATTATAGTTGTTTGTGTTGACCCAGTTCCAAAAAAAAGGTACTTGCGGTGACAACCATAAGTCCTTGGAGAGTCATCTAAAATCAATCGGAAAAAATTAGTTTTATAAATAGATAATCCTAGGCCTGATCGAAAGATTTTTATTTCAAAATTAACAAAATGGCGGCCCGAGTTTTTTATCTATTCTAAAGCTGTATAAATTTCATTTAAATTTATTGAGCGGTTTTCGAGTTACAGTTGGCACCAGTTCAAAAAACATAGTTTTGAGAAAAACGCGTTGAAAGTTTGTCTTTTTGCTTTGAAGTGCCTGATGAATGTGAAATTTTCAGAAAATATTTTTTAAAGATATTACATTTAACGAAAATGCACAAAAAAAAATAATTTTTTGGAAATTCTAACTACTTCTAATGCCTATAATCATCTTCAAATAAACATTTAAACACAACCCAAGGTGATAAATTTTATTTTATGCATTAACCTTCAATTAGAGGATCGGAATTCATTATGTTAGGGATAGGACTAAGACCTAAAACAACTCTATTTATATCAGCGCTAATTCAATAATATAATTTTTTAATTAAAAAAAATGTATGCACTTTACTTGATTAAAATATCAAGCCTTCTCGCCAACCTAAATGGTTTAGAGTCAGCTGGAAAATCGGAAATCACTAATGGCCAAGAAAGGTCAGGGCTTGTTGAGTTAACTTTGACAATGCTCAGGTATACTCTAGAACATATTTATATGCAATTATACAGGGTTTTCCGATAGAGATGATATGAGTTTTAAATAACGTTTCGGTAATTTTTAATATCTCATGATCCTAATTTTTTTTTTCATTGTAGTCAGTAATGTTTACAATTTTACAATATACATCATGCAGGGATATATGGAAGAACAACGTTTACAAAATATTAAATTTTATTATTAAATTAATCGGTCTCCAACTGTTTTTGCCATTTTATGGTCGTAATAATCGTCCCCCTGTTCTTGCTCTATTCGTCGGATTGTTGAATATTTCAAGCGTATATTTTCTTTACATAATGCTCAATTGCCAAAAAGACAAAGCACCGCTCAAAGTAATGAAAATATCACTTTTGTTCAGGCAAGCCTTGCTGAAGACCGCAAATTGTCAATTCCAAGAATTGGCACTGTCTCAAACCACAATTTCATGGATTTTTGAAAGGATTTGGGCTTGCATACATATAAAATTATTCTCACTCAAGAACCATTGGACCACTGTAAACGTCGGCAATTTGCTGATTTTGCCTTGGAAAAACTTGAAAACGATAACGATTTTTGTAAGGAAATCATCTTTTCCGCTTTCACAAAAAAACTGTAGATTCCGGTGTAGTATGTATAACCAATATTATACCTTCAGTTACATATATACGACATACACCCAACCGAAAGTTTTAAAAAATGCGATATGAACCCAACAGCAAATTTGAATATCTTATTTAGATATAAGAGCGATGGAAGTAGTATTGGCCTGATTTATTTATTTTTAGCAATATCACATATGAGGAATTCTGGTCCGATTTTAATATTTTTTAGACGCATGAATCTTAAAGGCAATATTTGTGGAAAGTCTTATCACGATATATTCATGGCTGACGCTTCTTTTTATTAAGTTATAGCACTTTTAGCAGTTTTTAACATAATCATTATATGGGGAGTGGGCGTAAGTTGATTCCATCCATTTCTCCACTTTTAGTAGAGGGGCTGAAAAGATTTTTTCTGAAATTTTTGTGTTCCACTATTTTGCCATAAAGAACACAAAAGGTATGCTCTGAACGAAAGCAAATTTAAAAGTGAAAATTTTGAATGTTACCATCTAAATATATTATTAAAAGAGCCATCGAAAAAAATTTGCACCACTAATCTAAGAACCATTTAATATTGCAAATATTTATTATAATTTTAAGATATTTTTTCATTGATTTGTCATTATCAGATCTCTTTACACCCAATTATTCCTTTTCATGGTCTCAGTATAGTTTAAGTATTACTTAAAGGCGCGAAACTTTGTATTTTGGGAATACCAAAAAGTTATGGGAATGAATTATGGAGAATAAGATTATTTTCGATTGACTTTGGTTTAAAATTTATTAGTACAAGCTACCTTACGCCCAAAATCATTTCCCAGTTATATGTCATCGTCACAGTTAGAAGAAGGCTCAGCCGAAGTGAGTTTTTTTAAATATGCAATTGACATAATTAGTTTAATTAAATACTTAGAATTGCGATGCTTCTTATTTTCTGTTTTGCTCTTTCCATAAATTTAAGGGTTTGAATATGTGAACTATAGATACTCAATTAACTTTCTCAAAAAATATTAAAATCATAAAACACACTTGTAAGCAAAACTTATTATTGTACACCTAATAGCGCTTCATCTTTGTGTTCACAATGAATAAAATCGGGTTGCTACTTTCACTAGTCTCTATATAACAAATCCGAGAATTTTTAAACATCTGGCTGAATTTACTCTTGGTCATTATGTTGGGTACCTTAATGAAACCTAGTAAGACCTTCATGTGTTTCATTTCAAATGTGAAATTTGTACTAAATAAGCTGAAAGTCAAAAACAGTTAGATATTGTTCATAAATTAAAAATTATTAATTTATTCTTTAAACCTATGTTGTCCCACTCAAAGTAATCATCCTTGGCCCACTTATGCCAACGGTTTTTACAATTCTCGAAACAGTTGTTAAAGTCCATTTCTGGAATAGCCTTCAATGTGCTTATCGGTTCACGTTTGATGTCTTCAATTGTGACAAGAAGGTAACTCAGGCGAATACGGCGGTTGCGATAGATATTGGTTTAAAATTTGGCGAAAAACGGTGCATTATCGCGATGCAAAAACCTAGGGTTGTGGGCCCTTAATTCCAGCCTCTCTTTACGAAAGCTTCACGCAAATTACGCATAATAGTCAAATAGTATTCCTTGTTGACCGTCTGGCCGCCCGAAATAAGTTCGGAGTGCATCACACTTTGATAATCAAAGAAAACTATCAATATAACCTTGACTCTTGACCTACTTTGGCGTGGTTATTTCGGCTTCGCCTCACTTTTCACACGATATTCGGCCGATTGATCGTCTGTTTACGGGTCGTAAGCATAGATCCAAGACTTATCGTCAATAATAATACAATTTTTTCCAATCTTGTTTTCACTCTTCTTAGGCCCAAATGTTCTTCTAAAATGGTTTTCACTGATCTTTCTGATATTCTAATAATGCCAGTAAGACCTCTGACTGGTAAATGTCTAACCTCAAGAATCAATTCCTTTATTTTATTGACGTGTTAATCATCAGTTAATGTTGATGGCCGTCCTGGACGTGGTTAGTCGTCAACACGTTCTCGATCTTCTTTGAATAATTTGTACCAATTATCATCCAATACCAACATTCTGAACGTTTCAGCACCAGGAATTATACCCGCACATAAAACTTAATGAAACTTCTTTGTTGAATAATTTCACTCATCACAAAAATCACCGAATGCACTTTATTTACTTCAGAAAGGCAAGCGTCTACTAAAACCCAATGATAATTTTGATGTTACATTTAGCACAGATGTCACTGACAGTCACACCAACCAGGAAAAAAAGTACTTCGCTGAATAAATTTTTCGCGCGAAATTAAAATTAAAAAGTCTTACTGTTTTTTGCCCACAGTAGTATATTCGAATCAAAAAAAAATTTAGTTTATGTCTATGCTGAAAGCTAAAATAATTAACAGCATTCTCGTTTATTAGTAAAAACAACGGTTAGATTTCCAATGTCCATTTAATATACATACACACATACATACATATAACGTCATGCATTTAAAGTGCGCCTACCGATTCTGCTTTGAGTCTCGTTGTAGACCGACGCTAATTGCATTCGGACATGCACGAAACGAACGTGGCAGTTTTACATAAATTACGATCATTTGCTCGTTTGCTTTGAGCCACATCCCTACCCACAAATGTACGCAGCAACATAAGTATGTGCATTAATTTATTGACAACCTAAAGCTGCTACCAGCGCATGGATTTCCGGCCTTCGGTATATACAGATGCCCACTGTACGCCTTTATACCCGTATATTTCTCTATGTATATGTGTGTGCGATTTAAATCGGTGCACGTGGGCACCAACAAGTGCATAAACGTCTGTCCGTTATCCTTAGCGCGTGCGGTACACTCGCATGTATGTGGCTGTCTGTGTGTGCACGCTCATCAACAAGTTGCCAGTTTGCAATTAATATTACGCATACGCCCTGCTGGCCACATTCGTTTATTGCCCGAGTGGCGCTTAACCTGCTGATGCAATTTTAATTATCCATAGTTTATTTATATTTCCGGTTGTTATGACATTTCATTTATTATACTGTTTACATTACATTGGAGGAGTTACAAAACGACAATCACAAATACAACAACAACGCCAGCATTTAACATACATATGTATAAGTGCATAAGTACATATTGCATTGCTGTAATTACACTGTGCATTAACGTGTGCTGCACGTTTCACTTTTACTATTGCATTTCAATTTGTATGTATGTATGTATGTATTTACAGGTGGGAAAAAGCACTTTTGTGTTGCATAATTGGCGTTCGCGATTAAATTCATGTAAGGAGGGTATCACACATGGATTAATGTCACATGCCAATTGTGGAGTCATATATGTTTTCAACAGTCATATAAAAGTAGTCTCGCAAAAAAAGTATTTACTAAAAATTGCTAATTTTCTGATAAAAATGTCTACAAAATTTAAACTTTGTACAACAACCATTATTTTTTCCCAAACTTTACATAGTTTTGTCTGTTTATGCGAGACATTTCAAAATAGTTTAAAGTTGATTGTGGTTCTAAAGAGCTGTATTAATCTTTACTTGTCCTGTTGATCAGTTCTGGTCTTTTTTTTGATTGCTTGCTTCAATCTCATCAATTCTTGACAGTAAAATGTAGAATAAATCATTCAATAAGGCTGGAACAGCTTATAGTTAATGATTCCCTTTCAATCCCACCAAACACTCAGCATAACCTTTCGAGCTGTCAATCCTGGCTTTGCGACCATTTTTGAGCTTCACCATGCTTGGATCAAGAATTTTTGCACATTATTTTCGTATTTGATCCACTTTTTGTCTCCTGCTGCCATTCGCCTCAGAAATGGTTCGATTTCATTTCCTTTCAGCAAAGAATCCCAGATGTTAATTCAGTTCCTTAAATTTTTCGCAGACCCGTCGAAACATCGGGTCTCATTTTATAGCTAGCCTTTTTTAAATGGTTCAGCACCGTTTGATGACGAATGATAAGTTCCTTAGCAGTGACATGGCTGCTTAAGTGACGGTCCTGGTCAATCTTTTCTATAATTTCATTGACTTTTTCAGCGAGCGAATCTTTGTTGTGCTACACGAACTGATACAACATCGTCCCTGTAAACTTCACAAATTCCGTTGGTGGCTTGCGTGGCATTCTTCCATTTATACAAGAATTTCAAATTATAACGAACTTCTTCATAAATTTTTGAACAGCTGCAACTTTTTTTCAACTTTCCGAAATTTAATTTTTTTGTGCCTAAAATGTCTCCTTTCCAACACTATATGGTACGACACAATGTGATTGGTAGCACTGGAAATATACGACTGCATCCACACCTATTGTCAAAATACGAAAAGACTCTTTCAACTACCCAATATAATGCGGAAAGTTATTTAGTTTTTACACAAAAATATCACATATGCATTAGAGGAGATCGATTTGCTGGGCGCCAAAAAAACGAAAAACTCGAAAATGCTGGAAATGTTCTAAGCACCATTCTGAACAAAATTTCTTAAAAACCTATTGCTCTAAAACCGATTTAGATGCGACTTTTAAGCTGAAGTTTTTTAGTGATTATAATTTTTTTTGTCAGTTTTGGAGATATCCGAATGAAATTTAAAACGAAGATACATTTGGATATTCTAATGATAATTTTTCGGAATCGCCCAGATCGGACAACTATATCACATATCTGCCATCCAAGTAACCAGGACAATCACATAAGCAGCCATGACATCGCTAAGGAACTTAAGCTTTGCCTTAAAAATCGCTGGCTCGAAATCGGTTTTAAACCCATAGTATCTTAGACAAAGCTGTTTAGAGTTATCCTTAGAATATTTTCCGAATAAAAAATTTTATAGAAAAGAAAATCGACCCACCCTAATATTGAATATTGAAGAACTCTTTTTCAAGAAAGAAATTTAATGCATTTTTATTTTTATTTTTAGAGTGCTTGGTGCTTTAATTTTCATTTGAATTTCGTTAAAATAAAATTTAACAAATAAGCAGTAATGTAAACTAAGCATTCGTTATGAAACTTTAAGTAACATTCTCTAGAGTTTGTTGAAAGAGTTGCAAGTGCGCATTGATGGCAAAAGAGACCCAACAGAGAAGAGCACATTCGTGTTGTTGAAAAACAAGAAAAAACGTTACGTTCGGCTGTGCCGGCGCTACAGTACCGTTGTTAGGTAAATTTCTTATAGCAACTATATATGGTATGTAACTAAAACTGAAAAAATAAGCTTCAATAGGCAATAATTCATGAAAAATTTCGGGAAGACATCTTGCCGAAAAGACTTTTCCATACAAAAAACATAATTTTTATCGACAGTGTGTATGGCTGCTTATCCTATGGCGGTAAGATAGCAGCGTTTTAGATATACGAGCATCTCTTTACAGAAAAAAAGAAGGTAGGTAGGTATTGTGGATGTCTGACGACACACCTACACCTCTCGAAGGCCCATTGTTAAACCACCGAAAAAAAAATTCCTTCATTCGTCTGACGATTCATCAATACAAAAAGTTGTATATGTATAACTTCCGAGTCATCGCCTTGATCAAAAAAAAAAAGTCTTGCGGTATTTTCGCTAGTTGGCGCTGAAAGCGCGTAGTTCTAATTTTATTCGTCGCATCGGGTCATGCTATACCTTTTTGGAAAGCTCATTTCACGCGCTAACACGCGTTTGATTGATTTCCGTTTCTTTTAAGTCGTTCGTGAGTTATAGCGTCGCAAACATGGAGCAAAATAAAGAGGAAATACGGCATATTTTACAGTTCTACTACGATAAAGGCAAAAATGCATCTCAAGCCGCCAATAAAATTTGTGCAGTTTATGGACCCGATACAGTTTCCATTTCCACCGCACAACGATGGTTTCAACGTTTTCGTTCTGGTGTAGAGGTGGTCGAAGATGCGCCACGCTCCGGAAGGCCTGTCGTCGAAAATTGCGATAAAATCGCTGAATTGGTCGAAAGAGACCGGCATAGTAGCAGCCGTAGCATCGGTCAAGATCTGGGCATGAGTCATCAAACCGTCATAAACCATTTCAATAAATTCAATAAATCATTCAAGAAAAATACCGCAAGACTTTTTTGACAACCTAATAGTTAATTGATAAGATCGCGTCGGCACTAATCCAACTCCCATTACTACATATAATGATTTTCGTTTTTCTAACAAACTTTATGTGTCCGTCAGTGTATGAGTTATGTATAAATTTTTTTAGATTCCGTTTCTGTTTGACGTTTTACATTTTAAGGTATGCCCTGGCTTTGATTCATTCAAGATGCAAGAGTTTAGAGGATTCGGTTGCACTCAAACTTACCTCTTTCTTACTTGTTTAAATTTATTTTTCAAAAGTAGTCAAAGTGGATTACTTAACCTAAAAGGCAGTAAACATGTTAAAGTAATAATATTGAAGAGCGTAAAACTCTAGTTTAATATCCTTAAAAGAAAGCCTGAAATGCCAAAAAAGGATAAATAAATTATTATTCAAATTATATTTATGTAAAAGATTGGAAAATGTGTATATATGTAATTAGATGTTTTGTCTATTTATTTAACATATTATATAATAATATAAACTAAGCAATTCAAAATAAAACGACAAGACGTTTTATATTTCTACATTATATACATACACATGTGTATACAAAATATATTACTGCTATTCAAGTTACTATATTTTTATATCTTCTATTCCGTATTTTATATTGCTTTGTTCGTATTTCAAGTCTAAGAAGTATAAGTTTTACCCTCGGTTTACGATTTTCACCCAAAATTTGGGTAATTTAGTAAACTAAATAATAATAATATAACTTCACAGATCTTAAAAATTTAACTACCCACATCCTTTAACCGAAAAACTAGTATTTTGTTGGTCTCATGTTAAACATTTTCCATTTGCAGTCACGGCTATATTTAATATTCATAGCAACACAAAAATTAAAAAAAAAAAATTAAAAAAAAAAAATTAAAAAACTAAAAATCAAAATTACAACATGCGTAAATTTTCACCGCTATGCACTGCAACACCGCCGTCACAGTGAGCGGTTGCACGAACACTGAACATTTGCTTGCCGACCTATGTTAGGACATTTACCTACATACGATTGTCTCAGTACAAACAGAAACTGGTCGAAACGAAAAGTTTTCGAGACTGTTGACTGCAGCTGTTGAGTGTTACTTGCAGACTGTTTGTTAACAGTTTGATTTACAGCGCTCTGTTAAGAAATGTTTAGAAGTATGTGGACAATGTTGCTGAGCAATAAATTTGTTTATGGTAACGTTGCCACTAGAGTGTGCAATAAAATCATGTTGCTGAGAGGATTTTCTATATTAAAAATGTTTAATATACTGTGGAACTTTAAATAAGGATATCGAATGGTTACTTAGATTTAAAACCTATAGATATCTATAAATTAATTCTCATGAATTCAGTATAACTTTTTTTTCTTATTTTTCAAAAGGGGCCATCCATAAATTACGTCACACCTTGAAGGGGGGGGAGGGTATCATTCAGAAGTGACATTGTGTGACAAGGGGCAGGGGGGGTCAAAAGCTTTGTGACATCACATTTCAAAATTTGTGATGTAAAAACGTGAAATTTATAGGTAAACAAAAAATATTAAACATTTATAAACACAATCTTTGTTTTTTAATACTTAAGTTGTAACGAAGCTTTTTACTGCCCCTGCTTCTTACAAGTATAACTTGCTGAGGTATGCTCGCTGTGTCCAGAGTTCGTTAAAATAAATTTGTAAACATTGGGGCTGTTCTGCGAATCGTACTTTATTTTATTTTATATTATAATTTTAATCAAAGTTACAAAATTGTCTCCCGCGTTATAGTTTTAGGTTTACAACATTTTAAAGATTTTCATTCAGATGCAAAAAAAAAAAGCTACAAATGCCCCAAGAAGGAGTGTATTTAACAGGGTTGAACGCAGCATGGCACCTCTCAGTCGCGAACTTACTGGTGTGCTATTAAATCATGATGATTTTGAGTCACATCTCGATTCAAGTAATCGAACTACTGACTTAGATATAGAAAAACGAAACTTCGAAAGTGCGGGCAATGTGTTGGCTGACATTTGGAGCAAGTTAGTCATTGATAATTTTCCAGTCGTTGCTGAATGTGTTGCACCAACTGTTACTGGACTGGATATTGAACAGGCTATGATGTTGAAAAATAATGCTACTTGGTATGCTAATCATGTACGTGAGTCACAATATTTTTTACAAATAGTTAAATGTGAAACTATTGCATGTTGCGGTGCAAGACGTTCTAGTCTTTGGAAATTATTAAAAGAAGGATTTTTACCACCAACTGTGTTAATTAAACAGACATCAGAAGGTTATGGAGTCACAGGGAGTGATGACAACGACGCTAAGTTTGCTCCATTATTACTACAGATATTATTAAGTCTCCAAGCATCATCCCATCTGAAACAAGTTCCATATGATAGTTATTGCCATAGTGTCGAGTCATACTTATTTAAAAGATCGTGTAGCATATGTGGCCTTTATTTTTCTTCATATAAAGCCACCACTCAACATAAACAATCACATAAAAAACAAAAGCTGTTACCTATCGCGAAAATTCGTCCTTAAAGAACTACGGCTAAACGTGCCCGAGAGATTCTCTGTTTAATGAATAATGACGATGCTTTATGGATGAAAGACCATGTTGATACGAAAGATGTTCCTGACATCCAAATTCAGAACGAATATGATGTACCTGATTTACCAGTAATAAATGATATAAAGGAGTGGGTCAGAAGTCCATGGACACAATATGATTAAGTTTTGTATTTTTAATTAGCATAATTAAGTATCTATTATTTCTTGACTAGTCATTCGTTGTGCCTGTACTTTAATATTTAACTAAATGTTGATTTTATTAAAGATTATTCAATAAATATAAGAATAAATAGAATAAACTGCTTTGATAAATCCATCAAATTGGAAAATGTGTGACGTCACGAAAGAGGGGGGCTAGTCCAAAATGTGACAACTTGTGACAAGGACGGGGGGAGGGGTTAAAAAGTCCTTAAATTCGTGTGACGTAATTTATGGATGGCCCCAAAAACGTATATGTGACATCCTATCGAAATGGCTATTTGCATAATTAAATAGTGAAAAAAATTGCATTCAAGAGTTGATAATTAAAGGGTAATTCTTTTCACTTTCCACTTCATTGATAAGGTTTTTATAGCCTCCCTCACTGGAGTGGGTTGGAAAATATTCGCTTCACTAATTACAACTGTAATTTGATTATTATACTCACACGACGTTGTCCATTTTCGGCATCGTTCAATAAAGTGTTCCGAACTGAACTTGTGTGTTAGGTATCAGGCTCCATATTCCATTTCTCAAACTTTCCGCCACAGATAATCGCGGTGGTGTAATGGAGCTGTATTGTTGGGATAGTTAGAGGGTTAGGCGCAAATCACAACAATGCAGTGGCTTTCCTCGACCCCGTTCCAAAACCCATTATAATACTTTTCCGTAAAAGACCATCCTTAGATAGAAAATCGTCGAACTTTACTCTGTCACGAAAAAGCCGTTCATGCAACTCATTAACCAGAAGTCGAACAACGCTCTTTTAGTTGATACTTTTTTCAATTCGATCCTTTCCAATTTATTTAGACCGTAATTATCGTCTTTCATTACTTTTTTGTTTTTTTTTTTGGCCTTAGCCATGTGGTCTAAGGATTTCAGTTTTCAAATAAGCCCAAAAAAGTACGTTAGTTGAAGACAGATCTAGAGGATCTGATTGACCGTGTGCTCTTACTTTTTTCATTTCACATTAAATGTTTTCCGTAAACGTAAAATGGTGTAAATGTATAATCCTATCCGATGCCGGCAATAAGTTCGGTTGGATGTTAAGCTATTGAAACGTGTGGAATGGCCAGATTGAAATCCTGCCAATAAAATACGGTGCCTCTTATTAGCTATTTCGTCACTATTTCGGTACGGTGCTATTAATAGTTCGAACTGTAAAGAGGCAAAGTTCTCAAAAATATATTGAGTAGTCGAGAAAGTCTTTTCTTCTTAAAACTTTTCTGGATTACTCCAGTAAGAGAGTTCTGCATCGACCGAAACAAATGTTAGTCCGATAGTGCAAGGGCAGGGCTATATGGTGGATGCATCAAAACTTCCCAGCCAAGCTTTCCAAGTTTTTGCCGATTCATCAAGGATGCGGTGGTCTAGCGTTGTTCTGATGGAAGACGATGTCCTTTCTGTTGATCAGTTCTGGTCATTTTTTTCGCTTGCTTGGTTTAATCTCATTAGTTGTTGAAAGTAAAATGTAGAATCAATCGTTCGACCAGGCTAGAGCAGCTCAGAGTGGATGATTCGTTTGCAATCCCACCAAACACTCAGCATAACCTTTCGAGCCGTAAATCCTGGCATTGCGACCATTTGTTGAGTTTCACCATGCTTGGATCATAAATTTTCGCACATTCTTTTCGTATTTGATCCACTTTTTGTCTCCTGTTACCATTCACCGCAGAAATGGTTCGATTTCATTTCGTTTCAGCAAAGAATCGTAGATGTTAATTCGGTCCATTAAATTTTTCACAGCCAATTCATGTGGCACCCAAACATCGAGTCCCATTTTATAGCCACTCTTTTTTAAATGCTTCAAAATCGTTTGATGATGAATGTTAAGTTCCTTAGCGATATCATGGCTTCTTATTTCATGATCCTGGTCAATCGTTTCCAAACTTTCGTCGACTTTTTCCATCGATCGAAAGCGAGCGAACCTTTGTTGTGCAACACGAACTAACACAGCATCGACTCCATAAACTTCACAAATTTCATTGGTTGCTTGCGTGGGATTATTTCCTTCTTTATACAATAATAACAAAATAAACCGAATTTCTTCATTATTTTCACTCATTTTTGAACAGCTGTAACTTTTTTTCAACCTCCTCGAATTTTCGATAATTTTTTTTTGCTAAAAGAAGCTGAAAATCTTGCTTTTTCAACACTATATGGTATGATATAATGTGATTGGTTGCACTGGAGATATATGACGGCAACCACATCTATTGACAAAATACGAAAAGACTTTTTTGACTGCCCAGGATCCACTTTATTACTAAATAGTGGTGTTGCTTTAAATAATATCCAAGTTTTGTTATAAAATTTGGCAGACATATATTTAGCCAGATTTTTACCTATCTCAGAAGACTATAAAAAACCCGATTACACGCATTTCCATTCTGTATACTTATTTTTAAAAATCACTACAACACGCAACACTGAAGAGTGCTCGTCAATGCTTCCTTCCGCCGCGCTTATCTTCTCTCTAACAGGCGCCAACATTCATGCTCATTACTCCATTTCCGCCAAACATTATTCAAATTTGTTGTCAACATGACCTTAACACACACATTACGCACATTTACACCGTCTCATCAGCTCATTATCGACTTGAACCAATCGAAAGCAGACCGCCCTGGACATTAGATTAACAAAAAGTGAAATTGCAGAAAACAAAAAAAGCAAAAAAATACATAAAAATGCAAAAACAACGCTTTGGTGTTATCCAAATGTTTTAATCGAAGTACGTTTTCCCCCAACCGCGGCACAGAAGTCGCCTCTACCTTTCGTACCGTTGGGTCATCACATTTATAAGCATCGACACCTGCCATTGCTTGCGGCAAAAAATTGCCCTGCCACGCGGGCGCGTTATCGCTAACACCAGTTACAACAACAGCAACAATTCCAGCAGGTAAAACCGCTACAATGCGGTTCGCGGCTGCTACTTTGTTGTAAAACAAAGCGGCTATACAATTTCTTTTTTTACACGCCAACCAAACGCTACCCTCCCTCCTCGCACCCGCACACTCACCACTGCCACCATTTGCAGCGCGGCATGTCACCATTTAAGCGACGTTAAAATCGCTAAATAAAGCACTGGTCGCGCATTATATCGGTGGGGGTGGAGGGGGGTGACTCGCTGTGTCGCCGTCTCCTACTTTTTATTCAATTAGCCACGCGGCGAGTTCGCACCAACCGACCGACCGTTGCGTGACTTTCAATTTGTAAAACATTTTTGTGTCCTTAATGATGATTTTCGCTGCATGTTGAGTGCTGGGCGGACGCGTGTCTAATTTTTTCTGCCTTTCTCCTCTTCCAGTTTGCGGCTTTTGTTTTGTACCTTTTTGTACTCAGCATTTTTGCGCTGCATAAATTCGTTTTTTCTCTAGCTAGAGAGTGTTTTTTTGTTTTTGTTGTATTCTACAATCTGTTTTTTCTTTCCGTAATTACTTACTTTTTACATTCCGTTAGTTTTTGTATCTCATTTTGCATATTTTCTGCCTGCTCCTGCTTCTTTCACTTTCTGCCAGTTGTTGTTCTTGTTCTTGCTTTTGTTTCTAAATGAAGAGGCGTTGAATGGTGCTTAGCATTTTTATGGCTGTCTTTATTGCAGCGAAAATATTTCAGTCAAAGTTTGTGCGAAGCGCAAAAAACTTTTGTATAAAAGCCATTCATGAAATTTTCATGCGTTTTACTATTTTACTATTATGGTTATCTAAGCGGTAGAATTAAATGCTTGCTGAACATTGTTTTTTCGCTTAAATTTAAAACTAACTTCTTTTTGTATCAAACTGAATAATTTTGGAGTATAATAATAATATATTTTTCATAGCGCGAAAATATTTTCTAATTATTTGCAGATTTGTTTTATATACAAAATTTCCATAATTTAATGAATCCGTGCAAATATTTAACTTTCATGGAAGTATATTCTATATTATAAAAGGGTTCCCTGCTTTTTAATGAAAAAACACAGAACAAATTTAATGGGAATTGTTTATTATCATTCGAAAATACATTCTTTGGCATTTATTTTTTGAAGATTATCTCGCTCATATGCTGACCGCGGCTATGTCTCAGATGGTCCATCTGTTTAGTCCAAGTTTCGATGACTCGTTCGAGCATTTCGACTGGTAACTGTCCGTATAGACTTTAGACTTTCCATATCCTCACAGGAAAAAGTCTAACGCTGTGATATCACTCAGTGTCCAGTCAACCGGCCCAAAAAGTGAAATTATCTGCTCATCGAAGTGTTCTCTCAATAAATCCATTGAGCGATGCAATGTGTTGGAAGTAGCGCCGTTTTGTTGAAACCAAATTTCGCCGATATCACGAGCTTCATTTTCAAGCATCAAATAGTCGTTTATTATGGCTCGATAACGTTCGCCATTCACGGTTCCGTTCTCATGGGCATCATTTTTAAAAAAATATGGACCGCGGAGTCCACCAGTTCATAAACCACACCAAACCGTTGGTTTTTCTGGATGAAATGGCAGCTCGTGAATCTCTTTAGGTTGCTCTTCGTCCCAAATTCAGCAATTTTGCGTGCATACATTAAACCAAAAATGGCCATCTTCGCTGAATAAAATTTTGCTCGAAGATTTTGGATCTTCATGGAACTTTGCAAGAATCCATAAAGAGAAGTGATTTATATAGAGAAGGTCGAGTGGCTTCAAGCTGTATTTTGTAGACTTAAAATTTGAGATCTCGACGTAAAATGAACTCCAGAAAAAATTGGTAATTGGCTAAACACCCTCTTAAATCGACAAAGCGCCTTGAGCCGATCGCAAATTTTTGGAGGTGATTGATATCAGTATGCGATAGACTGGGTCGCTGAAAATATGATTGCCAAGATGCAACAAGCTCAGTCTTACCACGGCCAGACAATGGAGGAGAAAGTGCCTGCATGTTTGTGTCCAAATTAATTTTTAGTCTTTCAAACATGAATGCCTATAGGGCAATATGTCGTAAGAACTCCAAAGATTATGACAGGGTGAACTTAGCTAATGGCAAAGAGTCCAGCAGATCTCCTACATAGGAAAACCTTCCTGGCTTGGGGACCATTAGGACCGCAAACACTGTTCACATATGCGGTCGAGCGGCTTGTGTTTTCGTCTTTGTCGAAGATAACGTATCTTCTCGATGCTGATGTACTTCTTGATTGCTTTTTTCCCATGAGAGTTAAGTAATGAAGAATAAGAAAAAATGGATCTTCCCTTATTGTCAAAAGTGATGCATTCTGCAAGCGACTAATTTAAGCTGAAGCGAACTTGTGGCTTTGTTTAACTGTGGATGAAAGCTAATATGTCTGTGGGTTGAATAGAACTGGCACGGTAAAATCAAAGAGCGTCTAAATGCTCTTCACATTGATTTTTTTCCTTCATGATGACCCTCAGCAATAGGTTTAACGAGTTTTGATGTGGGCGCACGATTTTGGCATGCCACGGAATGATGTTTCATGAGATAAGTGGGTCAACAGTAATCTCAAAGATTTGCGTTGATTATAATCTGCTTGAATTATTTGGCATGAAAAATCTATTGGCAAAATCAGTGACCCGTGTGGTGCCTCCGAATAAAATCTGCAACCGTAAGACTTCACAACAGTATTTGACGTTGTTAATCATATCATGGATCAAGAAGCCATTGCTGTATCTCAGTAGCAGTGAAATAAACTTGCTCCGAAGCAGGAAAACATAATTTGTTTTTTTTTGCCGGCCACCTGTCCATAATTTTTGTAAATTTTCAAGGTTAAAGATCTCTGCTATTGAGCCGATCCGTCTGTCCAGTTCTTTCGATTAGGCTTCGAATTGCTAATCTTCATCTTCAAATTTGAAAAAGTCATTCAACGCGCGGTAGTTTGAGTTGGTAGAGGAGAATATTGATGCAACGATGCCCTACTTTGGCAATCTCCAAAAAACGTACTTTTAAGGAGCTTTCAAGAACTGAACACATCACTAAATGCATAGCGTTTTTATGCACTTGAGCTTGGACTTAGCATTTCACTATATTGTAATTCAGTCCGAACTTCAGAGATTGATATCATTGTGACAGTGAAACTCGAAATCTTTAAAGGACCGTGAAAAGAGCTCTAATATTACCTCTGTAAGCAATTACACATATACAAATTTATAATTGCCACGAAACTAGGTATTCGAAACTGATTTGTAAAGTGTATAAATTTCCAGTTAATTCTCCGTTAATAGACAGCTACAATGAAAGTTTCATGTCAACCTAATAAACTTGAAACTCACAAAAACTACTTAAGCTGCGCGAAAACAAACTGTTGATTTTACCAAACGTAAAACTTTCAATCCCAATACGTAATCACTGAACTGCAAAGTTAACCCTCAACTGACAATAGTATGGTTCGCCGCACAGTGGACAATTCGGCCAGTCTTCCAAGAAATACTATTTATTTATTGGAACGGCTAAAAGTTTAACTATTTTTAGAGCAAATGTGGTGAAAGATGAAAAAAAAATAATAAAAGTTTGGGGAAAAACTCTCAATGTTTCTAATGTGACTTAATGAGCTTTCATGGCTAGAACATCGATATTGATCCAGAAATCTCAAACAAAGGTTGTAACATTAAATTAATATTCAACTTAAGTATTAATTCAGTAAGTAATGTTGCGGAGGTCACGTTTAGACATTCTTTATTATTATAATGCGTTCTCTCGATACTCCAGCACTCCAGAATTGTGTAGTGACGACATAAAGATAATAAAGAATATCTAGAAGTGACCTCCACAACCTTATTTATTGTAATGGTATGTAGAACAAGAGGATACGGGAGCACCTACCCGCTTCCATTCTACCGAGAGCGGTTCTAGAGTGCTTTTTCTTGCTAGCTCATCAGATTTACAATTTCTTGCGATTCCGCTATGGCCCGGCATCCATACCAGAGTTATCACAAAGACACTCGATAGCAGGTTAGGTACTCCTCGACCAACCTTGAACACACTGTAAGTGAGTTCAAGGCTAGTATTGCTCTGTTGTCTGAGTGAATGGTTACTTTGGTTATGATCTAAGTGATCCGGTATGAATTCAAAGTGTGTGAGGATATCCGAATGTTCAGATAAGCGTTCTTTTAAGAACCCAGATCCTCTGGGTCCACTTTCGCGGCCATACAACTTCCGGCGATATCTTCAACGATGTTCAAAATGGCGTTAATTCCCATGGTTGGAATGGACTTTAGTGCACCACACATGCTGATGAGTGCCGCCCGTTGAACTCGTGAATAAGACCATTGCGGTTTTACATGGGTTGAAGGAAAAACCACTTCCGACTGCCCAGTTTGTTACAAGGCTGAGATTCCCCTGCATACGCAGTACGCAAGAACTTTCCTTTGACCGTAAGTGCTACATACTCTGCGTAGGCAATCACCCGGCAGCAACGATCCTCAAGTATTATGAGCTGGTCTTTAACGACCTGGATCCCTAGAAGAGTAGAAAAAATTCCACCCTGTGGGGGTATCGCTACTCACATTTCATGCCGCTCGACGCTCGACGCTCGTTGCGACATTCCGTTTCAATAACTCTGTCGCACAGAAAACTGAGAATGAGGCGTTTGAGGTTTGATTGAACCCCAAGACCGTCCAGAGCAGTAACGATTGCCTCCGGCAGGACGTTGTTGAAAGCTCCCTCAATATCAAGGAAGGTCCCAACAGAAAAATCCTTAACGCCAATGGCTTCCTCAAGGATTACACAATATTATACAGGGCAGCATCCACTGAATTTAGTCCATCAGTCTCTCCAGAGTTTTTGGTAAGAAGGAGGAGAGGCTGGGTTTCTTGGTTTTGTCGAACATATTTTCTGTTCAAGTGAGGTTTTCATAAATAGGACCGCTGGTGGACTGTATTTTGCCACCTATGGCCCATTGTAGTACGTCTAACCGCGTCGCATCGTAATCTCGTCTCGCACGTACTTGAGCGCATTTCAATTTAGCACTACGTTCCGCATTCCCGTTATACACATACATACATATGCGTATCTAGCGAAGTTTTTTCATCTTCACGCTTCCGCATGCAAACAATTGATAAACGAACGAATTTTGCAAAGCCAAAATGTCGACAGCAAGTCAGGTGGAAGGAAGGAAGGAAGTAAAATCGAAATTGCCAACTTATCGATTTGTGAACTAACTTTGCACAACTTCACCCCAACCAGAAATGAACAGTTCTAATAGTGCAACTAAATATGTCAGGGAGAAAATGCTCTCTCAAAGGGATATATTTATCTGTGTGGATAGCAGCGCTAGTGTGTGGGTTCTTTCACCGATGATTGCAGTTAGTTATAGTATATATATCTGGATGTTTATGGGTGTGTGTGTGTAGAAGGGTAGCGCTTATCCGCTAATTTCGTATTCTCTGCACACGCTGACAAACAAGCGTCGACGACGATAATCCCGGCGACGACACTGCTGACAAATGCCATGCACGATGTCAAATAAAAAGGAGCGCTGGCGAAATTTTATTTGGTATGCTCGCGAGTATCCGTGAGTGTCATTGTGTGTGTCAAAGCGTGTGTCAAAGTGTCGATGACATTTGTCATTACGCGTATGTAATCAAGTGGCGCCTTGCAGTGGTGGTGGTGTTGGTGGTGCTGGCAGGTGTCGGTGTATTGGCTGAGTTGGCTGAAATGCGTGTGTGCTTGTTTTTGGCAGCAACGAAATTAGCTGAGCCACAAAGGCATCGGCACACGGAAACACGTTGGCGGGCGACAGACGCGTGTCAATATTAATAATATAGAAAGCTAAAGTGGAAAAAGTGGATAGAACAAAAAAAAAAAAAAAATGTGCGCAACGATGAATGGGTGCAAGCGACAGTTGAAGCCGTGCACATGTGACTTCCGGTAAAACGCTTCACTTCAAGGACAATTGATTGCCGTATGTGGGCGCTGTCGAATGAGCTTTGCTGGAATTGCTTTTGTTTTGCGTGCAAGTTGAATAATATCGATTTTTTCTCCGGATAATCATACTATGTTTTTTACTTTCTAAAAGATTTAAATTTCCAGCAACATTTTGTGTAGGTGAAGCACTTAAAGTCTTTTGACTTTCATTCTATTAAAGAGCGGAAAGAGACTTTCTGGGCTAAGTGCAAGTGTGGAAGGGAATACTTTTATTTGTGATATTTTTAGTTCACTTTTAGGCGCTCTTAAAGATCCTTTATTCAAGTAGGTTAGAAGGTTAACACACACACAAATATATTATCTATACTCTCCCGAGTATAGTTGCCGTTCAATAATCACATACCAAAATACATTCAGGAATTTCATGACAAGCCCACGAAGAGGTATCTTTATATGCAATATATTTTAAGAGTATACAAATATTTTACGAATTATATTCGATCTTTCCGTCGGTGATAAATTCGAAAGTTTTCTTGCAGCATTGATTTCTTACTTTTCCGTCGATGAGACCTAAAGACATTACTAAAAGATATTGTCCTTACAATGAAATCCGATCAAAAGTAAACAAAAAATAGCGCCGGATCTGTAAACTTATTTTTAAATACAGTTTTTTTTAATCTTGCTTTATTGTATTTGTGGGAAATATACAAAAATTTACATTATCTTCAAGTACAAAGTGGTGGAGGGCTATAGAAAAGAGCAATCTTGCAAAGAAACTCTAGAACGCTCATCACACTCTCGTAGACATCACTGGAAGGTGTATTGCTAGGAAAGTTGCTATCAGACTCAGATAATTCAGGTTCCTAGAAGAACACGTGTCTGAACATTCGGATATCCTCACACACATTGACTTCATACCTGATCACTTGGATCATGGAGTCGGCACAAATAACTCTGGCGGATCCTTCTCTGCCCTTAGACCGGCGAGGAAGTTGTGGGTGAGGAGAAACTCATCTCCAACTTCAGACTTTCTGACTATTGCAGTGTCTTCCAAGCCGAGGTTGCAGCCATTAAGGTGGCAACAGATTTACAACACTCTAAGCTAGCTAGCAAAAGCTTTCCAGAACCGCTATCGGTAGAATGGAAGTCGGTGCTCCCGTATCCTCCTGTGTTATACTAGATTGCTGAGCTGCCAGCGCTGGGCCTCCATCGGTACTTGCGCTGTTGCAAAAGCCTTTTGACCCAAGATTGATCGCAGGAGATCTACTGAACTCTTTGCCCTCAGTAAGGCTAGTCTCTCCCTAGTTGGTGGGCTTTTAACAGACCAGTGCCCTGTTGGCGTCTATGCTATAAAGTAGTGAATCTTACCAAATCGTACCGTATGGAAGAAGATGAGGTGGAAAACACTCAACACTTCTTTCTTGACTGTCCCGGGTTTGGGAGGTCAAGACTTAAATACAGCGCATACTTTCAGACTTCCTACTAAACTGGCTGAAATGGAAAGTAAACGCCTGTGCAAATTTGTATTAGAAACTAAGCGTTTTGCTAGTTTATAAGTTCGAATACAGGAGTTTTTCTTTTCTGTGGTTCCACAAAGGACTACATGCAATATAACAGACAGTATGTGATCTCTTTAGATCAGCCATCTAACCTAACCAAGCCTAACAAGGTGTTTCAAATACCAATGCATTTTTAATGATTTTTTTTCATCGCCAAAAATATCATATAAAGTTTGCCACTGCCTACTTATTTGTGGCCGTACAACTAATTTTTGTGGTGATCGAAAAGAAATCAGGAGTGTGCGGGAAAATGATCAGCCTTTTATAAGGCTTACTAATATAGACTTTACAAATATGTTTGGCTGTTTTGCTTTGCTATAATTTTCAACGCATTCTGGAACTTTTACTTTGCAAGGATATTTGAATATGCTTTGACATAGGTGATGTTATCACAAAGCCTTACAAATTCTTGACATGTTCAAATTCTGGAGACTAGGTTGTCCCTAGAAAACCTACAGCGGCAAAAACAATAGTAAAAAATATGAATAAAAATGAAAGAATAAATTCACAAGTGAATGGTAAGAACCTAAATATTCTACTGAAGTAACATTTTCTTCTGGTTGAGTTGTCAAATTTTTATGACTTCCAAATGTTGAGTATTCTAGCGATGATCTTTGTATTCAACTGCGCCTGGATCAAATGTAACGCGTTTGCCAATCAAACGACGCCATATTTTTCCTGGTCTTTTGACATTTCAAGTCAGTAAGGTATGCCATTTCATCATGGAAAGATATACGATCCAACAACGAGTCAAAATTATTAAAATTTACTACCGAAATTCAGAGTCAGTGGCCTCAAACTTAAGAGCGCTACGTCCAATTTATGGTCGTCACGTTGTTCGTTGGCGAATTTTGCTAAAAGATCTTGGCCTACATGTTTACGAGATCAGGTTTGCCAGGTCCTAAAGTCTAGCAAAGAGAAATCCATATCCAAATAAATGACTTCAATAAAATGTATATTGAGTTGAATAAGTTCGATCGGGCTATGATATAATGCGTTAGAAAGATAAGATTTCTTAGTAAAAAATTGTCCGGCAGTTCCATTTCTGAAGTGGATGGTGATTGCTAATCAAAAGTGGTTTACTACGTCAATGTCAAGAATCAAGTAGAATAGCAGTAAGCCGGTCAAATTTCAATTTAGTGAAAAATGATGGAGTTCTTTTACGATACCTTACGAATATATGCAAAATTAGATTGATTATCTCAGACTTATAAACAAATATTATAAAAATCGTTCATTATTTCTTCTTCTTTACTGGCGTAGGCACCGCTTACGCGATTATAGCCGAGTCAACAACAGCGCGCCAGTCGCTTCTTCTCTTCGCTACTTGGCGCCAATTGGATATTCCAAGCGAAGCCAGGTCCTTCTCCACTTGGTCCTTCCAACGGAGTGGAGGTCTTCCTCTTCCTCTGCTTCCCGCGGCGGGTACTGCGTCGAATACTTTCAGAGCTGGAGTGTTTTCATCCATCCGGACAACATGACCTAGCCAGCGTAGCCGCTGTCTTTTAATTCGCTGAACTATGTCAATGTCGTCGTATATCTCGTACAGCTCATCGTTCCATCGAATGCGATATTCGCCGTGGCCAACGCGCAAAGGACCATAAATCTTTCGCAGAACTTTTCTCTCGAAAACTCTTAAGGTCGACTCATCGGTTGTTGTCATCGTCCAAGCCTCTGCACCGTATAGCAGGACGGGAATTATGAGCGACTTATAGAGTTTGGCTTTTGTTCGTCGAGAGAGGACTTTACTTTTCAATTGCCTACTCAGTCCAAAGTAGCACCTGTTGGCAAGAGTAATCCTGCGTTGGATTTCCAGGCTGACATTGTTGGTGGTGCTTACGCTGGTTCCAAGATAGACGAAATTATCTACAACTTCAAAGTTATGACTGTCAACAGTGACGTGAGTGCCAAGTCGCGAGTGCGACGACTGTTTGTTTGATGACAGGAGATATTTCGTCTTGCCCTCGTTCACTGCCAGACCCATTTCTTTTGCTTTCTTATCCAGTCTGGAGAAAGCAGAACTAACGGCGCGGGTGTTGAGGCCGATGATATCAATATCATCGGCATACGCCAGCAGTTGCACACTCTTATAGAAGATGGTACCTTCTCTGTTGAGTTCTGCAGCTCGAATTATTTTCTCCAGAAGCAGGTTGAAAAAGTCGCACGATAGGGAGTCGCCTTGTCTGAAACCTCGTTTGGTATCGAACGGCTCGGAGAGGTCCTTCCCGATCCTGACGGAGCTTTGGGTATTGCTCAGCGTCAGTTTACACAGCCGTATTAGTTTTGCGGGGATACCAAATTCAGACATCGCGGCATAGAGGCAGCTCCTTTTCGTGCTGTCGAAAGCAGCTTTGAAATCGACGAAGAGGTGGTGTGTGTCGATTCTCCTTTCACGGGTCTTTTCCAAGATTTGACGCACGGTGAATATCTGGTCGGTGGTTGATTTACCAGGTCTAAAGCCACACTGATAAGGTCCAATCAGTTTGTTGACGGTGGGCTTTAATCTTTCACACAATACGCTCGACAGAACCTTATATGCGATGTTGAGGAGGCTAATCCCACGGTAGTTGGCGCAGATTGTGGGGTCTCCTTTTTTATGGATTGGGCATAGCACACTTAAATTCCAATCGTTGGGCATGCTTTCGTCCGACCATATTTTACAAAGAAGCTGATGCATGCTCCTTACCAGTTCTTCGCCGCCGTGTTTGAATAGCTCGGCCGGCAATACATCGGCCCCTGCCGCTTTGTTGTTTTTCAGGCGGGCAATTGCTATTCGAACTTCTTCATGGTCGGGCAATGGAACGTCTGCTCCATCGTCATCGATTGGGGAATCGGGTTCGCCTTCTCCTGGTGTTATGTGTTCACTGCCATTCAGCAGGCTGGAGAAGTGTTCCCTCCATAATTTAAGTATGCTTTGGGCATCAGTGACTAGATCACCTTCGGGGGTTCTACAAGAGTATGCTCCGGTCTTGAAACCTTCTGTAAGCCGCCGCATCTTTTCGTAGAGTTTTCGAGCATTACCCCTGTCGGCCAGCTTATCAAGCTCTTCGTACTCACGCATTTCGGCCTCTTTCTTTTTCTGTCTACAAATGCGTCTTGCTTCCCTCTTCAACTCTCGGTATCTATCCCATCCCGCAGGTGTTGTGGTCGATCGTAACGTTGCGAGGTAGGCAGCCTGTTTTCTCTCCGCTGCGACACGGCACTCCTCGTCGTACCAGCTGTTCTTTTGCGCTTTCCGAAAACCAATGGTTTCGGTTGCAGCTGTACGTAAGGAGTTTGAAATGCCGTCCCACAGTTCCCTTATACCGAGTTGTTGACGGGTGCTCTCAGAGAGCAGGAGTGCAAGCCGAGTAGAAAAATGTTCGGCTGTCTGTTGTGATTGCAGCTTCTCGACGTCGAACCTTCCTTGTGTTTGTTGGCGTGCGTTTTTTGCTGCACAGAGGCGGGTGCGAATTTTGGCTGCAACAATATAGTGGTCCGAGTCGATGTTAGGACCTCGGAGCGCACGCACATCTAAAACACTGGAGACGTGTCTTCCGTCTATCACAACATGATCGATCTGGTTGGTGGTTTTTCGATCCGGAGACAGCCAGGTAGCTTGATGTATCTTCTTATGCTGGAATCTAGTACTACAGATAACCATATTTCGGGCCCCGGCGAAGTCGATCAGCCTCAACCCATTTGGGGATGTTTCTCGTGGAGGCTGAATTTACCGACCGTAGTGCCAAAGATACCTTCTTTGCCCACCCTGGCGTTGAAGTCGCCAAGCACGATTTTGACATCGTGGCGGGGGCATCTCTCATAAGTGCGCTCCAAGCACGCATAAAAGGCATCTTTGGTCACATCGTCCTTCTCTTCCGTCGGGGCGTGGGCGCAAATCAGCGATATGTTGAAGAACCTCGCTTTGATGCGGATTGTGGCTAGACGTTCATTCACCGGAGTGAATGATAGTACTCGGCGACGGAGTCTCTCTCCCACCACGAATCCAACACCAAACTTGCGCTCCTTTATATGGCCACTGTAGTAGATGTCACAAGGACCTACTCGTCTCTGTCCTTGTCCCGTCCATCGCATTTCTTGGACGGCGGTGATGTCAGCCTTTATTTTCACGAGGACATCAACCAGCTGGGCAGCGGCACCTTCCCAATTAAGGGACCGGACATTCCAGGTGCATGCCCTCAAATCGTAGTCCTTATTTCGCTTGCCATGGTCGTCATCAAAAGGGGGTCTCTCATCCGAGGCTGTTTGGTTGTTTTCATTGGTGCGTTTTTTTACGTGGCGGGTCCCAAACCCAGCGCACAACCCTAAGTAGGGGATATTTCGCCTTCTCACTTTAGCTCGCCTTCAAACGGATGTTCTTAGGTTACCCAGAGGATACTTGGTCAGAGACCGGAAGTCGTGAGCTGCTTGAGTCATATGTAAAAGAATCGTTTCTGGCCACTCCCAAGTGAATGGCGATCAGAGAACTTTCCTCACTTGCGTGAACTTCTACACATGACTCCATCCTCCATCGTTCATTATTTAATTTAGTCAATATTCGTTAAACAAAAAATGTTAAAATTCTAGTTGCAAATATTTTTCTCCTATACATTATCGCAGTACTAGTTCTTCTTAAAAGCTCATAAGTAGTTCAAAGCGTTTGCACTTACAAACAAAAGTGTAGCATTTATTCACTTACTTAATATTCACTGGGACGCTTAAATACTTGGCAAGTTATGCACTTTTCATTTGTTGGGTTTGGCGACCCGCGTTTGTGTTGTCAAGTGTCCAAATGACAAATGGCTTCACATAACTCAAAGCGTGTAGCCTTTCATACTCTCGCAGTACTCAGAATTCATTTTCGCTTCGCTCGTTTTGCGTGTGTGTGTATATATATATATGTGTATATACTCAAGCACATTCGTCTTTTTGTGGTTCTAAAACAATACTGCTTGCCTAGTACCCGCGTCCTTCGTTTCTTCTGGTTATTGTGCTTCAGTTTTCTAGTGCGTACTACGCCGTCTGCATATGAAATCACATTTGTGTGCGGCAGGCATGTGTTGGTGTGTATGTTTCGCCCTTGTTACAGCAAGCATTTGTCAATAATTCGTTCCCCGCAATGTAAAGTGTAAATTTTAATTATTTTGCTTGGCATTTAAATTTATGCGCACTTATAAATCAGTTTGGCAGGCAGTGTTTACAAAATATCGTAATGATCTCCAAGGTGTACTTAAATTTCAAGATAAATAAGAAAACATTTCTAAAAGCTCAATGAAACAAGAAGGTTAACTATTGAATTTCAAGTACTTTGATGCAAATAATTTTTGCACAATTGTTATACATCCTATACAAGGCTTAAAGAAACATGCAACTTCTGAAATGCAAAATATTTAATTATTCATAAATATACATATGTGTATTTACATACATATTTTTTCGCCTGCACCTCCAGATGTAATACACTTATGCCAACGATTTTTCCCGCTTTGAAACACTTTTCATAAGGACTTTTTGGGATGGCCTTCAGCTTCTTCACTGAATTTTGTTTTATCTTTTCGATCGACTGAAAACTGTTTTCACGGATCAACAAGCAACATGTTGCTTGAGTATAAACATTTTTTATAGCATAAAACTAAATTTTAATTGAATTTTCTAAGCCATTTGTTAAGAAACTAAAACTGATTGGTTCAGCAGTTCAACACACCTAAGGTAGTAGTCTGGTAACTTAGGTTCAGGAAATCTAAATTTTTTTTGTTTAATTTGAAAGTACAATGTCTTGAGAATATACTGTAAAAATTTCAGACAGAAATTCGAAATATTTCGAGAGTTATAACGAGTTTCCTATAGCGCCTCGGAGACCTCTCTTTCAGAGTTGTTGAAATTTAAACGCGTTTTTCTCAAACCATTGTTTGTCTGATCGGCCCGGGTCCCAACTTTTTTTCTACTTAACCGATTGCTTTCAAATTTTAACAAG
Organism: Bactrocera zonata; assembly: GCA_037783105.1. Taxonomy (NCBI): domain Eukaryota; kingdom Metazoa; phylum Arthropoda; class Insecta; order Diptera; family Tephritidae; genus Bactrocera; species Bactrocera zonata. The sequence goes on along the minus strand of JBAWJQ010006015.1, from coordinate 140,732 downwards.
CTGTTCTACACACTTATAGTTCGTCGGTTCTAACGAGAACTTTTTCACCCGTAACTTTTTAGTTTACAACCCTTTCTTTGCTAAAATAAAAGGACTTTTTTTTCAAAGTCCGCCATTTTGTTATTTACCCTTGAAATTTAACTTCAGTAGTTCCGACCAGAATGACATGTCTATAGATTAAGAATAATCAAGAATATTTGATTTCAGATAACATCAAGATCCAAAATCACCCGGGCCACCCACGTGCATTTTTTGAGGTTCCAACTTCGAGTGACAATGATAGTAGTAATAAAGTATTACATTTTTTCAAATAATTTTTTTTTTTTTTATTTTCAATATGTAAATAGAAACACTCTAAATTTTCAAGATAATTCATTTTATTTTCCTATAAAAAACCACCCTCCAAAGAAGTCATGCAAATAGGCATAAGTTACCAGACTACTATCTTAAAGTAGCTATTTTTAATATTCAGTCGAATGACTTCGGTTTTTATAGAATAACTATGGGATTCGCCCACGCCTTTATACTATTTTTCATATAATAAACTGTCCAATACAGCGAGAATTTTATTTACAAGCAAAGGTGAAAATGGTTTGGTCGGTATATGAATACTAGGGATTGTAACTGAGGTTCAATTTTGAATATGTTCATACAAATGATTTTTTTGGCAAAAATAACGAATTTATAGCTGCTTTTTTCAATGTCTGGTTACCAGCCTTTCTGTTCAGTAAGTAGTTGTCCGCTTGATAGATTGTACTTAATAAACATCAAGAATGTGCATGCTTAATGGAGATGTCCGCTTAATTTTACTGTATTTTTTATTTATGAATTGTTTTTACTATCCTGTCTTCTAAATTGGTTCGAACTGGACACAGTGTGCTAAATTTACTAGAATCGCTTCAGTAGTTTAAATGTCCATCGCGGACAAATATCGTGACTTATCTTTTTATATGTATATAAAGATGTAGTTTTTTAAAAAATGTCATTAATCTTATATATAAATTTATTTTTTTTTTAGATGCCAAATGCAATGGATTTATTAGGAAAAACGCTAACAGGGCTTTACGGAACTAACGGTAAGTCCAAATTGAATTTTTGCTAATTAACTAATTTATATATTTAACGCTTTCAATAGCTACATACCAGTTTTAACCAAAATTAAATTTTGTTTCACTCATGTTCCATTTTATTTCGTATTTCATTCATGCCACTGTAAATTTCCGAAAATGTTATTATGTTATTTTGCATTTCAGGTGACGTTATAATTATCAACATATATACTACTATGTGCAAAAAATAGTACGACGTTTTTCATAACTTGAGTAATTTTCAAGCCAAGCACGATGCTTCAAAATGGTTTTCACTGATCCCATCGATATTCAAACGATGACATTAAGATCTCTGATTATTAATCGTCCATTTTTAAGAACCAATTCATTTATTTTATTAACGTGTTGATCATCAATTGATGTTGATGGCCGTCCTGGACGTGGTTCGCCGTCAACGCGTTCTCGTCTTTCTTTGAATAATTTGTACCAATCAAGAAGACTTGTTCGCGACAAACAATTATCACCGAAGGCCTCTTCCAACATTCTGAATGTTTCAATACCAGAAATTTGATTCCGCTCAAAAAATTTAATGGAATTTCTTTGTTGAACAATTTCACACATCGTAAAAAGTGCCGAATGCACTTTATGTACTTCACAAAGACAAGCGTGTTCTAAGCAATAATGATTATTTTGATGTGACAATTGGCACTGGTGTCACTGAATGTCGAATCGTATTTCAAGGATTGATTTTCGCGCAAAATAAAGAAGTCTTACTTTTTTTTGCCCATAGTAGAACGCTTTCAATAGCTTTATATTATATATGAACATTTATATTGGAGCAAATTCATTTCACAAGAACAAAGCATTTTCAAATTCAATATACTAAACAGAAGTAGTGGTAAAATTTTCATTAGTATAACTAATTATTAAACTATGTACTACTGTAGTAAAAACTAAAACTTTAAAATTATCGAACAGTTCAGTACGTTGTTCAGTAGGTCTTTCAGCATTTTTTGGATTGTTAACATATTTAGTCACTCAGCAAAGCTACTCGTTGGCATATAAAACCATTGGTTTTCGCTCTTAGAGATCACAAAACGATTATTTTCTATACAATTTTTTTAAAAATTTGACCATATCGTTTTATAAATATTATGGAAGTAAAACTCCATTTTATTTTTTTGTGATTTTAGTGGTGGTAATTTAGAATATCGTAATCTTTGCGAACTGTAAAAATTAATAAACATCAAAAACATTTGAACGCGGTTTTAGAATAGAGCTGAGCTCTAGCAAAAACTAAAAAAAATTAAGCTATAAATATACATAATCAGCAAATTTTTCCAAAAAAATATCAATAAGCGAAGTTCAAAAAAAAAAAAAAATAATAATAATTTGTATGCTAAACATATTTGTTCTACATAAATACCATTCGATTATGTAATACGCATAATATTATTCCTTGCTCTTTTAATGAGTCACTTTCACGCCGCCCCGCAACTCCCACTGAAAGAAATGCGAACTCCTCTAGCGCACAGCTACTTAATATTCAACGCCAGCCGGCAGCAGTACGAGCAGTTAAATGATTTTCCAACAACAACAAGCACATATAAAAACAATAAACAGAAGATTGTAAGGCAAAACACACTAATTAATTGTGAATGAGATTCATAATTGTAATAGTGCGTAATTAACATGCAAAATGTCACATATACACTTACTACTCATTAACTGTGTAGGGGCACATACACACACAGACAAGCGTGCACGCACAACCACAAGGGGAAACACGCTGAAAAGTGGAAAGTGACATTTATACGTGAGAGATGTGTGAGATGTGTGAGAGTGATAAATATATGATTGCACGCATACAATCACACACTTACACGTTAAATGTATGCTCATTCACAAGCAGGTGTGTGAATGTTACGCATACGCCTAGTACCACTCATAAATGTGTTAATGTTACGTATACGTGCCGTTGTACTGTTAGGCAGACTGCTAAGTTGTTATTGCTGTTTTCCGCTATGCCGACTTAGACGAAAAAAATTAAGCTTTGCGCGGCTGCTTCATTATCAGCATGCGTTTCATGCAGCCAAAACTCGCCGGTAAAGGGTGGTTCGAATTTGTGTTTAGTTTTGTGGAGTGAATAATGTGTAAAAGTTTGAGAATACTGAATTATGCTAAGGATAAAAGATGACTGATGATGAAGAGACATAAAATATCTATGACTTAAGACCTCTATCTGATCAAAATTGTCATTTGGACCGTGCCATTTAGGCATATTAATATTTTCGAAAACGCGATTCGAAGACTATAAGCTGTGCTATGTAAAATAATTTTTTCTTTGAGATATACGATTTAGAAGAAAGAAACAAGTTTGCCTTAAAATAGTCGAACTTCAACCAAATATTACTTTAAACTTTTAGACTTACAGAAAACGACATAACAATTAAGAGGTCTTTCGATACTGTGGAGAGACATTTCTAAAGGTCTAACAACGCATTTTTCGGAGCGAAAAAAAAATATGTTTTTTTTGAACCACCATGGAGAAAAAATATTAAGTTCAGATCATTTTTCTCCCAGTAATAAATCAAGCTACTTTAAAAAATGTAGTTATAAGACAAACGCAATTAAAGAAAAGTTGGTGGGGCTGCTCTTAAAGAAACCGTAACTCAAAAACCACTGCTAAGATATTGCTTTAAACTTTTGGAAAGAAATTAAAAATATCAAAATATGAAAAAATGTTTTTTGTTTTATAATTTTGCATAAGCTCTTCGTCTTAATAAGTTTTTATGAGGACCGGTTCTTCCTGGCTTCCCACAAATATTCGTTCAGGCCAAAATCTTCAATCTCCAGTTCACTGTTGAACAAAATAGCAATTTTAAGCAAAATTTATCCTCCTTTTCATAATCTAACTGATCTCTCTTGTTGACCTGTCAGCTTTGTGACCTTCAAGAGCCACTGCTTTGCCTTCAAACAAGGCCAAGGAGATGAGCATACGCCATTTGTACTTAGGAGCAATAATCTTGGTATTCAGATTACAATTTCTTTCGTTTGTAATGATATCCTCCCCCCCTTTTATTTATCCAATATCAATTAAAATTATTGAAATTCGAAAACATGCCATTAGTGGACTATAAGCGGTTAAAAGTTACAATAAAAATTCGTAATTTTGCTATACTTTTTCAAAAATTTTGATATTAAGCTAAAGATCTTTAATCTGTCTAGCCATACATAGGCTTACTGGTCCCTAGTAATATCAGATGGAGATTCAGTTTAATTTGAGCTGAAATAATTGCCATACAGAACGTCAAAACTTTTTGCGAATTCCAAGAACAACTTAAAACTAATTTTGATACTTCGTTCACCAACTTGAACCTTGAAGGTCCTAGATATCTAAAAAGAGTATAATGTTGGACAGAAGCATATAAGGTGTCCCGGTGTCTCATCCATGTCTACTTCCCAGCTTTTTCTGCAAATGTTCATCCTTCTCGCATGTGTTGCCAGAAAGTTGTAACCTGTCATTCTCCGTTCTTACGAGACCCTGTGAGTAAAGTAATTGTGTGTGTTTTTTTGGGCTCTTGTACATAATCTTAACGATACCGGATGTCCTTAAGGCATTTTATCTCATTCTCTCATTCTGAGGCGTCTGTCAGCCACTTCAGAAATTTTACTGTGTAAGTTATTTAACGACTTATGTATTTTCTGTGCTGGCTCCTGATTAATCGGATGACCCTTCTGGCAATCTGATTAGCTATTTTGTTTCCCCGAACTTCTTCGTAGCACGGATCCCTGTATACATATATACAGTCGATTTCTGGCAGACGCTATATCTACTGGCTGTCTCCTTTTAGGAACATTCTCTGACGTAATGCGATGTGAGATTATTGCCTTAATTGCTTATACTGTTTCTTGCATTATTAGCAATCTCTTACGCTTTACTGATCGGCAAAACATCCGCAGTATTGCGGAAGCTTGTCGTATCCCATAAGGTCCAACTCCGCCGATAGATTCCGGCGTCCACTCCATTAGTTGTTTTTGACTTGTCTGTGTAGATGTTGTAAGATTCGCTGATTAGTATCAAGCTTTCGGATGGCGGGTCACCCTCTTCTGGTGTGAATTGGAACCTTCTCTTTCAAATGAAGCGAAGGATATATATTTACCAACTCCCCCATCATTAAGCTATTCACAAAGGTCCTTCGTCCCTGTAATGGAATGCTCTACTCGCTGCCAAAGTGCTTGAAATATCTTACTCAGCTACTTCAGAATGCTGAAAGTTACTTGGGTGACAAAGACTTTTTACAGCCTTACGAATAAGCTTTTACTAAAACATTTATTAAAAAAAGAATTTTTAGTGAAATAAATACAAATAAAAACGGGCTTAGATTTGACCTAGGATCTTCCTGCTGGTTCAAATATAAGCCCTTAACTAGTTATAAATGTAAAGAAAATGTTTTTCCGACTTTTTTGTGATAAGACAATTATTTTTTGTTAATATTGAGTTCCCGTTCCTATAGACGATCTTCATTCAAAAACAAGGAGGAGCAAGATATATCTTTTGCATTCAAAACCTTTCACTTTCAAAAACAAAAAAAGAAAGAATTAATAGTTTATTTTCTGGATAGATAAGCACAGGTATTGAACAAAGGAATAGTCAAGCTTATTTAAGATTTTCAAGAAAATTGCACCTTTTTTCGACAAAATCTCCACTCTAAAGTCACTGGAAAAAATTTAAGTTTTGAAAAAGCTTAATATTCTTTCGTACATTACCCAAAGAACGAATCCAAAAAAGTAACTAAGACTAAGTTAAAAAGGACAAATTTTAAACTCACGACCATTAATAAGTTCTCTCGATCTGAGCTAAACTTCTAATATCATACAAGGTGTCTTCCAAAGTAAACAGGACTTTCAAAATAAAAACAGAACAAATGGATTTTTCGGCAAAATCAATTTATTTTATTCAAAATAGCCTCCTTCTGCTTCGATATGTGGAACTTTTTGGACGGTCCTGAAGCATGTCGAACGAGTGTTTTAGCCCGTTGGCCGGTATGGCCGCCAGTATGCCGGAGCAAGCCTTTTGAATGGCCTCTACGTCTACATAACGCTTTCCTTTCATGGGAAAATGCATTTTTCCGAAAAGGAAGAAGTCGCACGGTGAATACGGGGAGTGGCTAATGGTTAAAATGTCAGTTTTGGTCAAATAATCGTTCTTCGAATGTTAGATTCTGAGCAATTTTGCTCGTCAATCAATTTTTGCGGAACAAATCATGCACACACCTTTCGTAAGCGAAATTGTTAACGTTGGCTCTTTGTTTGAAGCTCATTTTCGAACCAATAACACAAACATACTGACACTTAAACGCAATAGCTTCACTTTCAGTCTATGAAATGTCATGAAATTCTCACTGGACAATCGATAAAAATAGAAGATTCTAACGCACCAGTCAACATATAGGTGGCGCCACCGGGGGGCGCCAGATTCAAAAAGTCCTGTTTTCTTTGGAAATAACTATTAAGACAATGTTCTAAAGGTGTTGTAGAATTTAATAAGATAATAAAAAATTTGATTTTTTGAAACCCGTAAACCCATTCTACACAACTGCATCCTTCCACAGAAACAGATTTTTTTGAAAAAATTTCCACTGAAAGCTGCTGAAAAAATGGAAAGTTTGAAAAAGTTAATCCGTTTGTTCATTACCTAAAGAATGAATCAAAGAAAATTTAGTATAAAGTTACAAAAAAAGTAAAGAAAACTTAGACTAATGCTAACCTAAAAAGAATAAATTGTGAACTCACGACGAATAGCAAGTTCTCTGGATCTGAGCTAAACTCACAATATCATAGCTTGCAGCCTACCAATAGCAAGTGGATTACAGTGTTGTTATCCGCAAACTCTAAATGCAGCCTAAAACTGTGCTAAGCATTAAAATGGGTCTGCTACGCAGGAAAACACCGGTTCCAAAGAGTTATAAAACCAGATTTGCATAACCAAACTCAACCTGTTTTTGGACCAACCTATAGGTTAGCCATGTATATGTTTGTTGCCTACATATGATAAGCGAACCCTCTATGCGTTAGTGCTTAGACACAAGCCGGCTCCGGGCGTCATTAACTTAGCTCAGCTTTATGACGTGCCATGTTCTTATTACGCTCACATGTCTAAACAATTATGCGCTTCCCTGCGAAAGCGTGAGCGTGTATACTTAGTATACGAATGAATGTATATATGCATATGTACGCAACACGGAAGCGCCTGTGTTTATGCTTCACATTGCCATAATTATCCGTTGGCATTTATTAGCTTTGACACTTTGCCATTTACAGCTGTTACTGTGTGTTACACATATAAATACACGCACATCTGCATCTACACATACAAATGTGGCATGTTGCTTGTAAAGTGTGGCATGTTTCCACTCATAAAGTGGCCAAGTGGCAAATACGAGCTCACCCTTTATCTCCTTACTTTGCTCGCATTTAGAAATTAAGCTTCTTCTAAATAATTCATTAAAAATTATGTGCTCCTCCCCTCCACCCACGCTAAATAAATCAAGAATTCGAAAAAATAATCGCTCCAACGCCTTAATGTATGCAATGGTGAGTGTTAAAATCGTGTTTTGACACTTCTGACAGCCTGACAACAAATGTCATTAATGATTAACTACGAAAAATAAAATAAAAATGTAATAATAATGAAGTTGAAAACCTGTAAACAGCAAATAACAGACACACACATACGCATATGCACGACAACGTAAACATATGTTTACAAGCGGAGCGATTACAAAAGCAACAAACCATAACACTGCCAACGGTAAATCCGTTATGTAAGCTCAACAAAGCGTGCAAAAAATAGCAAAAACAACAACAACACGCAGCTATAGCCATAAAAATTCCAACACGCTTCGTTGCGGGCGAAAAAAGTATTCCCGCTGTGGGCACTGTTGCGTGTTGACTCGCCAATTTACTGTTACTTGGTCCTTTGTTGTTTCTAATGCACGTATCCTTTCAGCAAACTTTCACTTCACTTGAACTCCTCCGCTTTTCGTTTTCCTTCTTTCAGTTTGGGCTTAAGGGTGTCTGAAGGAAATTAAGCAACTGTTGCTAATGTCGTAATCAGTTAAGGTCACAAACATTTTGATTTGATTTGCTGTTATTTTTTTCTTCCTTTGAACTTGCTTTCTTAACTGCAATTAGATTAGCTGTCTTCAAGCAACACTCGACTACAAAGGTAGACAATGAAAAATTATTAAATTGTGCGCTTCCTGCGGTAGGTACTAAATTTGGCGGACACGACATAATGGATTTTAGATAGGATAACGAAAAGTAAATTATACAGATTTGTAAATTGTGTTATTAAAATTTTTAAACATTTTAAACTCATTTCATAAATTGTGTTATATGATCTCAATAGCCTGTTCAATGTACTATTTCTCTCACTTTTCTACTTCTAGTGCTCCCAATTCTTCGATTTCCATTTGATGATTAATTTAATAGTAAGCATACTTAACGTACTCCTCAGCAAACAGTGGCACACATTGAGTAGTCGAAAAAGTCTTTTCGTATTTTGTCAATAGTAGGTGTCGTTGCAGTCGCATATCTCCAGTGCTACCAATCACATTGTGTCGTACCATATAGTGCTGGAAATTTAAGATTTTAAGCTTCATTTAGCCAAAAAAAAATATTAAATTCGGGAAAGTTGAAAAAAAGTGACAGCTGTTCAAAAATGAGTAAAAATAATGAAGAAATTCGCTATATTTTGAAATTTTTGTATTAAAAAGCGAAGAAATCCACGCAAGCCACTAATAAATTTGTGATGTTTACGAAGATGATGCTGTATCAGTTCGTCTAGCACAACAAAGGTTCGTTTGCTTCCGTTCTGGAAATTTCGACGTGAAAGATGCACCTCGCTCTGGTCGACCTATAGTTGAAACAGTTGATGACATTATGGTAAAGATTGACCAGGACCGTCACATAAGCAGCCATGCCATCCCTAGGGAATTCAGCATTCATCTTCAAACGGTTCTGAACCATTTAAAAAAAGAAGCTCGATGTTTGGGTACCACATGAATTGGCTATGAAAAAATTAATGGACCGAATTAACATCTGCGATTCTTTGCTGGAACGAAATGAAATCGAACCATTTCTGATGGTAACAGGAGACGAAAAGTGGATTAAATACGACAATAGTGTGCGAAAAAGATCACGATCCAAATGTGGTGAAGCTTAACAAATGGCCGCAAAGCCAGGATTTACACCTCGAAAGGGAAGTGATGCAGAGTGTTTGGTGGGATCGGAAAGGAATTATCCACTATAAGCTGCTCCAGCCTGCTTCAACTGATGAGATTGAAGCAAGCAATCGAAAAAAACGGCCGAACTGATTAACAGAAAAGGCTTCGTCTTCCATCGGAACAATGCTAGACCACACACATCTTTGATAATTCGGCAAAAACTGGGAGAGCTTGGCTGGGAAGTTTTGATGCATCCACCATATACTCCTGGCCTTGCACCATGGGACTATCATTTGTTTCGGTTAATGCTGAACTCCTGGTGAATGGAGTAAAGTTGGCTTCAAGAGAAGCCTGTGAAAATTGCTTGTCGCAGTTTTTCACCGAGAAACCAGAATGGAATAATGTCTCTAGCGGAAAAATTGCAAAAAGTGGTCAACCAAAATGGAATACATTTGGTTCATTAAAGTTTATTATAAATATAAAAAAAATAAGTTGAAATTTGATTAGAAATAAGAAAAGACTACTCAACATTCAGACACTGAATCCTTTTTATTTACTTATTTTTGCAAAGTTACTTCATCCGAATTTATCATTTAGACGATGTACCAGCGGGTTTTACTCAGGCATACCCACTACATTTTCTCTGTAATATCCGACGCAACTCTGCATATTATTTTGATGAACTATATTTAGCTTCTGGGTGTAAACTTATGTAATTTAGTTTTTTTTTGTTTTTTTTTTTTGTAATCTTAGGCGTTTTTTTAATTATATTCAAAGTACTACCCATCTCAAGCTTTTACTTTTTCTCATCTTTCTGACAATATGTAGATTCCAAACGCTCTTTCCTCTTCTGAGGTGAACCGTATTTCAGTGTGAGCGTTGTACATAGTGGGGCGAAACTTCCCAGTCGCTGTTTTCTATTTAGTTTTTAATCGGTTTTGCGTTTTCATGATAAAAAGTTATTGCCTCGTGTCTAACAGCGAGTTGTTGATGTTGGCTTTTCCTATTTATGTTTTTATCCGGCTTTAGAACCTCATAATACAGCACCTCCATCTGATTTCAACAAATTCAGAGCCATACATTGGCGTCATGAATATTTGGGTTTTCCGTGGATTTAGTTGGTCAGGTTTCACATATGATTTTTTTTGTTAGGGATCCATGTTCATCGCCAGTTAGGATCTGATGCAAAATGATGTTGTACCGTTCTGACATTCAAACTCGTCTCTTGCTTTCTATTTTTATGCTGTCCCAATTTTCTTTTTCTTATGATTGTATCTGACTGCTTTTAAAAATTTTGAAATGTCTTTAAACTCGTCTCTTGCTTTCTATTTTTATGCTGTCCCAATTTTCTTTTTCTTATGATTGTATCTGACTGCTTTTAAAAATTTTCAAATGTCTTTAAATCTTGAGTGACTACCAAAGATTCTGCAGGCTCTGCCTGTGTTTGGCAACAATTTCTTAATCTTCATCGAGCATTGCTTCATGGATGCCCAGTACGTTCTTTGCCGTCCAAGAAAAAATTATTATATTTAAATTTTGTAAAACAATTGTGGCACGTGGCAAGAGAACTATTCACCATAAACTGCCACCAAAATACGATGACTTTCGGCTGAGGTTTAAGATTCGAGTTTCACTTCAAAAGAATAAAATGTAGTTTTATTGAGAAAAAATTATATTTTTTGGTAAATATTATACTTAGAAATTTTATACAGACAGCGGCTGCTCTGTTTAGGTCATATTGTTCGGATAGAGGAAAGACCCGGCTGCACTTGGTATCTCCAATTGGCGCCAAATAGTGAAAAGAAGAAATGACTGGCGCGCTGTTGCTAACTCGTAGCACTAGTAAAGAAGAAAAAGCAAACAAATAATCCGACTTTTTTTATGTCCCCTTTAATTTTTATTTATTTCTTATTGATTTATTTTTCGAAACTAATTAAGAAAATCCGTTCGTTCGACTTCTCTGAAAGTCAGCTTTTTCTTTCAGTTTTTTTCAAATTAAAAATACAAACTTTTGCCATACTTTATGCCACAAAATGTTTGCTGTTGTTGGTTGTGTAATTTGTTATCGATAATTATTTTAGTTAGTTTGCCATGTGGTTTTGGCACAGCTTGCATCGTCTTCCACTGTCTTCACTAAACTTTGGCGAACAATGTAATGAAATTTTATATCCTTGGGCAATTTGTTGCTTGCTGAGTTTCTTGTTGAGAATCTTACATTTTTTATATTTATTTTTCATAATTCGCAAACAATTAGTGTACTTATGTAACGGAACGAGTTATGCTGTAATTAAATTGGTGAGTTCGTTAGGGGTTATGGCAAGAAGTTGTCGAGTTTAAAACGACGATAAAAATATCTGGCGTCCAAAAGTTTTGATTTAATATAGTTAAAAATATGAAATCAGTTATGTTTGGTGGAGTAGAAACTATCACATGCGTAGGGTTTCTGAGTTCTACTCCTCTATGACCATTTCACGGAAAGTTTATTCAAGACGAAAAAATTCTGTATTATGAGTTCTATTTGGCTTCTAAAGTCGTGCATAACCGTCCCGCTTCTGCATGCGAAAAATGGTTTCTATCAAACTTCTATACAGCTTAGTGTTGTTACAGTTATATACGATATCTGTTATAGGTCGGACTGTGCATAAATTTTTCATAGAAGTAGAGAACTTGTATTTCATAGTTAAGAACGTATGTCCGTAACATTATAGTGTATCGTACCATGGGGTCCCAGATGCTCACCGCGTAGTCTTGCCAATTCCCGGACAAGTGCACAGGAGATGCTCCATTGTTTCCCTGGTGCCTTGTTCTAAACATTTTCTGGAGTTTTTTCGATCTGTCAAACTCATCGTGCGGCCGTGTGTCGCCACCAGACAGTGAGTTAGTATTCCCATCATGTTCCTGCAGTATCTTCTATCGAGTGCCAATAGAAATTTTGTTTACTTCCAATACACCGTTTTGCTGTTTGGCTGTCTACGAAGATGTAGACTCTGAAATGGAATGCAGTTGCATTAAAGACCAGTTCTGCGGCTTTCGCAATAGCAAAGACTTCAGTTAGAAATATACTGGAGCTATTCGACAACTTAAAAGGTTCCCTTATGACTAACTCTGGACAGTATATTTCCGCACCAACTCCATCATCCATTTTTGGGTCACCCGTATAGATGTTTATAGTGCTGGGTGTCGGCAACATACCTTTACGCCAGCCATCTTTTTCTATGTTTACTTTGAACCTTCTTTCCCAGCTGAAAAGTGGTGTCATGTAGTCTGTGTTTGCCCAACCACCATTACCCATCGAGCTATGCCCGAAGGTTCTATATGTATCACACATTTGCCTGCAGCCAGTAGTCGTCCCGCCCGATTTTTCTGCGTAGTTTCCAGCGAAGAGGTCTATAGGTGGCAGGTTTAGTACCAGTTCATCAGCCGCCGTTGGAGTTGTTCTTAAAGCCCCTTCACGGTTTGCCATTTTGCCGTCCAAGACTATTCCAATGTACTTGGTGCGGTCCTTGGGAGAGTGTTTTCTCCGGGTTCAACCCCAGACCCGCTGGCGATGCCCAGTTCTGTACTGTATAGTATTAACAGTAATGGTCATAATACTGCTAATGGTCTGTAAACACCAACCCGTTATTAAGTTGGCAATGTCGTCCGCATATATCACTATTTTAGGGGCTTTGCTCTTTGGTGTAGCACAAATATGATAAGAATTTCTACCAACAGTGTGCAAATGGATGAAATCGAATGGTAACCCCGCTCACTCCCCATATAACTTTGCTGTTAAAAACTTCTAAAAGCGCAATAAATCAGTAACCAAAAACATAGGAGACGTTAAATTTTACACCCGAGATGGTATGAGAGGGCTTGAAAGGAGACAAAGGGCAGGGCACAACCTTTTTTAACGTGAAGTCATATCCGATACCGAATATTTTGACCCAGTACCTATAGTTGAATTTTTGGCTATTTTGTCTGTCCCTGGCTGGATTAAAATCGAGGTCGATTTCTGATATTAAGCAATATTTGTATAAAGAAGGCAAACCAAAAATATATTCATTTAAATATTTACGTTACAGTATAAACCCAAATTTACTTAAATCTCCAAGTAATTGCTATAAGAAAATAAATGTCTAAACTTATTTTACCTACATACTCACAATGTGACCCAATGACTGCTATTAAATAACATTTAAGGAAATATATTCTTACATCCCCACATGAAAGTGAGTTTTCACACTCTTTCAATCACTTGTTGTTTCACGATTATTTCTTCTGCTATTGTATGCCCATCGATCTTTATCCACCGCCTTTTATATCAAAAATTGACTTTTAGTTCATTTTAGTCTTCAGCCGACTGACAGGTTAATGCGTGTGATTACCTGTCAATATGCCAATCACCGGGCGTGAGACGTAACCCACATCGAGGCCACGACCAGCCGTCAATCAAGTTAACACATACTTTCTTAAAGCAAAATAAGTTTCGTGGTTTAATTTCTTCCCTTTATAAATTGACGTATTTGTTGGTGAGTGTTTGTTTGCTTTGAATGAAAGGCACCTGTGGGCAAGAGGCGGTGCGAAAAATGTTGAAATTGATTAAAACTTTGGCTCAGTGAGTTGACTGGTGATGGTGCTTAGGAGGAAAAAAAAACTTTATAAATTTTACATTTGAATTAAGCATGATTATAATAGATTTGAAATAGAAATTACCGCAATTTAAGGTAAGGTGAGCAGTAGCGATTCCCATTCACAGTAACTTTTCTTGATTTTCATGGAAGAAGTACGGCCCAATGACGCCACCGGCCCATAAACCGCACCAAACCGTACTTTTGTCGGTATGCAAAGGTGATACATGGAGTACGTGTGAATGGCTGTCTGACCAATAAAGCATGGTTTGCTTATAGACAAAGCCATTCTTCTAGAAATGACCCTCATCGCTGCCGATGATTTTTTGATGCAAATCCGGATCATTTTCAAGTTGTTGCTCAGCCTAATTCACGAATATATGACGATTTTGGTGATCAAGCGGCTTCAGTTCTAGCCTCAATTTGATCTTACAGGGGTGTTGGCCAAGATCTTTTCGCAAAATTCACCATAACGACGTCCCAGAGATGCCCAAGGCTTGAGAACGACCTGTGAGAGACTGATTTGGGTCTTCCTCAATTGATGCGCTAGCGGCAGCATTATTCTCGACACTATGGTCACTTCTTTATCTTTCTGGCATGGAAATATTTTGTACTCTTCCTGTGGATTAATATTTTTCCACTAGACGCTCAATTGTTGTTCTGACAGGACGATTATGACGATTGGACGTAGCGCTCTTAAGGTTGAGGCCACTGGCTCCGAAGTTCAGTAGTAAATTTTAATAATTTTGACTCGTTGTTGGATCGTATATCTTTCCATGATGAAATAGCAAATCTTACAGAAGAGAAATCTCAAAAGGGCGGGAAGAAATATGACGTCGTTCGCGGTCCCCATCGGTCTACTTTTGTAGAGCCCCTATTGAAAAATCCGTTACTATCGGATCTGTGCATCTGCGTGCATAATATATTTTATATCCATAATGCACAGTGCAGTACAAGTACAAGTACATGTTTACCGAACCCGATTCCTATGAAAACAAAAAATCCTTAAAAAAATTTCTGAAAATTACTAACCTTCAATTTAATCAGCACCGTGACCAGCATATTGCTTCGCCTTTTCTAACACCTTCTATGTCTACAGTTTTCTCTCTGCCTTATTTCAATTATCCAGCTAATTGCTTTCCATAAAGGACGAAGCGCATCTCAAATGCTGCATTTTGAACTAAAGTTTCTGAGGAAATTTAAAATTCACCCACAAAGTAAGTGAGTAAATTAGCTATGAATAAAGAAAGTGTTGCTTAGCGTGGTCATTTAATTAAAAAGATGACTTTAGCGCTCTTGAAAGATTAAGCTGTTGCTGGAAGATACTCGTGCTTTCATTAAAATGCAACAACAAATTAGATTTACCCTGACGGAGGATTTATTTTTAATGAAGTGGAGGAAGCACAGCGGTGATATTGATATTTTAACTGAGCAATTCTATTTCCGATTCTCATTTAGAAATCTCATTTATAATAGAGATATAGCTCAGCAATAATTTTAACTTTTTTTGGTATCAAGCTGACCTAAAATATAATTATAAATGCTATTATAGGATACATTGTTTTTTTAAACTAGCAGGTTTTCCAATAGATATGATATGAATTTTCGTGCGCTTTTGCCATTTTTTGGTTATATGTAGTAATCGTCCTTCATTCTAAGCATACATTTTCTTTACATAATATTCAAGTTCCAATAAGACAAAGAACCGATAGAAGTAATGAAAATATTGCTGCCGTTTAAGCAAGTGTTGCTGAAGACCGCAATTTGTCGATTCCAAGACGTTTTCAAGCATTGGGACTGTTTCAAAGCGCAATCTAGCGGATTTTAAGAAAGGATTTGGTCTTGCTTCCATATAAAATTATTCTCACTCAAGAACTCAAGCCATTGGACCACTGTAAACGCCGTAAATTTGCCGATTTTGCGATCCAAGACAACTTGGAAACGATAACGATTGTTTTAAATTTTCTCCGATTAGGCACACTTTTATTTGAGTGGTGTGATAAATACACAAAACAGTTGGTTCTGGTGCGAGTAAAACCTACAAATTATTCATGAACAACCATTACATTCACCTAAATTGACAGTTTGGTGTAGCTTCTGATCTGATGGAATCTTCGGTCCGTACTTCTTTCGAAATGAAGCTGGTGACAACGTTACTGTCAATGGAAAATGGTGTACTTGTAGACTTATGATAACCAATTTTTTATGACCGAAATTGCAAGAAGTTGATCTTGACAATATCTGATTCCAACAAGAAATTGTGATTTAACACCATTACATAACTTTTTGTGGGGTTTTTTGAAGTCATTGGTCTCTAACTATAAACTAGACTCTCTTCACTTTTTGAAAGTCTAAATCAAACCTGCTATTCATGACATACGACTTAATTTAGTGGAAAAAGTCATGGGGTACTTATTTGACTTTGGTTCTGCGCATTCGTTCCTGCAAAAGAAGTCGTGGAGGCCATTTGAATGATATTATACTCAGAACTTATTGTATCCATTGTACTTTATATTTGAATTGCCTTAACAATTAGTGTGTGTTTTTTTTTTTTAAGAAATCTTATAACTTTTATTGAAAAAACCTGTACAAATAGTTATAATAGTTACGAAAGTTTGCTATCACTTTTTCTGTTTTTCTCCGATTTTTATGGTGTATAACATTTTTTGGCCAAGCTTATAAAGGGTGATTTTTTAAGAGCTTGATAACTTTTTTAAAAAAAAAAGCGCATAAAATTTGCAAAATCTCATCGGTTCTTTATTTGAAACGTTAGATTGGTTCATGACATTTACTTTTTGAAGATAATTTCATTTAAATGTTGACCGCGGCTGCGTCTTAGGTGGTCCATTCGGAAAGTCCAATTTTGGGCAACTTTTTCGAGCATTTCGGCCGGAATAGCCCGAATTTCTTCGGAAATGTTGTCTTCCAAAGCTGGAATAGTTGCTGGCTTATTTCTGTAGACTTTAGACTTGACGTAGCCCCACAAAAAATAGTCTAAAGGCGTTAAATCGCATGATCTTGGTGGCCAACTTACGGGTCCATTTCTTGAGATGAATTGTTGTCCGAAGTTTTCCCTCAAAATGGCCATAGAATCGCGAGCTGTGTGGCATGTAGCGCCATCTTGTTGAAACCACATGTCAACCAAGTTCAGTTCTTCCATTTTTGGCAACAAAAAGTTTGTTAGCATCGAACGATAGCGATCGCCATTCACCGTAACGTTGCGTCCAACAGCATCTTTGAAAAAATACGGTCCAATGATTCCACCAGCGTACAAACCACACCAAACAGTGCATTTTTCGGGATGCATGGGCAGTTCTTGAACGGCTTCTGGTTGCTCTTCACCCCAAATGCGGCAATTTTGCTTATTTACGTAGCCATTCAACCAGAAATGAGCCTCATCGCTCATCGGACACGGACGCGAAACACATTTCGAACCGAACACTGATTTTGGTAATAAAATTCAATGATTTGCAAGCGTTGCTCGTTAGTAAGTCTATTCATGATGAAATGTCAAAGCATACTGAGCATCTTTCTCTTTGACACCATGTCTGACATCCCACGTGATCTGTCAAATACTACTGCATGAAAATCCTAACCTCAAAAAAATCACCCGTTATAAGATATGTTACAAGGTTTGAAAATCAGGCCAGATTTTTTCAGTTTTTTCAAAGATCCGACTTTTATTTCATTAAATTTCGAAACTCAAAGATAAATATTCTGATTTTGGAGCTCAACTCTGTAAACGGGAAAATAACTTTTCTAACTAGGACTAAATTTTTCGAAAAAAAGTGGTTAGAAAGATAGATAATAATTGAGGTTTTGCATTGCAACCTATGACAATATTATCGGCGTGTCCCTGAAACCGAATCCCATTGCTTGTAAGCAACTCAAGGAGGTCATCTGCTACTAGGCTCCATAGTAGGGGGTTAGAACTTCACCCTATGGGCAGTCGTAGTACCAAGACGAATGATGGTTTCAGCTATCCTAGTACGCAGTACAGTCGCAATCCATCCGTATACTGGAGCCACCACATTCACTTTCTCCATTATCAAAAGTACCTTCGATGTCAAGCAAAGAACATATCGCAACATCGACAATTTTCAAGCGAGTTCTGGAGCTCAGCCGTGAGTCGCTTTTGATTTTAGTTGTCTACAATCTTTTCCACCCCTTTTAGCTTGAAGGAAGTAAGCCTAATTGGCCTAAACGAATTGGCCAGCGAGTAGTTCTTCCTTCCTACCTTGGGGATGAATATTACCTTCGCTATTCTCCACGGTACTGGGATATACGCCATCGCAAGACTATCCCTCATCAGCCCACAAGATGTGGCAAGAGATCTTGCATAACTACTGCTTGTGTTGCAAAAGTGCTGAAGGAATAGCTGGTAACTTTTAGTTTGAGAAGGATTGGCCCAACATCCAGCCGAATGCTACACAAAGTTTAATGATTGCTTGAAAATCCAATCCATGGACCATTATTCGTCAAATTGGAATGAGTTTACGAAAACTCAAGTCGACGTTTCGCATTGAACTCTGTAGGGTATTCTTCTCTTTGCACTTATGTTTGGCCACTATTTTTCGAAATTTTCTCTATCGCCTTTTTGTGAGTTATCACAATTTTTTCATTTACTCTAGTATCGAAATCTTGAAGTTCTTACTTCCTCCCGTGCCGTTTCCTCTCTGTGAAGAGCGTTTCTCTAAAATCCTCTGTACAAATTGATCAAGAATCCCTTCAAAATAAGACTGTGAAAAATCACAAAATGTTTTAAAATCTGACCTCGATTATGATCCTTCTATAAAATTCACAAATCACTTGACGATAGCTCAAGCGGAGACTCATTGCACGCAAGACATATGTTGGATATGTCGGGGTCTATTCTAGATAAGTAGGAGTTTAACCTGCTACAGTATTCAGAACAAAGGTGCGCGAGGGCCACTCTCGCTTCTCGCGGCAACTCGAGCTCTTCGTCTGCGATGGGTAGTGGTTGGACTCCGAGTACGCAATTCACTGGAAGGGAGTCGGTGTAGGTGTTGATAGCTCCACTGTGAATGACGGCCAATGCTTGTCGGAAGTTAGTTGCGTCCCAAGTCTGGTCGGCGTACTGTCTGATGTCGTCGTTGTAATTGAAGAATAACCTTTTAATGATACTAGGAAGCGGTTCCGCTCTAAGCAGGTGACTGCAGGGGTGATTTCTGCGAAAGTTCATTATGCTCCTTAGCTGGAAGTATACGGGCCTCACTATGTAAGTGTGCGATAAGAGACATCAAGAGGTATCCTGGAGTCCGGAGTGTAGTATTATGAAGGGTCTGAAGGTTCCTCGTCTGCGTTCCATTGCACCCAGGCAACCCACCATTTTGGCGCGGCGTAGTTAAGGACCGGCCTGGTATGTTGCTAACAATGTTTCTTTGTCCTTTCCCCATGTGCTGCCGGCTAGCGGCTTGAGGATTTTGTTGCGGCTCTGTACTTTGGCGATAATTGCTGTCGTATGGGGAGTGAATGAGCATAGACTATCAAAACTTGATTTCTTTCCTAATCGCCTAATATGAACCATATTCATCAAAGCAGTGAAAGCGATGTCAATGTGTCGATAAAATGCCACTGATTTCAAATGAAGCGTAAATAACATATTAAGAAGTATTACAACAAAAACTATCACTGTACAAAACAATAAAATATTAACATGAAAGAATACTTGATCAAAAATAATCGAGCAAATGGAAATACGAGTGTAGCATATTTGTTTCTACTAAATAAATCAAACTCGTCTCCGCAAAGTCAAACATTCAAACAAGTTAATTCTAAGTTTATTAGAAGAACATACCAATACATCTGTTGATATATAGGCAGCTGTCTAAATAGAGTGACCAATGGTCCTCAAATACCATAGTGTACGCTGCTCAAGTAAAATATTGGTTGTGATTTCTCGGAAGGCAACACAATGGTCACTGAAGCGCGGCGGCAAGCAGACGCAAGCAATGGTTGTAAAATTGTGGCTTGAGATTGACGTGGCTTGGGTTGCTACTGATTTATTTTCAATTTTTCTATTTAAAATATTATCCTTGTTGCTATTGCTTTGATCTCCTGCTATTTTCGATTCTTTCTCTGACTGCTTTGTGGAATTGCAAACACGCTTTGATGGAGTGATACTTCAGTTCCAATACATTTACCCATATTTTCCTTTGTTCAGTGGCGCTACAGTAAATGCTGTGCGTAGGTTTAGTTGCTGGGAAACTTGATTTTTTAGATCAATTAGTAGGCTATATGATATGTTTTATCCGACATCCATGGTTCCAACAATGAGCAAAAGCCTTAAATTTTATAGGCATAAGAAAGGAACCTTAAAAATCTTTACGTCTAAAGATAGAGGTGGAAGGATATTTTAGGAAATTTTTCAGATCTTTGATTTAGCTTTTGGATATCTCCAGATTTTTATGCTACTTCGTTCATGTCTGTTATACATATGTACGAATATAGAATGTATGATATTCCGTAGTTAGTTTTGTCATAACCTATTGTAGTTCAACTGTAATTCGCCTATCACCTTCTGATTTCTTTTCGCCTCAAAGTTGGTAGAAATAGTTTCGTTTCGCATTACTTGACACAGCAGTGGCATGAAAATTGCATCATTATTCAAGCATTGTTACTCCATGTGTGTTGATAAAGAATATTTGATATGATCTTCAATTTTTCTAATGCAATTTGAGCAGAGAAAGTTTTGAATTTGGACAAGGGTGTGTGTACATCAAAGGCGTCAAAAACAGGCACAATAGTTACATACATATTCACAAAATTTTTTAGTTAAAATAGAGCTGCTAGCAACCAGTACTTCAAATAATAATACTTATTAAGTTATCCATAGGAATTTAGCTAATACTCGTAGTAATTCAGTAATTCTATACAGAGCTTTCCGGAAATATCATCCATCTGCTTCGGTTTTATATCGAGAGAACTTCTTCTTATTCTTTTTTGGCGTAGACACCGCTTACCCGAGTTTACAATAACAGCCTTTCGCTGTTTGGCGCCAATTGAGGATTCCAAGTGTAGCCAGTTCCTTCTCCGCCTGGTCTTTCCAACGGAGTGGAGGTCTTCCTCATTCTCTGCTTCCCCTAGCGGGTACTATGTCAAATACTCTCAGATCTGGAGTGTTTTTATCCGTTCCGATGACATAACCTGGGCAACATAGCCGCTGTCTCTTAATTCGCTGAACTATGTCGAATTCGTCGTATAACTCGAACAGCTCATTGCCGTTGCCAATACGCAAAGGACCATAAATTCAGAACCTTTCTCTCGAAAACTCGTAACGTCGACACATTAGATATCGTCATCGTACATGCCTCTGGACCATATAGCAGGACGGGGATAATGAGTGGCTTATAGAGTTTGGTCTTTGTCTCTTCTTCTCAATTGCCTACACAGTCCGAAGTAGATTGAGGCTGACATTTGTTTTTGGTGTTAATATTGGTTTCAAGGTAGACGAAATTATCTACGACTTCAAATTTATGACTGCCAACAGTGACATAGGTGCCAAGTTGCGAGTGCGACGACTGTTTGTTTGATGACACGTTATATTTAATTTAGCTTTCTTTTCCAGTCTGGAGAAAGCAGACTCTCGATAGAACTTCACATGCGATGTTGAGAGGGCTTAGATTGTGGGGTCTCCTTTTTTGTCGAATGGACAGAGCGCACTTAAATTCCAATCGTCGGGTATGCTTTCGTCCGAACATATTCTACAAAGAAGCTGATCAGTTCCTGGCCGCCGTATTTAAATAGCTAATAGTTCATCAGACTAGTAATTGCCATTCGAACTTTTTCATGGTCGGATCGTCAGCTCCATCGTCATAGATTCGGGAACTGGGTTCGCGATCTCCTGGTGTCGTAGTTTTATTGCCATTCAGCAGGCTGGAGAAGTGTTCCCTCCATAATATTAGTATGCTCTGGGCATCAGTCACCAGATCCCCTCGGGCGGTTCTAGAACTTATGTTCCCTAACTTAAATTAAGATTAAGCTTCACTTTTACATATCGACTTTCGATCTTTCTTCAGCTATCTTCTAACCTCCGACTACGTCAGTTTATTTCAACATGCTCTTAAAGTGCAGAATTTGAAGTGAAATTTCTAACATCTACATCTTCTACAATTTCTTCTTATAAAGATTGTCGCAATATCTTCGGTTTCCCACTTATCTTTGGGCGAATACTTTTCTCCGACGGCCCAAGCGTACATATCAGGTCATACTTAAGAGTTTGTTCATAGGGGTGTAGCAAATGCCAGATCATTCCCTGAAAATCTAACTAATCACTGTACAAACCTTTTTGAACGGCAGTCCTGGTATGGCCAACGTTTGCGCTGGTGAAACACTTTTTATCAACATCAACTATCAGTTTCAGAAATTGATCAAATTTGTTCCGGTTGAGCAGAGATTCCCAGATGGAAGTTCGGTCGGATGTTTTTTAAAGCGAGCTTCCGAGCAATCAACTCAAGGCTCATATGACAATCTGACTACATAATTTCTAATATTTTATCGACATTTTCGAAATCTTAGGCTTTAAAATTAGGTAAAACTTAAGAACTATTCCTCTCATATTTTCGTATGTGCCTTGGCTTTTTTTTCATAAGTTTTGGTCCCTCCCCTTTTAAGGATAATCTAACATAACTCTGCAATTTATTCACATTATCACTTAATATTGAATTGCCGTTAGCCTTTGAATATCATATTTATTTATTAGTTCGGAAATTTATAACACTCAATTACTTTTATTACAACGCCCACTTCACTTCTGCCTTAACTTTTGCCACAATATGTCCTTCATGGTTTTCCACCTAATAACAACTTGAGAGACACAACGAAATATGGACTACAAACATTTACTCCACTCTCTTCTCAATATCAACAGTCAACATTCGATTGACCTGTAATGCAATGTAATCATATAAAGATCTCAGTGCAGCAAGTGGTTGGATAAAAGTATAAACGAGTGTTTACAAGCAACTTCATATGTAGTACTTCTTGAATAAATGCAGCTCAAATAAATCCGTCACTTTCTAATACAAATGCAATCCTGCCAAGAGAAAGATGCTCATATCTCGTACACACATACAAACACACACAATCGGAAAGTTTTCTCGAAGTGATTTGTTATGTTTAAAAATTTATTTACTACAACTTGCAGCTGAGCTTACATATTTGTATCTAGTTGGTGTATACATAACTGCAGTATTGTACGGTACTTTTATTCGTCTATAGTTTTTCTTCTTTGAATCTCGGTTGCGCTTCAAAGGTAACTGTGATTGAATTGAAATTGAAATTGAATTTATTTGAAGTAACAAATGTATATATTTAACTTCTCTGACGTGCAATATATGCTCGCTTTTGATGGACAATTTATCGTATTGTCTCTGAGTAAATGCAGCAAGCAACTCTTTCAAATAATCGGAGATTTTCTTTCGAAGTTGACTAAAAGAATAAATGCATATTGCTTACACATAAGTGATAGTTTCTCAAATTGATTAATTTGAAAGTAAATGGAGTGGTTATGAAGTGGTTGCAATTGGCTACATTTTCCACATATACAATTCAAAAAAGTTTACATTTTCTTCTCTCTTTTCATTTTCTTATCTCTGATTTTTCTACTCTTTGAAATTATTCTGTCTCGCGGATCTGAGTATGGTATTTATCCCAATTAACAATAAAAACACATTTGTGTCTAAGATTCTCTCGCGACACTCTACTCCTTTCCTTAAAATTATCTCAATTAGGAGGCCCATTGCGAACCCAGCGCGACTAAAATCCCCTCACTTTATTATGTCCACTCAGAACCACCCTGTGTTTCCTGTTAAAGTTTGTCAATACAAAAAGTTCTATCTGTGTAAGCATCAAGAAACCCTCGACCGATAGTTGCAATTATTTTCCAAATTGTTCTACAATATCTACTTCTTCTACCTCCCGACAGCTTCTACTATAGCCATTGCTTGGTGTTCCCAGTCTGCTGGTATGTCTGTTAGACAGTGACCTATTAGCTCTCTTAATAAAATCTTTATGTCGCTCCTTTTGAACTTTAATAGTCGGTATGTACAGGAAGGCCTTCTTTAATTGCTGTGGACTCCTCTTGAAATACAACACCTCCCACCAGATACTTATCCTTGTGTCTCTGTCCACCTCACCCTTCTGTCAGTTTTTTCTGGAAGTGAAGGCAATATTAGGGATCAAATTTAAGTTCAATTCTATTAGATTTCGGGTTTCGGGTAGAAACGAGCACATAGTAAGTATCGAGTGAATGTCCCTTGGTACTGTCGACTAATAGCGAGGGTTTTTTCTCTGCTCGTCCGCGCAATTTTTATGAAAACCAATAAGTTACCCGGGAGGTTAATCCCCATTCGGGTCTCACATCCTTTTAGAAATGTGAAGTACTGTCTTCTTTCTCCTAGCATCAAAGTTTAGTTTCTATGAAAGTTTCCTGTCTGTGTTTCCTAGAGAACAATATTAGCTTTTTCTTGCTAGCTAACATTTATTCCTCATGACATCCCCTTCTTTTCCAGATCTCACAAGATTTATTCAATGTTAAGGTCCACAAAATGGAAATAGCAGCCTTTTGGACAGATCTACACATCGTTGAAACTAGACGTACCCATCAGATTCATCAGTCAATTTCAAGAGAGGTTCGGAAATGCCCTAATGCCCAAGCGCGTTCATTATTTCCTTGACCTTCTAAGCCAAGGAGCTAGGAGGGCGCATTCGTTTTCGAATCTCTGCTCCCACCCAGCTTAGTGCTATTTCTGTTGTTTTTCCCTTAGAATACACTTGTTCCAAAACTGCCAGTTTTTCTGCAGTTAATTTTTTTCTTATGTGTATTTGTATTAATGTTTCCAACGTTTTTAAGAGGAATGAAGAAAGCCTAATAGATTTAAAATTCTTTGGACTTGTATGATAGAGCTCTTACCTGCCGTTGATAGATACATACATATATCACTTTGAATTTCCTCTATAGCGAGTGAATAGAGTTTAACTCTAGCGCCGCTTGTAAAGGGTGATTTTTTAAGAGCTTGATAACTTTTAAAAAAAAAAAAACGCATAAAATTTGCAAAATCTCATCGGTTCTTTATTTGAAACGTTAGATTGGTTCATGACATTTACTTTTTGAAGATAATTTCATTTAAATGTTGACCGCGGCTGCGTCTTAGGTGGTCCATTCGGAAAGTCCAATTTTGGGCAACTTTTTCGAGCATTTCGGCCGGAATAGCCCGAATTTCTTCGGAAATGTTGTCTTCCAAAGCTGGAATAGTTGCTGGCTTATTTCTGTAGACTTTAGACTTGACGTAGCCCCACAAAAAATAGTCTAAAGGCGTTAAATCGCATGATCTTGGTGGCCAACTTACGGGTCCATTTCTTGAGATGAATTGTTGTCCGAAGTTTTCCCTCAAAATGGCCATAGAATCGCGAGCTGTGTGGCATGTAGCGCCATCTTGTTGAAACCACATGTCAACCAAGTTCAGTTCTTCCATTTTTGGCAACAAAAAGTTTGTTAGCATCGAACGATAGCGATCGCCATTCACCGTAACGTTGCGTCCAACAGCATCTTTGAAAAAATACGGTCCAATGATTCCACCAGCGTACAAACCACACCAAACAGTGCATTTTTCGGGATGCATGGGCAGTTCTTGAACGGCTTCTGGTTGCTCTTCACCCCAAATGCGGCAATTTTGCTTATTTACGTAGCCATTCAACCAGAAATGAGCCTCATCGCTCATCGGACACGGACGCGAAACACATTTCGAACCGAACACTGATTTTGGTAATAAAATTCAATGATTTGCAAGCGTTGCTCGTTAGTAAGTCTATTCATGATGAAATGTCAAAGCATACTGAGCATCTTTCTCTTTGACACCATGTCTGACATCCCACGTGATCTGTCAAATACTACTGCATGAAAATCCTAACCTCAAAAAAATCACCCTATAAAATGGTTACAAACCAGACTTTAATGTATCTCTTGGTTTGCAGTAATTTAACCGGGAATATATTGTCTGAGTCTTGTAACTCGTTATTGATTTCAGACTCTTCTGATGCCGAGGTTATCAAAAAGTTGTAATTCTCTCTTCTATGTTTCTTCTCATTACATATGTCGATTTTTATATCGAGAGTGTTGTAGTTTAGGTTATGTTTCAGTTTTAACTCGTTGACTCAGTAGGAAAACATGTTTTAATCGCTTGTAATGCGCTTGGGAACTGTTGTGAAAATTGGACCATGTGCGTGACATCGCCCACTTTTTGATGACATCATATATCTCCAGGCCCGACCGTTCGATTTCGACTGAATTGAGTACGTTACATTCTTTTCATATTCCTATGCCACAGTGCCATAGAAAATGGGCGAAACCACGCTTACTTCCCACACAACACAATTTTAAAATCCATTTGACTCTTTCACTTTCAAAAACATAAATCAAGAAGTAGTTAGTAGAACCAGACAAAATTTTGTGCTAATAATTTGTACCTCGTGACCGAATATTGTGCAAATCGAACCAAAACGGTTCAAGCCTCTATATACCGAATAGGTGGATCCCAGTGATCAATACTTTCCTGAGCCTCCATTTACCTAACATAACGATTTTCGAAGTTCTGGATAATTTTATACCGCATATGTTGGCCAATATGCGAGTTAGCTCAAACCGAGGTAACATTTTTTTAGTACGTGGCATGATAATAGTTTATTGATAAAATCGGATCGTTGCTACCCCAACTCCTAACTATATACTATATGTAATGATTTTCGTTTTTCTAACAAACCTTACGCCATCAATGTATGAGTTATATATAGTATACTATGTATATTTTTATATTGCTTAGATTCCGATCCGATGTTTGACGTTTTACATCTTACGGTATTTCTCTGCAAGTTGCAAGATTTAAAATTTTTTGAGCCCTGGCAGTGTAGGTTTTTCTTAAAATATTTGAAAATAGTGTTTCTTCTTAAAAATCTAGTAGTGCTCGATTCGCTTCTCTCCAAAACTTGGCCAATCGAAGGCAACTACTATTAGTTCGACTACGAAGTTCATTATTCGAAAGATTAATTTTTCACTTACAATTTTATTGGCTCAATAATTGCTATAACTTATTAAATTTAATTGAAATGTCGAATTTTATCAAGTTCGAAAAATATTTAATTACGAAAGTCACCAGTCATTAAGTAAGTTTTGTATGAAAACTGAACAGTATTGAGGTAATGGATCAACACTTCATTGTAAAGTTTTAAATTTGTATACTTTTTGTAAAATATAAAATAGTTTTTAGTTGTTGTAACTTTTAATAAATTACATAATTGCAAATTTAAAGTTTTAATTCACATAAACGCCATCGAATTGCTAATCCTGATAATGATTGTGTACTTATTCAGTTGTAGATGTGTATATTCCTGGCGGGAAAATTTATCACTTTCCACCGCTTGGACTCTAATCGCTATGGTATAAGCCCGTACTTTAGTTCTGAATTCCCACAAAATCACTAAAAGAAAAATTACACGAACCTTAACGAAGATATAGCAAACGATCTTAAGCTCATATAACTAGGGATACACCAGGCTACAGTGTTACCTTAATAGTATGAAGGTGAAGGATGAAACGTTGAAGGTGGAATTTCTATGTAAATATGCGAAGAAGTCTCTAAGTTGTTAAGATATCTAACTGAAATTTTACATACGTCATACTCTCTTCTGGAAGCTGTCCATTTAACATCCACTATTTCATATAGCTGCCAGACAAATTGAACGATAAAAATCAAGTTCCTTACGAGATTTTTTATGGATTATTGTACAAGGCAACTCTACAATCTCCGAAGAAATTGTTTTTTTTTCGAACTACTACAGCTAAAAGTGGCGATTCAAACCGGCCGATCAAATCATAATGATATTCATAAAAGAACTTATTTTCATATTAGTTAAAATTAATTCGACTTGAATGTTGTTTATTTCAAAAATTGTGGCTAGGAAGAGCAAAATGTTTTCCTTTGGATGAAGGTTTAGTTATATTTACATATAGTTTAGGTGGGCTCGTGAGTCCTACATAGAACCGTTTTAGCCCTTTAGCGATGGATGTGCCGTAATTCGTAAAAAGTATTCATCCTTCAAGATGCCCGCGCTTGACGGGAGTTCCAACAAACTCTATGGCCTCACTATCAACACTTCTTTCAATGTTTGATACCGTGTGGTCTCCAAATTTTTAAAGTGTCGAATTGCTAGCGCGGGACAAAGATATGCTCCATTTTTACCATGGTGCCTTGTTCTTAATATTTCCTGCAGTTATCTCGACCTGTCAGCCCCATTCTGTAAGCTTGTGTTCCCAACAAACTGTGACGAGTACCAGAACTTTGTGTATGTTTGATCTACCGCTTTGCACTTGATCTTTGCAGTTTTGCATTCTGTTAGATCATTTAATCAAATTTTAACCTTTTTTTCAAGTCGTCGGAAAGATAATACATGGGTTCACCAATGTCAGTCATGTTATTGGATGACAGCCATACACCACCTTTGGCCACTAACTCATTGTCATCGATGGCTTTGTGACTTGGCTCTCAGTAAAAGTTAAGTCGCTTATTCCTGGAGACACTGTCTATTGCTGCCCTGCTTCCAAAGACACTTTTGGCTGATATTCGTTACGAGGTTACGTCCATAATTGTTGTTCTTGCTTTTCAGATGTTAAGTTGGAGCAGAAGTTGCCTACTGATGTATTAGAGGCTAACTCCGTGGCTTTTCCCCTAGCAAAGACCGACCTCTAAACCTGTATTGCAGTGGTCCAGCAATTTAAAAGGCTCACTCTTCCTCAATGTGGACAGTATAGCGCCACACCAAATTCGTTCTCCATTTTCGTCTAGACTTCACCAGGTGCCGCCTGTCTGCAATGTCATGACTTAGCTTGGTCAGAGCCAGCTTGAAATCGTGAAAATGTAAGCACGACACCTGTTGCCCAGTCGACAACCACGTAGAAGATACAACTTACCTGTCGAAAGAGTTTTTGCCAAATGGAGTTATACAATTGTATGATAGTTCAAGGGTCCATATTTCTTGCGGGATCCTCACAAACGGGTAAATTTGTATTTGAAAAGTAAATTTGGGTTACACACTCGCACATATGTACATATGTATATTATGTAGTTAGCGACACTTTGTGACATTTCGAATATGTTGCATGCAACATTTCCTGTATCCGCAACATTTTGCCAAAATTTTCGCATATGCACCCAAATAAATAACGGTTTGACCGAGGAAATGAGTTTGGCAATTGTTCGCATAATTACAGTAAAACCACTAGCGCACATTACAGTTAATGTTCTCTCTATGTGTATATGAATATACACACATACGCTTACCAACACAATTACATATTTTAATTTGGATTCTAAAAGCTTACATATGCAGATTTACTGTGTCGGCATTCTAATGCTATGGGCGTTTGTGTGCGTGCGTTGACATTTTGTATTGTGTAAGGTGCTGAGTTGCATAATGCTGCCGTCATGTTGTATACACGTGCATGTGTGTGTGTTCGAGTATGCAATTTAGTGCCATTTAATGCCAAATTCCATAATTTGATGAGCTTTAATGGCATAACTTTACATAGATTACATAATTAAATGAGCTTTATGACGATTGACAATTGATTGTAAGACGTTAATGATTTTCATACACACACATATATTATACTATATATAAGTTTAAATAAATGCAACCGGTAATAGTATCATTAATATGTGAGATTTTTTAAAAGTCAAAAATGAGTTTAGCAAAGCACTTAGCTTTGGTTTGTTGACTCATTGTGAAATCTCAAGATCAGTAAAACAAAATGTGAATTAGGGCTTGGGTTGATTATCTGGCATCTCTCTACTATTAAATAAGCCGTAGTTTGGTAAGATTCCTTTATTGTAGATACTTGACCTGGTCTGACAGTAATAAATAACAAGTAAAGGGTGATCTATTGCGAGGCAACCTACCTTTTTTTAAAGGAAAAACACAGAAATTTCAAATTTAGTGCGGAATGTTTATCATCATTCGAAAGAACATTCTATGATATTTACTTTTTGAAAATTATCTCTTTCAAATGTTGGCCGCGACTACGTCTCAGATGATCCATCAATTAAGTCCAATTATCGATGACTTGTGCGAGCGTTTCGATTGATAACTGGCGAATGACACGATGATGTTTTGCTCCAAGGTCTGAATCGAAGCGGCGTTGTCCACATACACTTAAGAATTTACATATCCCCACAGAAAAAAGTTTAACGGTGGGATATCACACGATTTTTGTGGCCGATCGACCGGCCCAAAACGTGAAATTATCTGCTCACGGAAGTGTTCCCGCAACAAATCCATTGATTGATGAAATGTGTGCGAAGTCTCACCGTTTTGTTGAAACCAAGTGCAGCCGAGATCACGAGCTTCAGTTTCAAGCATCAAATAGTCGGTTATCATAGCGCCATATTGTTGGTTACGTTCTCACCGGCATTATTTTTAAAGAATTATGGACCGATGATTTCATCGGCCCACAAACCACACCAAACCGTTGTTTTGTCTGGATGAAATGACAGATTACTCTTTGAAAAAATTTGTCTCGAAAACGTCAGATTTTCATGGAAATTTTCTAGACCTCATAGAGGGAAAGTCGAGGGAATGGTCGAGCGAACGACTTTTAATGAATTAAATGGACTCAATCAGTTTGGAGAACAAAAAAAGTCACAGAGAATAAAATCTGCCGAATACGGTAGCTGAGCTATGATTCCCGCTTCGTGTTCGGTCAAAAATTTAGACCCAATCACGTTAGAAAGTAACGGCGCATTATCATGTTGATAACTCTATCAATACTTTGCCCAAAAACTCGGTCATTTACGTCGAATAATTTCACGTAGACACTTCAAAATTGCCAACTAGTATTCCTTACTGACCGTTTGAATCATACTGCGTCATAAAAGCATACAATGGGCATCATCTTAATTTCTGACCGAAGTTTTTTTCGGTTTCTTGCTCATTTTTGGAGCCCCATTCGGTAGATTGTTCAGTTCGAGGTCATATTTATTAACACATGAATCGCATCTATAATGATGCATGCCATAATCGTAGGATTTTCAAATACCTTGCCATGTGTCTTTTTTGACATTTACTTGACGTCTGTTTTTGCAAAAGATTCTGGTCTTTTGGTAGGAACATAGCAACAGATGGGATCTTCATACGTACATTTTTTTCCAACCATTTTCAGACGCAAAAATGTGTATTCTCTTTTGAAAATAAATTTTTCTGGCTGATATGGAAATAGACTGAAAGGAAAGTGATGAAGGAAGTGAAGTTAAGTTACAGTCACCATTAAAAAGTTTGTAGTTGGAGCACTTCTTGGTCGGTGTTCGACAGGTACTAACCATCCTGCTTTTATGTAAAGTCATTTTCTTGAGATTAGAGGTGCAGGTCAAAAAGTGAAAATAAAGAAAAAATTCATGGTAGACTTTCTAAATTGCCGTCTTTTGTCGCTATTTGAAGCGTACGTACTAAATAATTTCACTCAAAACCCGTCATTTCGGATATTCTGCTTTCCGCTTTCTTTCTTTCCGTGAAAAGAAAAATGAAGTGACTTAAAAAAATCTCGAAATCCACAAAAATCCCCAACTACCTTTATCCCACTGAAAGCGCTGGTACTGGATACACTTCACTTGACTGCCCTGGCAAATAGGCTTAATGGCAGGTTATGATTTTACGACGAACCGTCAACCCTACCCCAACGCGGCAAACGCAAACAATTGACGATTACGTATGCCAGACACGCTGTCTAAGCTGGAAATCCTTTGATAAGCTGCTATATTGCGCTGCACACATGTCACCCCCCCGTGAACGCTAGTGCCCCCGAAAATGACGGTGAAAGCGCTCAACTAGCGGTGGCAAGTGGAGGAGGGCAGGGAGTGGCAAAGTAGTCTTCACCCATTCAGTTGGGTGCAATCAAATTGTCAACTAAAAATGACAATGTGGCATGAAATCACGTACGCAAACCGTTTCCGCCACGCACTCAAAGCAGCCACGGGACCAAGGACGTGGACAGATTGGCAGTCAACGCGCGCATATAGGCGAATTTTAAGGCACAGCAACAAAACTACAACTTCAATGACACAGAGTTGATGACTGGTCTATTGTTGTTGTTTTTTACTAGTTTGATGTTGTTGGTGATGACTAGTTTCTTGTTATTGCTGTTGCTGTTGACTGGCATGCTGACTAACATAGTAGTTTGATGGTTATGCAGACGTTCGTTCGTTCGCTAGTTATCATGATGGCGATGATTATGATGGAGGTGCCATTGCCGATAAAGGTGCATTAGCATACAAAAACACATGCACACGTAGATGTATATAAAACAAGAAACTTAACTTCGACTACAACGAAGCTATAGCTATTATACCCTTCAAATTTTTTGTAGCATAAAAGGGTTGATTGTTTAATTTGTATGTCAGCTATATGCTTTAGGGGTCCCATCTGAATGATATGTTCGGAATTTGTTGTATTGTTTTCGATATTAATCAATGACAAATTTTGGAAAAATATCTTGCAAAATACAAAAGTTTTCCGTACATTGGCTTGATTTTATTCGACCAGTTTGTATGGTAGCTATATGTTATAGTAATTCAAACTGAACAATTTCTTCGTAAATTACAGCGCTGCCTAAAATAAAAACCCATGCCGAATTTCGTGAAGATATCTTGTCAAATAAAAAAGTTTTGCTTACAAGGACTCGAGTTTAATAGGCCAGTTTGTATGACAGCTATATGCTATAGTTGTCCGATCTCAACAATTTCTCCCAAGATTGTAGCGATGTTTTATATAATAACCTGTGCCAAATTTGGTGGCGATATCTCGTCAAATAAAATAGTTTTGCTTACAAGGACTTGATTTTGATAGGCCAGTTTGTATGAGAGCTATATGCTATAGTGTTCTGATATCAACGTTTCCTATAAATAAACACATACTTAGAGAGAAAAGGACGTGTACAAAATTTTAGATCGATATCTTAAAAACTACGTACAGACAAACAGACGGACCTGGTTAAATGGACTCAGCTGGACACGTTGATCGCTTATGTTTAATTATATAGTTTATAGAATCTCCATAATTCCGTATAAGTCTTGCAAGCTTCGTCATAAACTGAATATATCCTGTTTAGGGTATAAATATTAACTGAAAAAAGCTGAAGTGACACCACCCTGCTATGCTCCAGCGACCAAGCTTCTATGACACGCTTTTCTACACCCTAATCCACCAGCGCACACACACACGTGAGCATGTGGCGTGTCGATATGGAAATCAAAGAAGGTTAACGAAGTGTTGTCAGCGACAGTTTCTGCATTGAAATGAAATTGAAAATTAGCATAGATAAAGCGATAAGGGATTATTATTATTCGTTGCGAAAATGCGCCCAAAAGTGTGCTATAAAAGTAGAGCTTAACTACCTTGTGCACTGATATATGCAGCTTGCGTCTATGTAACTTTAATGCTGTGTCATAGAAATAAAAATTCAATAGGCGAAGCATGCAATGAGTGGGTTTAAGCATAAAACCGTTAGCTTTTACCAAACTCCGTAGCCTCCGCATACTCTCGCTTGATTTGAAATAATTAAGTGGCCTTCAAACTTTCAATCGTACGCTTGCACTAATTCTGCATTATCATACTCTCTCTCTCTTTCTCTCTCATTCCCACGCGCACTCGTTCTCGCTTCTACGCGGCAAGCAGCAGCGCTAAACAACTCGGCGTTCTTTATCCTGTCACTGCGAGTGTGTCAATGCAATGACATGCTTGACATGCAAATTGCCAATTTCAACTAATTTCGCTAAAAGAAATTTCACACAAAAAGCAGGAAAAAAGTGAAATGAATGAATAGGGAGCGCGCTATTTTTTGTTCGCTCTCGCTTGCTGCGCCGCTATATGCATTTCACGTACACACTTTGCGACGAACGACGATTTTAGCGCAATCACAGTGAAATTTGCAATCAATTACGAGCTGTCAGTGACAGCGAAATTAAAACGATAATGGGAATGTGGAACGAGTGGTGTTAGGGTTGTGATTTCTTGTTAGTACTTCCGTTTTTTCTTGACTCTCTTTAAGCGACTTTGTAAATTGTTATGGGTATGTAATTATAGGTTTAACCAGTAAACGTGTTCTCTCTGGATTAGGTGCATAATTCTTAATTCATTCTAGATGCGCAAGGCTTTTAAAATTTTTTTAAGCATTAACTCGGTTAGGCTATTATCTCAGGAGTTTCACAGGCATTAATTTGGTCTTTAGTTGCTTTATGGCGCGGGTTCTAGAATCAGAATATGCCAGAAAATCGAAAAAATATATTTTTTTAAAATAATCTGTACACTTTCTGATTTAGAATTAAACCTTTGCTTATTTTATCGGCATGAATCAATCCATTTTTATAACTTTTATTAAAATACTTTCTATTCAACTGATCTTACTACAACTTCACAATAAAAAAATAAACGCCTAAAAGTATTTTATTCAAACTTTTTCTCAATCGGGTTGCGCTTTTTCAGGCAAAAGTTCACGCTATCTTCCCCGGCCGACTTGTTCAATTGCAGGATGTGTTTTAGCTGCCATCCTTTTTACCAGAGCTGGCGAACTTCAATTTCATCAAGTTCTCAGTTGTCACCTTCGTTTTCGGAATGTTCTGGGTGCAGCTCCGGTTCACGATCTCCAGGACGGCTCCATCCTCCCTCCTCCCACAGACGTAGAAGATTCACCATTTCTTCCTCTACCCTTGGCGGTTGTTTCAGTCACTGAAAGCCACACTTAAGCGTCTCTTGGCTGTCTCGCTGGCTATTTTTGCCGTCCTGTACGTTAAAGGTTTCTATCAATAGAGTGTCGTCATTTTACTTTGGTTGCTTAACCGACCCCGCTATTACGTTTCCAGCGGACAACTGCCGTTTGTGCGCAATCCCCTTCACGATCCGGCTTGCGAATTTCGGATCCTTGGACGAGAATGGCGGCTACGACGCGTGGTACTCTGTTTTTTCCCATATTTCCATTTGTCCAAGCCAACCTTTCTTCTTCCTCTTCCTTCCTTCGTCCTCTTTCTTCGTCCAGTTGGACTTGCTGCTAGGTCTTTCATGGACTTTGACCGCCACTTAGGAAATAGCTTCCGCCTTCAACCTCTACTTGAAGGGTTTTGTTCTTAGCCTAGTCTTTATCACCGAACCAGCACCCTTGTCATCTAGCGCAGAGCGTAGCAAAGCTTCCTCTTCGATAGCGATGTCACTTCCAACACTACTCACTCATTCTCTCTCTCGAGGTTCGAATCGTCTGTTTCGAGAAAAACTCGTAAGCTTCATTGGTACTTAGCAATAGAATACAATATTTTAGAAATCTGAAATTTAGTAAGAATTTTTGTTACCATTAAACCTGAGACTATTCTATCGAGTGCACTATAAACTAGAACTAGATAGAAGCCTTTAAAAATGATAAAAAAAAAAGAAATTCAAAGTAAATTGAAACCCATCGGAAACTGAAGACCAAATAACGAACATTAAGGGAAAAATAATTAACGGGCGATCTGAGGTCGGTAAAAGGCACTAGTGAGGCTTAACAGAATTTTTAAAGGTTAGAAAAGGTTTATCTCGATTTCTGGCGAAACTACAAGTCCTATAAAAAAGGTATATGACAAAGTTGTGGGTAATGAAAATAAATAAAAAAAAAACATTTCAGAAAATAAAATTCTCATATATTTGTTATATAATCAAGGAAAAGGACTGAGCTCTCGATATGATAGATATATACATTATATTAATACTTATATGCTATGTGGAGATGTTTTCCATGACGTCAAGAACATTTTTAGAAAAATATCAGTTTATAGCTTCCAAACTTTTCACCTAAAAAAGTATTAACTTATTTCCCTGCCTCACGAAATATACTATATCCTATTTGAATAAGAGTTTATTTTAAATGATGATTGTTAAGCTTATAGTCTTTAAATTCACGTTTCTCGAAAACAAATATTCAAAGCTGAAGATTAATGAAGTTAAAACGACACAAGTCAAATTAGTTTTATTTAAGGTCTGATTTTGTTTTATTTAATATGTCTGGTATTCTCTTGATATCTTCAAGGAAATCAATGAGCGTCGTTATGTCATACTCACTTATGTATATAAAATGCTTCTACCTACAAGAATCATAATGGTTTTATTGATCCTTACCACTTGCTTATCGATATGACTATTTGCGGTTTGGTATACTCTTTACGCTGAGGTAGTAAAAACAAGCAATAAAATTGTCTTCGATTTTATACGTTAACTGACATTCCGTTGCTTCTGGAAAGACGAGCCATATTGTTTTCTTCGCTTTATGTTACGCTATGGTCGCTTTTATGCCAATATTCCATACAGTTAAATTTTAATGCACACTTCCGTTACTGATTATGTGAGAGTTGATTGCAACATTTGCTCAGCCACGAATCTAGAAGTATGAATATATGCTCGTTTAGCATATCGTCTCATCTTCCTACTGGCTACAATGCAGCAGACCACAATACGCCGAAACATTGTAGATATGTAGTATACAAGGGTATACGAGTATGTAAGACCATATCTACTAGTATAAGTTTCCATATAATGCTCATTTGGCACCTTGTTTGCATTATTTCGTCAAGTGTTGCTCACTTATCCTTGTAGCGTTGCTCAAGGATATGTTGAAGTGTAATAATATCATCGGTGGTATTTTTCTTGTGGCTCAATTGTGTGCACATTCACAGAGAATTCAAACACTTTCAATTCACTTGATATTTAAAGTGACTTTCAAGTCAAAATGTTTGCTTGCTTCGCAAACTGTGTGGTGTTATACTTGAAAGTAAATCATATTCAAGTTTTTGTAGAATTGTTCAATTGGTGGAGTATACACAAATACAAGTATTACTTGCATATTTGTCTCTTTTGTATGCTGTATGAATTTCAATCCAACTAAGAATTATTTAGAAAGCGAAGTATTGGTTAGTCGAAAAAGTCTTTTCGTACTTATAATCAATTTTCAACTTATTTTTTTTTTTAATATTTATAATAATAAATAAATAAAAAAATATGTATAATTTTGGTCGACCACTTTTTGCCATTTTTCCGCCGCTAGAGACATTATTCCATCAGTGTAGAACTTTCATCAGCGAACGAACCATTGTTATGCTACACGAACTGTTACAGCATCGGCTCCGTAAACTTCACAAATTTCATTGGTGGCTTGCGTGGCATTCTTCCCTTTTTTTAAACAAAAATTTCAAAATATATCGAATTTCTTTACTATTTTCACTCATTTTTGAACAGTTGTAACTTTTTTTCGACTTCGCCGAATTTAATTTCTTTTTTTTTTGGTCAAATGAAGCTTAAAGTCTCACTTTTCCAGCATTATATGACACAATGTGATTGGTAGCACTGGAGATATACGACTGCAATGACATCTATTGACAAAATACGAAAATTCTTTTTCGGCTACCCAATATCATCTCATTCCAACAATGTATCATTAAGCATGACATAATTATTTTTAAATTTTTCAACTAATAGTGAGTGGCGCTTTGCGTTAAAAATTGTCGTTATGTTGCGAGAACATATTTTCGAGCAATTTTATAAATATATAAAACACATATTCAGAATATGATTTGTTGGAATAACGAATAATTATATACACCTCATACCATCTTCCCGAAGCTTCTGTACAAAATTTTCCCGACCGACTTGCTTCATTCGAGGTTGGGTGGTTTTGACATCTTTTTTGCCGGCGGTTCAGCGCCATCAAATCCTCAGTTGGCATCATCGTATTCGGAATTGTCTGAATGCAACTCCGGTCCACTATCTCTAGGATGGCATCTTCTGTCTACTCCTTCCAAGATATATGATTTCGTTTAAAAGTGGGCGGTCACGCCCATCGCCCAATTTTTACCCAGACACTCTCATTGCCTCTCGGGTATAAAATTTTATGCTTCTAACGTCTTTAGTTATTGATTTATCACATTTTAGTATAATTCGATTTGTCATGACTGAATTTGGTTGATATACTATTTGTATGTATGTAGTTTTAGCGATTTAACAGATATGTTTTTGTTAGGTCTTTTTTGTTCGTTCGGGATTTTCTTCAATTTTGTTTTTTGTTAAGTTTTTAGTAAACAGAAGTAAACTTAAATATATTATCTAGTTATAATGATAGTTTTTAATTTATTACTTTTAATGAGTGAAACACAAACTATCTTATACAAAAGCGGCCGATTTTATTGTTTTTAAAATAATACACCGACTAAACTTCGTGTTTCAATTAAAAAAAAAAATAAAATAAAATATTAATTAAAACAATAGTGTAAATGAAATTAAATGAAACAAATAGAAAATATAATTTTTTCATCGTATGTCAGTCTCTTACATTTCGACCTCATTTTGTAAAGCTCACTGTCTTTCAATTGATTTAGCTTCAGCTGAATGTGTTTGGTTTTTAATCTTTAATATTAATTCTAAATAAAGAATTTCTATACCGCAAAAAGTACCGCTATAAAATGTTGTCAAATATGCACAACACTTGAAAATTTTGAGTGGTAAGTTTGCATGGCCACGATTGTGCATTAAATTTACGCGCTCACATTTTCTAAATGTTTTTAAATGTGGATGCTCCTTTTTAACGCGGTTGCTTTTCCAAATAACAAATTTGCATTGTGACAAACAAGGACCCGGAAATTGTAAATAAAACTCAAAACAAAACTCTTTTTGAAAAAAGATTCAGCTTTATCGGGACGAGTCGAGCAAGAACGCATTTCATACGAACTCGCGAGAGTTGTCTAGTCCTCCTGCCATTTCGCTATCACTTGTCTGACGATTTTCAAACACCATGTTTTTCACCTTTTTATTATATTTTTATCAGTTGAAGAGTTCGAAGGTCGTCCAGAACTTGGCATGTTTTCCACGATTTCTCGGCCGTCTTTGAAGGCTTTGTACCACTCGTAGGCCTGTGTTTTTGTTAAAACTGAATGGACGCAAGCCTTTTCCAATGGTTCCACAAACAAAATTACATCATTTGAGAGAAATAAATTCTATTATATGTATGTTCGATATTTTTATCCATTGTAAAAATCAC
Source organism: Bactrocera zonata (assembly GCA_037783105.1). NCBI lineage: Eukaryota > Metazoa > Arthropoda > Insecta > Diptera > Tephritidae > Bactrocera > Bactrocera zonata. The sequence continues at coordinate 101,731 of JBAWJQ010006015.1, read as the reverse complement.
AATGCACTACTGAGATGTAGTGACTGCTGCTGTGAACACACTGGTTGACAGATCGCGCTCATTTTTAACATAATAATTAAGGTCATTCCTACCAACTTAGCATTTTTACAAGAAAATACATTTTTTTGAAATATTATTTACATTGTAATAATACTTCTCCGGGTTCTTTTTGTATGTTTGTATGTACAATAAGCTTCCAATAATCCTTTTGTGTGATGCAATTTGGGCCAAAAATAATCTCAATTTAGCAAATCGACGGTATTTTTTCAAATTTCGACATTTTCTTAAAATTTTTAACAATCGTAGGTTATACGAAATACCTTAAGGGATCGTCTCAGTGTGATCCTCTGAAAAATCACTGATTTTCGCATGTTTTTTTTTTATATATAAATAAGTACATTCATTGCGAATACAAAATAATTTTTTATGTTTATTTATTGGGTATATAACAGTTAAATAAATTATTGAAATTACACGTAAAAAAATCAAAAATTTCAAACGAATTATTAACCAGGCAAGGAAAGTCGCTATCGCCTGTATTACAAAGAAGGCCAATGACGTTAAAAAAACTCTTCATTTGAGGGAGAAACCCGTTTTGAAAGACCATTCTGAAAAAAAAACGCGTTTTAAGATTGGAGTCGCTATGTTCCCCACTCTGTTTCTTTTCTACTAGAAATGCGGTAGCGACCGCAATAACTTGAATTTCGATTTTAAAACTAGAGAGAATGTTTATTATAGTGTATACTTTACAATGCAACAAAAAAAAATCGATTTATCGAAATTATAAAAAAAGTAACAGATAACTGTTTTTTAGTAATTTGGGAAATAAATAAAAATTATAAACCCAAAAGTTTCAAAGAAAATACTAATTTTTATTTATTTCCTTTGAAACTGTTGTGTTCATTGACTGTGTACGACTAAATCTTTAAAATTCTTGAATACTTCATGCAGTAATTTTCCTTAAAAAAAAAATCCAAAAATCACCTCTGTTTTGGCGGTTGCATTCTGTATTCTATATAACGATGCTTCATACCAATTATTGAAGTTAGACTTTTCTTCGTCGCATTTTTGTCCACAATTATAATTCTTTGATTTTAAATTAACCTTGAATCTTTGTATACTTATATGTATAATAATGAACATCGGCATTTTTTTATGCTCAAAATAATTTAATACTTTAATTTCGCCTCGCTTACAATGTCTCGCACACACACTTATGTATAAACATGCATGTATGTAAGTGTTGAAATACCTTCAAAAAAGAAAAACAGCTGGCGCTGAGGGGAAATATTGCTTGTGGCACGTCAAACGCCATAAAAAGGCAATAAAACAAGACTGTCTTTTTCACAGTTCTGCTGATATACAACAAATTACTCACTTGGGATTCGACACATTCCCACTCTCTGCGCTTAGAATATACCGAGTTCCACTGCATGCGAATGGTCACTGCTTTAAAGATACTTAAATTCTGTAAGAATCATGTCAACATATGTATGTGCAACACACAAGTAACTGTATCGTAATGTTTGTAACGGTATCGCCATGTTTGTGGCAGAAGTTTCGCCGTAACTTGCAGCAAGAAATACAATGGTTTTTGTGTTCAACTTGCCACACCAAATCCAATGCGACAAATTGCCAACTATTTTCAACACTTTGTCCGAAAGCGAGTGTTTGACATTCACCATACTTACTTTTATACATGTATAAGAGTGTGTGTGTGTGTGTGTGTGTGAATTGGCATTGTGCAACACACACCAATACTTGCGTAACAATGCTCGTTTACTGAAGACATGAACTTTGGCGACATCATAAAACTGCTGCCATTTGCACTCTTGTCCGTCCGTCTGTCTGTCTCCCTTCTTCAAATGCTGAAGCAAGCAACTCACGAACAACAACAGCAATCTATAGTTTTATGTGTCTGATTTTATGAGCAGCTTATCTGCTTTGGTGCACTTGCCTGTGGTCATTGCCACAAGGGGGCGGTGTTGCAAGCAACAAATTATTTCATTGATGTCCACGCAGCTTATTTCTTAAGCAGCACTGGCGCTCATGTTCCTGTGCGTGTATGAATGTGTGTATGCGTGTGTTAAGTAAAATTTGTGGCAAGCAAAGTGAGCGGAGTTCACTTGCCGTCCTTTCTCTAGTTTGCAGTAATAATTAAGCACATTTTATGCAGCAAATTAAAAAGAAATGCAAAAAAACTTCATATGTCCCTCTTTTATTGTCTTCGTCCTTTATTGCTTTTCCGCGCATTTTTCATTTGCATATGAATCCGTTGTTTGGCGGCGCGGTTGGCATCTAGCGCAATGCTATTTCTGTTGGCCCTGTGTCTGTGTTTCTTTTTTATTTTTTATTTGCGTTTTTTCCTTTTTCTAATTTTTGTTTTCGGCTTAAGAATTTATTTACGCTACAAAATAAAATATTTCTGCAAACCGCCAAAAATCCAGCTGCAATGCTTAGCCCTAACAATGTGAACAAAAGAGTTTTATAACACTAACATAGCGAAGAATTGGAGCAAATGCTAGTTGTTGAGCATATTAGTGCATAGTACGAGTATACGTAACCTAAAAATAAAAATCATATTCACTTATAGTCCTTGTAGGAATTTTAAATTTATTTTAACTTCGCTATAAAATTGGATCATATTTATATTTTATATAAAAATATTTGTAAGTGACGAGTATTAAGCTTATTAACTTGTAGCGGACTTTGTCGCTGACCTCTTTTTAGGATGGTTGCTGCCTTTTCATGGCTTACATGCTGCCAAGTGCCGATTGCCATTAAAAACATTTTTTGATCTTGGACGGAAATATGGTCCGCACCCATGTTCTGTGAGGTCAAAGCGAGTTTCTATTCCCTACTCTACGGTAGCCCTGATCCTCTCTCTTGAAGAGAAAGTATGAATTCCGATTTCAGTGTTGTAGCCGATACTTTATTCAATTACACCTCAAAATCTAAGGACGGGTTTCGATCAAATCAAATCCAACTGAAAAATAAGAAAAATAAAACATTTATGAGCCATTGATTATTTGAAGTTAAATGTAACGAAAAACACGAAAATATGTTAACTTCATTTGCACCGAAGCTATAACACTCTTCACAAATACATTCTTTACAAGAAATTGATTCCGATCGTTCAGTTTTAATAGCAGCTATATGCTATATTGGTGCGATATGGGCAATTCCAATAAATGACCACCCTCTTGGGAACAAAATTTCAGATCGATATCTAAAAAAAACCGAAGGAATAGTTCGCACATATACAGACAGACGGACATACAATTGACCATTTATATTTACATGCATTGTGACAAAAAATAATTCGTAAATTGTAAATAAAACGCAAAATATTAAATTATTCATCAATATTTATATTCTCGTCTTCAAAGTAATCCCGACCAGATGTAATACACTTAGACCAACGAGTTTTTCGGTCATCGAAACACTTTACATAAGCTGATGGCCTTCAGCTTACAACGAATTTTGTATTATCACTTCGATCGACTGAAAACGGATTCCATACAGCGGCAGTTGTAAATAATTTCAGCTTGTGGAACAAGAAAAAATCACACGAAACAAAATCTGGTGAATATGGTAGTTGAGCGATGGTATTCATTGCTTTTTTAGCTTTAAATTCGGTCACAATCGTAGTTCGATGCGCTGGTGCATTATCCTCGTGTAAAATCCATAAATTGTTCTTCCACAATGCCGGCCGTTTCGGCACATGACCTCAACCAAACGCCTCAATACGGCCAAATAGAACTCCTTATTGACTCCTCCGGAACAAATTCATGTGGCACTAAACAAGGAATATCGAAAAAAATAAAAAGCATCACCTTGATTTTCGAGCGGCTTTGGCGAGGTTTTTTTCAAACCCATAAACACATGTTTCACCGGCAGTTAAAATGCTCTCCATGAATGTGCAATCGGAATTCGCACGACCAAGCATGTTTAAAGAAACCTGTTTACTGTACTCTTTTTGAAAAAATTCAGTTTTATCGGGTCGATTCGACCAAGAACGCGTTTCATTTGAATTACTCGCGAGAGATGTCGAGCTCTTTTGCCATCTCTCCAACACTTGCATGACGATTTTCAAGCACCATATTCTTCAATTTTTTTAATATTTTCATCAGTTGAAGAGGTCCAGAATGAGGCATGTCTCGACCGATCTCTCGACTGTCTCTGAAGGCTTTGTATCATTCATAGGCTTGTGTTTTTGATTTTTCACCAGATTTAGATCCGTGTGTTTTTTCTGAAATTGTAGTTTTCAGTCGATCGAAAAGATAAAACAAAATACGTTGAAGTAAGCCTTTTCCAACAATCGCAATGATTCCGCGCACGAAATTTGGTTAGAAATATAAAACTTGAGACACATTTTTGTTCGATATTTTTATCCATTGTCAAAATGGCAACGCACTACCGAGGTGTAACTTCAAACTTAGCAAAATACATTATTTTTGAAATATCATTTACCCGGAGCATTTAATTACAATTTCCAGATAATTTTTGGTCACAATTTACATATGTATATATAAACATATGGTTTCTGAGGTTTCCTTTAAGTTATAAAACTTCCAATGTCCTTTTTAAGGCTGGTTAAAAATTCATACAGTATGTGGATGATACCCTCTTAATTTGTTAAAAGTAGTACCAAGAGGCTCTGAGGTTTTTATAGGTTAGGATATACTGCCTGGCTGTCACTTACAGGTCCTTTACAATACCAGCTTTATTATTACTACGAGCAGACGCTTACGCCGTTAGAACGTCATCGTTTTTTGCTAAGTTTTATAGAGACTTGATATCTAATTTTGATACTTCATCTTGTCCGTTGAACTGCGAAGCTTCTAGATAACTAAGCCATTCTAGAAGTAGATAAAACAAAAGCAGAGGAGTTATTCCAGCAGGTCCCTGAATTTTCATGTCAAACCATTTCCCTATAATTAATGGATCATGCAAATTCATATGGGTTCCATATAAGAGAAATCCTTTGTTTCAGATGTACATTTTCTTCGGAAGCTCACTATAAACTTTAATTAGCACACTTTAGAACACTTCATCGCATTTCAGATTGAAGTTAATTAGGGAGGGTTTGCCCGCATTGCCAATTCAACTTCACTATGTCTAACCATAGATAAACCGGTGGAAACTATAAAATTTGCAAAGAAAATCATTCTGGCTTAGAGAAGGGCAAGTCTTAACAAAGTGCATCTTTTTAAGTTGGTTTCAAGCAGATAATAGTCCATGCAAGCCATGTAGTTTCTCCTTGACTGTGCAAATTTTGTTAAACTTCATATCTTTGGTAGGATTGGCGAGTTCAAAGTTAGGTGTCTGAATAGGTTTTTTATAAGATCAGAGCGCTGTATATGAGGATTACTTGATCCATATTTGAAAGTTTTTGCTCTCACAAAGGATTGGAGTTTCCACCTGTAAAAGAAAGATCTCTAATTTCTTTATTTTGTTTCGGCAGATCAGTTAAAATTGACAAAAAAGAAGTCTTTATGAGGTATAGTTATGGTTGTGGTGACAGGCGCACAAATTGAGAAAAGACACGACTTCTTTTTCTGTCTCTAGTTTACGCAATGCTCATGAAGTTGGAGGAAGGGTTAAGAGCTTTATTGAGTTTTACTCGAGTCATATGAAAAAAATGAAGATTTTACTGACACCTTAACACACTTGTTATACGCTTTCTGATAACCGAATGAATGTCAAAATTAATTTCCAATTGAGTACACATGTACCATCGCGCAACAGTTACTGCCACAAAGAAAAGCCATAAAAACAACTTCACCGACAGCAGCAGTCAACATTAGTATTCAAATCCGACTTCATGGAAATTGGTGCAGAACCAGAGGTCAGCACTCGTGTATGCCACTACTTCATACAAACCAAACAACTACAAGTGTGTTATAAATGTATGAGCTTGCATGTGTGTGTGTGAGGGTTTGTGTTTTTGCAAATGCAAACAATGCCATTGCAAATATTTACCAGCATTGCCATACACATACATACATACATGAGTTGGCGCGTGCGTGTGTGTTTGTTATCGCGCGAGCATTGTGTGACACCAATGCAGTGGTATTTAAATTACAAATGAAATGCCAGCGCAGAAAATGCCAACAAACACTAGCACAAACGCATGTACAGCATAGATTTTATGCAAATGTATGTACATGCCGGTAGCTGTGTGTGTGTGTGCGCTGGGGGCAAATGCTCGGGAGCATTTCGCTAAAACTGTTGCAACGCGTGCAATAATATTGCTTTGCAGCATCAATTCATATGTATGCCACTCGGACGAAAATTCCTCGAAAACAGTGTTTCCCAAACTTTTTTATTTCAGTTTTCGTGAAGAAATTTTTAGGATCGTTCAGTTTGTATGAGAGCTATATGCTATAGTGATTCGATATCGGCGATCTCGTCAAATGAACGGTTCTTTATCAAGCTGCTCTTTTAAAATATACCACAATCTATGACCCAAAAATGGTAAGATTTTGTTCAAAATATATGTCGTACCCTCAAAGTAATCCCCCTTGGCTCAAATAGTCTAGTTTCAACGTTTCTTCCAATGCCTAAAACAGTAGTTGAAGTCAATTTTCGGAATAGCCTTCAATGCAAGTTTGCTGTAAAGCCAGAAGTCACACGGAGCAAATACGGAGGTTTCGGCACGATACTGGTTGAAAATTTGGCGAAAAACTCACGAAGTATTAGTAGTATTCCTTGATGACAGTTTGTCCGTTCGGAAGAAATTCAGAGAACACCACACCTCAATTTGATGTGGGTTTTTCGGCTTCGTCTAACCTTTGTGACGATATTCAGATGATTCCGGATAATAAGCATAGATCCAAGTCTCATCGCCATTAATAATACGCCTCATGACATTCTAATATTTTTAAAAGCATTGTTTCACAATCGTTACTGCGGCGCTGTTTTTCGAAAAAAAATGGCGATTTTGCAACCAATTGCGTTTTCACTTTTCTTAGGTCTAAATGATCTATCAAAACGATGCCAGTAACGATGCCACAAGCATCAATTCCTTAATTATATTGAAGTGTTGGTGGCCGTCCTGGACATGGTGGTTCAACGCCAACGCGTTCTCGATGCTCTTGGAATAATTTGTACCAATCAAAAACCCTTTCTCGCAACGTTTCATTTTGGTCCAACGCCTGAATATTCTCCGAGATTATTACGCTAATTAACGTTTTCCGGTGGCTACTGTAAGAACTCTTCGCGCAAAACGCGGTCCTCTCAGTTGAGACCCATTTCTGGCTTACTGGCTTTGTAAACAAATAAAATTGTCGCTATTAGGATGAGTCCAATCCTCGTGTAGTTCAGGAAACGCAATTGTATCCCCAAAAAACTACCGTTTGGCGAGGAGTGTGATATGGCGGCACCAACGAGTTCAATTAAAAGTCCAGCGTTGCCTGCTGATCTGCTTGATCAGTCATATATTTTTCGAATCGTGCGACAATCTTCGGAGCAAATCGCACGTGTCCAGCTGAAATTCTGACTATAGCTTCGCAGCAAAATTTGCCACATAAAATCGCAGTTTTTTTTTCTCGAAGTTTCGCAATTTTTATTTCATAAACAATTTTTTAGTCGATTTGAGAACAATTGATGAGAAGCTTAAAACATTCGTAATTTGCAGGAAGTCTTTTATTACTAGATTAAGGTCTCGTTCTTATTTTGTTTAACACAGCGCGAGTCTATTGAAAAAGGTGATTGCGAAGATCATCCCAATAACCAACATTCTGTTCAAAATGTCACTTCATTATCGCAAAAAAGAGATAGATAATAAGTGGGAAAGATGGATTCACTGATTTTGTGTTGTTTGTCTCTCCAATCAATGGCAAACTTTATTCTTGATCTTGTTACACTCTTTAATACGCCCTGGCTGACACAGCGCTTTAAACAAATACCTGTTTGATGACAGATTCTAAGTTCTACCCTATTATAAAAGTTTTTTTTAAAAAATTCACAAAATCGGACAGTGTGAGGGTTACTGTAATCTCTTCCATCAAGTATAAACTGGTAACTGATCAGCAGTGATCCGTAATTTCCAATTTCATAATGTGAACCTCTTCGATAAGCCCATATTTGTACCCTAGTTACAAATTTCTGTAGTTTAAGAAACACTGCTTCAACACAGCATTCAAACAATAGGATTTGAGCAACAGCGGGTTATCACACACCTTGCGCCAAAGCGGCACAGCGTCGCAAAATCCTTTCGCGCTTATATTAGTAAACTAGCCTGTGTACATATCTATGCATCTATGTATACATATGCCCACCGTATATGTATGCGTGTTGTATTTGTTCGTGCCTTACATTTGACCCCATTTGGCTGCCGCTGTTATTACTTTAGTGCTGTGACCGACCTTAAAAGCTGTTCAAATTGCTTTGTTGCTTACTTGTAGTTGTTGCAACACACTGCTGCTGTTGTTGTTGTTGCAACTGCTACTGTTGCTTCCACAGCACCCGCCACATCCACCATTACTTAATTAATTAAATTGAATTTAACCCGAATTTGCTCCTTTCTGTCTATTTTGTCGGCGCCTTTATGACAAAATTTATTGAATATTCGTCTGCTTTGGCCTTTGCTTTGCCCATTATTATGAATGTTAGGTGCACCGGTGAAAACAGGTGAAAAGGCTTGCTTCTTTTTCAATTTACTTACATCTTTTAAATGCCAATTTAACGGAGAAAAGAAGTCTTTGGCGCATTATTAAGTACGAAATTAAATATTATCATATTTTGATGGAAATTTTAGTTTACGTTCTCGGGGACAACGAAAATCATTAAAGAAAGTTATGCGTTATGCAACTTATCGATAGTTTCTTCCATGGTTTGTGTCTTATAAAAGCAGATAAAGGAAAGTGTAAGACTCAAACAATTGAAAGACTTGCGTTCCCGGAAGTAGTATTATTTATGACCAATTTGTCTCTTCCGCAATGTTGAGGGATCAGCCAGCTGACCTAACCTTAACCTGGAAATAACAACCCTTGTGTAGCTTGTGATTGATTACATTCCATTAATTCATGGTGGACCCATAATACAGTTACTCTCAATGATATGAGAATAGCTATTTAGTAGGGGGATTCGGAATGGATTGAAAGGTTTAATTCCCGTAGGAGGTCATATAGCCCTTACTTCAATAGCTTGGAACATGGAATGAATTAATAGTGAACCACGATTTCGATTTATTTTGAGACGTTGTCTTCTGGATTTTTGCGCTATTTGGACGTCATATTCAAACGCATCATCTTCGCTTCGTCAGCAGTGATGAGGCGATTGATAAATGTAGAGCCCTCGGCTACATTGTCAAGCATACCTTTTGCCAACTCTACTCGACGTCGTTTGTTCATTCTTTTGGTACGAGCCTAGCATTGACACCCTTTATAACCAAAAAATTAATCAAAATTGTTGAGTTGATCTATAAGAAGTTGCGATCTACTGCTATCTCTCAGTAGGAAGCCTTTTAGTACGAGTCCATTTTTTATACGCTAACCACTCGTGATATCTACACGACAATTCTCAAGCAGTTTCTCTAACCTTTCCAATGTAATTGCCATTCAGAGACGTGAATGGAAAACTCGCATGAGGCAAGTTTTCGATGACTTTCGATGAAGTAGACTCTCCATAATAATTCTACGACATATTGAACGATTCCATAGCCGTGATTCTATTGAAGTACTTGGAGCTTACCCCAGACAGGCAGCTCTCATGCTTGTTCACGCAAATAGCTGAACGGAATCACCAGAAACCGCAAAGAATATGAGTCTAGGGTGTTTAACCTTACCCCAATTCCATCCGATTGAAGTGAGTTGGTTGTCCGATGTTCTCTTGCACTCTAGCGCTTGACATCTGACAAGAGCAGGCCAACAAACAGTACTTGTGTGACTGCGAAATCCTTCTAGCCTAAAATAATCCGTAAGAGGTCCTTCGAACTACTTGCGCTTAGAAAAGTCAATAACGCCACTATTTTAGGTGTTCTAGTTGCACACTAACCAATAGGAACATATGTGGTATAGCTAAATATTTTGTTGCATCTTTTTTGCCATAGCTGTATGGTTGAAACCGAGGTGAACTCACCTTGTCACTTTCTACTACTCCTGCCTGCTTTTAACAGATTAAGATTGAAATTTCACGGTAGACATCCCGTTGGAAAACCCACCGAAATTGCTGGCATTGATATTAATGGCCTTAATAAATTTGTGGTAAACTCAAAACGCTTCGTCTAACCCTAAAAAGATGCACTTTTAGGATCTTTTGGGTAACTTAAAGGACAAGTATTTGTCCAAGTGAGATCCATCAATTTTAGATCAAACCTACTTTTATTTTTTTTTTGTGGTAAAAAACGCCAGACAAACTTTTCATAAGCCAGAAAAACTTATTAATTTTGCACCTTCTTCAAATAGCTGTTAGCGATAACTGCTTTACTGTCTAAAAATGTAGAAATTTTTACTATTCATATTATAAATAATACATAGTTGTACTACTTCCCCTTCTGCTTAAAATATACTGGCAAAGATAAGTAGACCAAAAGAGGAGAGTTTTCGTTTAGAGCGCATCACTATACTGCAGACCATTTTTGAATCGATTCTAGTAGATCGAATATTGTCATTACTTTTTGACAATTGATAATCTGTTTCAATCATGAATTCGACATTTTACAGTCTTTTCGAAAATTGAAGATTGGAAGAATGAGTACGTTCAAAGTTCACCAACAAAGTGCTGTATAACTTTGATTTCATCAGAGCACTCAGCTTTGCAAAACAAACCGCGGTTTCGTCAGCAAATAAGTGGGCTTCGAATGGTTTATTAAATATTCTAAATATTGTTCAATTTTTATTTTCTTCTTTATTGGCCTTCCAATCCTTCCTCCCTTTAGCTGTTTAGCGGCAATTGGAGATTCCAAGTGTAGCCAGGTTCTTAACCAACAGATATTTCCAAAGGAATGGAGGTTTTCCTCTTTCTTTGCTTCCCCCGTCGGATACTGCGTCGACTACTTTCAGAGCCGGACCGTTTTCATTCATGTGGATAACATGACCTAGCCGGCAAAGCCTCTGTCTCTTAATTTGTTGAACTATGTCAAAGGCGTCGTATATTTCGTATAGCTTATCCATCCGTCGAATGCGATATTCGCCAGTTAATGCTCACAGGGCCATAAATCTTCCGCAGAACCTTTCTCTCGAAAACTTGTAGCGTCGACTCATCAGATGTCAGCGTCCATGCCTCTGCACCATATAGCAGGACGGGAATGATGAGAGACATGTAGAGCTTTGCCTTTGTTCGTGAGAGAGAACAAGTGTTATTTTAACTAAAGATCGATATGACAATCGTATCAAGGAGTTGCAAGATTTCGTATCTCGACAATTTCCACAAAGCTCTTACCAATATTTCAAAAGTGATTGCGAATTACACTAAAAGAAGGCATCATTTACTTCCAAGAAACCAATTAAAATCATAAAAACAACAATTCTTACAAACAACAAAGCAATACTTGTTTCCTGCAGCGCTGCGGGACATCATTTTTACGACAGTGTACCGCACAAAATTTTCACCTTTAACTTTACAAACTCTTCACGTCGCTCAATGATACCTGCTTGCTTTGTTTTATCTCCGAAATGTAAGATGCCTTTGCAAATACTTGCACCAAGTCCATCTTTTTGTGACTTGTAGTGTTATGTAATTTTTAGCTTTCCTTTTTCCATTACTACTATTTTCTACTTTATGGACTTTAATTGCATCGCGGCATCACTCTTTGCTCTCGGCGGAATTTGAAAACGAAATGAGTTGCAAACTCCTTCGCGAACTGAAAGCAACCTGACTAAAACAGAGTTTGAATTAACACGTAAGGCGGAACTTTGTGCGGGCGAGAAATATTATAGATTAAGATTTTTATTTAATTCAAGAATTACCCTATCCAATATATTTTGTGCACTCACACACACACACTTTCTAGTATCAGTATCCAATTGACCATATTGCATTTAGAAGCCATCAGACTTTTTATTAGGGAAACGTGCAATGTCATACCAAAAATTGTGAAACTAAAAATGTAACTTTTTTCCGTTAGTTCGCTACGAGGTTTATAAATGCATAGGTCTGTATATGTATATGCGAACAAGTCCCTCATCTAACATTTTTCCTTCTTTCGGTCTTAAATTTTTGACCGAAAATAGATATAGGTGTAGATAGGTATCTGAAAACCTTCTAGTTTAACACATTTCTTATGAAAATTCTCCAGATCCAGAAATATTTAGGAAATAAGTTGCGACAGGTTAAACTAACCATTCACTAACTAAACTCTATTATCACCACAAAAGAGTTCAAACAAAAAGCTACTCGAACAAAGTAAATCGCTTTGCACATTCAACAAATTTCAACTGTTGTTTTTGTTTTTGGTGGAGTGCCAACTTTTGTTCAGACGTCGAACGAACATGCCCAAACTTCAGTCTTTTTTCCAACTGTGGGTGACCTTAAGGACTACCACGTTTTCCATTCTTTTTTGAAACTTAGTTGCGTTTCGGTGAAACTTACAATTTTAAGGTGCCAAAGAAGTTTCTAAAAGTGTATTTTCTGTTTAAATGTTAACGTTGTAACCATTAACATAAATATATGTAGAAAGCTAGATAGCAACGGTTTTAAGTAAACGCTTTTTTGGATAGGCTCTGCTACGGTTTAGGGTACAGCTTTTGTGGATAGGCCCTGCCACGGTTTAGGGTACACCTTTTGTGGATAGGCCCTGCCACGGTTTATGGCACAGCTTTTCTGGATAGGCCCTGCTAAGGTTTAGGGTACAGCTTTTGTGGATAGGCCCAGCTACGGTTTAGGGTACAGCTTATCTGGAAAGGCCCTGCTACGGTTTAGGGTATAGCTTTTGTGGATAGGCCATTCAACGGTTTTAGGTACAGCTTTTGTGGATAGGCCCAGCTACGGTTTTAGCTACAGCTTTTATGGATAGGCCCTGCTACGGTTTAGGGTACAGCTTTTGTGGATAGGCCCTGCTACGGTTTAGGGTACAGCTTATCTGGAAAGGCCCTGCTACGGTTTAGGGTACAGCTTATCTGGATAGGCCCTGCTAAGGTTTAGGGTACAGCTTTTGTGGATAGGCCCTGCTACGGTTTAGGGTACAGCTTATCTGGAAAGGCCCTGCTACGGTTTAGGGTACAGCTTATCTGGAAAGGCCCTGCTACGGTTTAGGGTATAGCTTTTGTGGATAGGCCATTCAACGGTTTTAGCTACAGCTTTTGTGGATAGGCCCTGCTACGGTTTAGGGTACAGCTTTTGTGGATAGGCCCTGCCACGGTTCAGGTCACAGCTTTTCTGGATAGGCCCTGCTAAGGTTTAGGGTACAGCTTTTGTAGATAGGCCCTGAAACGGTTTAGGGTACGGCTTTTGTGGATAGGCCCTGCTACGGTTTAGGGCACAGCTTTTCTGGATAGGCCATTCAACGGTTTCAGCTACAGCTTTTATGGATAGGCCCTGCTACGGTTTAGGGTACAGCTTTTGTGGATAGGCCCAGCTACGGTTTTAGCTACAGCTTTTATGGATAGGCCCTGCTACGGTTTAGGGTACAGCTTATCTGGAAAGGCCCTGCCACGGTTTATGGCACAGCTTTTCTGGATAGGCCCTGCTAAGGTTTAGGGTACAGCTTTTGTGGATAGGCCCTGCTACGGTTTAGGGTACAGCTTATCTGGAAAGGCCCTGCTACGGTTTAGGGTACAGCTTATCTGGAAAGGCCCTGCTACGGTTTAGGGTATAGCTTTTGTGGATAGGCCATTCAACGGTTTTAGCTACAGCTTTTGTGGATAGGCCCTGCTACGGTTTAGGGTACAGCTTTTGTGGATAGGCCCTGCCACGGTTCAGGTCACAGCTTTTCTGGATAGGCCCTGCTAAGATTTAGGGTACAGCTTTTGTAGATAGGCCCTGAAACGGTTTAGGGTACGGCTTTTGTGGATAGGCCCTGCTACGGTTTAGGGCACAGCTTTTCTGGATAGGCTCTGCTACGGTTTAGGGTACAGCTTTTACGGATAGGCCTTGCCACGGCTTAGGGTGCAGGTTTTGAGGATGGGCCCAGCTACGGTTTAGGGTATAGCTTTTGTGGATAGGCCATTCAACGGTTTTAGCTACAGCTTTTGTGGATAGGCCCTGCTACGGTTTAGGGTACAGCTTTTGAGGATAGGCCCAGCTACGGTTTAGGGTACAGCTTATCTGGAAAGGCCCTGCTACGGTTTAGGGTATAGCTTTTGTGGATAGGCCATTCAACGGTTTTAGCTACAGCTTTTGTGGATAGGCCCTGCTACGGTTTAGGGTACAGCTTTGTGGATAGGCCCAGCTACGGTTTTAGCTACAGCTTTTATAGATAGGCCCTGCTACGGTTTAGGGTACAGCTTTTGTGGATAGGCCCTGCTAAGGTTTAGGGTACAGCTTTTGTAGATAGGCCCTGAAACGGTTTAGGGTACGGCTTTTGTGGATAAGGCAATGTACTTATGTATGTAGGTAAGTATAGTATATGGTCAGAGATCAGTGTTGTAAAAAAATCAACTTAAGGAACAAAAGTAATTCACAATAATTTATACATACTTATATGCAGCAGTTGCATTCACGTTTGTATTTAGAAATCGTTGATTACTTTTTAAAAATGCTAATTGTGGTAATTAGAGAAGTCCATATTTTTTTTGTGTATTGTTCAATCTACGTGAAATAAAATCGGATTCCAAATTCCCTAATTCACACATAAACTTCACTAATAAACATGTTTTCAAATGTTGTTGCCATCCCAAATATGCCAAAATGAAATCAGGCGACGTGAAGAAGAGGAAATATACGAACATATGGACACAATCACCTATCATTAACTATCTTAACAACACGCTGTGGATATCTGTCCTTCCACATAATAACCAAGGTCGGGGTAGCGATGTCGCGCAGAGTGTGCAGCTCTCGTGCGCATAAAAACGGACATGCCAATAGATATGTATATATATATATATATATATATGTACATACATATGTATTGTATGTATACTCTGGAATGTCCATAGAACCAAAGTGTCGGAAAAAATTGCTGATAAACCTATTCCATTAGTATAGTCCCGTGGAAGAGTCTACGGAAATACCACAGAATGTTTCTGTATTCAAAACTAGACGAGTGTTTACATTGCGCTATCTTAATCATTCACGTGAAGACTCAAAAGAATTTCTAATATTTACAAAACCATGGCTTGAACCTGGACTTTAACTCAAACTCACTTTTAGCTCTCTCCCAAGTAAACAAACATCACAACAACACATAGCATGTAAGCAAGTAAGTAGCACTATCTTATGCCGCCACCTGTTATGTATTGGCGGCGGCGTTACGGAATACGTTAGCTGATCTTTAGAGACACTACATAAACTCTTTGAGGCCCTTTCACTCGCAAGTCTACTCTCAAAGTGAATCACACGCTTCACGGCTTAAGAGTCAAACCGGATGTGACGTGCTTTTAAAGTCGGAAGTACTTACAGTTAAGCGCTGAACCTCAACTGACTGCCAGTGACGGGCGGATTGGCACGAGTGACTGCAGGTTGGTAAGGGCCACGCGAACGTCGGCTTTGGTGCAACAGCAGCAGCCACAACAACTTGGCATGTGCTACTTGCTGCTACTTAAATTTCTAGCACGCACACACACACAGTCTACAGATGATAATTACAGCTGTGTGCAAAAAAAAAAAAAAAAAAAAAAAAATCAAGTTTAGAAAGATGTGGTCGTCTTTGAAGCGGTGCAGAAAACCAAGTGTTTAAGCTTGCATGTTGCATGGCAGTTTTATTACAAAAAGTTTCCGCCCTCAGCTGTCGGCGTGGGAGGGGATATAAGAAGGGGGCGCAGAAAAGAATTTGTACAAACGCGTTGCGGCTGGTATGCATTTGAGGCCACGCCCCTTGTCTGTCTGTAGCGAGAAGCACTTCAACGATTTTAAACTATTTTTGGTTTTATTTAGCTCAAGAATTCGTTTGTGGCATGCAGCGTGGCAACGAAAGCGCGTTATAAGCAACATTACAGCGAACGAGCCAGCAATTTATACGGGCATTTTACACTATTCAATGCATTTCGCGCAATAAATATACATACAGGGATTGTCCGGAAAGTAATAGAACTGATTTTCTTCCTCCGCAATTGTACTTCGGACGGTGCGCGTACCGACTGAATTCGGTAGAGGGCTAGTTCCAAGCTAACGAACGAGCGGCTGGTCAGTTGTCTCCGAGCTCCTGGAGTGCCAAGACAAACATTTTCGCGCGATGTGTTTCTGGGAGTGGTGGAAGCCGAAAATGCTGAGTTCGTTAAAGCAGAGGTGCGAGATAAAATTCTCTGTGAAATTCGGTAGATACGTTTAATATGATCAAGCAGGCTTACTCAGATGTTGGCGAGTTTCGGTGGCACCAGGCCTTTTTGGAGGGCCAGGAAGAGATCGCTGATGAATGAGCAAATCCAAAGTGAAAACGATTCTCTTTTGACATTAAAGCCATCGTCCACCAAGAATTTGTTCCTCCTAGACAAACTGTCAACGTCAAGTTTTACGTGGAAGTTCTCAAGCGACTCAAAAGAAGGGTCAATCGGGTCCGGCAAGACATCGCAGCCGATTGGAAGTTGCACCACGACAACGCCCCGGCTCAGACCGCTTTTCTGGTGAAGGCTGGTATTCCAATGCTTCCGCAGCTGCCCTACAGATGTGAGCCCCGGACTGTTTTTGTTTCCTTACCTGGAAAGGCCGATGAAAGGTAAGCATTGTGAGACGACAGAGGGGATCCAAACAGCATGCACCTCGGCTCTCAAGACTATTCCGGAGAATGCCTTCAATGAAACCTTAAATGCTTGGAAATCGGCGATTGACAGCTGTTTGCTTGGACATGTTTTGCTTAGGTCGTACAAAATGTTCTCAGAGGTTTGAGAATTTGTGAACGACAAAGAGCAGGAGCATGCCGGACGCGCGAGCACGTCAAAAAAAAAGTCAAAAACCTTAATGAAATTAAGAAAATATTGGCGGCCAGTCGTTGAATCACCATTAAAGAAGGCTCGTGTCATTCAATTTGAACCAATGATTTGGAGATGAGTCGGGTTGCCGAGAAGTTTGTGCGACAATTTTTCACTTTCGACCAAAAACAGGAGATCCGGGACTCAGTCCGTAATGACTCAGACCTGTTCCAAAGGCTCATAACTGGTGAAAAATCATGGATTTATGATTATGACGTGGAAACCAAAACTCAATCATCCCAATAGAAGCTGCCGCATGAGCAAAGACCGAAAAAAGCGCGCCAAGTTAGATCGAAGGTGAAGGTGTTTGTAGGGGCAGTCACCGTATTCCCCAGAGTTGTACCTCTGCCACTTCTCAAAACGAAAGACCCTACGCTACGATTCAGGAGATAAAAACTGTATCGAAGGAAGAGCTAAGCAAATCTTTGAGGACGAAAAACCGCTGGCAGATGTGCAATATATCTGGGAACGATTACTTTGAAAGGCAAAATATAGAAATTCATGAGTAAATAAAAACTTTCTTAAGTAATACAAAATTTGCGATATCTTTTGAACAAACCTTGTATAGATGCACTACATTGTGTGCACAAACTCAAGTATACAAATATCTTTGCATCGTCAGTCAGTGGTTAGTAATCAAAGCGCTGCAAAGCTATTTTAGAAAGAAATTTATTGGTGTACTCGTCCTGGTCAAGACATAACATAGAGTATATATAAATTTACAACTACTTTAAGTTGCTTAAAACATTTCGAATGATTACCAACAAGAAAAAAACCATAACTTCGGATACACTGCAACTACAGCACCCTTCACATGTGCATTCTTATAACATAAAGATGAATAAAAAGATCTTTGTACTGCTCTTGATCGATCAGTCCATATGGCAGCTATATGCTATAGAACGATATCGGTGATGCCGACAAATGAGCAGATTCTTGGAGAGAAAGGGACATATGCGAAGTTTAAGATCAATATCTCAACAATTGAGGGACTAGTTGGCACATATACAAAAAAATCAATAGGATTGGATTTGATCGTGAAGAAGTACTCATTTCAAAAGTGTTCTGCAACACATCGTAAAGAAATCAAATTTCCTTACGAAGATCAAAATAAGTGAAATAAACAACTAGAGTTCGACTTACAAGCATTTAAAACTGTGGTAGGCAGTGTGTGCATCACTATTTGGCTTCTCATTTTTCCATTTTTTTATATTTCCAGCGACCCAATCTACCTAATATGTAAATCGTTCAGTTAGATAACAATGTGTTTCGTCTAATGTTTTGAGCTATTCATTGATGTTTGGTAATATTTATTGGTTAAAGACAACTGGCGAGTTCAAGCGGAACGTGAGGAGCACTAGACAAGTGCAGTATTAAATAAGCAGCTTATTACTGCAAGAAATATTTTTTTTATAAGTAGATTTAGGTAGGGAGATTTAAAGAAGATGCGAGTAACGGATAAGAAAGGAATATACTTGGAAGAAACTGAACGACGCTAATTCGTTTTTCAGAATTTAACTTCAACAGGCCTTGAAGCATTCGAAAGTAAGTTGTTTTGAAAAGAAGGTAAATTTATTTCATATACGAGTATATGCTTGATCAAAAAGTTTCACAGCTATGAAGGTGAATTTTTTATAAAAAGGGTACCGTAAATAGGTATCTTTCGTTCGAATTCCAATCCCACATTCATGAAGAGTATTATAACTGCCGATAAGATATGGAATGAAGGGGAAAAATGAGCCGAAACCAAAAAAAAATCACGTCACTTAAGGAGGGAGCCTACTTTAGAGATCTTAAAATCTATTTGTTGAGGATTTTTTTTGGGAGGGAAAGAAATAATTGATTAAAGCGAAATTTCTAGGGTTTATAGTTACATATTTAAACATCATCCAAAAAATTTTTGGATACGAAATCTTTGATATTCTGCCTTTGGAAAGCAATCGCCCGATGCAACTCTCATGTACATTTATCGGACGGCGGGCAGGATGCGACCTGCAATTTCTAACGGAAACAAAAAATTCAAAGAGATTCATAATTGTTAATAACTTATCTTCTAGTTAAGCTAAAAAAAATTCTACAATTTTTTAAAAATTGAAAAAAGTGGTTTTTGAACAAAAAAATTTTACTTCAAGTTTTTTAAAAATATGTTCAAACTTGGCTTTTCTTAGTTTTTTTTAGTTTAAATAGAAGATAATTTCATGCCAAAGATAATAAATTTTTCCTCAATTTTATACGACGTTAAGTTTTTTCTATCCTGCCTGCCAATTAAGAAAAATCGTAAAAATGTATAACCGAGAAATCGCGTGCCAAAGTTGTCGCATTTTGCCCAAGCGCTCATATATCTGCTAGACCCTCAGCCACTATTCCTCTCTAGCTGCGACAATATTTTGAATTCCATTCTATGACTTTGAGGACACATTCTTAGATATCTTTTAAAGAGATTTCAGAAGAAAACAAAATCGACTTTTTGAAGCTTCTTAAGCAAGTTCCCCGCTTAAAACTCATAGCGGTTTGGTGCATCATGAATTTGTTCCGGAGGGACAGACGGTCAACATGGAGTTCTCTTTGGCCTTAGTATTGAGACGTTTGCGTGAGGTCATCTGTCGAAAAGGTCGGAATTGTGGAAGAACAATTCATGGATTTTCCACCGTGAAAATGCACCATTGTGACCAAATTTAAAGCCAAAAACGCAGTGAATACCATCGATCAATCACCGTATTCACCAGATTTGGCTTCGTGTGACTTTTTGTTCCCTTAACTGAAATCGCCGCTCCGTGGAACCCGTTTTCAGTCGATCGGAGAGATAAAATAAAAATTCCTGAAAGAGCTGAAGGCCATACCAAAAAGCGCTTATGAAGATTGTTTCAAGGCTTGGAAAAAATTGTTGGCAAAAGCGTATTAAGTTTGGTGGGGATTACTTTGAAGACGACAAAATAAATATTGATGAATAATTAAATATTTTGCGTTTTATTTACAATTTCCGGGCACTTTTTTTGTCACAATGTGAATGGTTTTAAAATGACTGATTTTGCAAATTCTCCAAGTTCATTTCATCGATCGAAAAGACGGTAATATTTCATAGCGAAATATACTGTGGCAGATTCAGAGGGAAGAAATTTCCCATTCCCTGCATTCAGCTCCATCTGTGATATATTCGATTGGTACATTCTCCACGGTTTATCCTTTAAGTTTGCCAACATAGAAAATTAGTAACTAGAAAAATAAGGAAACAGCGGGAAAAGCAACGATACTCATCACAGCCGTGTGTAAATTTCAATTTGTAATAGGGATTTTGATCGATCGTTCTGGTAGAGGCATCAAATATGATAGATACGCTGCTTGATACGTTCCGAAATCGAAGACAAAAAGCTGAGGAACATTTTCGATCCATTTATTCAGACTAGAAAAAAATGATGGTAGAACTGAAAGTTGACGAAGAAGAACCAAGATCTCTAGCTAACAAACGAAACGCGAAAATTTTTGCGTAAGAACTTGCGAAGAATCATACGTGATACAGAATCAATGTACATTTTTCTGTTGAATAAATCGGCGAAGATTTGAAAACGCGCTTTTCAAGAGTAATATTTCAACTGAGTTTGCTGCTTCCAGAAAAATTATGTACTTTGAGAACCAAAGAAATGGAAAATCTTATTGACTGCTTGATAGATAGATTGAAATGCCTTTTGGATAATGACAACGTCGTGCGACGTTTGAAACTCAAAGGTGAACTAAATCACTGGCAGTACTACTGGGGGGAAGAAGCTAAAGTCAAAAGACAACAAGTTTCCAACTACTGCATTGGAAACACTGAAGAACTGTGATGTAGGCTTATATCCCATAATTCATAGTTTTCTTCGCATATTCTGCACAATTCCAGTGAGGAATGCGAGCTCTGAACACCCTTTTTCGATACTTCGATGGGCTAGACGTTGCTGCACACGCCTCATGAATTGAAGTCACGCAGAAGAAGTTCTCGAAAGATTCTCAAAACTTGTCCCACATAATTTTGTCTTGTGAAACTTTTCTATTCAATACACGAATTGACTACATTATTATAGTGCAGTGAAATAAAGTATGTCACCGGCACTTCTACGATTTATAATGTGTTTTCCTAATTTAGTAGCATTTGATATTTGAAGGTCGGTTTGAAATTTTTCCACCGTTACATAAACTGTATAAAGACTACTATATTTAATATAATAATCTTCATGTATCAAGTAAATTTTTTTTTTGGAAAATTTTGATGAGGCAGGATAAATGAGCGGATTTACAGCGCTACTACGGGGTTTGCTAAGGAAGCCAGGTGAATAAAATTGTAATCCAGCTATAGTAAGAATAATATATGTAGATACTTGATCGTTTGTTTATATACCGCCCTACCGATGCAGCATTAAAAAATAACAAAATAATGAACTAAGAACTTGCGTCATCATAGTATTTCATTAAAATTAAAATTTTCATGAGAAAGAGAGACAGAGAAAAGTTAAATAAATAACACAAATCAAATGTAAACACAAATTTTTGTATTTTATCAGGTTTCTGTTGAGTTTGATAAAGATTTTGTATTATTGTCGCTTAGCGCAATTATGAGTCTTGAAATTATAACGCAAATATTTGCTTTTAGAATTCCCTGAAGCTTATCAGCAGTTTGGCTCCAGTGTGGCTTAGCTGTGTATAAAACTGCCTGAGGCTTCTACGGAGGTTTCTGCTTATATAAATATAAATACAACTAAATGCTTGCTATATCGAGAGTACTTTAAGTAGAATTTAAATTAGTGGTTGAAATGATTATTACCACCGCAAACTGCAAATGAATCATACATATAATTGCAATTATATGTGCGTATGGAGATTAAAAATCCAAATTTGCTGAAAACACTTTCTTCACAAATCAGTTGCTTTGCAGCCTTCCATGGCTATATAACGTTTAAAAACTCAATTGCTATAAATTTCTATAATAATAAATTATAGACTGGACTGAAATTTAAGAGTGCGTGAGACAATACAAGAACAAAATGTCGAGCCATTGGCGCTACGGTAAAGTTTTGTTAGTAATATTTGTGGTGGACGCTGTCGCCGCAAAAAACACCACTGCAGTGGATAAAAATAATCCGTGTAAAAACAAAGACACCTGTCGGGAATGCATACAAACGGCCAACTGTGTTTGGTGTAAGGAGCCGAACTTTGCGGATGATCGGTGTTTTCCAAGCAAGGTACCCACAACTTGTACATCAATTGAGAATCCCGTCACGAAAATAACTGAAGAACTCAAGCGACCACTAACGAGTGGCGGCAAAAGTAAAAACTCACATGAAAATCGCGAAATTGTACAGCTGATGCCGCAGTACATCAAATTAGAATTGAGACCCAGTAAGTGTCGAGTTTTTTTTGTTTGTAAATTAACTGATTTCGTTGAGACGTTGAAAATATAAATTTCATTTACACAAAGATAGGTAATAAGAATATTTCGTATATATGTACATATTCCTGGCTTCATATACCAAGTAACACAGCCAAAATTCTAGAAAGTGTAATTAACAGTAAACCATCTAAGTAATGTTGACCGTTATCAACTACTTGAAAATTGGTGGCATTAAAAAGACCTAAGCGGCAGAGTTTAAAATGGTGACCAGAGTCTTGTGCTATTACTATTAGCTGACACTGATTTCAATACTTCAGAGCTCAAGGTGCTGCATGCGTTCGAAGGATCGGTCCTAGTTAACAGAGATCAATTTTAATTTACTTAAACACATGTATATATTAAGCTCACTTCATTATAAAGTTAGTTACAAGCAGTTATATGTAAACGGATGATCAAATGAAGACAGACATCTATATCCAGATGTATCAAGAAGGCCAAGCAAGCATTTAATGGGTTCTGGAGTTCTTCGCTCATTACGCTCTGTACCAATATGACACTATTCAACTTCAATGTGTCACACCGTTGAAAATAAAATGGAATCTTGTAGTCTCTGACATCCAGAAGCTACAAATTTTCACAATTCGGTTAACGTCTTTAATTCAGAATTAAGGTCAAGCATAAACCACACGCATGTGGACCGAAATACTCAAAAAAAAAAAAAGAAAAAATAGGGCTATCCAGTCGATAGCTTTCCGGGTAATTGTGTCTGGATCTCTTCTCAGAATCGCTGGTATATTACGAGAAAATATCCAGGGCGGGTCGACCTTTACGTCGGCTCCCTTGTGGAATTCAGCGATAACTTTCCGGGTAATTGTGTCTGAATCTCTTCTTAGAATCTCGGGCATATTCTGAGAAGCATTCCGGGTAATTGTGTCTGGATATCTTCTCAGAATATACCAGAGATCCACTATAACTTGGAGAAGAAATTCGGATATTGAATAATATAAGCTTCAAAAAAGTTGGAATCAAATCAAGCGGCTAGCACAAGATGGAACTAAAAGAAAAAAGGAGATTTTTTTGTAAAATTCAGTATAACAGTTGCCATAGATGTTCATACACGGTTTTCGTATGCTCATACCAAACTATATATGGTACACCATCTTCCTTTGACAACAGCTTTTGGTCGTTCCTTTGAAATAATGGAATCATCTTTCATTCATTGCCACATGTCGGCTTTAAAAAAGTTCATGATTGGTACAAATGAATCAGTTGTCAGCTCTCGCAGCATCCAGAATTCTTATAGCCGAATTATTCACGATTAGAGTTGTTGTTTTGCAAATTGCCACCGGTCACTCTTCTGTCATACATATGTAAGTATGTATAAAGGATGCACACATAAAATATTAATTTTATTCCTTATCTACTTAGTTGGAAGAAACATTTATTGAGAGAAGAATTGCACGGTTGAAATTGGTTAGGCTCAGTTACATGACGTCATTGCGATTAGCTTATGTTGTTTGCTCAAGAAATCCAGAAGAAGCAGTTTACATCCGCCACTTCAAATATAATATTCGCGCTAACCGAAACTTCGTTTAGTTTCAAGAAAGAGAGTGAGAGTGAAAGAGAGAGAGTAGGAGAAAGAGAGAGTGAGAGACTATTTCTTATGCCTAATAAATTATTACTGGTGTCTTTAAATATTTGATTAATTGGTCCATTCTTCCTCTGTGAGTCTACTGGATTATAAGATGGAGCACATTTAAATTCTATTGTAAGACTTGTTGAATTGATTAAAGAACTTTATCAGCTCTTTGCTGCTGTATTTGGTTACTTCCGCGGGCAGTTTTGTCGAACTTTCTCAAGATCAAGTAATGTAACATAATTCCCATGTTTTTGAAGTGGTATTCTGCATAACCAAAATCTCCTAATGTAAGGTATGCTGGAATGTTATAGCCTGTCTCCAATCAGGACACGTAAGTCATAAGAGCTCCTTTTTCATCAATAAAGTAAAAAAAAAGTGAGAAAACTCTTCAGCCATCATTTCAAGTTCTTCGCATTCGTATATATATATCTTCAACAGCGTCTTTCTTGTTGCCTCACCTTTCAACCCCATTTCAGCACATCTCAGTCTTTATTTCCTTCTGTAAAGCTGCTTTCCGCAATATTCTTGGGGTTAAATCGCCTTAAAACATCCCATACGAGGTGTGTTCAAAAAGTATCGCGAATTTTGTGTTTTTTCAAAAATAATTTATTTATTCATGAATATCTAATTTGTCCCCAAAGTAACCCTCATGAGATATTATACACTTGTGCCAACGGTTTTTCCAATCTTCGAAGCACTTCAAAAAATAATTTTTTTTATCTTCTTCAGCTCCTCCTTCGATGCCGTCTTTATCTCGTCAAGAGAAGCGTAACGTCGTCCTTTCATGGACCTCTTCAGTTTAGGGAACAAGAAAAAGTCACAGGGGGCCAGATCTGGGGAATACGGTGGCTGCGGCATCATTAGTGTGTTGTTTTTGGCCAAAAAGTCGCGCACAAGCAACGATGTGTGTGAGCAGGGGCGTTATTGTGGTGCAAAAGCCAATTTTTGTTCTTCCACAAATCCGGGCGTTTCTGGCGGATTGCTTCGCGCAAATTGCGCATAACTTGCAGGTAATATTCCTTATTGACCGTTCTTCCCTGTGGCAAGAACTCATGATGCACCACGCCCCTGCAATCGAAGAAAACTGTCAGTTACGATTCGCGATACTTTTTGAACACACCTCGTAAATAGTTTTCATCAGAGTTCTGGACATCCGTCCCAATAATTTAGAAACGTCTGTGGTGGGATCGACGAAGAACTACTTGTTATTACTAGAGCTCTTTGAATTGCGGGTCTCCTTCCTGCTTTGATTTCACAATTTCAATCTCTACAGTAACCTTTTATCATATCAAAAACCGTGTTAGAGATATTTTCTGCTTTGAAAAGGGACATCGATTTATTTGTCCAATAATATCACCACGAATAGGAAGAAAAGCTTTGATCAAATTTGACTGGCCATTTTAAACCGCACGCGCAAACTAAATCGGTAAAAAGATGGATCGACTCAACACATTTGAGTTAATGATTTAGGTATGAAGCGCGTCAATGTCGGACTCGCACTAAAATACCTGAACCTTTTGCAAAAACGACATTCAATAGACGCCGCAAAAGAGAAGTATGACAATATAGCTGAAACCTGGGTTTTTGAACATAATGTTGAAACTGTCTAATAATCTAACAAATATAATAAAAACCGAAATTAGAAGGCGGAGGTATTGAAAATGGGATTAATAGTTGGCATGGTTGTATTGGGTGAAAAGGAGTCTATTTTGAAGACACTTATACTAATAGTTCGGTACAAATTTGGTCAAATGGTAAAGTATGAAAATGGGTAGAGTGAATACGAAAACTTCGACAAAATTCTGTTGCCTAGTGATTTTTTTGTTCAACAACATGCGATTTTAAAAGTAGTATCAGTTTTAGCTAGTATAATAACATTTGTATATATTTAATACATATGTATGTACATAATACAACTGCAATAATTGACATTTTTCCAGATGAAGTGGAATTAATAAAAGTGAAATATGCGCGTGCGCTCGATTATCCTGTCGATTTGTATTATCTTATGGACTTATCAGAATCAATGACAGATGATAGGGACAACCTCTCTAAATTGGGCAATACTTTAGCAGAGACGATGCGCAATTTAACCAGCGATTTCCGCTTGGGCTTTGGTTCGTTTACCGACAAAGTTATAATGCCTTTCACTGACAATCTTAGTCAAAGGTGTGTACACATAGCATTCCTAGTTAAATAGTAATTAATTTAATTAACTATAAAGGGACAAGACTGATTTATTTCCTCGAGGAACGAAATACAAGTGCCATGAACATAACAACTGTCTTAGTTATCGTAATATTATGGCACTGGACACGGATACCACCAATCAATTTTCAGTGAGTTCTGTAGTTTTGTGGAAAAATCCATTCATTATGAATTAGTTTAATTTTTTTACTTTTCCTTACGCTAGTCTAAAGTGAAGAACGCAAAAATTGCGGGTAACTATGATTCGCCCGAAGGTGGCCTGGAAGCTATGATGCAGGCAATCGTGTGTCGCAAAGAGATCGGTTGGCGTGAAAAAGCGCGTCATCTACTAGTTTTCTCAACTGATGCAAATTTTCACACAGCGGGTGATGGTAAGGTGAGTGCAGACTTAGTTGACATAAATCATATTTACATTCCTATTATGTATGGCTACTGGCGATAGTATATTTGCCACCTAGTATATACATTGAGACAAAAAAGCACCGTGAAATTGTTATTTAATTCACCGGATAAATGATATTTTAAAATAAAATGTATTTTGCTATGTTAGTAGGAGTGTCCTTAATTACTACATATGT
This sequence comes from Bactrocera zonata, assembly GCA_037783105.1. Taxonomy (NCBI): domain Eukaryota; kingdom Metazoa; phylum Arthropoda; class Insecta; order Diptera; family Tephritidae; genus Bactrocera; species Bactrocera zonata. The sequence continues at coordinate 74,932 of JBAWJQ010006015.1, read as the reverse complement.
ATGTCAAATATGAGCGTGATCTGTCAACCAGATTGTTTACAGCAGCTGCTTAAGTCGGAACATCTCAGCAGAGCCTTGCGATTTTTGCAATGGATAAGATAAAAATATCGAACAAGGAATTTGGCTCAAATTTTGTTTTTCTAAATTTCGGGTACGAAATCATTGCGAATGTTGGAGAAGGCTTACGGTGATTCAGTTTTATCAGAAACATAAGCCAACGAAAGGTGCAAATGCTTCGAAGACGGTCGAGAGATCGTTGAAGACATGCCTCGTTCTGGACAACTTTCGACCTCTCCAACTGATGAAAATAATAAAAAAGTGCGTCAGGCAAGTGTTAGAAAGATGGCAAAAGAGAGCTCGACATCTCTCGCCAGTCCGTTCGAATGATTTTGTGCGTATTTTGGGTATGAAACGCGTTCTTGCTCGAGTCGTTCCGATAAAGCTGAATTTATTTCAAAAAGATTACGATTGTGGCCGAATTTGAAGCCAAAACGGAATGAATACCAACGATCAAGCACGGTATTCAATCATACCAGGTTGTTCAAAAATTTTTGTCTTTTGATAAGACAGGGCGTTGCTACTAGCCCAAAATTCATATGAACGTATGTGAAGTTTCTTTTCCATCTGGCAATTCATTCTTTGTTTAACATGGATAAAGTGGATTTTGTGCATCGATTCATCACTATGGATGAGACTTGAACCTATCACCATGATGACCTGAATCAAAACAAAAGGCTAAAGAGTACTGTGAACCAGGTTGTTCAGCTTCGAAACGAATTCGTGTCCCGAAATCGGTCAAGAAGGTTATGGATTCAGTTTCTTGTGATGGGAGAGGAATTTTGTTTGTGGATTCCTTGCAAACTGGTAAAACAATTAATTGTGAATATTATTGCAACCTTTTGGATCAGTTGAAGGAAAAATTCGTGAAAAAAAGACCCGGTTTGCAGAAGAAAAATTTGATGATTTGAACATTTTGATGTTGAAGCGTCTTTTGCAGACCTTCCGGATTCCCACTTCAGAGATGGAATCCACAGATTGGAGGATACTTGGAGCAAAGGTATTCATGTTCAGAGAGATTATACTGAATAATGAATTGTATTTTGAATCATAAATTGGTACCTTTGGCTCCGTGTGAGTTTTTCTTCTTGTACAAACTGCAATTGCCGCTCCACCGTTTTCAGTTGATCGTAGATATAAAATCAAATTCGTCGAAAGAGCTAAAGGCCATACCAAAAAGATCTTATGAAAACTGTTTTGAGGACTTGAAAAATCGCTGGCATAAGTGTGTTATAATATATCTGGTGGGGATTGCCTTGAAGGCAACGAAATAAATTCAATATTTTTCGTTTTATTTACAATTTCCGAGTATTTCTTTTTTTGTTTTTTTTTTTTGCACAATGTATTGAGTAGTGTTACAAAAAATATGGTATAATGGATCTTGACATAGTCTTCCCCCACCAGTTGCATTACATAATGTGGGTATTAATATTTTAATTTGCTTATTATTTCATTCAGCTAGCCGGTTTGATTCAACCGAATGATGGCAAATGTCACTTGGACGAAGATGGTGTCTATACGCATGCGGAACAATTGGATTATCCAAGTATTGGGCAAGTAAAACACACTATCGAAGAGAATGCGATTAATGTCATATTTGCCGTAACACGTAATGTACTGGATATATATAAAACGCTGTCGGCATATATTAATGGCTCTTCATACGCAAACTTGGAGGGAAATTCTATGAATGTGGTAAATCTTATACGCGAACAATATCAGGTGAGCTAAATTAATTACTATATAAGGATGAGATTGTTTACTAAAATTAGAATAAAGCGTGACGTGAATATTGGTCAGGTCCTGATTATTTTTATGAGAATATTTTTAACCAGATTTGCAATATTTTTGTTTTTGTTTTTTGTTAGCAAATCTCATCCTCCATCCAAATGCGTGACAATGCCACCAGTGATGTAAAGATCACCTACTACTCCGCTTGTCGCAGTGCTGGCCCCAAAATACTGACTTCAAAATGTGATGGCTTACACGTCGGCGATGAGGTAACATTTAGCATTAATATCCGTTTGATTTCCTGTCCAAAAGATCCCCGCGATTGGCGGCAAGTAATACAAATCTATCCGGTCGGTATAAATGAGAGTTTGATCATTGATCTGAAAATGCTTTGCGGTTGCGAATGTGATGCCGAAGTGAAAACCAAAAGTCAATATTGCTCCTCACAAGGCAATCTGATATGTGGCGTTTGTCAGTGTGAGGATCAGTTTGTGGGCGCCCAGTGCCAATGTTCGAATACCGATATGCAAGAGAACTCTGACAGCAGTCACAACTGTCATGACAACACAACAATAATCGATTGTAGTGGACGTGGTATTTGCTCGTGTGGCCAATGTCAATGTGACAAGCGTAGCAATGAAGAAGAGGTCATATCGGGTAAATACTGTCAGTGTGACAATTTTTCTTGTGAGCGGCATGAACAGCGGCTTTGCTCCGGTCCCGGTCAAGGCAAATGTGAATGCGGACAATGTATTTGTAATGAAGGCTGGCGGGGAAAAGCCTGCGAATGTTCGGTATCAACTGACAGTTGTCGGAAACCGGGCGACGATAAACTATGCTCGGGCAAAGGAACTTGCGAATGCGGCGCTTGCAAGTAAACACTGTTAGAATTTAGTTGTAGAGCTAAGCCTATAAGTATTTACGATATTTCTAGATGTCAAGCCACATCACAAGGTCGTTACTCTGGACAGTACTGTGAAACGTGTCCGACATGTTCAAGCTTCTGTTTGGAATTGAAAGATTGCGTTCAATGTCAAATGTATAAGAGGGGTAAATTCAAGAACATTAAAGATTGTGCTGCCAACTGTACGAAAGTGAAAACAACTCCGGTGGATAAAGTTCTGGAGAAATCGGAATTAGTTCTAGGCGAAAAGATTTGTGAATTTTACGATGATGATAATTGTAAATATGCATTTACGTTTAAAGAAAATAACGGTATTTACGAAGTGCAAGCACAAAAGGAACGCGAGTGTTTGGCAAAGGTTGCCATGCTCAAGATTTTATTCAGTGTGGCAGGCTCTATTTTGTTCATTGGCTTGGCAACGCTGCTTTTATGGAAACTTATTACGACCATACAGGATAATCGAGAGTTTCGACGATTTGAGAAGGAACAGATGAAGGCGCAATGGAACGCGGTAAGAAGCAATAGAGAAAAATTACTGAGTTTTTTCATACTGAGAAAGATGTTGTCAATGACAGTGGTATTGACGTATTGATCTTGATATGGACATATTGATAATGATATTGACATATTGATATTGATATATTGATAATGATATTGACATATTGATAATGATATTGACATATTGATAATGATATTGACATATTGATATTGATAATGATATTGACATATTGATATTGATGTTGATATTGACATATTGATAATGAAATTGACATATTAATAATGATATTGACATATTGATATTGACATATTGATAATGATATTGACATATTGATATTGATATTGATATTGATGTTGATGTTGATATTGACATATTTATAATGATATTGATTTATTGATACTGACATATTGACATTGGTATCCATTTTTGTTTCGATTGATACTGACATCGATAATAGTACCGATATGTACTATATATTAATATCAATTTTAATATTAGTCATCAAAATGTCATAAAATCACTGTTATTTCACTGTAATAAATTTTTTCTTGTTTATTGTCATTTAATAAACTTTTTGACACGATTTTAATTTATAATTTTAATTTATAATTTTAGAACGGCAACCCACTGTATAAACAAGCGACGTCAAGCTTTAAAAATCCGACTTACTCAACGCAATGAATTAATTAAAAATTTATAAAAAAAAATGTTATATAGTTATGTCATCGATTTCTATCATATATTTTAGAATAAAAAAATAACAATAAATAAGTAAATAATTAGAGTCATATATATTTTTAGTTTAAAAAGGAAATTATATAATTTGGTTACCACACGCAAATAATTTAATTAAATATTTTTACAACTGTCAGCAAATGTGTTTCACTCAACTTGTTCATTATAATCAAGCTGTCACCTGTTCGATTCAAATATAAAGAGCGGAAAAATATTTCTAAATTCAATTTCCGCCAAAAGAAATCGATTTTCCAGGTGTTGACACTGATAATCAACGAACATTTATTGCATAATTGCGCAATGAGCACAACTGGGCTATTCCCACACCTATATCAAGGTATATATTCATATACAGTTTTGGGCAAAATATATGCAACTAAGTTCTGTCATCAAGATCATGCTTACTTAAGGTGTTATAACCACGTATGAATTTCAAAAACATAATTTTTGAATTGAATTTTTGCATATACTTACATATGTATAGTCAATGTACATATAGGAGTTTTCAATAGAGCACTACAAAAGTAGACCCGCTCTTTTGACATTTCTCTTCAGTAAGGTTTGTCATTTCATCATGGAAAGATAAACGATCTAACAACGAGACGAAATTATTAAAATTTACTACCGAAATTCGGAGTCAGTGGCCTCAACTTTAAGAGCGCAACGTCCAATCGTCCGATTGGATCAGCAATTGAGCGTTTTGTGGAAAAAATTGGAATCCAAGGGCACAGTACCAAATGTTGCCGTGCCAGTGAGACAAGGAAGTGCCCACATTGTCGAGAATATTGCTGCCGCTAGCGGAACAATTGAGGAAGACTCAAATCAGTCGCTCACAAGTCGTTCTCAAGCGTTGGGCATCTCTGTAAGGTCGTTGTAGAGAATTTTGCGAAAAGATCTTGGTCTATATTCTTACAAAATTAAATTGACCCAAGCACTGAATACACTTTACCACCAAAATCGTCGTATGTTCGTGAATAGGGCTGAGCACAACAAGTTGAAAATTATCCGGATTTTCATCGAAAAATCGTGTTCAGCGATTAGGTTCATTTCTGACTGAATTGCTTCTTCAATAAGCAAAATCGAGTTCCGTACATAATGGTATCGAATGTACCTTTACAGAAATAAAGAATTTCATTGATATACCAAACCGTTTTTACTTTTGTAGCGCTCTTATTGAAAAACGCGTTATTTGAGAATATTGATTCGACAAATAGTTCCGGAGATATGAGCGTCTATGTAGGAATTTTTTTTACTTTGTTTAAGTGGTTCCCAGAACTTTAAACGAAACGCTGTTTTTAGAGCCAGTAAGGAGGGTTTCTCTAAAACGGGTCCAGCGACTTAACATGTTTCCACGACCTTTTTAGACATATTTGTCAGGTAATTATTGAGGGATTAACATTTTGAATAATAATTTCGATTTTTTAAGGCCGTATGGAGTGTATATGCGACTTTTTTTTTTGAAAATCGCCTTTTTTATTAAGAATCAAGAATCAAAATTTTGACTAGTCCTTCGAACACTATCTGTATTCATCTATTGTTTTAAGAAATTTGGTTTGTAGTTTTGGGATTTAAGTTAATTTTAAGTGAAAAAAGCTTCCTCATCGCGGGACAGTTTTTTTCGGAGATCTTCCTAGCGACGGGCTACGGAAACACGAATCTAAGAAGAATGCGCGTTGCAAAGAAAATTCGCGACATTGATAAGGTTACCTCCAATACTAAGACCGCTATTGAGCGATTAACAAATGCTACTACAAAAAATTTTAAATAAAATAATAAAATGGAGCTTTGCTTAAAAACATAAATACATTTTTGGTTTTTACTCTTAAATACAGGGTAGGCCATTTAAAGTTGACCCATTTGTCATTTTGCCAAAATTAAGGCGTCGCGGATAATCAGCTGGGTTTAGTTTTTGTGCCATTTGAATTTTATATGGAAACATCTTCAAATCTTTATGAATTATGCGTCGGAGAGTGGTGCGAGAGATGTCTAATTCCTGAGAGCGGCGATAACTCGATGTCGATGGAGTCTCCTCAATACTGGCTCGTACAGCTTCGATATTTTCATCAGAACGTCTTGTGCGTTGTCTGGATGCATGACTGGCATTACTGAGATTACCGGTGTTCACAAATTTTGCGTATAAAGACTTAATTGTGTTCTTAACTGGAGCACTTTTCACTTTATTTTTTTTGCGAAACGCACGTTGAGTTAACACAATTGAAAAGTTATTTTGAATATAAAGCTGAACAATTTCAGCGCGTTCTTTTGGAGTGTACTGTTCCATGGTATAAATTGTCTTCGAATGACGCTTCTAACGCGGTATGACATTAGCCGATTTGTCAGCGCTGTTAAAAGTTACAGCGTTGCCAGATGGGTCAACTTTAAATGGCCTACCCTGTACTTTGTTGCCTTTGTCGTACACAACACTGTAAACATGCCTATTCTACGCATTTAAGGTAGTGTGGACAATGAGTATTCGATATAAAAAGCAAAGCTTACTAATAAAGCAATTTGTACGCCCTAACTCACGTCCAAGGCAGTCAGTGTCCGTATTTGCTCCATTATTTTGAATGTATGTGCACATTTCAAACCCACTAAATTACCGCACATTGATTCCAGTCAATTATATAATACCTCACCGCATGCCTAGTGGCAACTCCTCCTTCCTTAATTATTTATTTATACACTTTCACTTAAAATTCCAACGGAAGAGAGATAAGCACTGACCGGGCGCCGCCAAGTTGCGCTGTCCTGATATTCTGTTAACTGCTGTCATAAAATTTTCTCATCAATTTCAATTGCTTGTCGTACCTTCTTCCGCTGGGCATAGTTATTCCCCCACAATAGGCTATAATTACTTGGCGGGACCTTTGTCATTCGTGGTGAGAGTCCGCGTGTCCGATAAGAAAGCATTTTGCTTGTTATCGCTCATCAGCTTCGCGTGAGTTCTGCGATTACGGTATGTAGGCGGGTTCGTGGTCGAGCAGCAGTACGTTTTTATTATTTATGCTAATTTGGGTGTAGTGGTCATGTGGGCAGTCATCATCGCGTGACTTGGAAAATATTTGTCTCTTATTATTATTTTGGGTTGGATCCTTATTACTAAGAAATGAACTAAGCCACTGTTGCTTTAAATTAACGTAATTTTTTCTTAATAAAACGTTGATTTTGTCCAATTGTAAACAATATTTTCCAATTGATTTTTAGAATACCACAAGGATCAAGGGCTGTAACAGGCTACTGCTATGGGGGTTTCTATAACCCTGAAAGGAATTAAGGTCGGTAGATTTAGGAAGTAAAATAGTATGCGAACGAGTTTTCAGAATATTGTTATCCTTAAAAGAATAAAAATGTTGCAAAACATGTATTTTTGATATGCATGATATGAGGAACTTGGAGAGTCTATTGTATCACGAACACAAATATTTGAGTTACACAAAACAATTCAGTGGATAACGTGAAGTCATTGTTGATTTGCCTCGTGCGAACCATCCATCTTCCTCTTTGTTAATGATGATAACATTGAAAAAGTTAAAGAGACAGCGCTGGAAAGTCGTTGTCTTGGCGTTAGAGAGATAGCAGAGATAGCTCAATATCTCTTATGTATCAACTCAACACATTGTGGTTAATGTTTTGGTACGAAGTGGATGAATGCAAAACCCGTACCAAAATTATGATGTGCACGATTTCCTGCCACAAGGTTAAACAGTCGATAAAGAATACTGCTTGGACGTTTTGAAACTTATTTGAAGCAATTCAGTCAAAATATGCCGTCGCAGCATGATTTTTACTGACTTTTGGTCCAACAAAAAACAAGAGTCATCGCTTAGCCAACGTATTCGCCAGGATTGTCCCTCTGTCTATTTTTTCTGTTTTCGAAACGGAAAACTCTGCTACGGATCTGAAGCTCTATTATGTGTTTTCTTTTTTCTATTCTCTAAACTGAAAAATCCGCTTTCGGAGAACGCATAAGTCCAATGAAGCCATCATTTGCTGAAGGCACTGTAGGTCAACCGAAACGAGGCTTATAACAGTGTATAGAAAATTAGATTAAATGCTTTTATTGGAGGCGATAATAGAGGTTTGCATTTCTTATTTTCTTCTTGCCAGTTCGGATCATATTTGAGTAGGTGATAAGTACACTCTCAAGCCGATATTCATAGTCTCTGGAACTGTTAGCTTGTTAAAAAGTAATCTGCAATCTATTATAGGTCTTTGCTGAGAAAATGAGCTTTTCAGATCACATGTTTGGTGGAAAAGAAAGATTCAAATCATGTTTCTTTTGAGCTAGATAGCTTTGAATGCCATGGAAACGAATGGTAGCAATTGCTTTTGTGGACAACCTCTGAACAACTGATACAGAAAGCATTTGGAAATTGTGTCTGCTGAATTCAACATGAATGAATTGAGCTTGAAAGTCGAAGTCCATTGTCGGAACGTTGCAAAGCATGCAACTCTGCACATAATTCAAAAAGTTGAGTATCTCATTTACAGACAGAATTGCTTTAACTGCCTTTGACAAGATCAGTTTACATTTATTTTTAATAGCAAACTTCCTTAGCTTTGTCTAAAGTACAAATATAGAAACTAACAAATAAGTTGAGTAAATAAACAAAGAGATAAATGGAGAGGAAGTAACTAATTAGCTGCAATAAATGCAACAAGCGCTTGTGATGGGTTCATACGAGTCATTTACACATATGTATACAGAAGTGGGCTTGTATAGAGACCTTGTTGGAAATAACGCTTATCAGACCATTATTATGATATTAAGGGATGGGCTGAAGAAATTGAGCTCACTTTCTAAAATTAAAATTTATATTTACAGGGTTTCTCCGGAAAGTAATAGGACTGATTTTTTTTCGCCGCGACTGTACTTCGGAGCGTGCGCGCACCGACTGGATTTGATAAAGGGCGTTCCTAGGTAACGAACGAGCTCTACTGTCTCCGAGCACCTGGAGAGTCAGGAAAATCATTTGCGCACGATGTGTTTCTATGAGTGGTGCAACTCGAAAATGCAGCATTCGTTAGAGCAGAGATACACGATTAAATTCTATGTGAAACTTGGTAAATCTGCGACAGAGACGTTTAATATGGTCAAACAGGCTTACTCAGATGTTGCTTTAACAAGAAGTGGTGTGTTTCGGTGGCTTTTTTCGATGGCCGGGAAGAGATCGCTGATGAATGAGCAAATCCAAAGGGAAAACGATGCTCATTGCCTTTTTTGACACCAATAGTGGACATGAATTTGTTTCTCTTGGACAAACCGTCAACGCCAAGTTTTACGTGGAGGTCCTCAAGAGACTCAAACGAAGGGTTAATCGGGTCCGACAAGACATCGCAGCCGATTGGAAGTTGCACCTCGATAACCGGCTTACACCGCCTTTCTTGTAAACTAACCACTTAACTAAAGGCCCACCAGACTTTTTACTGTTTTCTTGTCTGAAAAGGCCGATGAAAGGCAAGCATTTTGGGATGACAGAAGGGTTCCAAGCAGCACGCAACTCGGCTTTCAAAGCTATTTCGGAGAATGCCTTCTATGACGCCTTCAATGCTTGGAAATCGAGCTAGCAGCACTGCATCCACGCAGAAGGAGTCTATTTTGAAAGATTTAAAGAATTGTAACGAATGGTTCAATAAAGTTTTTTAAATCGATTAAGTTCTATTTCTTAATAAATGATAATAAACTTAAAGCTCTCTCTGGGACTGGTCACAGAAAATAAATATTAAAAAAATCCTTTAAAAAAAAAAGAACGTAACATCGGATGACTTTCTTAAGAAAACTTTTGTATCATGGCACCATAATAAACAGGCGTTCTAAGCTGTCCAAGTACGATCCCTCTTAGGGTCGACTTCTTAACCTTTAATGCAAGGGAGAAGGGATAAGTTCGAAATTGGTTTAAAACTTGGAGAATCTTTTGTACTTAAGGCATCAAGAAACGGGCTATAAATTTTAAGATAACCCTAGCTTTAGGGGCTAATATCCGCTTGTGAATTTGAAAATAATATTTTTTTGCAGACAGGTACATATATAGTATTTGAGAATAAGCTCCTTAAATTTTAGGTTGATCCAAGCAAAACAGTTTCAAAGATAAAAGCGTATTTGTAAAAATCGAAGGAATACAATTTTTGTTTAAATAAACTACCATAAGTCATTCGATTTTATAAGTCAATCTGAAAGAAGCAGAAAAATCTTGCTCACCGCTAGACAACTTTTTTCAGAGGTCCTCCAGAAGATCAAATACGCGAATATGAAACCAAAATTTTAATTTTTAGATTGTGAAAATGTGCCTTTTTTTATATTTATTAATATTAAATAAAATGCTTCTACAAAGAAAATTGCAAAAAATGTTTTTTCTGACGTGCAAGTGGAAATAACCTCCTTAATCATAGCAAGCCAGAAAATGAGAACGACGGATGAAAACACTCCAGCTCTGAGAGTATTCGACCCGCTGGGGCAAGCAGAAGAAGAGGAAAACTCCACGTCGTTGAAAAGACCAGTTGGTGAAGAACCTGGCTACACTAGGAGTTTTCAATTGGCGCCAACACCGAAAAGGAAGAATGACTGGCGCGCTATTGGAAACTCGGTTATAACCGCGGAATCGGTCATTAAAGAAGAATAAAAATAAAAAAAAAATATAGCAGTCAGCTCCTATATTCCTATAGGGAATGTTTGCCTAGGTATGTGTATATTTTTGACAGTGCTGTATTCATATGTATGCAGTTGTCTGTCAGTTGAAACTTGTGCGTACATTCTCGCTTCCTGTAAAGCCACTTTGCATATGTTAGTCTTCCTTTGCGCTCAAATGTATGCAAGTCCTAGAACCCATTATGAGTTAGGAATGAATATACTAATATACAAATGTACAGTTGCCTAGTTATTAGCAAACTTTGGCAGCGGAGTTCTGAAGAGCAGGAAAACAAAATTAGCATTAAGCGCATTTACAAAACATAATCAACAAAAGTGTAGACATGGAGCATTATGGAAGGTATACAGCAAGCTAAATGAGAGAGCGGCGCAACTAGGAAAAACAGGAGCTACAAAAGACAATTTATTTAGAAAACTTGTTTTTCAAAAAGAACAGGATCTGCTGAAGGCAAATATTGTAGTAACAATTAATATTTATGTTGACTTTGGAAAAAGTTTGTGAGCGCTTGAGAGACTAATTGCGGGATTCTGTAACCAGTCTCTAGTCTCTATTTGAGACATTTTGAGACAAAGTATCAATTTGATACTAGTTACTATTCCCTAAACAGTCTCTAGCGTTAGTCTCAAAATATTGAGACCTGGTAGTTAGCTGGTCACAAAACTAAAAAGAACTCTTGCTGCCATTTTCAATGTACTGAATAGAGATTATCATAGATATTAATCGATTGTAGTTTTTTTACATTTTGTAAGCAATTCAAACACGAAAAGGTTAAAAATAAATAAATTTTACATAAATTTCGTAAATATTATGAAACAAACATATATTTTTATTTTTATTGATAATTATGTTTTTTGACTATGTTATAGAAAAGTTAATATTTGTTGTCGACATATTTATTATCATTCAAGTGTAAAAACATCTCTGAATAATGAAATGTAATAGATTTTGAGACTGTCACTTACAGAATAGCAAAATCGTCTCAAGTCTCAAAAATTGTCTCTAACTCAAAATCTCAAATTTAGAGACTTGATACTGTCTCACGTTACAGAATCGCACGGTAAATCTAATTTTATACATGGCTTACAGTCACTGTTTTGTGATTAAGAGAAACACTCTCTCTGCAATGGTAACACTGTGACTTTCTAGCACTGTTTTAAGTTACCGTCTTTAACAGAAGTGGATGGACAATTCGTAGGTGGAAAGTTTTCGAAGGCTTCTGACCTATACTGAAGGCTTTGTACCACTCAAGTACCTACGCTCGTGATATAGTAGACTTCTCAAAACACTTTTTTGAATAAAATATAATAGTAGTAGCTGAAGACCGAGGAGAGCCGACGTCGTTCGCAGCAATTTGGACTGGCATATGGAACGACTAGGTGCATCCATGGGCTCTGGAAATGTTCCAAGAAGTTCCGACGGATTGAATATAAGTTTTGTTAAGCGATATTGGATATGTAAACAAGCAAAATTGCCGCATTTAGGACGAAGGGCAACCTGAAGATATTCTAGAGCTGCCCATTTTATCCACAAAAATACAATGGTTTGGTGTGGTTTGTGAGCCGGTTGAATCATTGGTCCATATTTCTTCAAAAATTAGAGACGTCACCATCTATGGCAGCCGCTATCGCTATGATAACCGACTATCTGATGACTGAAATTGAAGCTAGTAATCTCGCCGACATTTAGTTGCAACAAGACGGCGCCACTTCCCACACATAACATGAATTAATGGATTTATTGAGAGAACACTTCGGTGAGCAGATTATTTCAAGTTTTGGGTAGGTCGATCGGCCTCCAAGAGTGTGATATCACACCGTTAGACTTTTTCCTGTGGGGATATGTAAAGTCTTAAAGTCTATGCAGACAATACCGCTTCGATTTAGGCCTTGGTTCAAACACTACGCGTGTCATTTACCAGTTACCAGTCAAAGTGCTCGACTTTGACGAAAATCAAAATGTTAAAAAGTCAAAAATTAAGATAATTTTCGAATGTTTATTTTTTGTTTTTATATTCCAAAGGTAACTTTTATTGAAAATTTGAACAGCATAAAATGGCATTTAAACCTCATTTGACTAGTTCATAATATTTAACTAAGTAAGTACTACGTGTTGGAGAAAATATTCAAATGACTTAATCTGTTGCAATTGCCTGGCAGTCACAAAGTTCAGGGCAAACTTGCAACACTTGACTGCACACTCGGCAAAGCTCATTCAAATAGTCAGAAACACTAAATCACAACTGGCTTGGCTTATTCATTTTCTACACTCTACGCCCAAGCCCCGTTCGTTGATGCACTTAGACTTTTTGTTTTAGCTTCCTGGCTATTGATGGAGTGGCATAATTTCTTGAATCAACAACACGCTTCAACGCTCAACGCATTTGCTTTGCTGCTGCTGACTGCTGCCGGCTGCTGAATGCATTGCAAGTTCTGTGGCAGATTTTCATGAAATCTTTGCTTTCATAAATTTACCGTTAGTGCGGAAAATTTGATTTTTGTAATGGTTAGTGTTGTTGTTGCTTTAACAGCTTTTATGTGTGAAGTGTACTGCACTTGCGCTTCTGAAGTGTGCAAATATTTGTACAATTTGCAGTTAAATGACTTAAGAAATTTTTAAATTGTATGCACAATTTGTATAAATAGATATATTTATATATGTACATCTTTATACATATACATATTTATACATTTGTATAGTAAATATACAAATTTCAAATAAATTTCATTTTTGAGTGGAAGTTCTTTGGTATTTCAAGAGGAATGTAATTTGCCTGGCATGAAAGCTGTCTGTTGTGTTTGAAAACTAAAATTCAGACAGAAATTTTGCCAGATCGCAACACCAAATTCTTATACTTTTAAATCAAACTGATTAAATGCCTAAATTTAAATATCGAACGTTTGTGTGAAGATGTTGAAAATATATGGGTAAGACCTTCCCCATATCCATTCTTCTAAAAATTAGTAACGAATCGCGCTATGAACATATCCGAAATTTAAGCAAAAATACCTCTCCTTTATCGGCATATTCAGAGTAATTACATCTAGCCGACCTCAATGAGGACCTCCGAAAAAAAGTGACTGGCAGTGAGGAAAATTTGTCTGCTTGAATTTATCTCAATTTGAAACACTAAAAAAATACTATTACTATACTACTGCGATCAAATTGAAAGGTGAATTTTTTCCATTTCATGTCCGTCAAAGTAATCCCTTCCCGTTGTTATACCTTTATGCCAACGTATCTTCATCATAACACATGGAAAAGCCCTCCGTAGCGATGGCCATAAGAGCCTTCTTCGATTCAGCTTTTATATACTCAACTGAGTCAAAACGATGTCCTCGAAGTGGTCATGTGAATTTGCTGAATAGCGAATGCGGTGGTTGCAGCACGATATTAGTTAAAAATGTAGCGAAATAATAACGAATGACCAATGCAGTATGCGATGGCGCATTATCGCGCTTCTTTGACTGATAGAGACAGCAAATGACGTCATATTTTTTTCCGACTCTTTTGACATTTTATCTTCAGTAAGGTTTGCCATTTCATTAGGAAAGATATACAATCCAACCGCGAGTCGAAATTATTAAAATTTACTACCGAAATTCGGAGTCAGTGGCCCGAACTTCAAGAGCGCTATGTCCAATTTATGGTCGTCATAATAGTCCTCTCAGATCAACAATTGAGCGTCTAGTAGAAAAATTTTAATCCACAGGCAGAGTACAAAATGTACCCGTGGCAGTGAGTCAAAGAAGTGCCCATAGAGTCGAGAATATTGGTGCCGCTAACGCATTAATTGAGGAAGACCCAAATCAGTCTTTCACACACGTTTTCAAGCGTTGGCCATGTCTGTGACGTCGTTGTGAAGAATTTTGCGAAAAGATCTTGACATCCTTACAAGATCAAATTGACCTAAGAACTGAAGCCACTTTGCCAACAGAATCGAGGTATGTTCGTGAATTGGGCTGAGCAATAACCTGAAAATGATCCGGATTTTCATCGAAAAATCGTGTGCTGAATGGCTTCGTCAATAAGCAAAATAAGCGTTATTGGTCAGGCAGCACACGTACTACATTGGACACTACAGCATCCCGAAAAAATTACGGTTTGATACGTTTATGGGCCGGGGGCGTCATTGGGTAGTACTTCTTCAGTGATGACCAAGACCTGCACGTTAATGTGAATAGGAATCGCTACCGCTCAATGATAACTAAATATTTTCAGAAATATGTGGTTCCAACAGACGGCCCCACAAGCCACGCAGCAAAATTCGCAATCGATTTATTGAAAACAAAGTTTGGTAAACGTGTTATTTCACGAAATGGCTCAGTCAGTTGGTCGCCTCGAATTAAACTGAACCTCCATTTGATATTCAGGAGCAGTAGATCTACATATGTATGGCGTGACAACTGGCAAGTAACGGGTGGGCTATTTACAGTTTTAAATTCGAAGAAAGGGCGTAAAGGATTGAGTGTAGCGTTTGTTGTATGGCACCTAGCGCTGTCCTGCTGGAACCAAATGTTATCCAAGTCTTCCTCTTCAGTTTGCTTGAAGAAAAATTCGGTTAACATTGCGCGATATCGCTCATTGATGGTTACGGCGGTTCCTTCTTCAAATCGAAGAAAAATGGGCCGATGATTCCACCAGACCGCTCCATACAGTGATACATGCTGGGTGCATTGGCTTCTCGACGATTACGTGCGGGTTTTCTGTGCCCCAAATGCGACAATTCTGCTTGTTAACGTAATCATCGAGGTGGAAATGAGCCTTGTCCGAAAAGATGATTTTTCGGTCAAATTGACCATCCTCGGTCAAACGAACTTTGGAAAAAAGTTTTCAATATTTCCCAGTTTTCTTTTAGTGAATAGCGACCCATTTCGTAAATTTTTATGAAACTCTATGAACATAATTTATGCGACACGAACACTTCAGACTGTGCTGAGTAAAACAAACTATGTAAGCTTTGGCAGTTTTGAATTCAGAAACTTAAAAGCTGATTAAAACATTAAGCGCAAAGTGGAACATAGGAAAGTAAAAATATAGTAAAGACATCACCAGCAATACAAATGGAAAATCTTGCTGGAACTTTACTAAGCGTGAGAATGAAGAGACTTCTAAACAGTTGAGGCAATCGGGAGGGTTATGAGGGTAGCAAACACACTTTAAAGCTAATTTCATTTCGTAACCTTCGTGTGTCTTCAAGTAAACAACCAGCCCATGAACGGGTTAAAAAGGCAAAAATAAAAATAAATTTCCGATTTTTTATTTCCGCAAGTCGAGTTTTTAAGAGATCAAAAAGTTTTCATACAAATACTCATATACGTTTTTTATTACAGCCACATAAGTAAATAGGTACATACATGTATTGTGTTTACACATATGCTTTTAGGTAAGCGTGTGTGTTAGTGTATGAGTAAATGCGGGTAACGGATAAAAGAATGGTGGCATAAAAGGGTGGCAGCTTCAAAAGGTAGAAGGAGTTGCACTGCAATGCCAAGGGAACTTTGAAACGAAGTTATTTTATTTAATTTCTTTTCAGGTTTTTTCATGCCGCTGATAACCTTCGAAAGCCTACAAAAGCGTGAAAATTTAATGTGATTTGTTGCGTTTGCTGTTGACGAAGATGATGAAAGCAGCGCTTAAATCCTAAGAGAAATGCCGGTTGTTGCTTTCGGAGGCACGCGGCAGAAAAAAAAATTTTTTACACGAGTTCTTTCAACTTTATTAAAAACTTGTAAACTTCATAAGCTAAGTGGAAAATAAGTATAAATAAGTTGTATTGATTGTGATTTCATTTCGAGGTAGAAAGAAAATTTAATGTATGCAAGTGATTTCTGCGCAGAAAGTTTAATGTATGCAACTTAGTTTTTCAAAAGAATTAATTTTTGAAAGTTGTAATTAAATATGGAATCATGTGAATTCTAGTTATGAATTGTAGGAATGTAAGTAAGGTCATTAATTTCTTTCTGCATAAAGAATTTTTCATTTACCCAGTATCTGGAGGAGTCAGTTTTATTTCAGATCAAGGTTTTTAAACTAATTTCTTGAGAAAGTTGGACTCTTATCTAAGAATCTTGTGTTTAAATAAAACAATTTGGGAAACTGTCAGGCAAATTTACTAAGCAAACTTTTCATATTCAGAGAACCAAAAAGAAGGAGAGATTTTTGGTTGAAATATTGAGTTTTCAATGAAACTGCTGCTACGGAGTTATTGAAAATATTACAGTAGGGGTTTTCTTTATCAGGAATACAAATACAGGGACAAGGATAATATGATTTCTAAGTGTCGTTATTAATATGCCATGATATTTTTTGTTTTTGTTTTTCATTGTATTCAGTAATGTTTACAATTGCAAAAAATCATCTTCTCTGAGGCTCACCTCACTTACATCTTAGTGGTGCGGTAAACAAACAAAGCTGTCAATTCTGGTGCGAAGAATCTAAAAATTATTCATGAAAGACCACTGCTTTCACCTAAATTGACAGTTTGGTGTGGTTTTTGGTCTGATGGAATCATCGGTCCGTATTTCTTTGGAAATTAAGCTGGTGTCACCGTTAAGGACAATGAGAGCAGTATAGATCGATGATAACCATCTTTTTATGGTCGCAATTGGAAGAAGTTGATCTTGAGAACCCCTGGTTTCAATAAGACGGGGGTACGTGCCACACACACCGTGCAACGACCGAATAATTGCACGAAAAAATGGAGTTTTGATTATTTTAAGAAATCATGACATTGAAGAACCTCCAAGAAGTTGTGATTTAACACTATTCCACTAGTTACCCTGGGGTTATTTGAAGTCATTGGTCCATAACAATAAACCATACACTCTTCGAGTTTTAGAAAACAATATTAAAAGTGCTATTCAAAACATACGACTTGATTTAGTGGAAAAAATATTCGAAAAATGGGTTCATCGATTCGTTCCAGAAAAAAAGTCTGTAGAAAGCAGAAGTTAATTGTATCTATTGAACTTCACATTAAATAAAAAAACAGGGAAATGAAAATGGTATGGCTGATTATTACTTCGAATAAAAATAGTAGAAAGTTATTCGCTAAAAGCTTTCCGAGCCATAATTCAAGAATGTCGGTCTTGAAAATACTGCTCAGTGTGTTTTTTTTTTAACCATATCACTGTTTTTGGAAAAACTTGTAATTGAGTGGCACAAAGCAATTAGTGACGGTCATGAAGTCATCGAATACTTGCCTTAAGCGGATAACGATAACATCGAAATAGTTAAAGAAGCAGTGCATGAAAATCGTGCTGTTTGCAGAGTTAGCAGAGAATTTCAATACATCTTGTGGACCGACGTAACACATTGTGGTTAAAGTTTTGGGTATGAAGTGGGTCAATGATAGACTCGTACCAAAAGAACTACAACACAATCATCAAACGCCTCACTCCTGATGACGAGGCGTGCGTTGAAGACTATGAGGTAGAAACTGTTCAACAACGTAGCGAAGTCTATTTAGAAAGAGATAATAAGAATTTGTTAAAAAATATAAGTCCGGCTCAATTTTGATCGGATGTTTAAATCGTCATGTTTATTTAAAGGCTAATCGAAACAGCCATTTGAAATCGATATTAATGGAAGCTGACTCATTATGTCTACTTGAATATTCGTGAAAAAGGTGTAGAGAAGTTGTAAGTAGAGAAGTTGGAGCGCCATATCCCACTTCAAATCAAAATAAGTTTCGGCAACAATAATTCTGTGGGAATCCTTAATACTGTACCTATATCGATATAATATTAAAGACTTCTCTATAAGTGATACAGGGTTTGTCCAGAAAGTAATAGGACTAATTTTCATTTTCGCGCGACGTGTTTCTGTGAGTGGTGCAAGCCGAAAATTCAGCATTCGTTAGAGCAGAGGTACGCGATCAAATTCTGTGTGAAACTTGGTAAATCTGCGACAGAGACTTTTAATATGATCAAGCAAGCTTATCCAGATGTTACGTTAGCGAGAAGTGGTGTGTTTCGGTGGCACCAGGCCTTTTTGGAGGGCCGGGAAGAGGTCGCTGATGAAGACCGTGCTGTGCTGAGAGACCTGCGACTTCGACAAACACCGACAATGTGATTCGTGTGCGCAAAGTTTTGAACTCAGATCGGCGACTAAGTATTCGTTTGATTGCACAGATGTTAAGCTTATCAAAATCTGAGACGACAGAGGGGATCCAAGCAGCTTGCACCTCGGCTCTTAAAGTTATTCCGGAGAAGGCCTTCCGTGACGCCTTCAATACTTGGAAATCGCGCTGACGGCGCTGCATCGACGCAGAAGGTTTTGAAAGTCTTTAAAGAATTGTAACGATTAGATCAATAAATTTTTTTAAATGGACTGAGTACTATAACTTTCCGGACAAACCTTGTAATGGTTTGCGAAATAGTTTTTTTTCATATTTCGTTATTAATATTGACGGCATGAATAATGTCAATTAAACTGCAATTCCGGCAATTGAAATAACACAGATTCTACGATATTTAACACTGGTAAAAATTATACCGTCAAACTATGATAATTGGAAAAAGCTTTTAGTAAGTAACCTCACCCGCATTTCCCAAAGTCGCATCTTTGAAGTGAGGCAGCTTTGTTTTCGATCTATTTTGACCATCGTGTTGACGTATTGTTGAAACTGGTGACTAAGTATTTGCCTTGAGTTTGGCATTATTTCGACAATCAAAATATAAGCTTGGTTAAAGAGACGTCCCGGAAAACATTTATTCCGTTTTACGAAGCAATAAAACTTAATATGTTTTAAATAAACTCCCTGGCTCATGCATTTACATATGAGCTCAGTAGATTGGCGCAGTCTGTAAAATTTCAGATACGCATATTTTTGAACTGAAAAACTCAGTTTGTTTTCCTAAAGCCAAGTTGTACGGAAAAAATGGCAAATTTAATTATGCATTGTTTGGAAATTGCAATGGGTCGTAAAACAATGCATAGCTGCATTTACTAAATTGCTGTGTATGTTTTTCGAATATTTGTTTGTTGTTGTGTTTCCTCTTTTTATTCTAGCAGCACTTTGCAAATTGATAACAACCACATGGGCACAAGGCGGGCAAACACCATCCACACTTGCACAAACAGACGAGGACAGTTCGAGAAATCAGGTTGAACATTTTTGTAGACTAGAATATCATTAGCCAGTCGAAATGGTCGAACGAGTCATCGAAAATTAGACTCAACGGATGGAAAATCTGAGACGTAGCCGCGGCCAATATTTGAAAAAGATAATTTTCAAAAAATAAATGCCAAAGAATGTTCTTTCGAATGATAATAAATAATTCCCATTAAACTGGAAGTTTCTGTGTGTTTTCATTAAAAAGTAGGAAACATCGATTGAATCACCCTTTATTTGCAACAAATTTGCTGAGGGAAACTACAATAAAGGGTGTATTGATTTTTTATTACAATAGACGAAGTCTAATATACATATGTATGTTCTAAGATGTCACAGAGTACTAGAGAGGCGATGAGAACAAACAAATTTTTAAAAACATACTCCTCTGAAAAATACGAATACGACAGCGTATATTCAGTTTTACACAATGTGGCCAGAACCAACCAGAGCAAGGCATCAGAGACCTTAAAAAATATAAAGAAAAATACAAAATATTTACTCGTACATTGTGAGTTGAATTGATGTAGCCATGTTCGTCTGGCTGTACATATATGAGCTAGTTTATCAGTTTTTGAGATACCGATATGTCGGAATCAACGATATCGAACCACTGTAGCTGTCATACAAACTGACCGATCTTGGCGAAAGAGAAAGAATAAGTTCGCATATGAGCGAAATCGTACCAGTGCCACGCCCATTAAACGCCATTAAACGAAAACATATAAAGTACCATAACTAAGCACTAAACTACCTGTAGGATACGAACTGTAATTTTGCTCAGGGGATCGCAGTAGCGATAAATGGGCATTACCTCGCCCTTTAAAAGGTTTAATTCACATATCGCCTAAACCACTTAAGCTATAATAATCAAATTAGCTTAGAACCAATACTTTAAGTACCTGTAAATATGAATGTAACTGGATGATAATTCCACACGCTGCCAAAACACGTATAACGATTCCGTTAAAAACTACTCAAAGCGCGATAAATTAATTAATAAATTCGCCAGATAGTAGGTGTTACACCCGTGAGGTTAGAGGGTTTGTAGCAACCGAAGACAATGGTGAGAACAGATATCTGGCACCTCTATTCAACTAAACTATTAAACTATTCAATCCCCTAGGCACCAAATAAGTAGACCCCAGTATCACGAATCCTTTATCATCAGAGAAAATCTGTTTCAGATAATAATATGCCAGTATGCAGAAATGGTTTGAATCGGATCAATGTTTCCATTATTTCCCATGTACCTAATAGAAATATTTTCGAACTTCCAGCTGACTTCACACCGTCAAATATGTGAGTTAACTTTATAAAATTGAGAGAGCATGTTTATCATCGGCAGAGCTTGTTCTAGACCCCATACAACTTCGATTTATAAGCCCATCCCCACTTGATTTTAAATAATTTCGGTCATAAAAGTTATTTACACAACCCTTAATACGTTAGAGCAGTCTAGAGCCATGATCGAGATTGCACCCGGAAATTATAATTAAATTCTAAGGGTAAATGATATTACAAAACAATTTGCTAAGTTGGTAGGACTGTCCTTAATTGCTATGCCAAAGATGAGTGCGATCTATTCACCAGTTTGTTTACAGCAGCTGCTTAAGTCGGAATATCTCAGTAGAGCGTTGCGATTTTTACAATGGATAAAAATATCGAATAAAGAATTTGTCTCAGATTTTGTATTTCTGACTAAATTTCGAGTGCGAAATCCTTGAGAATGTTGGAAAAGGCTTACAGTGATTCAGTTTAATCAAAAACAAAAGCCCACGAGTGGTACACAGCCTTCAAAGATGGTCAAGAGATCGTTGAAGGTATGCCTCGTTCTGGACGACCTTCGACCTCTTCAACTGATTTTAAATATTAAAAACGTGAAAGATATGGTGCTTGAAAATCATCGGGCAGGTATTAGAGAGATGACAAGAGAGCTCGACATTCCACGCAAGTCCGTTCGAATGAGTTTGGTGGATATTTGTGAGTATAAACACGTTCTTGCTCGACTCGTCCCGAGAAAGCTGAATTTTTTGTCAAAAATACTGCCGTAAACAGGTTTCTTTGGACATGCTTGATAATGCGACTTCCGATCCCACATTATAACTGCCGATAAGCAATGGGTTTATAAGTTTGACATGCAAACAAGTCGACAATCATGGGAATGGCACCCGTTTTTAGTCGACCGAAGAGATAAAACAGAATTCGATGAAGGAGCTGAAGGCCATCACAAAAACTGCTTATGAAAAGTGTTTCGAGGACTGGAAAAATCGTTGGCATAAGTGTATTGCATCCGGTGGGGATTACCTTGAAGGCAACGAAATAAATATTGAAGAGTAATTAAAAAGCTTGAGTTTTATTTACAATTCCGGGAACTTTATTGTCACAAAAAGGGGACTTTCTCTCAGTTCAGCTTCATTAAAAATTTATTTGAATATTTAAACAAATTTACATTGGCTTTTTGTGCAAAATGGGTTCATTTTGGGTAACATCTCTTTCAAGATTGGGTCTGCGGGCAGAACTCGTGCTTACTGGAGCAAAATAATAAATAAAAATATAATGTATAAAGCAAGCATTTTTGAGCTACACCTCCATTTTTCGCAATATAGCTATCTAATAAAAAATAATTATTTTTTTAACTGAAAACAGAAGAAACAGAAGAATAATATATACAACAACAAAAAGATCATAGCTATTTTGCTAGATAATATGTGGTAATGGCGAAAATCTTCGACTATCAAAGTCAGTCGATTTGAAAAACGGGCAGTTCAACATGCTGATGTTGACTGATTTTTAAGACACGAAAGATTACTTAAGGAGTTAGGGGTAGTCAGAGGCACGAAAAAATTAGAACTTTCAGTAATTTTTTTTTTTTGCTATTTAATCATGTTATTTTACAAAAGTAGTAGTAAAATGGTATTATTATAGAATGTGTTGAAAAAAATAATTTTCAAAGTTATAATTGTTTGTGTTGACCCAGTTCCAAAAAAAGGTACTAGCGGTGATAACCATAAGTCCTTGGAGAGTCATCTAAAATCAATCGGATAAAAAAAATTAGTTTTATAAATAGATGATCCTGGGCCTGACCGAAGATTTTATTTTATTTTTTTTTTTTCAAAAAATAAACGGCCTCAGGAAATTTTTTTCTAAATTCTTGGGGAAAACTCAACAGTTAATTGGTCTTAAAAAAACGAAATTTTTGAAAAAAAAAAATCCTTCGTTCAGGCCCGAGTTTATTATGTATTCTTAAAGCTGTATAAATTTCATCAAAATCTACTGAGCGGTTTTCGAGTTACAGTTGTCACCAGTTCAAAAAGCATAGTTTTGAGAAAAACGCGTTGAAAGTTTGTCTTTTTGCTTTGAAAAAAACATTTTTTGGAAATTATAACTACCCCTAACCTCTTAATCTCAAAAATCGTTTAAATTAATTTTTAAAATTCTAGACCTCCCGAAATAAGTATTCAGGCAACTTAAACAAATTTAATGCTCAAAAAGTACCTGAATAATCCGGTTCACCTCGTCTAAGGGAATAAGCACACTTTTGCTGTTTGTCTATTTGTACGCAGCAGATAGATACACAAATGCTTGCAAAACATTGGCATGCAAATTTTTTCCACATTGCAAGCATTTACAAATAATCGCAGCTGCAGCAGCAGCAGCAGCATTGCAGTGGCCGATGGAATGGAATGGAATGGGAGCGGATGGCGCATTTTTGTCACTTTTGTCACAGTTCACGAATTTTACGAATTTACGAATTTTCTGAAATTTACAAATTTAGTAAGCACGCACGCGTGTGTATGTGTGTGTGAGTTCTCAAAGTTTACTCATTCGAGTTGGCATTGTGTCAATGTTTAATGTAAATAAATTTGCATTTCTCTCGGCATTACAGATGCGGAATCGCAGGGCCGCAGAGCAGCAGGAATGGCGGAGGCAGAGGTGTGGATGGAGCAGAGCGAATGGGCAATGCGTAGCAAATGAATTTGAAAGTTTACATGCATGAGGACACGATTGACAGCAGCACATGAGCGAGCAGTGAGTGCAGTAGGTGTAAGGGTGCGTGTGTGTGTGTGTGTGTGTATTACAATCAGACATACGCTTACTGCTAGCTAGCGGTACGACCTGCAGCAAGCCCTTCACCACACATGTGCCCAAGCGAGCAGGCCATACTCTAGTATGAGAAGAAGTGCTGTGTGTGCTCCACACCGCCCCACCACATGCCTCGTCCACAACAAATGTTGTTTTATAGCAGGCATTCCAATTGTTTTTGATTATTGTCACTCTAGTGCGTTTTGTTGTTATGTTATTTGTTGTTGGCTTTCATTGTCGCTGATTGCCTGCTGAGTGATGCTGGCGTTGTTGTTCCTGTTGTTGGTGTTGTTGGCCGATCGCTCGGTCGGTGATGATGCAAAATTGATTCACGTAATCGCATTGAATGCATTTTTGCGCCATTGTTTACTCGCCGGCATTGCAATATGCTAATGCCTGCTGCCGTTTGCCGTATGCCGCATGCCACATGCCACACACACACCGCTTGCCGCTTGAGTTCAGTTGCACTCGCACGTTTTCGGCTTGTGTTGTTTGCCTTAATTTACGCACACGACTACACAAATGCCAATGCAACTTTAGAGATGATGTGGCAAGCATTAAGACTCATTGCTCGGTGAGCAGATGCAAATGGGAGCATGTGTGTGTGCTTTGTTTCTCATGTTGACAATTGAGAGCGGCGCAACACATAAATTCATTAGGCAAACGTTGTTATGCATATGCCTCATTTGACTGATTGACTGCGTCGTTGATGTGTGATGGCATGAGTACCCGTTTTTTCTTTGTTCTCTTTTGTCTGATAAAAAGCGTTTATTCAAAAAGTGTATACAATATGCACTAAGAAATATAAATTAGTGTGGAATGTCAAAAAAAAAAAACAATTGTAATCTTGTATATACCGTTGGGAGGACGGAGTCATGTGTAGAAGTTCGAGCAAATGAGGAAAGTTCTTCGATTGCCATTCACGTGGCAGTGACCAGAAACGATTCCTTTTCATATGGCTCAAGCAGCACAAGACTTCCGGTTTTAGACCTCTGGAAGATCCGTTGGATCATCAGTTCGAAGTCGAGCTAATCCCTTCCCAGGGTTGTGCCAAGTGAAAAGGCCCCCTATTGAAAAAGAAGCAACAAACTTGGACGAAAGCCCCCTTTTGATGACGACCATGGCAAACGTATTAAGGATTACGATTTAAGGGCATGCACCTGTAATGTCGGATCCCTCAATTAGAACGGTGCCGCTGACTAGCTGGTTGATGTCCTCGTTAGAGTAAAGGCTGATATCAACGCCGTCCAAGAAATGCGATGGACGGGCAAGTAAGTCCTCGTGGCATTTACTACAGTGGTCATATAAAGGAGTGAAAATTCAGTGTGGGATTCATGGTGGAAGCGAGACTCCGTCGCTGAGTACTCTTATTCACCCCGGTAGATGAACGCATCAAAGCGAAGTTTTGCCACATATCGCTAATTTACGCCCACTATCCGACGGAAGAGAAGGACGATGTGACCAAAGATGTCTTCTATGAGCGCTTGGAGCGCATCTATTAGAGTTCTCGCCACGTTGTCAAAACTGTCCTCGACTTTAGCGCCAGCTAAACATCTTTGCCACAAAGGTCGGTAAATTTAGCTTTCATGATGAAACATTCCCAAATGGGTTGAGGTTCATCGAATTCGCCGAGGCCCAAAACATGGTTATCTGTGGTACTAGATTCCAGCATAGGAAAATTCATCAAGCTGCTTGGCTCGAAAAGTCACCAACCAGATCGATAATATTGTGATAGTCGGAAGACAGGTTCCAGTGTTTTAGAAGTGCGTACGCTCCGAGGTCCTATCGTCATTCATAAGATATAAAAAAATTTACCAAAAATAATCAAACTTTAAATCTCTTAAATATATACTTAATATATATACATTTTTTTCGTTTGGTACTCGGAAAAATAGGTTCCTAGACACCTCTAAGAAAGCCTCTCCAAGCATGAGTTCTTAATTGTAACGAGAAGGTCCTCCTTATTACAGTTTTCCATATATAGCATTTTTTTTTTTTTTTGAATCACCCTAATGCCCATATACAGAAAAGTAATATAAAAATACAAACATATTTTAGAAAAGACTTGGAAAATATCATTCCATTCTATCGTTGTCAAGTTCGTGTTTTAATGAATCTGTATCTGTCTCAAACTATTCGACAATCAAATACTTCAATCAGTTTCGCTTTTCGCTCAAGAAGGCCAGAAAAGGCAGTAACACCCGAAGTTATCTCGAAAAATCTTGAAATTTGGGTTGGGTTAAATGAACTTGAGTGAGTTAGATGCCATCATTGGCATATCGAAGGCACATATTGGTCATTTGATTTTCGAATTTTACAAATTAAAATATTTTGCGAGCGATAATTGTCATACATTCAGCTTACGACACGACTGATAAATTGAAGGAATCGTGCTTTGAACTAGTTCTACATAATACATTCGTAAATTCGGCTACCAGCGACTGTTTCCTCATTTCCATGCTCAAAATTTAGAAAAAAATAGTGAGTAGTTATTCTGGCAACATCCGATAAAAATTGCAGTATACTAAATTTTGAGAACAAAATTATTATATTTTTTAACTTTTAAATTCTTAATGAAAAATAGGTCGTCCAAAGGATACATTATGAGTTTCTTCTACGAAAATATTTCGTCAATATTGGCAGTTACTGTTATATTGGCATACTTGTTATGCTATCCTTGTACTTAGTAAACGTTTCCCTCATTAATCTCTGAAACATACAAACAGGCCCTGTCTGTCGCTCGCTCTCTCTCTCTATGCATGGTAAGTAGTTATATGTATGGTCGCTTGTTTGTTGGCGCATAGAATTTATTGACGTGTCAAAACTTATTTTGGCGTAAAATTGAAAAATTCTTACCACTTCTTTTGTTTATTGGTTTCTGTGCTGTCATTTTTTTTTCTCCACCCACTTTTTACTTATGTATGAATTTTAAGTATATATTGACTTCCCTGTGGAAATGTTTAAGTAAGTACTTATTTAAAATAGTTTTCTCGCTCATTTTATTGCTGCACTGACAGGCGTACATTGCTCATTTGTTGGCCGAAAAAAACACATCCATCACCGTGAAGCGCAATTTGGGTTATATTCTTTTTTACCGTTGTATGTACAAGTTAGTACTTAAGGTATTACAAGGATCGATATTCCGAATCGGTTTGGAAAGTCAATCGTATTTGGTTGGAAAAACTGGCCCGCCGAACCATTCTCGAAGCTACAGACTGGTTATAGATAAAACAGTATCATGACGATGGAGTATCATGACGATGGATCTGCTGCAGTTAAGAGGTATCTAGATAAGATCTGACTTTTATCTTGATCTGCAATAGAACAGAATTAAAACGTGAAGTTTTACTATGGATGGCGGTGCAAAAAGGACTGGATCAAGTTGTCATGCGAGCTTACGGTTTCCTGACGCCGTCCGTAGTAAGATAGCGTTACTTGAGTAGCGGGAGCTATGCGCAAGCGGACCTACTTTCCCTACACTAGTACTTCCAGAATATGAACCGAAAAAATATTAAAGGATTAAAGCAGTTCGGCTCTCCTGGTGAAAAGCCGGAAGGAATTAGTTGAAAAGAGAGCAGCATTTGTCACGAGTTTGAAAACAGCCAGCTCAAAGCCAGGAGCTAAGCTTGATCTACGTTCTAGAACTGGCAATAATTCTGAAGCTGTAGCTAAACTCAGCTCAAGAAAGGCAACAACACCAGCGGAAGCCGGACCAAACCTTATAGGAGATACCCAAGGTGATGCTGCCAGTAGTGCGTCTGCCGTGGAAAGACGTATTTTTGTTTGGAGACGCGACGTGTTGCGTACTTGCTCAAAAGGAATCAGTTGCAACTTCCAATTAATGAGGAGCTTACAAAGGAACTCCAGGTGACCATTGATTGGATAAAATCGGTCTAAGCTTGACCCGCCAGCAGCGACAACCAAGAGACTCAGGTTTGGTGAAGCAGCTAAGTCGTCGGCCAAAAGGTCGCAGCCAAAGGGTGTCATGCTAAGTTAAAAGAAACACATCCCATTCAGATCAAGGGCAAGGGTCTGGATCTCGGACCATCGCCACCAGTCGGACCAGATAATGCAGCTCATCAGAGAGTGGAATCCTAATCGTCCAACAAAGCGGGTTCAAGGCCTTGTTGGAGTTTTATATTGAAAATTTTTTTAGTTTTTCAACATTAAAAACTACAATAAGTCTAAACGAGCGCTCTAAAATAAGCGACACTCTTCATGTTCCACTATGCGGGCTAGTAACCTTTCAAACAAAGAATGAAGATATCTAGAAAATATGTAAAGGAGGAGGTCCTATGTAAATATCTACAAGCATGCAAAGAGCATAGACTAAATATGTATTTGTAAAAATTTCTTTTTTCTATCTCTTACTCGGTGGCCATTGTCAACGTTCTTTGCTGTCTCACTGTGACGTCGAGTCATATTGTCCTTCCTCACCGCCAACCAGTTGCAGCGGCCCCGGCTGTGGGCACATCTTCTACTTCATTACATTTGCATTGGTGTCTCACAATGCCGTTTTCCTTTTATTATCCAGCAAATATCATTCTCTTATGCTAACTTTAATATAATTTGGTCAGCGTCTGTGGGATTTCACTGTCACTGCTGTGTCAGAGAGTGCACAAGGAAAAAAGCAAGAGTTGCTGTAGCCGGTAGTAGGCGGTGAATAAGACAACCGGTGGCAACAAAAAAAAGGTAAGAGAAATAAAAATGAAATGCAGGTAAGGTAGTTTATTCAAAAATGTTTATGTTGACCACGGTGCGCAATCGGGTGTAATAATGAAGTGCTATTTAATGATTCCAGAGGGCAACCACAACACAACTGAATCCGAAAGTATGCAAAAAGGAGAAACAGTAGGACAAAATATTTATGTATGTGGGTGTATAAATTAACTTTATGTAGGAGGTCTATGGTTACTTGAAACAGTGTATTTTGCCGTTAAAGGAATAATTCATTTATGGTAGATGTAAAGGTTGCCCTGGTCCTTAATTTTAATTAAGAAATAGAATAAATTTTGAAAATAAAAATAGGGTCTTAGAGTTAGTCAGTTTTCAGTTAGCAACCCTTACTTTTGGATGTAATTTTGTTTGGGTTTGAGTTGAAAAAATTATTTTTATTTTTTGCTTCAATACTTTTTTTATTCATCTTTCCTTATCTTCTAATGCACATTTTCTCGGGATAGCCCTTTTCTTGGTTATCTAATTAAATACCGTTCAACTTCAATTAAAATGAAGAAAGAAGACGTTGTAAGCATTCATCAGGAACCCTTGAGTATCAACTTTGAAATTCTGATACTATAATTTTTAGGTTAGGTTCCAAGTCCTCGAAAAGCTCTGATATTAGGTTAGGATAGGATAAAAATCCATACAAAACCGGACCCCACTTGGACACCAGAGGCCACCAGATTTTGAAATGTTACTTTAGATCTTTTTCTAATACCACATATATTTAGTTGGTTAGGCTCCAGGTCTTCGAAAAGCTCTGAGATTAGCTTAGGTTAGATTAAAGTATTCATACAAAAACGGATCTTACTTGTGATACCTAAAACATTCTAAGTATTGATTAAAAAAAAGAAATATCGACCTACACAACAACAAATAAAGAAGACCAATAGATTGTGTGCTGTTGGCACGACAAGGAAGTATTCGTAATGACCACGGATCTGGTTTTAGTTATATCCGACTGATGACTATAAACTCGGAAGCTTTTTGGCGTATTAATCGGAGAATATTTTCTAACGCCAGACCACCAAAACAGCCAATAAATGACCAAAAAACAACCACAAAAGAAATCTGGTAGTCTCGAAACTACAGATAAGAGTTGAACTTTGATTTTTATAATCTGATTTAGAGTCTAACTGAGATCTAGAGTCCAATAATGTAATCTACGAAGAAATTGTTCAGACATTTAACTGTCATACAGACTGACCGATTGGAATCAAGCTCTTGATGGAATATTTGGCATTTGCGCAAGTTCTTGTTTTCGCTTATTTCGAAGCAATTTTAGGAGCAGATATTCACCTTTGAAGTCACTGTGCGCCAGCATTTCTACCGTTACAAGCTAGGAATGCCACCATTCCTTTCCTCATTGCGCTATTGTGGCTTGCGGTTTTCGGATACCGGCAACACGACCGTGTCCTTTTTTCCCTTACACACACAAACACATACACAGATACACATGCCGCATTCCATTTTCCATTCACCTTATACAATTTCAACACTTCATTTCTACCTTTTATTGCTTTGTTTTTGTCTTTTTGTGGCACAAATTCTTTACTTTTGCTTCATTTGTTTTATGTGTGGCGAACGGATGTTCCAGCGTGCAGGGCCCGTAGGTATGTTGACGCACTTACTTATATGGAAACCTAGTTCCCGGTATCTTCGCTCGCATTGTTTTATATTGTTGTAATAATATGTTTTGTTTTGTTAGTAAAAGGTCCAATGTTGTTTACACGTCGGTCACGCCGACACGGTACCGACTCTTCTTCTTCTATTTCTACTGCCTCTTGAAGCAAGGTGTGTGAAGCAAGCATTATGCGTCGGTTCGTGTCGTTGCCTTGGTTACCCTCTGTAGATATGTACATGGGTTTAGGAAGTAGCATGGTTTCGGAAATATTTTCATAGTTAGTTTGTTGTCTATTTCCTGGCAAAATTTAATTTATTTTGCACTCAATGTTGTTGCGGCAAAAGCGCATTTTTTCTCCGACTGTCTTGCCTCGTCCGTTCGTTTGTTTGTGTTTGTGTTCGGCTGTGTCATTGTTTTGAGTTAGAGTTGGTTGCATACCTTACAGGTGTTGACATAATAAATGATTTACATTCTTGTACCGACATTCTAAGCAAATAACCGTCACATGCTGTCTGTCCATTGTCAGCTGAGCGTCGGCATCTCTGGCACTTGCTGGGGGAGGCGGGAGTTCATTTGTTGTCGGTTTTACGGCTGATTCGAATACAGCGAGTCGTCATCGCCAGCATTTGCCTCTCTTCTTTTACCCTTGAACATATTTTATACATATTCCGAAGTGAATAATGTTTAGAAATTTCAATTAGATTTAGGTGTAATTCCATAAAAAAAAATTTGGTGGTCACAAAACGAAACTAACCTCAAATATGATCATGTGAGATTTCAAATAGTACGTAACAACTCGGAAATGACATTAATCGGGGTTAGTATAAGTAGAAGAGAGCTAATGAAAGTTACAAAGAGGTAGCAAGTAGCTATAGTCAGAGAAAAGATGACTTTTATATAGCAGAATTAAGTGTGGTAATATTGAAGCTCCAGATGTAAATTATTTAAAAGAAAAATTAAATAAAACGATAGCTCCGGGTGCTTCGAAGCTGTAATACCCTTCAGATGTGCATATATTATAGAATTAAAGGCTATAAAAATATCTTATTCTTCAGTTTGAATGACCGTTATATTCTATAATGATCATAGAAAATGTGCTTATATTTTAAACTCAAAGTCCGTTCTTAAAAACTTTACAAAGTTCTCCGGCGCCCTGAAACTCTTTATATGTATAAGGTATAGTAAAAAGAAATTCATTACTTTTCCTGTAGATGGCTTTAGTATTCTGCCTTAGAAAAAAATACTTGAGATTGCTTGACTCTGTTTTGTTTGAGCATTCGTCAATAATGGTTTTAGTCGAATTTTTTCTGGTAATTTTGATGTCAAAGATCCGTCGCGCTCTGGAAGGCCAGTTCGAACGTTTGAAACCATTTAAATAAGACTGGATTCAAATAGTAGTTTAAAAAGTACAAAAACCTCAAGGACCAACTTTCGACCAGGGGCTCGCGTTAAGTGGCAACAAAATCCATCCATTTCTGGTGCTGAAAAGTGAAACACTATCGACATCGCCAAGCGAAAAAAAGAAATACCTCGATGAGTTGGCGCACATGATCCGCTCCTGAATTGGTTCAGAAAGTTTTTTCTATATTTTTGTAGAGATTGGTAGGAATAATCTACACTGAACAGCTCCGTTGTTGCCAAACTAACAATTTGGTGCTGAAGAAAGCGATCACCCAAAATCGTCACGGATTGGCCAATATGACAAGAATTGTGCTCCATTAGCACAATACCAAGTCTTGCTTGATGACAGCTGGGAGCTTGGTTGGAATATTCTTATTAACCACTTTGATACAGGTAACCCCACACAGCCGAGCGTCGACTATAGTCGACGTTTTTACACCTGTGAAACAAACATTTATCGGAAAACAAGGCAGCGCGCGGACGGGGAATGCCGGCCATGGGCAACGTTTTGTGGCCGATAGGCGTCGTACCGACG
Organism: Bactrocera zonata; assembly: GCA_037783105.1. NCBI lineage: Eukaryota > Metazoa > Arthropoda > Insecta > Diptera > Tephritidae > Bactrocera > Bactrocera zonata. Next base: position 42,879 of record JBAWJQ010006015.1, on the reverse strand, counting down.
TAGTTACTGCTTCTACCTGATAGTTGGGACAACAAACAGCTATCAGAGCTAATTTACTCGAAAACTGTCATTAAGTTGGGTTGTCTTATGTCACTTTATCATTGTTTTGAACAATGTAGTGGACAAGGCGTTAATGAGCAAACACGCTGTACCTGTCAAATTTTTTAAAGAATTGGCTTAAGCGGATGGCATTGCTCTACTGCCAGTGAAAAAAGAGGAGGAAACGAAATAAACTTGGAGAGTATGCTAAGCGAGTGCTTCGTTTGCCCAGTTAAACAACATCTGGTTCTTTAAATCTACCTCAGTCAGAACTTCGTATTTTTAACTAAAGCATAAAAATGGTATGGTACGCCTTTGCGATTGCGAATCCTGATACTTAACAAAAACGTTGGTACGGAAACTGAAGCATTTTGAAAACTCGTCTTTATGAAAAATTAAACGAACTATTAATAGAGTCAAATCAAACTTAGACGATTTGGTTGGCTAAGTTTTTCACTACGCAAAAATACTCATCAGATAGGCAGAACTGTTCTTTATTGGAACCTAGAAGGCTACAAAAATAGAAAAGTTCAAAGTGACATATGGTAGGTGCCGACTTGAAAGATTCTCATATTATCTGTAATAGTTTATCACTACCTACGTTCTAAGCATAGTTAAAGGAAACACACCATATTATAGTCGGAACCTGGTAACTAATAATTCTACCAGAACTTGTATATGTCTGGTGTATGACTTTGCTGGGAAAAATTCTCTCCAAGTGAAGGCTTTGAAAATCGAATGCCAAGCCAGAGCCAATATGCTGAACATTTATCCCCAATCGAATTAATTAAACATTCTTAAATAAAACATTCAATCTAATGCCAAAATAATGGATTTTGTGAACTAGACCTGTCATTTGTATACATACAAGAGACATGTGAAGTACTTATATAAGGACTGCACATTTCAATTCAATGTTTCCTAAGAAATAACCATTTAATCACATTGTGGTAAGTACCCTTAAAAAGCGTGATCAGATCTGCTTCTATTGTTTTTTCTCTCTCCGTCATTTGTAATATCATTTTCGCGATGCCTCGAATCAAAGAGCACGTGCGTAGGCAAATTGTGCACAATTACTGCACCGAAGGAAAACATTTCATACAGAAAGCTAGCAAAATGGTTTAAAATCACTGAAAAGGGTTTGAAAACTGTTATGTAAAAGTTCAAGGAAACCTGTTTTCTAAAAGATTTATCAAAAAGTGAGCGGAAAAAACACCCTAGTGATCCAAATCTTGAAGCAAAGGTGTTGGCCAATGTCTAGGTATGGTGTGGCGAAAAAAGCTAAAACCGGTGTTACTATCATTTAAAGCGCGAAGAAAAGAAATAATTTAAAAACTTATAAAAAACAAAAGATTCATAAAAAAATTAACGAAAAATAAAAATAGGGAAAGCAAGGCTATGGAAGTTGTATCATTGTTTGCTGTCCAATGCATTATAATGGATGATGAAACTTATGTGAAAATTGACTCAAGGGCATTTCCAGGTCCTCAATTCTAAATCAAACTAAAAGAATATACATTCGACTATTCAAAGTTTGCAATTGAAATAAAAAAATTTGTCGAGAAAATACTCATTTGGCAGACTATTTGAACTTGCGGCCTTAAATACCACTTCATTTTTCACAAAGAGTCAATTTTGTTAAAAAAGAGGAGGATCCTCCAAACGCTCCAGAATTTCGCCCTATAAAGAAGTATTACGCAATTGTCAAACGGAACCTGAAAAAGGATCATCGAGTTGCCAAAAACGTGAACGAATGAAAAAAAAAAACTGGCTCAAGGCAAGTCGTGCCGTGTGCAGAATTTAATGGAGGGAATTAAACGAAAAATTCGGCATAAATTAAGAGAATATTTTTTTTACTAAAATTTATTAAAAGTGGATAAAAACTCTTCAATTTTTTATTAAAAAAAAGTTAAAAGCAAAAATTAATAAAACCCGTTACGATATGAATAACACATTGCGTGCAATTTCTTTTCGGCACAGTCCTTATTTTTACAAAAAATAAGCTATTAAGCAAAAATAACTGCAAATTTGAGGATGGAATTTAGATTTACAACACGACACACATATGTATGTATGTTCTCTATATACCCACATGCTCATTCACATAATCATTACAATTGAATGCAGGCCTTTTGACTGCTGGGCGATAGCAAGCGTGTTTACAATTTTCATTAAAATGTAATTACATTTAATGGCAAACAATAAGCCGAACGACGGACAGCGAGTGAATGAAGCGGGCTGAGCTGCGGGGGGGTAAATTTCAGCATTATAAAACAATGCGAGCGAGTATAATAATTCACCGCGAACTGCAGGCGCCGACTCCAACTCAACAATCAATTACATGGAATTTGTGCAAAAACACTCACTTAAATGCGCAATAAATTGCTGAGCAATAAGTGTAAAGCGGATTTTAAATATTTCATTAAAATCAATTTGTTTAAATTGAATTTGCAAATTGCGCAACAAAATGCGCTTGCCGCCGTAATAACGGTAAGTTGTGGCAGCAACACGCTTGTCGATTATTTCAATTGTAATTATTTTTAACTTTCATAACTTAAAACTTTTAAAAGTCAACGGCAGCAGGCTTATTACTGATGCAACAACAAACAAACAACAACACTTTCAAGGATTCTCTCAACACATACATACTTATTTTACGCGTCTTCTCCCCACATGCCAGGGCAAATTATTAACTCCCTACTGAAGAAAAAAGAAAAAAATCAAAAAGTTGCGAAAAATAGAATAAAAAAGCTCTGTGCTGCATAAAAAAATTATCGCATTTTATAAAAGTTCTTAGTGTTGCCGAAAGTTTTCACTTGCGCTGCATTTTCATTGCTTCCGCTGGCTGCGCAAGTTGTCTGTTGCCGTTCTTTCCATTGCTTCGCGCGCTGCTCGTTGTCATTGCAAATGACAGCGCCGTGCACTTCATAAATATCGTAAGGCGACACTTATGCAATCAACAGTTCCAACAACACTTTCGTTGCAACTTTTACTTAAGCAAGTTTGCCATGCGCTTACATAAGCTCCTCTTTACAAAACTATATATATGTATGTATGTAAGTGTATTTGTGCATAACGTCCATACTTAATTAGCATTGAAATCACTTCGACGCGCTTCCCTCGAACGGAAAGTTGGCGACGTGAAATCAATAAATTTTAATAATGACATTGAAGGCATTTAAAACTAACTTTTCGCACTTTCTGGGAAAAATAATAACAAAATGGCACACAAAATATATACGTTGTGAAAATGAAGTAATTCTTGACGCTACAAAAATCCGTTGAAGAAAATGCCTTTAGTTTCTTTCAACTTTATTATCTCTCCCGCGGTACCGGTACAGATAATATTCGACCGAATAGACGACGTGCAGTATGCAGTGAAGAAAATTTAGCTGAGAGTGTATACGAAGACCTTGGAGAGTCGATTCGGCGCCGTTCGCAGCACCTCGGACTGACGTATGGAACGACTTGACTTGATTTTACGTTGAGATCTTAAATTATGCAAGAACTGAAACCGCTCGACTTTCCCAAGCGGCATCACTATGCTTTATTGGCTCTTAAAAAGTTCAAAAAAGATCAGACGTTTTCGAGCTGAATCTTGTGAAGCGATGAGGCTCATTTCTGGTTCAATGGGCATGCAAAACAAGCAAAAATGCCGTATTTGCGACGAAGAACAACCTGATTTAAGAGCTGCTCCTTCATCCAGAGAAAACAACGGTTTGGTTTGGTTTATGAGCACGTGGAATCATCGCTGCATATTTCTTTAAAAATGAGAACGTAACCGTCAATGGTGACCAATATCTGCTTGTGACATTTGGTTTCAACAACACGGCGCCATTTCCCACAAATCGCATCAAACAATGGATTTATTGAAAGAACACTTTGGTGAACAGATAATTTTTAAGCCGGTCGATTGGTCACCAAGATCGTATGATATCACACCGTTAAGACTTTTTCCTGTGGAGATGTGTAAAGTCTAAAGTCTATGCGGACAATCCCGTTTCGATTCAGGCCTTGGAGCAAAACATCACACGTGTCATTCGCCAGTTATCAGTCGAAATGCTCGAATGGCTCATCGAAAATTGGACTCAACGAATGGACCATCGGAGACGTAGGCGCGGCCAACATTTGAAAGAGATAATCTTCAAAAAAATCAATGCTAAAGAATGTTCTTTCGAATGATAATAAAGATTCCCTATTAAACCTGAAATTTCTGTATTTTTTTGCTAAAAAAAGGTAGGGAACCTTGAAATTGATTACCCTTCATAAGATCTAGTAAAAAAATTATTTTTTCCAATAGATTTCTTCAGTAAGACGCTGGGACACGTGACCCACGAACAGAACCTTCAACTTCGGCACGGACGGATAAAAATGGCTGATGGAGTGAGCGTTGAAATTCTTTGCTCATAGTTAAATCTTGAGCTACCCTTCTAACTCTCCGAATACTGCAATATTTGTCAAGCAGAAGGCTTGCGATCAAGACATAAAAAGTATCAATATATACTTTAATAGCCAAGCGAAAATTAAGGCGATAATCTCACATTATATTGGCTCAGATAATATCCTGGTAGTATGGAGGTACCAGAAAGCGACTGCAAGTATACTGTATTTCAGGCCAGAACGGTAGTCTAGGAAACGACATAGTCGATGAAATTGAAAAAAAGTCTTCCGTTTGGCCACCGAACGAGCTCGAAAAAATACGCAAGTTGCGATACACAATGAAATTTCCCAAGGAGCTCACGGATCAGAGTGAGATGGAATGCCTTGGGGCGTGCAGAAGTGCCAAGATCATTTGCAAGGGAACGTAAGGGAAGCAAGATACGCATGTGGTTTGCTCACACGGTCTCGAAAATACTACAGGACGACTGTTGGCTTAGTCACAGGTCACAACTGGCTTAACATGTTAGCCGCTTGGGCATTATTAACGATGGTACATACATATATAAAGTGCAGAGAAGTAGGCATGAGAGGCTCTAGAGCACCTTATATGCTTCTGTCCGGCTTTATCTCGAACTCGGTTTAGATATCTAGGAGTATCGGAGTTCAAGGAACTGGACGAAGTATCAGAATTAAATATCAAGTCTCTACTAAACTTCGCAAAAGGCACTGGCTTCCTGTACGACGAATACTCAGCTTCCATCTGGCATTACTTAGGACCATTAGATCTATGGCATTGACAGCCAGCCAGTACAACCTAACCTAAGCTTTAGTAAGATGGGTGCAGCAACAGTTAACGTAGCAAAAAAGCTTTATGGACCGAACTTCCATCGGCTGAATCGTAATTCGATCGAATCGATCCATTTCTCAAGCGAATGGTGACTGGTAATGCAAAGTAGGTCACTAACTGATCAAAACCTTCATGCGGAACTGTACTGCTAACAATTGCATATTGTAAAAGGAGCTAAAGCCCAGAAGCGCCCAGCTTGAGTCAATAGAAACGGATATGTGCGCCAACAGGACAACGCCAGACCACATACATCGATAGTGACCCGCCAGAAGCTCCGAGAGCTTGGATGGTAGATTCTTATGCACCCACTTTATAGTGCGAAGCTGCAATCCATAGGATAGGATCTTACAGGATCTTACACTAATCAACTCGCTGGTTTATGTTTTTTTAAGAGTTATGCTACAGTGGTGAAACGGTGTATTTACAAAATGAGCAGTATTGAGGAATATCCTTGACTATAATAATCAGTATTTTTAATAATTTCATTATCAAACCCTTATCATACAGCAACACTCCCAAACAAATGCTCTATACTATAAATTTTAATTATGAGTAACTAATAGTGCCTACAATTAAATTTGTTTCGATCAAAAGGATCGAATGTGGACTGCAGCTATCTTTCATTAGTGTAATGATGGAACCCTGCCGCAACTTCATTAAAATCACTGTTATGTTTTTCAATATTGATAAATAAAACAAGCAAAAGCAAAGAGCCAATGAAGTTAGGAGGAGTAAGGTGCCCAAGTGGTTGTATTTTCTAAACCAATTATATTGCGCAATATTTTAGAATTATTCATACATACACGAAAGCAAAACTCGTGTACCAATGTGTGTTTATTTAATAGCTTTTTCACTTTTTCATATTCGTTGCCTGCAGGCACTCGGTGTGATTTTTGACAGTTTGCACTAACGGTGAATGGCTTAAAACCGCAGCGTGATAAATTCAATTAATATGACAATAAATTTATAATTATATCAGCAATATTGCCGTTGCTCACTTTTGACTTTTGTGGGGGCTGTGGCCTGGGGGTAGTTATATAGATTTATAATTTACATTTATTGTTGTCTGTTTATTATTCTGTGTTCATAAATATAAAAGGTATTGGTAAATGTCATTAATATCAATTCGTCGCAAAGTAGGAGTGATTAAATTGTGGCTTAACTCAATAATGAACTATGCCGTTTAACTTTTGTTGCAAAAAATTACTGAAGTAGGAGTATCTGTCATTTCACTCAGAAATTGTAGTACTTTCACTTTCACTTTTCCAAATATTTTGAATAAAAAAAATATTTTTTTGGCATTCTATGTATATTGTGAAATTTCGAAGATATTATCTAAGTCTAAAACAAACTGCAATGAAACAAAATATACGAGTTGTTCAAATAAACAGCCATCGCTGCGAAGAATGCGTGCGTATTTATGCTACACTGACGGCTCGAAAACGACTAAGCGAATCATTGCGGGAGTCGTAGGACCAAGCATCAAACTCTCCATACCTATGGGAGATTTTCTGAGCTTCTTTAAGGCAGAACTCTTTTTCCGAAGTCGAAGCATAGAGACAAACCTCCAACGCAACTATCGTAACAAACGCATAGCCATACTTAGCGATAGTCAAGCGGGACTTAAAGCAATCTCCGTCTATAAGATCAAATCGCTACTAGTGCAGGAGTGTAAAGAACGGCTGAAAAGTCTAGCGGAACCTAACCAAGTGCACCTGATCTAGGTGCCCGGTCACAAGGTATATCAGGGAACCAACTGGGTCCCGCTCCGCAGCATTCACTAACGAGGAAGTCGATATTATAGAAAATATTGACCAAAACTGTCACACAGGCGGCCATGACATCGCTAAGGAACTTAACATTCAACACAAAACGGTTTTGAATCCTTCAAAAAAGGTTGGCCACAAAAAAAAGCTTGATGTTTGAGTACCAAATGAATTGTCTCTGAAGAATTTAATGGACCGAATTAAAATGTGCAATTCTTCGCTGAAACGAAATGAAATCGAACCACTTCTGAAACGAATGGTAACAGGAGACGAAAAGTGAAGGAAATACGATAACGTTGTGCAAAAAAGGTCATGGTCCAAGCGTGATGAAGCTCAACAAAAGGTCGTAAAGCCATGATTGATGCCTCTAAAGATTATGTTGAGTGTTTGGTGAGATTGGAATGGAATCATTTACTATGCGGTGCTCCAGCTTGGTCGAACGATTGATTCTACATTTCACTGTCAACAACTGATGATTGAAGCAAGCAATCGAAAAAGCGGCCAGAACTGATCAACAGAAAGGATTTCGTCTTCCATAGGACAACGCTATATCACACACATCTTTAATGACTCGGAAAAAACTGGGAGAGCTTGGCTGAGAAGTTTTGATGTATCCACCATTTAACCCTGACCTTGCACCATCAGACTACTATTTGTGTCGGGCAATGCAGAACTCCTTTAATGGAGTAAAGTTGGCTTCAAGAGAAGCCTTTGAAAATTACTTGTCGCAGTTTTTCCCCGAGAAGCCAGAAAAGTTTTACACTGATGGAATAACATCTCTAGCGGAAAAATTGCCAAAATGGTACATATGTATGTATCTGGTTCATTAAAGTTCATTATATATATATAAAATAGGTGGAAGTTTGAATAGAAATGCGAAAAGACTTTTTCGACTACCCAATATTACAATTGATTTTATGTTTTCAGCTTTTGAAAACGAAAAAAGTAATTTGTATTTTCATTAGTCCTTTGAGTCCTTCACAATAGTAAAAATGGTGTAAAATATGCAAAACCAAGCTTGATTACATTGAAGATATAATATCTCTTGTACGAATTTAACTTCTTAACTTTGTTGTTGATTTAACATGCACTTTTTTTGACCAAAATAGTGTGATCCAACGTATTTTATTTTCAATTATTAGACATGGTATATTTGGTATTTTTCATTACATTTTAATTAGGCAGCAAACATACCTATACACATACATACACACCTATTCAACAGAATATTTTAACACAAGACTTAGAGCGATTATTAGAAGTCTTATTGAGGATTTTAATAAAAAAATTCTTCTGGAAGGTGTAGGTAGTTAAAGTTATACATTAAATCTACTCAGTATGCATACAGTACACCGTGACGTATGAGCAACACATAGTTTACAGGAATGTTGTATGAACGCACAGTACATTTGATGCTTAAGTTTAACTGAGTATAACTTTTAAAGGAATGTTTTCATATTTACGTCTGTTTGGTAAAGCCCTGAATTTTGTATAGAAATATATGTTTATAAGGCCCCAGCAATAAAATTATTTAATATTAGTACTTTGCTAATGCAAAGCGGTTATATAAAAGGTATGATGTGAGTTACCACACGGCACAGCTAAAGGTTTACCACTAAACTCTAGAAAAGTAAAAAATTACAAAGCGGTGAATTACTGATTTGAGATTCTCTGAAGGTAACAAAACTTGATTGATACGTTCGGCCACTGGCAGTTAGTTGCAATAATAGCAAAAATTTAAATTCGTTTGCTAAGCTAAGTCAATGAAAATGTAGAAAAAGAAGTATCCTTTAATAAAAAAAAATATATTTTTTTAAAGAAGTGTTGTTTTATATGAAATTGAAAAGTCCACGACCTGACATATAAATAGCGTTACTGAGTATGATTTTTAGTTAGTCCTCCCCTAGGATTAAATCCATATGATTTTTAGTTAGCTCCAGCCTTCAAAAGGCGCGTGTAGAAATTTGACAGCTTTCGCATCATTATTTTTTAATTATTTCATGTTAAGTGAAGCAACTTTGGTTATTATGAAAAAAAAACGGTTAGAAAAAACTTCTCGTGTTAATAAAATATGGCTTTTAGAAGGGAAAAAACACAGTTAAAGCAAAAACTTAGCTTGATGACGAGTTTTCGGAGACTCTCCCATGAAATATTTATATGCTAAGCTTAGACTTGGTGAACGCAGTGGACACCAAAAGAGATTGTTACCGACGAATACATCAAAAGAGTCCACAAAATAATTGGATGATCGTAAAGTGAATATCAACTCTAAGTGCACATCATATCATTCACAAATATTTGGGTTTTAGATGGCTATGTGCATAGTTGGTGCCGCGCGAGCTCACTTTTAACCGAAATCAACGACGAGTTAATGATTCATAGCAGTGTTTGGAGATATTTAATAGCCCCATAATTTCCCCCCGAAATCCAATCGCCAGTCATCTGAGTGGGCTGCACACGATGAACCCGTTCCAAAGAGTGGAAGAACCATTAGTCAGCGGGCAAGTTTGCGCCGTTTGTATTTTAGAAGTATGCGCATAGAATAATCTTTATTGACTACCTTGAAAAAGGAAAGACCATTTACGGCGACTATTACATAGCGCTATTGGATCATTTGAAGGATGAAATTGCCCAAAAAAGCGACCGCATTTGAAGAAAAAAACTGTTGGTTCACAAAGACAATGTACAGTTTCACAAATCAGTGAAGACGATGGAAAAAATATATGAATTAGGCTTGGAATTGCTTCCGCAACCACTTATTTTCCAGATCTGGTTCCCAGTGACTATTTTCTGTTCTCAGATATTTAAAGAAACTCTGGGAAAATATTTTGTTGAATGAAGAGGTAACCACCGATACTGAGATTTATTTTTAAGCAAAGGATAAATCGTACTAAAAAAATTTTATCGAAATGTTGAAGGATCGCTATAAAGAAAATGTCTTTTTTTTAGGAAACTAATAAGAATAAAAAAAAAACGAATGTAGTAATAAAAATGCATTCTACTACGATGGACGGGGACTTTTAAATTTACCTGTTATAAGAAAATTGTTTTTGTTTTTTTTTTTGTTTTTCTTAGCCATTATGAAGAGATCACCTAGTGTGAGAATATTTTATAGCAAGAAGAGTGGTTTGCTAAAAAACCATTCCTTGATTTCTTGCTAAAGCATGGCAAAACTTTCTGAACTGTACGAGTCGGTTGGATGCACATCCATAAATAAGTCTGAGAAGCAATATGAATTTGGAATAGCACCTTACAACACCATATTTGAATACAAACTTTCGTCTGTTTCAACGACAGTCGGATCTAAGTAATCGGAACGGACCCGGATTTTTATCCGGCCAAGGCTGTCAACTCGCCATTATTCCTCGAAATTTTTTTAGGAATATTATATGTCGCTACAACAACAACAAAAACTGTCATGCAGAAAAATTAAGGCAGAAATTGTATATGATATCTTAGATTTCGTCATAAAAATACATAATAAAGTATTTTTAGAAGAATTTTTAGAAATGTTGAACGAAAAATAGTGGATATTTTGAGTAAGCTAAGAGGCTAGCGTTTTCTTTAGATTTGATTATTGAGTAGTAAAAATGTACAAATTACAGAAGAGATTGTTACATTAGATGTCATAATTAATGCTTAAAGTAAGGTTAAGAGTAAGCTTCAAAGAAAAAATTAATAAATTGTAATCATTCTTGAGACTAAGTCCAGGCAGCTTCATTCATCTTTCACATGACTAAAGCTTAAATAGTCAAAAACATAACACAGATAAGATAAGTGAAGAGAAAGAATCACAAAAGTTAATATGCGCGTACGTCTGTAAAAACTGAATCACAAACAGGTACTCATGTATGTATGTATCTCTGGTATACATGTCAGGCAGAGTACCTCAGCACACACTTTCCGAGCGAAGTGAGCGCACTGTCGCTACTTTCCAATAAATGCGAAAACTTTTTCGATTACGTGCTTGTAAAAGTTTTCGTCTTCACATGGAACGCCCGATGGAATATGGTAAAGTGTACACACAATACAAAACGAAAGAAATCACAACCAATAACAGGAGAACAAAGGCATTTAAAAAATTTGACACATATACAAGCACAAACTATACATATTAGTGAAAAAGTGTGTGTTTGTTTGTGGTGTAATAAGTCGAGCAGCGGTGCAGGCGTGGCGCAAGTGTCATCATAAACAAGTAATGAAATCTTTAAAACTAAGCAGACCAAATACATTTCACACATTTCATACATGAGCAAAGCAACATAAAAACAAAAAAAAATAGTAATGAATAAATAAAAATAATTATCACCCCAGTATTTCATATACTCTACACTTTTGATATGTATAGGTTATTCAACTAACCGCTATTTGCTCCTCCTGCCGTTTGTTGTTAAAGCTTTTGACTTTCATTTGCCTGCTGCTTGAGTTGTCGGTGCTCTCGTTGCTTGATTGCGTTGGGACATTCGGCATTGTTTTAAAGCGCAAAGCAATCTCGGTGTGTCGTGCATGGTCGGTCGCTCGTTCGAATATCGGTAAAAAAGTTGATTCATAGCCTTGCACTGTTGCTTGTCTACAAAACAAAAAGTTAATGAATTGCCATTATCTATAACACCACTTGATAATTTATTAATCGCTGGAGATTTCCACAATTTTATGAAATGAAAGGCAGAATCGTTAAAAAGCTAAATGTAAAATTTTAAGTATTTAATATAGAATATTTTTCTTTGCTAAAAAATAAAATTTCAGACGAAGTAATTTTAGTTGAGTGAGAGTAAAATCATTGTACTACAGAGATGATAGAGGGAGAGAACTGGATGTCAGATGTTAAGAATTGTATCTAAAAGACCTGTATGAAATTCCGTGATGAACGGTTGAGTAGTTCTCGAGAAATATTGCCAACTGACTTCAAAAACATAGTTTCGAGAAAAACACAGCTAAAAATGGCGCACTTATCATAGCTAGCCTCGAGACCACAAGTTCTCAAGGCTGTGTCTGCACTATTCCTCGGATCAATTTGAAATTTAGAACAATATTCTAGAGGAGTTATAGAATTTAATAAGACAATAAAAAAATCAATCGTTTTTTTTAAACCCCTTAAATTGTTTTATTTTTTTTTTAGATAGTTAAAATGATTCGATTTAGGGGTTAGATTTGCACCATTTTGTCCGTTACCTTATCACAGTTCCGAAGATAAGAATACCACTCTACAACCATCGCACTTATTGACAAAAAACAGGAACATTAAATTTTTTAAGCTTCTCTTGAGGTTTTCAACAGCATAGTCATTCGCCCTAAACAAGTAGAAATGGTAATGAGTTGATCCAGGGTCTGGGCTAACAGGTGGAAGCATAAGAACCTCCCAATCAAGCTCCCGTAGCTTTTGCTATTCACTAGCGATATCGTGTGTGGCCGGGTATTCTCCTGTTGACACACAATTTTTTTCCTAATCGGCAAAGGTGACCGCTTTTGGACGCTTGCGTCCTTCAGACGATCCAACTGTTGATACTATATTACTGTTCCGAATTAAGTGTTTGATGGGAATATAAATTGGATTGTCATTATGCTTTACAAATGATTTCGCGTAAGTGACCGCCGTGGCGTGGGAGAATAAACTCCAGCTGAGAGGACAAAGTTTCGAACTCTGGGGTCGAACGTCAGCAATAACTCGCCTGTATTCTCTATCAAGGCGTCAGACGTTTTGGGCTTATCTGCGTAAACAAGCGCCTTCTCATAACCCCATAATAAATAGTCCAGCGTCGTTAAATCGCACGATCTTGGACGCGACAAAATGCGCTCATCAAAAGTTTCCTTTAATAAATTAATTGTTTCCTTGGCTGTATGGCATGTAGCGCCGTCCTGTTAGAAGCAAGTGTCGTCCACAACATCCTCCCTATGCTCATAGGGCCTGCCGACCAGCGACTTTCGACGTCTCAACAATGTTTCGTGAATTATAATTACTTCTAATACGATAGTTTCGTTTACCAACGTACCTCTTCAACCAAAATTGAACCACGTCCAACCGAGGTCGGTGGCTGTTTCGTTTTGGGTCCATTCAGCGAACATGCGACACGCTTGATGATTGTTCGGCTTAAATTCTTGCACGTGTTGGATTTTATAAGCCGCAAACCAAGATACTTACGGAATATCTTTCACATAGAGGATGGGCACAGCACCTATTGTTTTGCGCGATGGACAGTAGCAATACCGACTTCGGTGCGCACTGTACGACGTCTCGAGCATGCGCATTATCCATTAGAGTAAACTCGGACTAACGTATGGATTGAGCATTTTAGGCCAAGATCTTAAATTGAAAGCATTCAAAATGCAGCTTGTACAAGCTTCGCTCTATGGACTCTTGAAAAGGTCCAAGAAAATCCGACGTTTCCGAGCCAAAATTTGTTCAGCGATGAGGCCTATTTCTGGCTCACTAGGTCTGAAATTGTAGATAGTGATCTCGGCCACATTTGGTGTTAACAAGTTGGCGCCACTTTCAACACATCGCATCAATCAATGAATTTATTGAGAGAAAACCTCGGTGAGTAATAATTTAATAAATTTACGTTTTGGGCCGGTCGATTGGCCACTAAATACCAAGCCGCTAGTCTTTTATTGTGGCGATATGTAAAGTCTAAAGTCTATGTGGACAATCCCGCTTCGATTCAGATCTTAGAGCAAAATATCACACATGTCATTCGCCAGTTACCAGTCGAAATGCTCGAACGAGTCATCGAAAATTTGGCCCAACGGATGGACCACCTGAGACATAGCCACGACCAACAGTTGAAAGAGATAATCTTCAAAAAATAAATGCCAAATAATGTTATTTCGAATAATCATAAATGTTTCCCATTAAACTTCAAGTTGTTATGTTTTGGATAGGAAACCTCTCACTGTAATATAATAAAATATGTTTATTAAAACAAAAGGCATGAGGACCATCACATCATCAAACAGACAGGTTAATGTTCTAAGAGACAGGAAAGCAAATGTCTAAGCATCCAGGGTTGCATATGTTCTAAGAACTGAGGACTTAAGAAGTAAGCGAGTGAAAATTAAATTGATGGTTAACAAAATGAGACAGTATTACTTGTGAGTACTTTACTTCTCCGCCCTGTGGTCAAAATCAGTCGAATGAGACTTATAATTATGTTTTGACTGGCTGTGAGTAAGTTTATTCGCGATTTTTTTGGAAGTTGTATAGTGTATCAAAGAACGGTTGTGTGCTATGTAGGGTGACTTTTCACTCACAATACCAAAGATTGGTATCAAATAAGGCTACGAACTGCTGCCCCATTAACGAGTTCGCCAAATTTGGCCATGAGCCTACCTACTGTTAAATTAAATTAGATAAATGAATGAAGTCAGACGTTTACACTTGGCACCACTGGCTATATTTGTTTGTTTTGAGATAGTTTTGGATGAGCTCGGAAACCGCCTAAACTTAATTCGTCAACTTCCTGAGTCCATTTAGTAAAAAATATTGTATACACTCATCTGCCATTTAATTTATTAAATCAACACTCACCTGCATGACTATTTTTAGCAACAGGTGACTTGTTTGTTTATTAGCTGTTCCATTTCCCTTGCATCCTGCTGCCCATTTGACCGAAATAAATTAATATTTAAGCGCCACCCTCGCAGTGCCCAAGAGTGCTTGCAGGCAGCTCTAACGTGAAATAATATCAACAAAAGCTTTGTTATGACGCATTACCATTGGTGTAAAAATGACAAAAACAAAATCTTAAATTTATATTCCTTTTTTACAGTTCCACAAAAGTGCTCCAGTGACGTGGGTGAGACGTCCCACATTCCCATCTACAGTTACATACACATGTGTATCGAGATGTAACCTCGTCCTTTGGAGCTCAAGCTGCTATATGACAGCAGGGGAAATCACACTGGGCATTGTAGGCAGTTTTCACATGTGTGGGTATTTGATTTCACACATGCGCAGTAGCGCCAGTTATCCGGCGGAGAAAATCGAATATATGGATTGGGATGAGGGCCGCAAAGCCTGTATGTAATGTACATATGTAAAAGTGTATTTTCAATGATAGATGGATAAATTAAACGTCATTGAAGAATTTACATATTAATTTGGTATAATACTTAAAATTTCTGCACAAATATAGTCTAAACAAGCAAGAGACATTTTACAATAAAAAATAAAGTAACTTGATACCGTAATGTAAACAATAAAAAATCATGAAAAAAATATTTAAATGCAAAAATTAAATTATTTCCATAAGCAGCAAATAATAAAATTCTCGAAAATAGATTCGAAATACTAAATCCCTTCTAATTCCTAAAAATATTAATTTAAACACGAAAATAATGGCTATGTTCGTGTGTACATTTCATATTCTCGCAAATTTTTGAGACTCAAAGCCCGGCAAATTATTGGCAAACTTTAAATAAAACAAGTAATACATTAACCTTTTAATACCAAAGTATACCAAGTATACCCGACAACTTGTTTTGATGCAAGTTTAGGTAGTTAACTCACGCTCTGATCAACATATAGTCTGCTAGGTTAACGATCGACGTGGGTTAACTCAGCAACAGTGCAATGATGGAGATGATTAAATTTTTGGTGATGAAGCTCCATCAAGGACCACTTTTCATCGATGGTGTGATGAATTCACGCGAGATCATAGATCACTCCAAGACGAACTTCGTGAAGGTCGTCCAAAATCAGCTGTTCTTCCGGAAATTATTGATGATGTGCGAGAACTGATACTGAAAGATCGTCAGGCGACTTATCGTGAGATTGAGAAAACTATAGGCCTTAGTGGGACCATGCATGAAAAAAAGTTGTTCACGTTGAATACCACACAATTTGCCAATCGCTCACAAAAAGGCTCGGTCCATTGGTTGAGAGAAATGTTAACAAAATACGATCGCAGTGCATCGAAATACGTCTATGGCATCGTGAAAGATGATGTAACGTGGATTTATGCATATGAGCCCCAAAGTAAACAGTAGTTGACTATATGGGTGTTTTAAGATGAGCCGAATCCAACCAAAACTGCTTGCACACGAAGCACTCCCAAGAAAATGGTTGCCTGTGTTTTTATGGTAAAAATGGAAATGTTTCATACCACTAGCGGAACTACAGAGTGATACACCACTTGTTTGCCAGTTGTCTCTCAAGAAAGCAGAAGAACCAATCGACGAAGACAGGAAAAGTGTTCCAAACGGCAATGCCAGCTCTGAAACATCAAGTGAATCAATTGAATTCGCGTTTTTCTCAAAATGATGTTTTCAAAGTCGGTGACCAACATTACTCGAAAACGGCTGAAGCGACTACTCTTAAATTTTAACACGAGTTTCTTAAATATATTTTTTAATAACTAACTGACTGATAAACAATTTAAGGCCAACATTCTGGTCAAAAATACATTTTTTCTGTTGTTTTTCTAGAAACCGCCAGTTGATCAAAAAAATTTATTCTTTCGATTAATTATTAGATTGCACATTGTTTTAATGAAATCTGTTTTGTTTTCTAATTTTAGAGGATCTAGTTCAGAGATATAGTGATCACCGCAAAACGTCTTTTTTGAGAAGAATTCCCGTAAATCAGCTGTACTTCCTTTCCTAATAAATATTTTTACTAACACTAAGTTTTAAAATACAGTTAAATAAGTTAAAAGACACCATAATATGTGTACATATTTTTGGATCAAGAATTCTGGAAAATTGGTGTTTTTCGGCCTTATAACTGTATATAACCCTCACATCTACCTCGAGTGTGAAATGCAACTTTATTGAGTGATTTATCGTATTTCCAAAATCGTATGCACGAAAATTCTACGAAAAAATGCGGAGACTAACAGCAGGTTTCAAGACTGGAGCATACCCTTGTAGAACCCTCAGAGGTGATCTAGGGATTGACGCCCAGATCATACTAAAATTATGGAAGCGACACTTTTCCAACCTGATGGATTGCAGTGAAAGTACAACGCCAGGAGAAGGCAAACCCGATTCCCCAACCGATGACGATGGAGCAGACATTCCATTATCAGACCATGAAAAAGTTCGAATAGTAATAACCCGCCTAAAGAACAACAATGCGGCGACGTCCGATGGATTGCTGGCCGAGCTATTCAAACACGGCGGCGAGGTACTGTTAATGAGCATGCATCAGCTTCTTTGTCAAATATGTTCGGACGAAAGCATGACCAACGATTGGAATTTAAATGTGTACTGCCCAATCCACAAAAAGGAGACCTACAATCTTCACCGTGGAATAAGAATCCTAAACATCGCATATAAAGTACTTTCATGTGTATTGTGTGAAAGATTGAAACCCACCCTCAATTGATTAAGGGGTGGTTCTAAGTATTATAACCTATAGCTGATCCTCCATACTTTTATATTCTGTACCACATTTGGTTTTTTTTATCTTTATTTGTGGCTTAGTTGTAGCGCCTATGTTAACATAATATATTCTATAATTTATGACAGATTAGAAGTTTAAAAACAAGTTACAATAAAATTAAAAAAAAATTTTATATTAAAAATTAAATTGAAATAAAACCAAAAAATTATTGTAAAAAAATATAAATAATTATGTATTTATTCAAATAAAATAATCAAAAATAGTTTTTTTACAAATATAATACTATTAAAGAAAAAAATGGTCGAAATAATACTCGTATGTACTCAATTCCAACCAATAGTTGCATATTTGCTTGTGAGTAACCGCATTTGTGGCTTCAGCTGGCGAAGCATAAAATCAAATTAAAGTAAAATAGTCAGTACTCATTGCGTACAACAACAATTTAAGAACAACAAACTGCTAATCTCAAATTGTGGACGCAAAAAACGAGCATATTAGAATAAAAACTAAGCAAATAGGAAAACTCGTTGATAGTTGCCACCCGGTAGAAAATATAGTTAGCACAAAATTAGCGAAGAACCTCAGTAAGAGGTGGTACTGGTTTTCAAATTGGCTCTAACAACATATTAACAATTTCATTGATGCTTCTCTTCCATAAAATATGCTTTATAGAATAGTATCAATTTGGACAGCCAACAGACCAGTACAACTAACAAGGCATAACTGTCTGAAATCGATTCAGTCGGAATGCCGTCAAGCTCATATTATTTTGGATATTTTTGACTAGTGCGGCACTGAAATATATCTTAAATTTGAAAATAGACAACCTATCTTCAACACATAAAAAATATAACCTAACAGGTCTACATGGAATACTTAAAAGTAACTAATCGTCAAATAATGCCTAACTAGTTAACACTACTGCGGTGTGTAGACAAGGAATTTGTTAGCAAAAAAAGGCCAAAAAACCAACCGGCATTATTCTAAGAAGCTATATTAATATGTTGCTCAAATTCCCTTGGGATATTTCTGCTTATTAAAATGTCTGTGGTCTGGAGAGCAAAATTTCGCAAGCGGTCAAGGCGTACACATACAGACACACGCTTACAACAAAACACACCACAGTGCATGCCTACATATGTAAGTATATATGAGTATGTGTTTATAAATCTTAATAAGTTCGTATTTATATTTTTGCCCTTAATACCAAGCATTCTGTCCATAAGTGTATGTATGTATGTGTGTGTGTGTGAGAAGGCAAGCATATTTACTTTTGCGACGAGTAGCATAGTTTTCGGTAGCCAATTTTCCAAAATTTTCAACAAATTTCTTTAGTTTCCGCAGAATGCTTGGACCACTATTACACAGACAGACATACACACAAACAACAGCACAACAACTATCTCTGCGCTAAAAGAAAATTCTTGCTTGGAAATTGTATTGTTGCTTACCGAGCTGGAAATTATGTGGTTTGCATGTATGTGGGTATGTATGATGCATATGAAGGTATGTACATACATATATACATATGTATGTATATCTGATTTTTGTTGCGCGCTTGGAATTGCTGTTGTGTTGTTTTTGTTTGCGGCAGCAGTCATGGTCGTGCTGGCGTTGCAGCAAAATAACCACAACTGACCACACATTAAAGCAGAACTCATGCGAGCATGTAACAATTATATCTGTACATCACACACACACACACAGACGCATATGTGCAGTAGGTTTCGCTCGCAAAGATTTGTGGTGAAGAAGTACCATAAATTTTATTAATATTTTTGAAAAAGTTAAAAAAAATACTACAATATTCATTATCGTTAATTTATTCCTAGTTTTCTTATTTCCATACAGTGTTAAGTGAAAATTAAATTTGAAATCCAGTAATTATTATAATGCTATAGAACAGAGGAACCAAAACATTAATTTATTCTGAACGATGTCTGCGGTTATTTGCCACGAAGCAAACAACTAACTAACAGAAAATATGAAATAATAAACTACGCACTAAGTAACCTTATTAGATCTTAGATCCGGATCATATCTAGGAAATCTAGTCTAGTATATATTAATAACTAAAGTATAATTTAAGGGGTTAGGGGTAGTCAGAGATACGAAAAAATGAGAATTTTCAGTATTTTTGTTCTGCTATTAAACCGTGCTATTTTACAAAAGTAGTAATATGGCATTATTATAGAATATGTTGACTTGAAGTCACCATAATTTCAAAAAAAAAAAAAAAAATTAATTTCCAAAGTTATAGTTGTTTGTGTTGACCCAGTTCCAAAAAAATGTACTTGCGGTGACAACTATAAGCCCTTGGAGATTCATTTAAATCAATCGGACGAAAAAGATTAGTTTTATAAATAGATAATCCTGGGCCTGATCGAAGGAATTTTTTCCACAAACTAACAAAATGGAAATTTTTTTCTAAATTTTTTGGAAAAAATCAACAGTTAATTGGTCTTAAAAAATCGAAATTTTTTCTTAAAAAATAAAAACCCTTCGATAAGGCCCGAGTTTATTATGTATTCTAAAAACTGCAAAAATTTCATTAAAATGTACTGAGCAGTTTTCAAGTTACAGTTGTCACCAGAAAAACGCGTTTTAAGTTTCACACTAGCGCTTTGAAGTGCCCGAGTTCTCTTTGTTATTTGTCGAATAACTCAAAAACTAATTATCGGATCAACGTGAAATTTTTAGAGAATATTTTTAAGATATTACGCTTAACGAAAATGCAAAAAAAAAAACAAAAAAGTTTTTTGAAAATTCTGACTACCCTTAAGTACCACTGGACTTTATGATGAAGATTTTATGTCAACTTGATACTGCCTGATCGATGATCATATTATGAAGGGAATCACATAACTACTTGGGCAACTTATTCAAAAATCGTTAGTCACGAACGCATGGAGCGATTTGGACGATAAAAGTTTTGTTTTTCTTAAAGCTTTAGCAAATACGTCAAAATATCTCAATTTCGCCGAGACTATGTTGTACATATGTAATTTATTATACCCCGAAGGGAGTACATAAAGGTTTTTAAATAGTCATACGAGTAGAATTTGATGATATGGACTTGGGCAATATGTGGTGCGAACAGGACGGTGCCACAAGTCATACAGCAAATGTCACAATCGATTTATTGAAAATCAAGTTTGGTGAACGCGTTACCTCACAAAATGGCTCAGTCAGTTGGCCGCCTCGGTCCCGCTTTGACGCCGTTAGACTATTTCCTGTGGGGCTACGTCAAGTCTTTGGTCTATGCCAACAAAGCAGCGAGGATTGATAAACTTTGTACGAATATCGAACGTGAAATTGCAGCAGTATCGGGCGACTTATGTTTGAAACCCGTCGAAAATTGGGTTCAGCGTCTGGCCTTCGGCAAGCGAGCCCGTGGTGGCCATGCAAAAAAAATCGAATTTTCACATGAATAAATAATTTCATTGATATTCCAAATCGATTTTGTTTTATTTAAAAAAACTTTTTTAGCGGTTTTATTAAAAACCCGTTATATAGGGTAGTCGAAAAAGTCTTTTTGTATTTCTAATCAAACTTGAACTTAAATCTTAATCTGTAATGAACTTTATTGAACCAAATATGTACCATTTTGGTCTATCACTTTTTGCTATTTTTCCGCTAGAGACATTATTTAATCCGACTAGAACTTTTCTTCTTTCTCGTTACTTCATTAAGAGAGTTCTGCAGTGCTATATGGTGAATGCATCGAAACTTCCCAGCCAAGTTCTCTCAGTTTTTACCGAGTCATCAAAAATGTGTGTGGTCTAGCGTTGTCCTGATGAAAGACGAAGCTTTCTGTTGATCAATTCTGGCCATTTTTTTCGATTACTTGTTGCAATCTCATCACTTATTAACAGTAAAATGTAGAATCAATCGTTTGACCAGGCAGGAGCAACTCATAGTGAGTGATTCCTTTCCAAGCTCACTAAAAGCTCAGCATAACCTTTCGAGGCCTCAATTCCGGCTTTATGACCAATTTTGAGCTTCACCACGCTTTGACAATGGTCTTTTTCGAACATTATTGTTGTATTTGATCCACTTTTCGTGTTCTGTTACCATTCGCTCCAGAAATGGGTCGATTTCATTTCGTTTCAGCAAAGCATCGCAGATGTTAATTCGGTCCATTAAGTTTTTCACAGACCATTCATGTGGCACCCAAACTTCGAGCTTTTTTTTGTAGCCAGTCTTTCTTAAATGGTTCAAAATCATTTGATGATGAAAGTTAAGTTCCTTAGCGATGTTATGGCTGCTTTTGTGATGGTCCTGGTCAATCTCCTCTATTATTTTAACGTCTTCTTCAGCAATAGATCGATCAGAACGAGGTGCATCTCTCACATCGAAATTTCCAGAACGGAAGCGAGGGAACCTGATACAGCATCGTCTCCGTAAACTTCACAAATTTCAGTGGTGGCTTGCATGGCTTTCTCCAGAATCCTTCTTTCTTGTTCAGAAGGCTGCCGTCTTAAATTTCCCCCTACATTTCGATATTATTTTAACCTTACACACCACATTCTTATGTGAGGGCTAAAGTGTGGTATGCAGATTTACTTAACCAAATGAGTACGAATATATATATATATATATATATATATATGTATATATGTATATGTATGTACCTGCTACATAGCACCTCACCTTTTAATTTTTGTAGAAAATCCAGAAGAAAATGCCGCAGCTGCACTTACGGCGGAACCATAAAATTTCAATTAAACGCAGCTCATTCACTCGATTAATTGACAAACTTCGGCAGGCAGTCAAAAGGGCAAACAAGCCACAAACAAGGACAACGTTTAAGCGCTTCGCTTTCAATTTCACACACATTGCCGACGAACACACACACACATACACACCCATATGAGTGTAACTTATATGGCAAGCGACAATTTAGAGAATAAATTTACCTCAGTTTATAGCGTAATCTTGAATGCGTGAAAGTTGAACGGAAACTGGCGAAGGGGAGGAAGGGCTAAGGTGAGCGGAACTGTGCGCGAAAGAAAGTAAACGGTACGTGAATGTGGTAATAAAGGTGTGTTGGTGAGGGTATTGTAAAGTTTATTGGCACGCATACCGCGCATACTAACACATACATGAGCACAAGTGCACATACACACATATTTATACAAATATAGAATTCGTCTGTGTGTAAGTACAATGTATATTTGCGCAGATAACTTGCAGCCAGACACAATTTTCATTGAAAAATTACCTCAAATATATGGAAAACTTGCAAAGCTGTTGACTGCTCATTTATATGCAAAAAAAAATCAGCGTGTAAGTGTGCGTGTGTGTGTTTGGGTGAAATTCACGAATGAGTGTACGCGCGCAATCTTATCGCCAACATCCGCTTTCCTTCCGCTGGTGCGCTGGCGTTCGCTTTTTTGTTTTTCTCTACACATTTTCGCGCGCATGTGTTTGTGCGCCGGAAAGCAGACTAAAAACACGCGGAACAAGTTACGGCGACATTGTCATTTCAATATCGTAATAAATGGGCTTGCACACCTTCATACATACAACAAGAAAAAAAACATAGATATACATGTGTTTGAGTGCGCTGATGACATTGTGTCTGTTGGCGGCTCGCAGGCCGGATATTTTATGCGTTGCTGCTTGTGTGTTTACAAAGTGTTTGATAATCGCTTTTCGTTGCAGAACAATGCGCGCCACAAATGGGGATTGCCAATTGGCAGAGAATTGTTTAATGAAAAGTTTAGAAAAAATTGTGAGAAGATCAAAAGAATGCAAAAATATAAATAAATACTATTTTTATTTCCCCTACTCTCGCAAGTTTAAAAATTTCAGGTAAAAATTGAATTGGAAAAGATCCATTAAAACATAATTAACTAATCGAGAGAAAAGTTAATTGCAATAAGAAAGATTTAGCGAAATCCTATCTGTCAGACTATCTGCAGATCGCACTGAAAAGTTGCCTTTCTGGGGATGGATAGCGGCTGTCGGGGAGAACCGTTCAACTATGAGTTTTTCATAAAAATCTAATTAGGAGTAGACAGAATCGGAAGTTGAAGATCGGAATGAACACTGACCACTTCTGCGCTTGCCAAGCGAAGATGGCTGCCACTAAGACAGCAGCAGAGCTAAAGCTTCGGAGCGCCACCTCCTTCAGAGTGGTGACTATCCACTTCGATAGTAGATATTATCCTTGAGTTCGCGGACTGTGTGTTCAAGACTAGTAAAAGGATGTCTAGAAAATTAAAGGCGGGTGAGCTTACGAGAATAGATACTTTTACTAGGTTTCGAGAACTGCGGTATTTAAACGTTGGCTCCGTCGATCTTTAGTACTCAACCTTTGGGTTGCAGACCAGCTCAACGTTGGTCAGCTACCAGCAGCTGTGCAGTTGCAAGATGCTTCTGGCACGGGATAAGTCATAAAAGATCCACCTTTCAGTGGTTATGGAAGTTCTAACTGGACACTGTCCGATCGCCAATCATCACTTTCTCCCGCTTACGACAGATTAAGACAAGTACCCTTTAATCTCATACTTTTAGACATCCTGGCGAAATAGGTGGTAGAAATAAAAACAAAATCCCGAAGCAGGTTTGTGATTGGTTCCGGGCGTTGTTTTGGATAGCTGATCCAACTAAAGGAGCTCGTATGGCTTCACAAAAGACTGACTAACAGCTTAACTGTGATCCCCGCCTTGCCTAGCCTGTCAGCCATTTAAATTGATCTCACCTTTGCATGGCTTGCTCATCCTACGGTAATTTTTTTGGTTTAAGAATTTGTTGACTTTGGTGTAGATGACAATAGACTACGCGGTAATGTAGATATCGTTTTAACGGGTTTTTCAATAGAGTCGCTAGCTGATAGCGACATCAAACGATGTCATATTTTTTCCTGCTCTTTTGACATTTCTCTTCACTATGGTCTGCCATTTCATCATAGAAAGATACACAATCCAACAACGTGTCAAAATTATTAATATTTACACCGAAGATCGGAGTCAGTGGTCTAATTTTAAGAGCGCTACGTCCAATTTATGTTTGTCATAATCGTTCTGTCAGATCAACAATTGAGCGTCTTGTGGAAAAATTTTAATCCAATTTGAATTTGTTTAGAAAAAATTACAATTTTGATATAACCCTAAGTTTTATATTACCAAAATCGATCTCTGCTGGCAACTCTACATCAATTCCGCGCTCACGTTGTTCTTGTGCCTAAAACACACCACTAATATATTTTTTGTGTTGTTGTGGCTCATTATTTTCGTTCACATGTGTGCGTTTAAATTATTTAGCAGCGGCTTGTTAGAAACCGTTTACAAAAACGGCGTTTAAATGGTCCATTGTGAGTGGCATGTGCCTACGAGAACAAAAGGGATATGTGAGAATAAATATGTATGCCGGAATCAACCTTGTATATGTAGCCTTTGGTACATATAAATTAGGCGACTGTTTAATTTTGTTTACGGAATCAATGAGTGAGATTCTCAATTGTTTCGACGATTTTCTAGAACGACTATACAAATAGACCTAGCAATAAACTTAGTTTCGAGACTAAAGGAGATTTATAATCAAATAAGAATGCTGATAGTTGTTTTAATTTAATTTTAATTATTTTCGCTTTGTATAACCTGAAGAGGGTATTTGAAGAGAGAAAGCCTACCGTCGGTCAACAGGTCATCGTCTGACAATGCACTTGAAGCACATTAAACTCAATAAATGCAAACGGCAGATTCAGTAGCACGGCTATGAAAGTATTCTGTTTATAGGTGAAAAAATTTTCATTTTTGAGGAAAGTTTTAATATGTAAAACGATAAAATCTTCCAAAGACGCAAATAATGTTATTCCAAGAGTTCAATCGTCACCATTAATTAGGCGTTTGGTGGGGTGACTCCTGTAAAGGCGATCAAATGGTGCAGAAATTTACCAGCAAAATATTTTAGAAGGTGGGGTAAAGTAGTTAAGACGATAGTATTATCTAGGTTTAAATAGCTTCAGATGATTGGCCATCTGGAAATACAGATTTGAATCGGATGGACTACAGTTGCTGGTCTAAATTGGAGAATATAGCTTGTTGAATACCTGTGAAAAATTCGTAGAGTATCAATAAGACCTCGTCAATACAAATATAAACTGCATTCGATATATGGCCCATTCGTTTGGAGACTTGTGTGAAAACAAGAGATCACGACTTCGAAACAGAGTTTGTACATCGCTTATCCAACATATTTCTTTATTAATTTTATAAAATTAATTTTAATGAAAATGTATTATAGTTCCATATTTATAACGGCCTAAACTTGTAACAGAGCGTATGGCGAGACTAAGTAAATTAATGTAAGATTCACCTCAATCTAACGAGCGAGTCGTATATTCTTCGAAAAGTTTTAAAATTTCGAGATATTCTGACTAAGAGAATATATTATAACTATCAAAGAATAATACACAAATTTTTTCAATAAAATGTTTTAATGAAAATAGACAGACGCACAGAAGAACTGCGTATTTTCGTGGATTTCGGAGAATATGTTAGCGTAAGGTTGCACAGTAGATGCTGTTAGACTGTTTGAACACTGGTGCAGTGTTTTCAAATCGCTACTCACTAACTTGACGCAATAGAACAGGTACTATAAAAGTAAAAAATATGTTTTGAAGAATACAAAAAAGCAAAAAAGTCACACTCTTAGCAATCTTTCTGTTCATCGATAGAAGGATCCAACTAGACTTAGAAAAACATGTTCAAATATCATCTCAATATATCTTATTGAAAGACGAGAGGTGGAGCCTGGACCTCTTATGCTGAAGAATCCTCAGAGAAACTCTGGTGAACAATTAAAATATTTATATAATTAAAAAAGAATTATATACGATATAAACCGTTTCTTGGTATTTAAAGCGGCCGGTCCAAATGGGATTATTCCCATAATATTTCAGAAGTTAAAGGAACCTATGGCTCTAAGTTTTGAAAATATATATAAGGCCAGTATCATAATCGTATCGTACAAACAATATATGTAACTAAAAATTTACCGAGAATATACTATTTAACACAATGCAATTATTATTAAAATTTAATTAGGATAATGTTGAATTAAAAATGGTTTTGTATATCGATAGCGATATAATAATTAAATCGATAAATTATTAATTGGAAATAATAGCACTGACAGATGCGACAGACATTAATGAATATGTGTTTGTATTTTTGTAGTCAGGATAGTTTTTGCTTTATACTATTTTTGTTACTCAAGGTTAATGGTTTTCTGATTACCTCAGTGAGCACCTTCACAACATCGCATTCCATAAATCCATAATAGATTTTCATATTAAACATATTGTATGAAATTCAGCATAAAAGAAGCTCACAGACAAGTTGGCTTTGTTAACGGGTCGCTTTAATGATTGACATTCTTTGATAAACAATGAAAGCATTCTCATGCATTAAATAAATATAAAATATTGACATTGTCACTTAATGCATTAAAATAAAGGGATTTTTATTGTATTGTCATTGTAAGTATTCATAATTGTTTCGGTACATATATATAGTAGTTCACATTATTTCTATTGAAGACAGTCAGTGGGTTAAGAGGTTATACACAGTTGGAATGTTCAAAATTCGATTTTTTTTTTTATTTTATATTTTTAATACATGTATATTTAAGAATACACACAGAAAATTACCGCTGAACATTTTCGAAGTTACACGCAAATTGGAAAGGGATAAAGCTGAAAATATTACGTTCAAAGAAGTTGCAAATATTCACTCGCGAACTTTCTTTTAAAAAAATGCACGAAAATCGCCTAACTGTTCATGCGTTACACAGGTATAGCCCCTTAAGGAATAAGACCAGTAAGGATTTGCAAAATTTGAGTAAGGCAATACTTTTCTCAGAGTTTGTCTTTTCGACAGCTCTGATTTATATTCGGTTTGGTTTGTCATTTCCTAACAAACAGACTTACACCGGAACAACGTTTGTAAATTTATTAGCAAAATAATGCTTGGGTTGGGGCGACAAAATTTTCGGTTTAACAAGAAAATTTTGTTCTGCGATGAAACTTACTTTTGGTTTAATAAACAAAATTGTCACATTTGGAGTAATGGAAATCACAAGTTATTGTTGAACGACCGTTACATCTCAAAAAGTCACTGTTTGGTGTGATCTGTAGGCCTTGGTCTATATTTCTTCAAAAATGAAGCCGACAATAATGATACAGTCAATGGAGAACGCCGCAGAGTCAGAACTAATAACTTTTTCGTGCCTGAATTGAAGGATGTGGATGTGGCTACCTTTAGTTCCAACAAGACGAGCAGCCATACAGCCAACGAAACAATCAATTGAAGATAGCTTTTGGTGAACGCATTATCTTGCTTCGTGGGACTGTGGCGTTGCCTTCAACATCGTAGCGTTTAATACCGATTGGTTAATCTTTGTTCAGATTTGTGAAATCACTTGCCGACAGAGAAAGTCTTAAACGACTGAATCCTTGGAAGAGAGTATTCGGAGATTTATTGCTGATGTGCCGCCATCGAACGTCTCAATTTTTGTCGCAAGAATATAACTTAGTATTAGGAATGGTATTGTGTTTTCTCTTGAAAAGTTTTTAATTTGGAAGAGCCAAGTGGTAATAATAGCTATATAATTTTTACGATTTTCGCAAAGAAACTTCTCTTTAATACCAGGACCGTTGTTAAAGTGGAGGAGGAACGATTTTAAAGGCCAAGACATATCATGGCATATACATATTATCCTTAATCTTTAAACCACAATGAGTCAAATGATAACAGTACAAAATACGCCGCTAAAAAGTCGGTTGGCTTTAATCCTTGGTTGTGGGAGATGTTGTTTACAAAGCACATAAAGGAACGTATAGCGTTATTTTATTTGGGGTTAAGATTGAAAAGTTAAAAACAAAATTTAATATTTTAAATAAACCGACTTTCATTAAAGATTATTTTTGGAACAAATTAATACAAAGCCACAAAATCACAGCTCGAAAAACTATTCAACTATAATTAAAATATTCTCTTTTAGCCACAATAATATTTACTTTGTGGAAACAAATAACAACTCTCAACTGTTTTGTTTTTGGAAATCCTATTTAACGTGGAAATGCTTGCGGGCATCAAACAGAAACCGTTATATGAACTCATATTTTGGGTTGACAGATGACAGTACGTTGACAGGCAAAGCAAAAAACACAGAACAAAACAACCAAAAAGAAAAAACTAACACAAACAAAGCAAAAACAAAAAGTTAACAATAAAAGATTGTCAACAACAATCAAACCTTCGCTGTTGAGCTCAAAACAATAGAACGAACCGGAATTGCAATTGCAATGACAACAATAAAAGCAACAATTGATTGCAAAAACTATGAGAGATGATACCTCTATCCGACGACACACAAATATTATTTAACTACAACTTCTGTTTCACTTTAGACTCGCAAATCAAAATAGCCTGCTGGGCCTCCTAGGCAGAGATGCAACAGCGGTGCCTACAAAAACACAGCACACCTCTAAGCCACATCATCACTACTGCACTATTGCCGCCGTTTACTTTGCCTATTGGTCTGTTTTTTTCGCTTTTGGATTTGGTCCACATTCGCGCTTCGTGTCTCCATCATTCTTGCCCTCAAAGTGATTTGGAAAATTTTAGCATGAATAACAGAAATGTCACACTCCATGAGCGTTGCACAGTCAACTGACAGGCGTTGTGTCGCTAGAAAAAGTTATTGGAGTATGAAAATGTTGTTTGCCTTAGCTGACGGCTGGTGCTGAAAAATATTTACATTGCATGGGGCTTTCCCTGCACATGGAAGCAGAAATGTCAAGTCGCCTACTGAAAATTTTGGACAGAAGTCTTTTTCTGGATTGTAAATAAATTCAGCTTTCGCTTCATATTAATTTATATCCACCCATTAACTCTTCAAAATATCAATACAAGAAATATTACCGAATCCAGACTGCCCGATATCCAGAGGTATCAATAATAACGGTCAGCTAACTGTCACTAAAACATACTTCTATATGAGAGAAGGAAAAATAATTGAAATTTAGTATATGGACGGCTGAGCTTCCACTACTGACCACAGCTGAGTCTACGAATTCGAAACGCGTCCAGCATTACAATCAACGTGAAGCTGTCACCAAAGAACTTTTTAAAAAATTATTCTGGGAAATATTTTATATATACAAAAAAACGGTATCAAAGGTCAGAGCTCTTCTTTGCAAAAACTGGATCCATAAATAGACCAAACCTGGAGTAATGTTACCACATATTATTAGAATTACATTCTTTGACGATTTATCCGAAAATGGAAGTCAAATGCAACGAAATCGCACGGAGAATATAAAATTGGAAATCTATAAATTTTTATTTCTGTGTCAGAATTCCAGTATTAGAATATCTTCCGATTTGGAAAAAAATTGTTAGAATCAGTAGTCAGAACTAATTTCCAACAAGATCAATTTTGATTTTTTTGTTTAGACCGCACCTCGTTGATTCAAAATTTTAGATAAAGGACTTTGGTCGAACTTCTGCTCCTATTTACGGTATGTGATGGCATCAATAGTCATAAATCTGAGGTTCCACGGAGAAAGAGACACAAATCTACATAATTTTACATGCCAGTCTTCACCCAAGAGCCTCATGTTCATAAGCACTTCATGTAATCACCGTCTTAAAACTACCCTGAATTCCGCAGGAAGTTTCCCAGAACTAGCACTTTAATTCAACGTAATTTGAATAAAACGAACTGTAAATAAACGATGTTCGCGTGTTTGAGTAACGCAATCGGAAATTTCGACTTCCGTTTTGGGAATCACCAACATTTCCGCCACAAAAACAAGTATTCGCTTTATTAAGTTTCAGCAATTTGAAGTTTATGGGGGGAAGCTAATTTAAGCCACAGCAGCGGGCTGCTATAAAATAAAATATATAGAGTATATGGATGTACAAAATACAAAAATTATATTGCTCGAAAAAGCCATAAAATTGGGGTAGAACATGTTTGAATGGGAATACTTTGTATTTGATTTTACTGAAAAGTATGTCAGTTTTCTTAGCATGGCTTTGGAAACTTACAATATCTGGCAAACCATATTTTGGTTATATAATATATACGAAGTATTAGAAATATGACTTATCTCAAAGGATTATAACAAAAATCAAAAATGTGAGGATAGGAATATTAAGAAAAAAAATCTATGGCAATCATTAAAGATCAAAACTACCCGAGAACAAGTAAGGAAGAGCTAAGTTCGGGCTTAACCGAAGATTTCACACTTGCACACTGCAACTTGGAAGAGAAGTAACATAACATAAGTAACATAAGGGCCATAAGTCTTGTTAGTCATATAGAGGGTATAGGGCGAGTTTTCACTGCGAACAACTGGACCCCTTAAAGCTGGCGATAGACCAGAAACGTCCAGAATTGGCCAACAGGAAGAGTGTAGTGTTCCACCAAGACAACACACACTTCGTTGATGACTCGTTAGAAACTACGGGAGCTCGGATGTTTTATCGCATCTACCATATAGCCCGGACATACCGCCAAGTGATTACCACCTGTTCCTGTCCATGGCGAACGCCCTTGTTGGTGTAAAGTTGAACTCAAAAGAGGCTTGTGAAAAGTGGCTGTCCGAGTTCTTCGCAAATAAGAAGGGGGGCTTCTACGAGGGGGGTATTCAGAAGTTGCCGACTAGATGGAAATAGATTAACGAACGAAACGGGGTATATTTTATAAAGCATTGAATAAATAGCAAAAAGGCGGAAGGGAGATATTTGACAACCTAATATTAGGTATATGGAGGCTAAAGATACTATTGATCCCATTCAACCCATTTGTAGCACACAGACATACTACTATAGGGTGATTTTTTAAGAGCTTGATAACTTTTAAAAAAAAAAAAACGCATAAAATTTGCAAAATCTCATCGGTTCTTTATTTGAAACGTTAGATTGGTTCATGACATTTACTTTTTGAAGATAATTTCATTTAAATGTTGACCGCGGCTGCGTCTTAGGTGGTCCATTCGGAAAGTCCAATTTTGGGCAACTTTTTCGAGCATTTCGGCCGGAATAGCCCGAATTTCTTCGGAAATGTTGTCTTCCAAAGCTGGAATAGTTGCTGGCTTATTTCTGTAGACTTTAGACTTGACGTAGCCCCACAAAAAATAGTCTAAAGGCGTTAAATCGCATGATCTTGGTGGCCAACTTACGGGTCCATTTCTTGAGATGAATTGTTGTCCGAAGTTTTCCCTCAAAATGGCCATAGAATCGCGAGCTGTGTGGCATGTAGCGCCATCTTGTTGAAACCACATGTCAACCAAGTTCAGTTCTTCCATTTTTGGCAACAAAAAGTTTGTTAGCATCGAACGATAGCGATCGCCATTCACCGTAACGTTGCGTCCAACAGCATCTTTGAAAAAATACGGTCCAATGATTCCACCAGCGTACAAACCACACCAAACAGTGCATTTTTCGGGATGCATGGGCAGTTCTTGAACGGCTTCTGGTTGCTCTTCACCCCAAATGCGGCAATTTTGCTTATTTACGTAGCCATTCAACCAGAAATGAGCCTCATCGCTCATCGGACACGGACGCGAAACACATTTCGAACCGAACACTGATTTTGGTAATAAAATTCAATGATTTGCAAGCGTTGCTCGTTAGTAAGTCTATTCATGATGAAATGTCAAAGCATACTGAGCATCTTTCTCTTTGACACCATGTCTGACATCCCACGTGATCTGTCAAATACTACTGCATGAAAATCCTAACCTCAAAAAAATCACCCTATATAAGGAAACGATTCTCCCTGAATTTGAATTATAAATCTGACACATTAACCAATATTTTCGGTAAAAGTTAAGTTTAGTTAGTATCTATAATACTGGGGTTCAAATATTTGGTACCCAGGGGGTTGTACAGTTGTTGTGGGATTTGAACAATTTTTGGCTAAAAAGTGGTATACTCTAAAGGCATACGAAGTTTCATCAAGATATCTCAATTTTTAGTTAAGTTACACTTTTCACGGACGGACAGACAGCCAGTCACTCGGATTTCAACTTGTCTCGTCATCCAGATCATTTATATTGTCGAAGTGTAAGAAAATAAATGAACTAAATTCAATATTCTATATGAGTACCATATAAATATGTAGAAACCTCGACTTAAATATTGAAGTGAAGCGGGTTCTATATTCTTAATACGTCCTCACGTAACTTTTTCAAATTGATTGAAAAAATTACCAGAACGTATTCATGTAGAGTAAAATAATAATATTTAAGACCATAATTTTCATAATTTTCACAATACCCTTTGAGTTCCGCAGTCAACAAGCTTTAATCTCTATGATATCTAAGTGCATATTTCATAAAACTAAAATATTTTCCTTTCATTTTATGAAAACTTCTCTTTTCCCGTTATTTCGTCAAAAATTTCAAACGAACTTTTTATTTTTCATATTCAAATAACGCGATGATATGATTATCACGACGTTCTCAAGATATGGGACTGTCCCAAACCACTGGATTTTCAGAAAAGATTTGGACTTACGTCCGTATGAAATTGTTCTCACTCAAGAACTGTAGCTAATGGACCACCGTAAACGATGTGAATTTGCTGATTTTACTTTGAAACAACTAGAAAACGTTAACGATTTAGGAAAATCATCTTCTGCGATGGAGCTTACTTTCAACTGAGTGGTGCGAAAAATAAATAAAACTGTCGATTCTGGTGCGAAGAAAATCCACAAATTATTTATGAACAACATTATACTACTGTGATCAAATTGAAAGGTGAATTTTGTCTATTTCATCTCAAAGTAATCCTGATCTGCTGCAATACACTTATGTCAACGAATTTTCCAGTCATCATAGCACTTGGAAAAATCCTCTGTCGTGATGGCCATCAGAGCCTTCTTCGATTCAGCTTTTATATCCTCAACTGCGTCAAAACGGTGTCGTCGGAGTGGTCATGTGAATTTGCTGAATAGCCAGAAGTTACACGAAGATAAATCAGGCAAATGCGGTGGTTGCGGCACGATATTAATTGAAAATGTGGCGAAATGATCACGAATAACCAATGCAGTATGAGATGGTGCATTATCGCACTTCATTGTTCAATAAGTTTAGACATTTTATAGTAAAAATCGCAGAATTCACTTTTAGAGCCTCACAAAACGACGCGTATCTCAAATACTAATGAATATTTTGACATGAAATTTACCATAGATGTCACTAACAGTACTACCAACTTACAGAAAAAAAGTTTACCGATTCAAAAAAACGCGAAGTATGAATTAAAAATAATTTGATTACAGTAGTATGATCAGCGTGACGAGCTAAGTTGGTTTAGTCATGTCCGTCGGACTGTATATCTGTACTTTTAACTCAGTTTTAGCTCATTTGTTGGAACTACCTATATTGGACCATTACAGTATATATATGTCCTACAAACTGAACGACAGGAACGAAATTCAGCTTAACCTACATATTTTTCAAGAGAACGGTATAATCATCGAAGAAATTGTTTAGATGGATTCACTGCTAACATAAACTCACCGATTGGAGTCAATTCTTGTACGGAATATTAAATAAGGTTGTTAACGTTTTTTCTTCTTTTTTTCACTTTATGATTTTATGAGAAATTTTAATATTTATTTTTTCAATTAAAGCGGTTACTCGAATGTACGAGGTTTAGCGCATAAGCATTTTAAAAACTATGACTAAATCAAGTCTATGATATTTCCTTTATTTCAATATATGTATGTACGTTAAAGGACATAATCACTTAACCGCTTTAAAGGTACGAGATTGAAACATTCAATTAACTTAAAACCAACACGAATAAAGTTCAATTCCAGTGATTGACTTTTATGGCCTTGTGTGTTTATCCAAGCAAGAAATCGTCACCATATCCGTTACCAAGCAACATATATTTGACACATTTGACAGCTAGCATTGCATTACCAGTGGAAGAATCAAAGATACTTCTACAAAGCAAAGAACTGAAGAGAAAAAAAAAAGCGAAAGAAAAACAAGAAGCAACACTCCGGCAAGTGTCAATGGAATTTCTTGTTATTGTACAGTGGATTTTTGTTTTTATTACATTTTCCACAGCAAACCTTCGTGTTGGCTTTATTCTGTTGCCCACATTGGCAACAGTTTTATTGCATTCTGCTGCTGATTGCTGGTGTCAGCAACGTCACTTGACACCCGCAAACTGTTGGGGAAAAACTAGACGACATGAAAAAAGCGTTAGGGCCGGATTAAACATCAATGGTGGAGTGTGAGAGGGTTTCCTTTATGTGATTGCGTGCATTTGATTTGCTTATTCGAACTCTAAGCAGAGACCCCTGCCTACCTTTTGGGGGTTTTTAAGGAAATCAAAGTCATTGTCAGTTTCGCGTAATGGTTCCCAGGGTTAGCACTAACTGATGTTGCTAGTATTTTAATGCCTAAAATTGTATCGACATATGTAGAGCGCTCAATAGACGCTATGTAGAGTATATTTGTGTTCACTCGTATGTGGCAATACTCGTGAGACAGTTAAGCTAAGCGAGTTGACAGGCACTGGAGCTTTCGTCGAATTGAAGCATTCGATTGCGTAGGCGTGCCAGACATCGAACGACATGACATGACCTGACATGACAAGGCAACATTAAGAAGTGACGAACGTCATGGGACGCAGCAATGACTTGGCGATACAATTGCTGTTAGGCATGTGAAGAAAGTATCCGATTTTTACAAACATTTCACGATTTAATCTGATTTTTGAGTTTTACATGCTTATAAGAAGTTGATAGGTAAAAATAGGATTTAACGAACAATATTCTGTAAAACTAGCCAAAAATGACCGATTGGTGTATCTGGTATTTTTTATGAAAATTATTCTCAAGCAGCCCGTGTCTTCCGGTCTTAGACCACGTATCCTCTGGGTAGCCAAAAAATATCCGTTTGAAGAAGAGCTAAAGTGAGATGGCGAATCATCCCTTCCAAGGTTGTGTGCAGGGTTTAGGATCCCCCAATAAAAAGGACACAGCAACAATCTCGGATGAGAGAAAGGAGCTGACTTTATGAAGTTATGTCTGAATTTGGTATCAACACAAAACCAATTTGACCTCTTCAAGAAGTTCGATATTAAACGAGGTTTCAGACAAGGCATCTTCTTATCGTGCGACTTCTTCAATCTAGTACTGGGCTGTTTTTTGTCCTTAGCATTTCTCATTTATCGCTTTTGAAATATTTTTAAATGGCTGTTTGAGTGACTCTCAATTTACATTGAGTTCGGTTGCATTTTACCATGCTCAAATTTTTTGCAAGCCAAGGATATTCTTTCTCTTCCAAGTAAAAAGTACCACTGTTAAATTTTCAATTTAGCTCAGCTAAAGCATGTTCCCCACAAAATTCGATCAAAAAACGATAAGTAAGTTTTGGCTGAGATTCTCCGTTTTTAGGAGAGGAACTCCACGTAAAAATTTTTATCAGGTAGCTTTCCAAAGAATGTTTGGAATATTAGAACAATGGAGTTATGAACTTCACTCGCTATACCTTATGATTCAGGTATTATGATTTTACTCGAATAAAACTATTTCCGAATTTCACACATTTCCACATTCCATGATATCCGTTGTGCTATGCTGAATATAATTGTCGCGGTACTTAAAAATCAGGCAGATTTGACGTTCTGACAGCTCCAGTTTAGTGAAGTAAAAGCCTTCAGGATATTGCCTCAAGTGAAACTAATACAATTTATATAACGTTCACTGTAGCTCACAGTTGTGAAATGATTAAAGTGACCCATATCTGACATGGAGATCTCA
Organism: Bactrocera zonata; assembly: GCA_037783105.1. Lineage (NCBI taxonomy): Eukaryota > Metazoa > Arthropoda > Insecta > Diptera > Tephritidae > Bactrocera > Bactrocera zonata. Next base: position 6,695 of record JBAWJQ010006015.1, on the reverse strand, counting down.
TTCGGGCTTGGTAACCTTTTTTTTACCTTCGAAGTAAACAAAAATCAACCGATCAAAGTACATTCCACACCACATTGCATACAAAATATTGAAATTGTATTAATATTATATTTCATGTCTGCAACATCGAGCTACAAGTACAGAGAATAATTGTTATGTGATAATAATGGTACACAAAATATGCGGTTAAATTGAAATCATTTATATTTCCAGTACACAGACTTGGAATGCTGATTCTCCACTTTGTAGCCGAAGTAACCAATGTTCTTCAGATCTTGCATTAGAGTCGGTGATAATTTGATGGCGTTGTAGATCGCCTTCTCCAACTCAGCGTATTGATTGTGGGATTGGAAGGGCATATGTTCGAAGCTGCACATCAGCACGTTGCCACGTTCATTGCCGAGAGCAAGCGAACGGCCGCATAAGCTCAATCTGCGTTAGAAAGATGTTATAGGGCTTTAGGTCAGAAATGAGCGAAAACTAAGTTTTTAAATTCGATGTGAATGCCTTGTGAAAATGAAATGTCTGCAGTTGGTGTTATTTTGGAATGTACGATATGTGTAGTAAACTGTGGTGTTCTTTTTGATAAAAATTGTAGATTCAATTTGAATTTCTAAGAACGATTTAAGACAATAGAGATGGTTTTAAGTTGTCATCGTTTACGGGGTTATAGCTGAGGCATATGACGGACATTTCATCGAAAGGGCTTTAATAAAAATGACAGCTGTAAACTGTATTTGTCACAGAATATATCAGCCGATAAGAGGCGGGTTAGAACATGTAAGATCCTCTTGTTTTGTAGTGGCAACATTCTTGAAGTATTTTGAGGAATTGTGTCGAGTTGACAGCCCTTGTCCGGGTCCGTCCCGGTTACTTAAAGCCGATTGTCAAGGGAATGGTCCTTCATTGGATATTGGTTGAATAATATCACGACGAATTCAACAATTCGGCAATGAGATTTCACAAAAAAAAAAAAACGTTTTCGGCTGCACCGAAACTATATAACCCTACAACCCTTCCGAAGTGTGTTCCTTATGGTAACTATATATAAAACTAAACCAGCATCCAACGGAAAACGTTTGGCTAGTTCTTGAGTCGAATTAAGGTTACTTAATAAGAAAAATGATTTTCATAAAAAAATTTTTCTTTATATAGATTGATCAGTTTGTTTGACAGCTATATCCTTTAATGTTTCGATCTGAACAATATCCATGTACAATTTTGTGGAGATATCATGTCAAAAAAACAAGTTTTCTATACAAGAACTTGATTAAGATCGATTAGTTTGTATGACAGCTAAACGCTATAGTGATCCGATATCTTTAGAGGCAAACTTCTTGCCAATTATATTATCTAACCATAGCGGAATCAAATTGTATCGAATGTTGTATGATTCCAGATATGCCTGAGTATATATTTTTTATTTAAAGTATTACTCACTTTGCTAAAGTATGAAATGAAGAGTCTATATTTGTGGTTGATATAGGGTCCAATAAATTGCGTCGTAAGTCCCACATGTCAATAGTTTCGCGATTGACAGCAATTATTACCGTTGAGTGAGTACGACTCCACATGGCACAATGAACTGGCATATAGCGATCGCAAAGAGTTATTAGAGGCTGAAAAATACCCTCCAGCCAAATGCGAATGGTCCTGGAAATAAAAATAAATTCAAAATTATAAAAAAAACGAAAAATTTCAAAAAAAAAAAAAAAAAAAAAAAAATATTAAAAATATAAAAACTATAAATATGTATTCTTAGTTTTCTAAGTTCACAAAAAAAAAGAAGGACTGACTCTATAATCTATAGACTTAGAATTTACACATTCTAATTTCAATTAGTTCGCAGTTCCACATAAGCAATGATTTAGTAAATGGAAATTCCATTAAATTTAATGAAGCGTTATTTTCAATATGGAGGAAGGAGGCGAATACCATATATATCCCACAAATTCAGAGAAAAATATACACGATGGAATTCAATGAAGTAAAACTATTCAAAATATGTGCTTTGCAAATTCCGATTGTCGCGGTTTCTACTTTGTGGATTCGACATTAGGAGCTGAATCGAATAACAAACTCTGAAGTAAATTACGAAGAAAACAAAGTGGAGCCTTCGGAAAATATAGGCGCATGCTCGGTAACGGTAAAGCTTTTCACTACGTCCCTAACACTAAACTCACCAATCATTGCCACAGGTTAGAAACAGTTTCGGTGACCAAGGTGAGAAATCCATATGGTTAACGGAGCCCTCATGAACCTTCAACATTTCCAAATAATGATGTGTGTGATTCAACGAGCACTTCTGTATGCAACCCTCGTCGGTGAGTATGTAATAGATATCGCTTTGTACCGGATGCATAACTAGATGCAAACCACTAGCGCTACGTCCCGAATCGAGCGACTTTTCTTCGTTCATTACAATATTTTTGGATTGCAAACCCTCAGGATTACCTTCGATGCGCAGTAGCTCCATCTGACGCATACCCAACAGGTATGGGCTCGCTATAATGCGAAATTTCGCCACTTTGCCATCACGAGTTAGCGCTAAAAATGGATCTGCTTCGGCGGCATTCTCTTGTGTTTGACGGATCCATTGTATGGCGGTCACCGGTTCACAACTCAATAGAACGCTACGTTGCGAAATCGCAACTGGCGGATAATCCGGCTTTGTTATGTTCCGTACTTGCACTGTGCCATCGTAGAGGCCAATGGCAAGGAGAAAAGGTAAAAATGGTGAGAACTCAACTGCTGATACCGGCACTGGATAACTGTAGTGACGCTCCGGGTTTTGTGGATTTTTCATACTCCAAACGCAGACGTTACCATTCGGCACGGTCACTTTCGAAGCATCCGAATAGAAACCATAAGCGACGGCTATTAGATCACCATTGCCATGACAAAAGCTTAGAGCGGCAATAGCTTTGCGCCGCTTATCCAGACCACCTTGAAATTTGGGCTGTATCAAGCGATAGAGCAGATTCAGCGAATATCTATACTCGGCATATTTGTCCATTTTAGTGGGTATATTCATGTTGCGATAACGCCTTTGGCCCTGATGATAACAATTGCTAGCCAATATACGTTCCAACACCATGGCGGCGTAGGAGAATTGTGGATTTTTTGCAATTAAATCTAAAACGCCCGTACTAAGTGAGTGACGCTCATTGAGCGCAGTCGTTGTTTGTAGTAGTTGTTGGTAGGTATCGAACATTTCGAAAAATGAAACGTAGGCCGCCCTTTCACCGAATTTCTTTGGGATTGTACTGACTGTACGCGGCTTCATCAGCACACCGACTGTCTGCGTTTCGGCATCGGAACGCCGACGTACCTTGCCTTTACCTATTGTTAGGTAATCGTAAATGTGATTGTCATGTTCGACAGCCTCGGCTTCTGCACTTCCTTTCGGTGCGGTAAAACTGTTTTGATGATATAAAACGAATTCTGGCGACTTGCGCAAAACCACTTTTATAAAAGGTAATGGTTCACGCTTGGCGAAAGTAATTTCATGGTAATAGTGATGATATTCGTGGAGTGAACCGCTCGATCCAATTGCTTGTATGATTTCATCCAGTGATAGCTTCAGACCCAAGCGTGTACTGGACTTGGCTTTCACTGAGCTTATGCTTATTCTGCGGCTGTTGAAACTTTGTACGCTGGAGCTTTTGGTCATTTGTTTTATATGATCTTCGGCATAGGTGGCTATACTGCGAAATCGAAGCGTTGACCGCGTATCGGTATCGATGAGCTTGGGTGTGACATCTATACTTTTACCGCGTACAATATCCCTCAGTTCCAAAGATTGGCGCCAAATCATCGCATTTTCGATTTCTTTGCTCAACGCGAAGTTGTAAGTGACGCGCGATATGTGGCTTTTCTTCTTTTCGCCGAACTAAAATTATGAAAAAATATAAAGAAAAAAAGGTTCCGTATATACGTATACTATATAATTCATACGGTTTTGCGCGACATTGTGAGTTTGACTTTCGCAGCGAATAGTTGGATATTAAATCAATCGATCTTGGAAAAGTTCTAAGAAAAAAATTGTGTGTGAAAAAATATGATGTTTTCAAATTAGGTATGTATATATGATTGATTTTTGATTCTTGTAAATGTCGGTATACGAAAAAAAACAATTGAACAAGCTCACTCAGTTATGGAATCGGAAACAACTCAGTAAAATGAGAATTACTCTTCTGCTGTTTAATATTCTCTTTTCAGACAAATTTTTGAATAAACCTTGTGGGCTTCCAGACTTGACCTCTGAAATAAAATCGCAAATAAATACCAAGGTGTAAAAACTGCTTTATGAGGCTTAGTGTGACGTGCAAGGTTCATACTTATAACCGGTTGATTCTTTCCGAAACGTTTTCACCACACACAGTAGGCTCAGTCGCGATTTTGGCGCTAATGTTAGTTAGTAATGTCTCTCGTATTTCACAAGTATTGCAGAAAATTTCCTTCTATTCCTATATGACTGAATACCAAGGTGCTATTAACCGAGTATCCTACTAAGACTATTGGCGAGTATCCTACTTAGTATTGGCGCTACGGATAACCTTAATTAGCGTTTGACTACTGGAAGGTTTATAGCCTGATAGTTATCACTTGGAGAGATGCTGATGGTTACAATCTAGATTATGTTAAAAACAATATAGAAATAAAGTTGGTAATTGTAGAATCTGTTTTGCTATAATTATGCCGACTCTTCAAAACAATTTTGGAAGGATGTAGTCAAAATATCTGGCCATTCGTACTATGACTGCCTTGGCATTTATTAACAATTCCGCTAAGTTTTTCCACAATTTCGCAACACTATTACTGCTAGCAATTTAAAACATTGTCTCCCCACCGAAAAATGCAATAATAACAACAAAACGTGGAAGAATTTGAATAAGCGTTCCACTCGATAAAGCGCAAATCCGCAACGCTTAACCCGCACAAAATTGTGTTTACTTTAACAGCGTGAAATTCCCGAAATGCATTTTGGCAGCTCAGTAGCTGGCTTAACTGTGCTCTAAGCGGGTTGTTGACGTTTGCTGACGGTCTTGCCGATTATTGTTCCTTTTCGCAACACTCACTATACATTTTTCTTTTATTTTTCACCCATTTCCGCTGGTGGCTGCAACGCAGCATGCCACCAAGTCGCTCCGAAATGGAAAATTCGTTGGCGAACATTGGAAAGGGTGACTATAGTTGAGGTATGTTTGCGGGGCGTAAATGCACTTAAATAAAATGAGCTAGCACTGAGAGTTATCAAAAAAAAAATATGTACAGCTTTTTCTCCAAGAATTTTGCAAAGTATTTCTTCTTTGAGATTTAGTTTGCAAATACCAATTTACTTTTCTTATATTAAAATATTTACTAGGGTAATGATTCAAAATATGAATGTTATAAGTAAAGGTTTTCGTAATCTCTATATCACGTTGTAAATGTCTGATCGGGTTATATATATTTATACGCAATATATCAGAGACCAATTCTCGAAAATATCGATTGTATTATGAATCCGACAGGCATGATACATTGCATTGTTTTGATATCCCAGGAACTAAACTTTGCGTAAAAAGAACCTCAAGGTATGGATGACACAACAGTTAGCGCACAGAACACTCCGTGGACCGAATTTTAATTTATGAATTGCTACAAAATCGTTTAATATAGAAAATGATCATTTACGACCTCTTTGTCGTAGGAAAAGCGTCGATCCAATTGTAGTGAGGTTGATGAGACAACCGGTAGACAATCCAGAATTGGTGGTTAAGAAAGTTGTTTATGTGTTTGATGTGATTGGCAGGGAATAATCTACTATGAACTTTCCGTAACTACGTCGAACTCTTAAATCGTTCCTGAGTTATAATCGGTTCGATAAATTAATCTGGAGGAAGCGATCGCTAAGAAGCGATTTGTCTTGGGTAGTAGTTTAATCAAGCCAACGGCAGATTACACACATCGAAATAGAAGCTCCGGGAGCTCGGTTGGGCGGTTCTTATGCATCTTATTTACAATCCGAATTTGACCACAAGTAATTTTGAGGGTATCTCACATACCTTACCAGATTTGACCCACAACTTTTTGCTATTCTGAAGAATATCTACATCATTGTATAAAATAAGGCAAGAATCGAATTATACTGGAATATCAGTAATTATATAGTTGGACTGGTACAGTATTTATGTACTATGTAATCGGTAACATTGTGGATAACGATGACCATCGGAAAAAATATAGTTTTACTTTCCATTAATTAAAGTTTAAGAGAATCATATAGGAATAGAAGGAAATGAAATGGCTGACGAGTGGAGGCAGCTGGAAATACAAATTCTTCCAGGGTTATTTGAAATAATGGACCCTATACTCGCAGGAACACCTTAGATCTTGGAACACAAGCAACACGGGACATACCAGAAAGTTGATTTGTGGTGGTGTTGATGGTTGAATGGACCAAAACGCTCCTAGGCAAAATGGAACTTAACCTAAACCCCTAACCTAAACCCCTACAATGGCCACCAAAGAGCACCTACCCTTAAGATCCCACCTTCAGAAAATGGGGAAAAGTGGATTTGCACTCACGACTCAGCTCATGAAAATAATGCGAATATCCTTAATATATATGAATACGACAGTGTCTGTATAAATAACTAATTTATTTGTACTTACTTTTAATAATAAATTTCTAATAATAATATAATAAT